>CM032478.1:13053600-14253600 GCA_019059595.1 Marasmia exigua | reverse complement strand
GCACGGTTTAACCAACGATGGTTTTTGTCGTACTGTCATTGATTGAATTATTAAATAAATATATAATAACAAATAATAGCTAACCAAATATAGATAGTAGCTTAACAAGCTTATAATTACGTGACACCAGACTTCCCAATTATCCCTTTTGATCTCAATAAAACCATACGATAATTAACGACAGCGAACACAAAGGCAGGGAAACACAGCGTTTATTAAAACTCACAAGTACAGTTGTCCAACCTCTCGAGGTTTAATTGAGGCTTTCCATCGGCTACAAAACGGCTAATTGTGGCTTGAAGTGCTTATTGTCGGTGCAAAGACATAAAGAGACTGGAAGTGATAAAGCAAAACAGGGCAAGTCATATCGATAATATTCCCAGATAAAATTGTAGTTCTATGAGTGGTTGAGCTTCTCACAGTTTTAATTGAAATCAGAAAACGGCGAATTCTTCACAAGAACATCATAAAGGTTTGATTAAGACTTTCCATCGGCTAAGTATAGTTAGAAGCACTTACGGTGACGGATAGGGCACACTAGTGACGCCAATCACCGACCGACTGACCGGATGGCGCAATTGGTAGTGACCCTGCCTCTTACGCCAAAGGTCGTGGGTTCGATCCCCACCCTGGACAAACATTCGTGCGATGAACACTTGTGTTTGTTCAGTGTCTGGGTGTAATATATGTATTTAAGTATATATTTGTGTTCCTCTGTTGTCTGATATCTGTAACACAAGTGCTTAAGCTACTTAGTACGGAATCAGGTCAACCTATGAGATGTGAGAATTATTATTATTATTATAATCAATTTTAATTTTTAGCTACTAAACCGGATCTATATTAAACCATTTCGGGATTACAATCTCTTGGCAAACACCTATATATTTATTTAATACTTATATTTAACTATTTGGTCTGCTTTTACACTCGAATTTGGCATTACCGCCAAAAGTGGCCTCTTTTGGCGTGAATCAATTTTTCGCGTACAAAAACGGACCCAACATTTGTGCATAGTTATTTAATAAATAGTTTAAGTGTTGTCCGAGAAATTGTAAAAAAATATCGATGAATTTCGAAAAGTTGAACAAATGTTGTTCAGAATGGTTGGTAGAACACGTGGTAAAGGGATGTAAATGTTCACAGATAAACCCTGTATATGTACCCAAAGGGCACTGGAAGAGATAGGTTAATGCGGGAAGTCTGATGTCTAGCAAGGATTGTGTTCACAGTAGTGAAACATCACAAAGGTTAAAAATGCTTATCACGAGAGTTATTAGCATGTCTTTTCCAGTCTATATCGTTATGTCAGTGTTTGTCGCTATACTCGATTTCTGCGAGTTTCGTACCCTCAGGCGAATTGTGTGAGACCGCAACAAGATGGTGAGGTTGTAAACATTCACTATTATAGTGCGAGATCAGAATTAATTCCTTTTATAATGAAAAATAACTGTTAACGTTCTCTTTACCGCACTATACTTAATTTATTGTGTCTTTAATTAAAATAACTTCTTAGTGTGTTTTTTTTAAATTAGGGTCAATTATTTTGAGTTTCATCATCATCATTAGCTCATTTAAGTCCCCACTGCTGGGGCACGGGCCTCCCTCAATCACATGAGGGGTAATTGCCATTCTCACCACGCTTGGCAGACGGGTTGGCAAGAGGTTTTGATATAAATTTCCTTCTCTGGGTGCTGATGATCATGCCAGCGTCTTTACCTTAGTCGCCTTTTACGACAACTCGGTAAGAGTGAGGGTGGCCTATTCTACTCTGCCGGGGACCACACGGCTTTTTGAGTTTACATGTTCTTATCCTAAGCTGTGAGTTTATTTATTTTTTTATCTACTAATGCTATCTTCATCTAACTTTCAAGAGTTCCTTTCTATGTTGTTGTTACAGCCAAAAAAGGTCATTTTACACACCAATAAGTTATTCAACCACTGAAATGGGCTGTCTAACTTCCATTTATGGAGTTAATATTTTTTTGTGCGAAACTAAAACACCTAAAAAGAGAATAGAAAGTAGGAAACACAAAAAAAAATATTATATTTTTTTATTACGTTACAGGCAGATGCCGTTGCCAAATCGCAAAATATTAACTAGAAACATGTGGTGCAGAATAATTACATTAAGCCGCACTGTTGTGGTTTTAATTGTATTTTATAATTAGGGTTATTTTCGAATGCGGTTTACTGTGCCAGTACAGAGGTAATGCATCTTTTATTTATTGTGTTTTATAGAAAAAGAAAATACGCATATGACAATGTGGTGTTATTTAACGCTGATTTCTTTATTATTAACAAAAGTACCAATTAGCTTAAGTGGTGTAAAAAGGTTTTGTGGGTTTTAACGAAGAATTCATTGAGGTGTAATAATATATAATTCTCACAACATCTCATACGTTGATTCCGTACTAAGTAGCTTAAGCACTTGTGTTACAGATATCAGACAACAGAGGAACACAAATATATACTTAAATACATATATTACACCCAGATACCGAACAAACACAAGTGTTCATCGCACGAATGTTTGTCCAGGGTGGGGATTGAACCCACGACCTTTGGCGTAAGAGGCAGGGTCACTACCAATTGCGCCATCCGGTCAGTCTATCTTTGTTTTCCAAACATTCGTATTCATGACTTTCTTGAGGCATTAAACCTCGGTCACAGCATCAAGTTATTATGATCTAGCATTTACTAATTGTATTCACTTGCGTTGAGAGAAAAATGATATAACAAAATATAACAAATGAATCTACTTAGTTTCTGATTAGAACCACTTCATCATCAGCCCATTTAAGTTCCTACTGCTGGGGCACGGGCCTCCTTCAACCACATGAGGGGTAATTGCCATACTCACCACGCTTGGCAGACGGGTTGGCGAGGGTTTTGATATAAATGCAAAGTTTTCCTTCTCTGGGTGCTGATGATCGTGCAGTAGCTTTACCTTAGCCGCCTTTTACGACACCTCGGTAAGAGTGAGGGTGGCCTATTCTACTATGCCGGGGACCACACGGCAGAACCACTTACCTAACTTCAAAACATTTTAAGCCATGATTACGAAAACCTAGTTTTTACTTTGGTCATGAGTCAAATAATTGGATTGCTAACCCTAACACTCAAAATATATTATTATTCCCTTAGCTACTTTTAGCAATCTGCATTCACTACACAATTCCATTCGTTGACCTGATTTAGACTGAATAGACTGAACCGGTCGTGTGGTCCCCGGCAGAGTAGAATAGGCCACCCTCACTCTTATCGAGGTGTCGTAAAAGGCGACTAAGGTAAAGCTGCTGGCATGATCATCAGCACCCAGAGAAGGAAAACTCTGCATGTATATCAAAACCCTCGCCAACCCGTCTGCCAAGCGTGGTGAGTATGGCAATTACCCCTCATGTGATTGAGGGAGGCCCGTGCCCCAGCAGTGGGGACTTAAATGGGCTGATGATGATGATGATGATGATGAGACTGAATAGAACACTTTTAAGTTTTATCTGGGCTCGCCTAGTTAGTACAAAATGCATAGACCTAAGCAATAAACAAGTAATATGTTACTTAGTCTATATAGCTCCCGTATTAGACGTGGCAAAAACGTATCTTTCAAAAGATTGGAACATTTGCATCTGGATCAGTGCAAAGATTCGGAACAGTGAAACGCTTCATTTGGAACATCGACTCTTCCGCTCATTCGGCTCACTCGGATCATTCCGCTCATTCGGACCTTTCGTTTCACTCATATCATTCAGCTCGATCGGTTCACACGGATCATTCGGCTCATTCGGCTCACTCGAATCATTTGGCTCATCCGCATCAGTGAGCGAGATTTCTACCACGTACCGATTGACCAGGAGATCATTCGGATACACTGGGAGCGAACATTAGGGATTTGGAACAGTGTATCATTTGGCTGAGTCGGATCACTGAGTCAGTAAAGAGTTACACACGTCTCTGAATAAATATTTTTCTTTCTTTCTATCCCGTATTATAATATGGGTAAATTGATGTTTATTACGCCAAGTGCTTAGTCAAAGATCATACTATTTGTACATATAAGACATACAAACACCATATGGCTAAAATATCAGAATTGGTTTACTTATCCGACAAAGAGACACAAATCCATATAAACGGATGATACATGACAATGTTAAATAAGGTATGATTTTTTAACTATTTAAAGGCAACATATTCGAGAGGATATTTTCGAACACTATGTTGCCTGTGTAAATATCAACTTCAGCATTCACGTGTCTTTAAAATCACTTGACAATGGCAGACCAACTGATTTAAAAAGAGATCTTTTTCCAATGCAATTTTATGTCAATCTTTTCTAATTATATTTACTAATGCAAAGGCTTCACCCAAGATCCAGCCTGAAAACCAGCGCTGCAGCCGCTGCTTGCGACAGTTGTGCCTTGTTGGCCGCAACTTTTTGTCTCTGTACCTTTTTAGGGTTCCGTAGCCAAATGGCAAAAAACAGAACCCTTATAGATTCGTTATGTCTGTCCGTCCGTATGTCACAGCCACTTTTCTCAGAAACTATACTAAAAATGATGTTGAGGTTTTTAACATCATTTTTTTCTTAACACAATACTTTGCGGAAGAGATGCTCCCAAAGTGGTAAATTGTGCCCCCCCCCCCTCTCTAACTTCTATAATAAATGAATTATAAAACTAAAAAAATATATGATGTACATAATCATGAAAACTAACAACGAAAATTGATTTGAACTAGATATAGTGAGTAGTTTTTTTCAAATCGTAAACCGCAATTTACCTTCCATATATCTTACTTGCTGCTAGGGAACCCTTCATAGGCAAGTCTGACTTGCTCTTGGCCGGTTTTTTCTATTTTGTTCTATGTATAATGTGTAGTGGTCAAAAAATTGTTTCTTTATGTTGTTTTATTTTATCGATCCCAAATGTTTTCGCTGTTTATTTCCTTCATGAAAATAACTGTGCGGCTTCCAGCATAAGACTCTCATATCTTTTTATAAACCCCTACACATTAAGGGAAGTGTCAACCTATCATTTATCCTATGAAATATCAATGTTCGATTATTTTCACTTCGATACAGCGTCGGGCTATTATTACAGAATTAACTTCTCACTTTGCTGCCTAACGTGACATCGTGGAAGTGGCAACAAAATTACTGTTGATTGGTGTATTTTACAAGATTGATATAATTAAACAGTCTGTGTTAACTGTTTGTTTTGTGAAGGTACAAGTACACACGCTACTGAGTAGTAAAAAGTAAAAGAAAAGTATCAACCTATATACTGTCCCACTGCAATGTAAAGATCTCCATCATAGAAATCAAGTTATCACTACTATGATGGGATCAGGCTTAATCACTACGCTTGCCTAATGCGGATTGGTGATCACAAACCCGAGCAATGTTCGAAAGATTCGAAACATACTTTTTGTTCGACCCGGGAATCGAACTCAGGACGCCGAGATCACGGCCCGGTACTTAACTAGACCAACAGGGCGTTAGTACTTCAAACTGATTGACCGTAGGATAGCCACGCTTCGGCATTAATGGGTCGGCTCGACCGGAGTGATACCACGGCCTCACAGAAAACCGGCTTGAAGCAGCATGTTGTGTGTTTCACTTTTTTTAAGTGCATTTTCATGTGATAGGTGGCAGACCAGCAGACAGATAAGCCCCCCTTTCCCCGCATTGGGCCTCCGGTACCCTCACTCACGCAGCGAAACGCAGCACAGCAGCCTCTTCCATCTAATGCCCTTTACCTGAAGGTAGGATTGGACCATCCCCTTGGAGGATCCTTCTGATATTCAACTTTGATTAAAGAAATTGGTTTATTTATACACAGTTATTTTTTCATCGCTTACATCCCGAAAATCTTTATCTTTAAATAGTTATGGTGAATAAAGACCATTTTAGACAGTTAGATCAATAATATAAGCGAAAAAAAAAACAACATACAATAACACCGCGTGGATATCTGTTTTGTATGGAACAGCAGATTTTTTTCACTCAATTTGTTGCTCCAACATGCTAAATGGACTTTATTCATGATAATCCTCATTATGAGGTTTTCGGAATGTAAGCGATGAAAAAAGAATAGTGCAATAACAAACCTATTTCTTCAGTCAATAATAATAATAATAATAATTCTCACAACATCTCATACGTTGACCTGATTCCGTACTAAGTAGCTCAAGCACTTGTGTTACAGATATCAGACAACAGAGGAACACAAATATATACTTAAATACATATATTAACACCCAGACACCGAACAAACACAAGTGTTCATCGCACGAATGTTTGTCCAGGGTGGGGATCGAACCCACGACCTTTGGCGTAAGAGGCAGGGTCACTACCAATTGCGCCATCCGGTCAGTCAATGTTGGATATCAGAAATCTAGCTCGTAAAATATGAGGCGTTAACTACTCATTTGTCTTCTAAGCGTTATTTACACATAATTAGTATACGGTAGACTGAGTCCGCTATTATTTCTCGCTGATCAGCGAACGCCTAGCCGCGCCCTATTATTACGAAAATACACTCTTCACCTCACTATCTAACCCTAAATCGAGGAGGCGGCGCCTTAATGACTGCTAATGAGTATTTTTATTATTTCACTGCTGTAAAATAATTTCTTATACGGCGCCTCTTTATACCTAGATAAACATCGAAACCCGCTTCACACCTCAATCTGATAATCGAATTAATGCTCTCATACCATTTCACGCAGTTTTATTGCTTTTTGTGCTGTTAATACGAGGTTTTAACTCGTAATTTCGGGTTATCAGTGCATTCGATTGAATCGATCTGGATTTTCGAGCATTGTTGCGAGCGAAAATATTACGGAAGTTGAGCGTTTCTGCGAAGTTCTCGCATCTTTGACTCGGAGAAAGAGTTTTATCTGTTTATAAGTGCTGTTGATTTATATTTATCTCAATTGCATGCTCACCTTTGTGAAATTAATGACCTGTAATTTACATTCTGACTATTATTTTAGTGAAACTGGAACGTACTCGTGTTATTTTTTTTCTTACTTAACACTGCGCAACTCAAATTAGGAACATCAGCATCCAAGTATTGTTTAGGAGACATAATTTGACGACCCGTTTGGAACAGTGGTAGTGGACGCTGCCTCTGATACAAGGGTTGCGGGTTCGATCCCCGCACAGTACAAACATTTGTGTGCATGAACATGTTTGTTTGTATTGGTCTGAGTGTTTGCTATGTATTATAAGTATGTATTTACAAAAGAAAAGTATTATATGTATATATTTGTAATCCCACTGTTGATTCTGATATCCGTAACACAGGTGCTTGAGCTACCTATCTCGGAGTCAGATCAATGTATGTGATGCTGTGAAATATTTATATATATATTTTTTTTATAATAATAGGCAGACGAGCTTGCGGCCCATCTGATGATAAATGGTAACCGCCGCTCATAGACATCAACAATGCCAACAATTGTTTCATTAAGGCCCGATTCGACCAATATTTATTCATATAGATTATTGTAGGATAAAGTTTGGTCGAAACGAGCCTTACTCGCAGATCTTTCACAAAATACTTAAGTTTTCTTCTTACCACTAACTTTATCTACATCAATCGCGTCATTGTAATTACTAGACTGGTCATATCCTCCAGGATCATGGTTTTAGCGTACTCCGTATAGTAATCAGATGGAAATATTTAATGCAAACCAGCATCAAAGGGAAAAGAACTGGTAGTGGTGCTAATCATTCGGGAATTCTATGGTTGGCAGTGCATTTGTGACCCTGTGCCTAGGGATGTTTAATAATAATGTCCTCCAAACCGATATCTCGGTCATGGCGGTCAATCTCAGCGATCAGCCATCGATGCAGGACATATTATAGTGCACAAGTATTTGCGCAGACACTAGTGCACTCTCTATTCCCGTACCCTCCTATTTGAATGGGACACCAATGTGACACGACCGAAGAGGAATTAGACGCAGGATCAACGGCTTAACGTGCTATCCGAGGGGGTACAACACTGCCAACTTCTAGACTCCGGGCTAACACTAAGAATTTCTTAACAGAAAAACTCAGCTACAAATTTTGGCCCGACCTGGGATTTGAACCCAAGACCCCAAGCCCAACCGTCGCTTTAAAGTGCAACCCACTAACCATTGCGCTAGGGATGTTTAGAATACTGCCAAAGTATTCCCGGCCTGTCGTGAGGCGACTAATAGAGCAATCGGAGAACGCGAGCATAACCACTATTGGGGAGTGGCTTGCTTAGCATACGACTCTGCGGGAGACGACGTTATTTAGGTGTGCTGGTACGTCATACATCAGAGAAGAGTTAGCGCTGCGAGGGCTATTAGCGGTACGGTCCAGTCGCGGCTGTGGGGTTTTCGACACTGATTGCGATGAGATGGATACCCTCCCTAGAAGTTTTGGTTAGGGTTGGAGTCACACACACCATCATGTTTCCTACATGTGACAAGGTGATGAAAGGTAATCCCGTGATGGTTTGCCCTGAAAAAAAATATGCATTTGTGACTCTACTGCTGTTGTGGTTGTCAATGGGCGGCGGCAATCGCTTACCATCAGGTGATCCGTAAATTCGTCGCCACCTATCACATGAAAAAATTGTTGTCTTAGCATGGAAACCAGACAATGACAAACCCAAACTACAGGCGGTCCAAAATATTGCATTCTAACATAAAAAGGTGTCGATCTAATTACAGCCTCCCCAAAAATAATTAAAGGGCAAAATGTACAGGTCATTATTTACAAAAATCGCTGGTAGAGCGTGGCAATCGCGGCCACAATCGCCAGATCCTCAGAGGAGATAACATTTTCTGAGCCAAAATAACGCAAGTATTAACCAAAAATGGACAATAATATGCAACTCCTTAATTTGGACTGTTTATCTTTTGTTCTAACAACCCTCCAGTGTTGATGTTGTCTAATAACATGTAATTTACATTTCTCGATTTCCGAACTGTGTTCGACATCGTCTAATTCGTGTAATAATTTTCTGGTTTCATGAATTTTTATGAGCGTAAAAAAATTTAAAGCCAAAACCTTTGTAATTACTAGACTGGTCATATCCTCCAGGATCATGGTTTTAGCCTACTCCGTATAATAAACCAGATGAAAATATTTAATGCAAACCAGCATCTAAGGGAAAAGAACTGGTAGTGGTGCTAATCATTGGGGAATTTTATGGTTGGCAGTGCATTTGTGACCCTGTGCCTAGGGATGTTTAATAATAATGTCCTCCAACCCGATATTTCGGTCAAGGCGATCAATCTCAGCGATCAGCCATCGATGCAGGACATATTATAGTGCACAAGTACTTGCGCAGACACAAGTGCACTCTCTATTCCCGTACCCTCTTATTTCAATGGGACACCAGTGTGACACGACCGAAGAGGGATTAGACACAGGACCAACGGCTTAACGTGCTATCCGAGGGGGTACAACACCGCCAACTTCCAGACTCCGGGCTAACTAAGAATTTCTTAACGGAAAAATTCAGCTACAAATTTTGGCCCGACCCGGGACCCCAAGTGAAACCGTCCCTTTAAAGTGCAACCCACTAACCATTGCGCTAGGGACGTTTAGAATACTGCCAAAGTATTCCCGGCCTGTCGTGAGGTGACTAATAGAGCAATCGGAGAACGCGAGCATAACCACTATTGGGGAGTGGCTTGCTTAGCATACGACTCTGCGGGAGACGACGTTATTTAGGTGTGCTGGTACGTCATACATCAGAGAAGAGTTAGCGCTGCGAGGGCTATTAGCGGTACGGTCCAGTCGCGGCTGTGGGGTTTTCGACACTGATTGCGATGAGATGGATACCCTCCCTAGAAGTTTTGGTTAGGGTTGGAGTCACACACACCATCATGTTTCCTACATGTGTCAAGGTGATGAAAGTAATCCCGTGATGGTTTGCCCTGAAAAAAAATATGCATTTGTGACTCTACTGCTGTTGTGGTTGTCAATGGGCGGCGGCAATCGCTTACCATCAGGTGATCCGTAACTTCGTCGCATAAAAATAAAAATTGTTGTCTTAACATGGAAACAAGACAATGACAAACCCAAACTACAGGCGGTCCAAAATATTGCATTCTAACATAAAAAGGTGTCGATCTAATTACAGCCTCCCCAAAAATAATTAAAGGGCAAAATGTACAGGTCATTATTTACAAAAATCGCTGGTAGAGCGTGGCAATCGCGGCCACAATCGCCAGATCCTCAGAGGAGATAACATTTTCTGAGCCAAAATAACGCAAGTATTAACCAAAAATGGACAATAATATGCAACTCCTTAATTTGGACTGTTTATCTTTTGTTCTAACAACCCTCCAGTGTTGATGTTGTCTAATAACATGTAATTTACATTTCTCGATTTCCGAACTGTGTTCGACATCGTCTAATTCGTGTAATAATTTTCTGGTTTCATGAATTTTTATGAGCGTAAAAAAATTTAAAGCCAAAACCTTTGTTTTTCGACCAATTACCGGCGCGGGCGGCGTAAAAAAATGTAAAACGCTCGTACGATTAAAACCGCATTAAATAAAGTCGGGTCAATTCGACAGGTCGATTTTTTTTTAAAAACTCGGTGGGAATGGGTTCACGCAAACGGTGGAGCGAAATATATCTCTATTCTATATCATAGAAAACGTCAAATGTTAAGCAAATTTTAATTTATATGTAAGACCCAAGTTTTCAAATGAATAATTGTTTTCCATAAAAATAAAAAAATAAAAAAAAATGAATCCGTGGAAGAGCTACGCTTCGCCTTGAATTGGCTGATTCGACCACAGTGATGACGGCCTCACAGAATCAGCGTGAAACATTGCTGTGATTGGTCGCGAGAGTTGTACCGGAGGCCCAATTAATATCATGAGTTTATTGATCACATTTCGTCATAATGAAAAATTTGAAAAGTAAGTAAATCGTGTCTTATCTCTGATTGCTTTCATAAAATGTAATTACTTATAACACAAAAAGAATCTCAAAAATGCCACCAAAGCGCTTTTCACTTTCAACATAACATTCTCGCTAATCCAAAACGCTACTAAATTAAAACAACACGATGCAACTAATTCAAAAAATGTAAAGCCAAACACTTCTCAAAGAACACTCAAACATTCTCAACAATTAACACCACGTTTAATAAAAATCCAAGAATGCAACTTTAAAATACAAGATTGAAAAATGACAGAAAAAAACCATCGGAAGCTCGGCCCACTTGCCCAATTCTAAAATTAAATAAGTATTTACATTGAGCTATCGAGCAAGCGTAATTAATACAATCTTTGTTAGAGAGTAATTTGCCAGACCTAATGCTGGCGTGTGTAATCTTCAAAGGGGATTTAGTAACACGCGTTCTAATCTATTTTAGTCGTGTTCTGAAACAGAGAAATATTTACAATCTCTCTGTGGAACACTCCGGCGCATCCGACGGTCGTAACGCGCGAACTTGGGTTGCCAGTGCAATGGTTTTAGTCAACAGCTAACTGTCACCAATAAACAATAGATAAGAAAATACTAAATTAACATAACGCTCCGAAATACTTACTCTTCCGTGGTTAGGTATTTAAAGATTTAGAAATAATAAAAAAAGGAAATCAAAGCTTTTTTTATTGATAGTGATTCTTTTAGAAACATTATAAATGTTTCTAGAAGAACCACCATTAACTAAATATCATGCACATTCGTACAATATCTTATCACAACCAAATTGCGATAATCCTAAAGGTCTCGCTGTTTATTTACTAATATTGTGAATCTACATTCAAAATCAAATAGTTTAAATTTTAAAATATAGTTACATTTTTAAATCGGCTCTATGATTTTTTTTTATTCCTAATCTTTTTTTTTGGGATAGGGGGCTGACGAATAGACGGATCACCTGGTAAGCGATTACCGCCGCCCATGGACACCTGCAACACCATAGGAGTCACAAGTGCGCTGCCGACCTTTTAAAAAGGAATACGCTCTTTTCTTGAAACGCAATTGGTACCCTCCTGGGGTAGCAATTTGTTGTCAACTGCATCATGGTGGTGGGGGATTTGGGCCTCCGATATCCTCACTCACTCTGCGAAACACAGCGCAAACTGCTTCACGCAGGTTTTCTGTAAGGCCGTGGTATTGCTCCAAGCCGGCCCATTCATGCCGAAGCGTGGCTCTTACACAGGCAATCATTGCATAGTAATAAGTGCAAAGTTGCGCTTGTAAAAAATATGGTAAATATTACAAAGTCCCATTCTGGCAACGTGCGCGCACGCATCAATACTGAGTCAGGCGCGAGATATGATTGGACGGTTGCAGATGAAGATGCATTCATTAGTGTTTACGGCTGCATACTTGACATCGCCTCGTGCCGGGCCGATGCTTTTTATTCCGTCTTCTAAACGTTTTGTTTCATGATTAACTGCGGCGTTTTATCTTTTGGAATCGTTCGCATTCGTTGGTCTAATATTACTTTAGTGTCAGTTTTTTCGTTCTTTTTATAATTTATTAAAAGCACGTAAGCAGAGCATACACCTGATTAAAAGACGCGAGGTTTTTGTCTATGAATTCGTTTGTATTCTAAGAAGCCAAATGCGCACATGATTTTTTTTAGCTACTAATGTAACATTCCCACTACTTCTTATAGCGTCTATGTATTCTTCTAAATTTGGCACTTAAGGTCATTTAGTTCTGCAAGCTGTCCTATTTATTTTATATTTACATAAATAGATAGGCACAACACTTTTTGGGGTCATTCTACGGTTAGTTGATTATTTCAACCGGTTGTATTTTGAGTTTGAGTTTTTTACAACCAATTGTAGAATAAGGATAAATTTAAAAAAAAAGGGAACGCGGGTGTCATTAATTTTTAAGTTTAAACTTTTTCTACAGATTGTTCTAATAAACTCAAAATGCAATAGGTCGTAGTACTACCTAATCAACTAACCTTAGAATGACCCTCTGACGTCTCTTTCGTCGTTTTATTATAATTCAGCAATCAATAAGTGTGGTATGTACAATATTTGCTAATATAGCATGGTTACGATGAAATGATTCAGTATCTAGCTAATATTTAGTAGCTAATCTAATCAAACCTCTTTTACCTAATACAAATACAAAGGCAAGTTGCTGCCGAGTTCTATTTCTCAATTTAAATAGTATGAACAAAATTTACTGCAACTACATTACTCACAAAGCCACTAGACAAAGATCGAAAGCTACTAGTGGCTTTTACAACATGTTTACATCCCTTCGCATTTACATCGAATTACAATAATCCGAAAATAGTCAAACGTAGTCATTCGACAGTGGTAACGACTTCACAATTTGTCAACTTTACTATTAAACGTGGGCAGAACAGACACATTAAATCAAAATCACTGCAACCATTCCAAACGCAATAATGTCTACAAGATTTTTTCATACGTCGTATTTTTTGTCATTTCCATTGCTACCCACGCCAGAAGTAATTAAAAACAAAAATAAACAGCGCTTCGAATCGTAAAAAAATATCTACGTCAGTTATAAATGAGTGCAGATGAACGTAGAAGCAATAAAACTGATTCAAGTCACAGAAATAAATCTTACGAGTTTTCCGAAGTTATAGGTGAGGATATTCAGCCATCGGCGTAATGCTCTGAGTAGCCATGCCAAAGTGAGGATGAAAGAATGCCGTTAAAATAAAAGAATTTCTATACGCCATGTGTTATTGATTGGCCGGTATAGTATGTTTATGACAGATCAATAAAATTTTAAATTGGAATTTGTAATAAATAACGCCGTGAGTGATGAAGAAATAAACAATGTATTTAATATAAAAGCTAGTTTTAGTATGGGGGATGTTACAATGATTTATGCTGCGAAGTTTGACGCTTCCGTGACGCGGCCAGTAACAACGAATAACTAATTTATATTTACTCTCACTATAGTCGAAGCTATAACATTTTATGAAAATCGTTAAGTAATTGTGAGGGTCGTTCATATCACTATTTCCAAAGCGTTGCAATAAAAATTGGTCCAGATTCCACATCGAAAATAAGACGTTTTTTGGTCGCCTGCCAAGTTCATTATGAGCGTTCATGAAATTTCACATTTGAATTATTTTACTGTCTGACTTATAGCCGTTACTTAAATATTTGGTAAACAGGAAAAATATAGCTCTGTTCGATCAAATTTAATGCTGATCACTAAAATAGCGGCTTAAGTGGCGAGGGCATTATGATGCGAGATCGCGGAGTAATTTTAAGAACTTTTAGTACGGTCTTTAAATCCAAAAGGCTGTTTTACGGTTTGTTAGTTTGATCTAGTTTATATATAATTGATTTATAGTGAGCAAGAATATACCTACAAATTTTTATATCAGGTTTCATTGTTTCATATTCGAAAGTATCTTTCCAATCACAAATCTGTTATGACCTCTTATGACCGCAATTCGTATAATTTGACAGTGATTAGTATGATACCAAAATCCATTAAAAAAATTGCCAGACATATTATCAGAAGAGTTGCTTGCAGTATGAAGCAACGGTAACCGCAAACATTTTATTGCATAATACCTAACAAAGCAATGGACATTGCATAATTCCAGTATGCAATGCAAGCCAACAATAGAACGGTACATTATGAATCATCTCTGCCTGATCCATTCGCCAGCCGAAGATTATCGAAGTAGAACACTAACACTCGCGGGATGCATTAAAACGCACGTGAACCTAATTTACGCCTGCAAATCCGGAGGCGTAGCCAACTTTAACAAAGTAGTAGTTGATGCATCAAACGATATGACATTTGTGGCTAATAAGTTCGAAGACATTAAAATATCTCGCGAGTCGACAAAACGCTGCCATCGGTGAAAACCTAACGTTAACTAGAGCTTATTTATAGTGCACCATCTGTCAGATCGTAACCGTTCCAATTTCAAATTCAAACGGTGTTCTAATTGGATTGTATTTTTGTTTAAAGTGCTCCTAATAAGATTCTTCCACGCACATTGTTACAGTAACAAACACATTGACGCGTGTTTATCTGTTCGCAATTAGAACGTCCATTGATGTGGCGCGTACGCATCGGTGTGCAAGCGTCCGATTGAGAAGTAACACGAGGTCTGAATCTGGAACTGATTAGCGCGTTCGCCGTATGTAGTTATGAATAGATACGTGTTGTTGCGCATTAAGTATGCTTTAGATTTTATTATTTAATGATTCATCTTAGGGTTATAGAAATAGTATGGAATGCTTGCGCTGTTCGCGCTGAAAAGCCAGTAATAATAGAATATTGGCGCATCTGCCCCACTGTATATGTTTTAATGTTATTACTCTACGGTCGTATGATATTTCGTTCCCGGTTTATTTTAAGAGTGTTTTATGTTTTTAATTGCGATACCCAGATTATTTTTCCGCCGTCAACTAAAATTTTTACAGCTGTTTTTATTTCGCTGATCTGACCGATGACAGAATTAATATTGTTTATGAAATTTTCGTGGATTAAATTAAAAGATATGGTTAATAAATTAACGTTCCAGACGTGTTACTATCTTAATAATAATTTTACAATGTGTTAGTGTATATGATTGAACAGAATTCTGGGCTCGAAAAATATCATAAGCTAAAGCTTTGTTAATAATAAAATAACATTCTGTAAAGAAATATTTGCTTGGATCTTCCAAAGGATATTTTAAGACTATAAATATTTTATTACACATTTATGAATTTAGATTTACTTTTATTTTGATTTCCGTTGTCAAATAATGATTCATAAATGCTTACAGATGTACAGGCGGATGAGTTAGTAATGTTTGAAAGTTTCTTTTATCGTTAGAACTATTCACTGGAAAGAAAAGTTCTGCCTACACTAAATCTGTTTCTGCGAATAACAAATGTATGATAATAGTTACATGATAATCTTAGAGGGAGTGAGAAATAAGTTAAACTACGTTTGATCTTAATGACATTTGGTATCAACAAAAGTTTTATTTCATTTGCGTTTGCGTGCAATTAATGAAAAAAAAAAATAGACTGACCCGATATGGCGCATTTTGTACCTTCAAGAGTTACTCGAATCACATACTGCAAAAATAAACAATCTTGTGATGAACACTTGTGTTGGTTCATTGTCAAGGATTTACCTATACTACAATTGTTAATTCAACAAAATAAAACAAGGATAGTATGGACCTCAACAAATTATTCTACAATGAGGCTTTATGACAATTGAACAATTTAATCAAATCATTTACTTAATTACAAACTTAATTTTAAAAAATCGGTTCATAATTCTGAAAGATATTGAGAATATATAAAAAAGCAGTAAAACGTGAGAACATCCTTTGAAGTCGGTTGAATATATCGATCTTTTTTGGCACCTAAAAGAGAAAGGCAAGCAAGCGACTGTTAATATCGTGTATATTAAGTTTAGTCATAATTAAATTCCGAAAAAATGTCATTATCAAAATTTAACTTATCTTTTAATTTGCTACAAAGAGGCAATTTGTTTCACCTCAACTTGCCAGTCAGCGCTCATTAACACAATCATGTTGCACTTTATTATACTTACCATACAATAGAATGACCGTTTCGTAACCATCACGAAAGCGCCTAAATCTGAAATTAACGTGTACGCAAAAACCAAAATAGGTAGACCTCTACCCCCCTCCTAAGCTCAAACCAAATTATAACTCATAGGAATCCTTTGTACGTAGATTGAAAGGTCTAAGTAGCCTGGCTAGACTATTCCAAGCCCGGCCTAAAGCAGTGCCATTAATGTCGATCATTAAATATGAATTATAAATATAAAAGAAAGCACAAGAAAAGCAATCAGGCCGTCCATTATTAGATTTAATATCGTGTGGTTGTGTGCGTCGCCTTTGGCTACGTGTGGGTGATCTGTGGTGGGCACAAACAGATTAAATTATGGAATTGATTGTTTGTTTTAGATGTAATTACGTTTTTCAACTGACAAATTACAAATATAATGTAATTTTATGACTCATCAAGGGTACCACTGGTAATCCTTTAACAGTATACAATAAATAGCTCACAAAAAAAAGTTCATCGCATTATTTTCGAAATATTAAAAGGGGTTAAAGTATGATGTTGATATATGTTATGTATTATATCCAGACAATGACGGCGCGCACCAAGAGGTTTGGCTCCTCGTTCCTGCCCCGAGCCATCAAGGCATGGAGTGCCCTCCCAGCTCATGTGTTTCCTCCTTCATACAATCTGGGGTCCTTTAGGTGGAGCGTGAAGCGGCGTCTCATCAGGCTATCAGGGTGAGGATGGCAGACTCAATGAGTACTTTGTTAGTTCTTTTGTGCCTGTCAATCTCATATTTGGATTTCACGGCCGCTTACCATCAGGCGGAGTGAGGTCATCCTGATTGGCCTCTCAAAAAAAAAATTGCCGTTTTCTATGGTGATTTTCTTAGAAGTATTTTTTGCATAGCTGTATTTATCTTTTCATTTGCAAATTTGCAATTTTATTTGTAATAGTTATGTTAATGCCTACTATCCCATTATTTACTACTGTGTTTTAACGGACAGTGGTTAGGAACGTAAAGGATAGTTTTTGTAAAAAAATTTTTTTTTATTGAAAAGTTATTATTGATACATCAATTCTGGCAAGTACAAAAAGAGTCACTTTCAAGAATATTTTTTTGTATCAATAATAAAATAATATTTGATCTCTGTTTTATATAAACCTTACAAACGTAGTTTTAAATCAAAATAGAACTATTATGGTGACTTTTGCTTTTTAAAGAAAAAAACATGTATAATTAATATATAGGTACATGTTATTGTGTCTAGAAAAAATACGGCGATTTAATACTTTAACACAATCGTGAACACTATCGACCGAGTTGACTAAACTTGTCCGTACATTACATCATATTTCATTATGACAGTCAGTCCAAACTCCTCGTCACATCTACAAATCTTTATTACAATATTCTCGTAACGCATTTCCCAATTATGCTAAACGTAAATCGTAATATAACCATGAACTAGTTTTTGAACCAAGCATTCTTCGAAAAATAGAAGCCAATCAATCTTACAAGACGAGAGGAGAATGCATGGAAAATATTATAAGCGTCCTGAAAATCTATTTCAAAGTCAAAACGCTCGGACCATAGCACGATTACTGAGTCTTATGTCAATGTAATAAAGTTTACTATCGTGTGAATGAAGTTGCGTTTTGTTTCGTTTACTTAAATTTGGATCATAAAAAATTAAACTAATCTATTATTATTTGTTACTGTGGCGATTGGACTGTTTATAATCTTATAAAAGAACGCTGGCGATGGGATGTTAATAAAACGTCCGTTATCAGCAAAACAAAGTTCTGTATTTTCTAAGTTCACAGACACAGAGACCAATTAAGACAATCATATAAACATAACAATTATATATCAAAATTAGTATAAAAGTATAAACAACATTTACGATAGTAATAAACTAAATTAATTATTTCAGAAACTGTGTTTCCGGTGGTGGCCGTGTGAGGCCGTGTGGTCCCCGGCAGAGTAGAATAGGCCACCCTCTTACCGAGGTGTCGTAAAAGGCGACTAAGGTAAAGCTGCTGGCATGATCATCAGCACCCAGAGAAGGAAAACTCTGCATTTATATCAAAACCCTCGCCAACCCGTCTGCCAAGCGTGATGAGTATGGCAATTACCCCTCATGTGGTTGAGGGAGGCCCGTGCCCCAGCAGTGGGGACTTAAATGAGCTGATGATGATGATGTGTTTCCGGTAGTATATTCATTATTAATTCGACCGTGGGAGAGCCACGCTTCGGCATGAATAAGCCAGCTCGACCGAAGTGATACCATGGCCTCAAAGAAAACAACAGAAGCAGCACTGTGCTGTATTTCGCTGCGTGAGTGAGGGTACCGGAGGCCTAAAACTATTCGACTTTTTGTGAGGGAAAATAATTGCTGGAAACCTGCACTTTTACGTACTTACTGACTCTGTTGAGATAGATAATGGTTCTGAAGTTTTTACCATGATGCAGTTGGTCTGGTTCCGCTGTCGATGGACAGTAGTCTAACCCCTGACGATAGTCAGACTACAGGGAGCGTAACTCGGGCTCCAAAGCGACATTTTTAGATCATCATCATTTCAGCCAATAGACGTCCACTGCTAGACATAGGCCTCCCCCAATGTTCTCCACAGGGATCGGTCCATTGCCGCCCACATCGGGAAGTTGCGGGAATCCATTGATTCCCGCAACCTTCACCAGATCGTCGTCAACCCTGTGGGGGGCCTGCTACGGCTGCGACTTCCTGTACGTGGCCTTCACTCGAGGACCTTTCCGCCGCAACGTCCGTCTGTTCTCCTCGTTATGTGCCCTGCCCGTTGCCTCTTGAGACATTTTTAGATGCAATTGGGAAACACTATTTAACTGGCTAAACACGCGATTGTCATTCCATCCATATCACCTCGATGGATGGCGGTCTAATACTATGCATTTCTCGCGGAACTTTCTAACACGTACCTTAGTTCTGTGGAACGGTTTGGCTGCAGGAGTATTTTTCGACGGCTACGACTTAAGGACCTTCAAGAGAAGATCGTACTCTTTTTAAAAAAGCCGGCAACACATTAGCGATGTCTCTGATTTGGCGGATGTTCATGGGCGGCGTTGATTACTTCCCATCAGTAGACTCGCTTGCTCGTTGGTCCGCCTCTAGCATAAAAGAAAATAGATTAAGTCTTGATATTTATTTAATCCAAACTGCCCTTCAACTTGCCCAACACTTTTCACCCTTCGAAACAACTAAAGGTGAGAAAGTAAGAGCACAGATGCAGAGGGCAACAGGGTAAGGATAAAACTAAAATAAATACGTTGCGCAAATAAATACTGGTTCTTTCTCGCTTTTGATATCAAGCACAATCGCTCTATGGATGCCCTCTACCCAATCTTGAGGACATGGGACAATAAGTCACAAATTATTACATATTTTCTAATTTTCTCTTACCTTAGCGTGTAATGCCTGGTTGCGTCCAGAGCTACCACTCTGAAGCCCACGGTAGAAGTAAACCATGATTCAAGATTTAGGAAGTCTGGTAATTACAATGAAGCGACTGCCGTCTGACCTTCCCAAGTCTTTTAACAGGGGAACCAGACCAACTGAATAATGGTCACACGTTTCAGAAACTAAGCGAAAAGTGTAGGTTTCGTCACGATGTTTTCCTTCACGGGCTAATGGTAAAAACCGACCCCCGTAAAGAAGGCGCGTTCTGAACCACTTAGTTACCATGTCGCTACATAATTTCATTTAGCCCTTTCTTTTTTAGTCACGCAGGGAAATACCTTACGTACCATCCCGTCCAATTGGGGGACCTCACGGGATGTGTGAGACTCCTTGTGAAAAGATGACCCAGAGGTATACTCACTAAAAACCCTACGACGCCCGCCGCTATTGACTTAGGCGAGGCCTACGGTGAGTCATCAGTCAGTTTGACCCCGCTTGCGGCCAACGCCCACCCGAGCAGAATGGGTAGACCTCCTCCGAAGGGTGCAGTGATAGCACCCACTACTACCCCAGAAAGCGCACCGGCGTACAATGCGCTATCCACCTCTGAAAGGTCTCATCATGGCCGGAGCTCCCACACCTGCCGTCCGAGACCCGGACGAAGTATTGCCCTGTAAAGCCCCCCTTAATCCAACCCGAGCGTGCCACACTCACACCGCTTCATGTACCATTGGCTACGCTGTAATCGGGTCTCTCAGCCCGAAAATTATCAGATTCCGTCACACTTTGTGTAATTTCGTCCGACCCTTAATGAGACGCTATAACGCAATGTCCACCACTCGGGTTATGAGTCGGTCATTATGACCATTGGCATTAATAAAAGTAATTACAATAGAAAGTTGATTCGTTTTTGTGACAAAGTTATTATAATGGACGCTTTTAGGCGGCGTAATACTAATGTTGGAATTGGTTTTTATTGTTAAGATTGTGATTGCATAGAAAATGTTAATGACGTTGTTTCATTCAATTTTTCACATGTCACACGTACGAACACGTCGGGTTTATATTCAAGTACCATGACATCATATTTATGAAAAATTAAAACTGATAATAGTAAAATGTAATTAATTACTATAATTAAAGTGCAAAATGTGCGTGCTCCGCACTCCACAATGTTCGCTTGTGTTAAGTTTGAGTGTTTTATAATAAAAAAGGTACCTATTTGTATATATTTCAACCATTACGTATGTGTCCTTCATTGTATAGATAGAGATATATATTGTGGTCATGGTATAGACGAAGGTTTAGCTTTCTTTTAACTACAATGCAATAAAGTATCAGCCTATAACTGTCCCACTGCAGGGCAAAGGCCTCCATCATACAAATCAAGTCATCGCTACTATGATGGGATTAGGTTCACTCACCATGCTTGCCAAATGCGGATTGGTAATCACAAACACGAACCATGTTCTAAAAATTTGTAACACACTTTTTGCTCGACCCAGGAATCGAACCCAGGACCAGCGAAATCACGGCTCTGAACTTTAACTACTAGACCAACAGGGCGTCAACAATCCAATGAGGCAAGCTAATAAATTGGAATGGTAGTGCTGGTAGTCGTGAAATAAATTATAAGATAAATTCATCTTTAACTCCCTCTGCCCAACAGGGTAAGAAAAAAGCTCTAATGAACAAAAATCACTATATTCTACCACTCTATTAAAATATAGAGTGGTAGAATATAGTGATTTTTGTTCATTAGAGCTTAATTAGTTCTCTAAATAAAATATCTCTTATATGTTGGATGAAAAATTAATCTGACGCTTCTTGTTTCGTGATCTCATTGACCAAGATTATCATAATCGTACAATGAGGGAAATAAATATTAATCTGACGCTTCTTGTTTCGTAGTCTCATTGACCAAGATTTCCATAATCGTACAATGAGTGAAATAAATATTAATCTGACGCTTCTTGTTTCGTGGTCTCATTGACCAAGATTTCCATAATCGTACAATGAGTGATATAAATATTAATCTGACGCTTCTTGTTTCGTAGTCTCATTGACCAAGATTTCCATAATCGCACAATGAGTGAAATAAATATTAATCTGACGCTTCTTGTTTCGTGGTCTCATTGACCAAGATTTCCATAATCGTACAATGAGTGATATAAATATTAATCTGACGCTTCTTGTTTCGTGGTCTCATTGACCAAGATTTCCATAATCGTACAATGAGTGATATAAATATTAATCTGACGCTTCTTGTTTCGTAGTCTCATTGACCAAGATTTCCATAATCGTACAATGAGTGAAATAAATATTAATCTGACGCTTCTTGTTTCGTGGTCTCATTGACCAAGATTTCCATAATCGTACAATGAGTGATATAAATATTAATCTGACGCTTCTTGTTTCGTGGTCTCATTGACCAAGATTTCCATAATCGTACAATGAGTGATATAAATATTAATCTGACGCTTCTTGTTTCGTAGTCTCATTGACCAAGATTTCCATAATCGTACAATGAGTGAAATAAATATTAATCTGACGCTTCTTGTTTCGTGGTCTCATTGACCAAGATTTCCATAATCGTACAATGAGTGAAATAAATATTTTTCCATGTGTTTTTCCTCAACTGTTCCTTAACAACAACCTCAGAATGCCAATCACTCATAAAGATAAAAGCAAAATTCACTCTGAACTAACTCATTGTCTCATACTTCACCCTTCATAGTACAGGAGATGACAAATAAATTGTAACGCCCTCAATATAGGCATAAAACAATGGTTTAAAAAAATGAGTCAGTAAATTAGATAAAAGAAAAATAATTTGAAAACTTGTTGCTTAAGTAAGTGTAAGAAAATCAATTCACAGGAAAAAAATAATTTTACAGGGAAGAGTTTACTAAACAATATTTTTCCGATTATTTAAATAATGAAACATGAATATTTTATAGACATACTATATGAATATTTAACAAAAACCAAAAAGTTTTCGAAATACCTACGTCTGTCTTTGTAACCACATTCGATGTTATTCCAATATTTCTTATAATTTTCTCATAGAAAACCGGCGTGAAGCAGCACTGTGCTGTGTTTCATTGCGTGAATGAGGCTACTGGAGGCCCAATCCGGGTGTAAAGGGGGTTTAAGGTTACCATCAGGTGATCCGTCTGCTTGTATGTCACCTATCACATAAAAAAATTGACAAGCGCTCCCACACTACATCTGTGCATAGTGATAATTTATTAATATCTCTGCTTTTGTTTGTCCGTGATCAATGCTCCCCAAACGGCCCCAATGATAAGACTTTTGTTTTCGTGATTGCTCTTTGTTAATCATACTTTCCTAATTAAGGAAAAAGTTGCGCCTAATTTGGGACGATCGAACGATAAGAAATGAGTTTGGTGTGTTGTGCTAATGAGTTTGTTCAGAATAGTTTGCTGCGAACGTTAATTATTTTGATGAGAGGTCAATGACCTTTCCCTAAATCTTGAGTCATGTCCACTTTTTGCTAATTGTTTATGATTAATAGTACAAATCGTTTCAGGAATCGGATGGAATAACATAATTGTTTTTGTTCTTACCATACTTAGATATGAAATTATAAAAAAACCGTATGAGTTGGAAACCGAAATGTTTTCATTAGAGCGATTCATATTTTTTTCTTGAGGTTCTTATAACCGTAGTTTGAGAGTTTAAGTCCATACTTATAAAAGCTTTTTTTGATAAGAAGATACTCTTTGCTCTATTGCACCCAAATCCGAGAAAAAGTACCTCAGTTCGCTTGGATTATGATACAGGAAGAAGAAAAGAAAATTAATCAACATTAATACGATTATAGTATTATTACGTGACGTATGTCTTTAGATAGAAGAACCAGGGAAACTCGTCATTAAATCACGGTTAAATACGTTCAAAATCTTCTACCTCTACAATTATGGGTATCGAAAAATTGACCAAATAATGCATGTACGAATCTGTAGGCTTTTAAACGTATACCAGTGTCTAAATGCTTCTTTATTTTTATTTTGACGTATTTGCTTTAGACATAAAAAAACTAAGCAAAGAGTGTCGGACTCTCATCATAAAAGAAAAAAAATATTCGGAAGGAACATTGCGAAATTGCGGAAACGTCTTAGAAGGTGGCAATTGGCTCTAATGAATTCCAGCATAATGCGAACTGCAGTTCTACAATGCATCCAAATCCCGGGTAGCCGCGGGCAGATTCTCCTATCAATCTCAAAGATGATAGCCGACTATCTCCGGGCCGAGCTGAGATGCATAATGCTCGGCTCTGATGGCTGTCTCGCTCACGAAGCCTCCAAGCTTCGCAATTTATTGTTTCACGATCTCGGGTAGAGATGGGGAAATTAATCGATTGTTGCAAAAAAATACAATTCGAATCGATTTTAGTGTTTGATATCGGTAAACCAACATTTTAGATTTTTTCACTTTGCAACTCCGGGTTTTAGTTCATGCGAAATGCATACCGTAGAGATTCGGATTTATTTTAATTTTCTACCCATACAAATTGATTTAGTGGATCGTATTATTTTCTGACAATTCTTTCTAGCTCCGCAACCTCGGCTTTATTAAACAAAGCCCAGACGACTACTTAACTACATTGGTCTTTTTAGATAATTCATGGTACGAACGTACACGCATGTCAAATGTCATCGTCGACCACCAATCTGCCAAAGAAATTTTGACAGTTGTAGGTGTTTACTAACTACATAGGTTGAAGCCTGAAAATGAAGAAAGTAATTTTTCCACCACATAAAAAAGCAATCGATTATTACATAAATCTTTTGTAGCTACAAATGTCGCAAAATGAATAATCGATTCTACAACAATCGATTTTTCATGCAGAAAGTCTCATCTCTTCTCAGGTCAGCTCATTATTAAAACGGTTTGGTACCTTTGGAGGTGTTGCTGACGCCCCGGGCGAGCTTGCACCAATTACTTGCGGAACCGTGCCTCGCTTGTTTGTGTTTAAAGCGATACTTTTGTTGTTTCCTACGAACTTCTATTGTCCTGGTACTTTGGCCCGTAGACAAACTATGTTTTTTTTTTGGACATAGATATTGATGATTTTGCATAGGTGTATGAATTGAATCTGTAGCTCTGCTTCCTGCTTGTTTGTGATAAAAGTGATACTTTTGTTGTTTCCGATGAACTTCTAATGTCCTGGTACTTTGGTTGACAGACAAACTATATCTATGTACATGAAATTAGTTTTTTTTTCATTTATTGATGATTTAGCAGACTGTGTGTATAGTGTGTCGTTCTACTTTCTACTTGTTGGTGATAAAAGTGATACTCAGTTTTATTGTTTCTTAAGAGCTTATAATGTCCTGGTACTTTGGTCGTACGCAACTGACGTAGACGTTATGTTCAGAAAGTGGAAACAATTACGTGCCTTTTACTAGTCACTTATATATTAAATCACCTCTAATAATTCTAAATTGATCAAGAAAATCTACGCGGCACTAAACTTCACAATAAAAGGAAAATTATTGTTTTCTAATAAACAATAAGCCGTGGAGGACATTTCCTAGAATCCATTAGAGGCAAAACGACATAGATTAAACGTGGAACTAAAACAATTTCTTCCAAGTTCAACAAACAAAATCGATTGGGCTTAATTGCCGCCTGATCAATAACTAATTGTGTTCACCACACGTATGAGTATAAAGAATAATTACTGGCTGCCGGCCAAATAAATCGATCTACATCAAAAAGCGGGGTTAATCCATCATTTAGATATTACATAGCGATTGAAGCTTACCGTTTTTAATTTCCAAAATTACACTACGCGCTTTAGGGTTGTCGGTGTGGATATTTGTGGATTACAGTTTCTTTGTAACTTTATTTACAATTTTTCTGCACTTTCCGCAAAAATAGTATTAATAATTCTCACATCTCATACGTTGACCTGATTCCGTACTAAGTAGCTTAAGCACTTGTGTTACAGATATCAGACAACAGAGGAACACAAATATATACTTAAATACATATATTACACAGACACCGAACAAACACAAGTGTTCATCGCACGAATGTTTGTCCAGGGTGGGGATCGAACCCACGACCTTCGGCGTAAGAGGCAGGGTCACTACCAATTACGCCATCCGATCAGTGAATGATTTTTCTGTTTCTTACTTTATGGTAAGCGTTGGTATAGTCGCAGGATTATTGCGAGTGGGAGAATGGTCATCATGACGAGTTGGCGATATAACTATAGAACAGAAAGTCTATTGTGGTGTCGCCAATAGTCACAGTGTAGGTGGTTTTTTAGGCAGACGAGCAGACGGATGACCTGATGGTAAGCGATTGCCGCCGCCCATCGACACCCGTGACACCAGTGGAGTCACAAGTGTCCTGCCAACCTATAATTTTAACTGCCTAACCTTTATTACGGTACCTCATATACCGGTACCCTCACTCACGCAGCGAAACACAGCACAGTGCTGCTTAACGCCGGTGTTCTGTGCGGCCTTAGTATTACTCGGGTCGAGCCGGCCCATTTATGCCGGAGCGTGGCTCTCCCACGGTTAGGTTGCCTCTGAAGCATTAATAATGATTACTCGATAACGTACCATTATGTAGAATTGCAAATAATACATAATCTATATCAGATACATCCAGATAGTGAACAAACACAAGTTTTTATCATACAAATGTTTGTCCAGGGAATCGAACCCGTACTTTTGGCTTACCACCCTTTGGCGTATGAGGCAAGGTCACTACCGAAGGCTCTATCGGGCCGTTGTTGAACGAAACCCTAATTCAAGTTGGTACACACGTCCACATAATTACCGTGTCGTAAATTGTCGAACATGAGTGGAGGGGGGTGATAGGGCAGCAGCCACCTCACACCAACCTGTCGTGTTATTTCTGTAATCACTTACATTTCATAAAACGCGACATTAATTAAAATTTAGTTTCAGGCCATTAGTTGCCATCGCGTTTCTTCGAGTTACCTTTTTTCTTGGTAATTATAGACCCCGGGTGTTAAGCTAAATGGGCATGGTAATGATAAATAACATTGTATTGAACGCAGCTACGAATTTTGTATTCAAATTAGTACCAGTAATAGGTGAGCGGTGGATTAAAAAGTAGCTTGGCGCATTTTATTAATGACTGCGCAATTTTTATGCGACAGAAATTAAAGTAGGATTAAATCTTTTAATGCAATGCCAGCTCTAAATAGTCGCATGGAGGTGACAATTTTACTTTGCTTGCAGAGTTAATACAATTTTTCATACAAAACGACTTCTTAAAATTCTTGTCATATGCGTACACACATAATAATATCAATGAAAGCTGATGTTAGTAGCTTAGCTCGCGCTCTGAAACCCACATTCTTAGTTGTTAAAGTGGATATATTTTTAGGTTTTGCTGAATTTCATACTTCTTTGTACTTGGAAACATACATACCTTTTTGTTTTTCATAGGTACCTAATTAAGAAATGTTGTCAGAATCAGAATCGGAATGACTGTCAGAAAGTTTGTATGAAGAGTGCCATAAAGTACTTTACGATTTGGTAGGTATCTATAATGTCATAAAATTGTTATTCTGTAGTGCGTATTCTGTAATTCTACCGATGTTCGACTTTTCTTTCCCAGGGGAGACCATCATGGCCGTCACCTTGCTACATGTAGGGAATAAGGTGGTGTGTGGGACTCAAACCCTAACTAAAACCCCTGGAGTGTCCATCTCCGCGCAATCGCGGTCGGAAACCCGACAGCCGGGACTAGACCGTACCACTAATCGCGCTCGCTGCTTCACCCCTATCTGGCGCAATATAGCCTTCAACGCTGTACGACCTACCAGGACACCCAGTAATGTCGTCCCCCGCCGAGTCGTATGCTGAGCGAGCCACTCCCTAGCTGTGGATACGCTCACGTACTCTGAAAGCCCATTTAGTCGCCTCTTACGACAGGCCGGGAAAACCTTGGCAGTATTCTTAAACGCTTAACTTCAACTTGGTTCCCCGAATTTCTCGCAAGGTCATGATTTTTTTCCAAAAGTATTATTATGCCTACTTATTGATGACATAATTTTTCATGCATCGTAACTCACCTCACCTCCTAACGTCGCAATTTTTCTCAACACGAATCGTCTCAATGCTTTTAAAAACCCATTACCGTGTGATTAGAAAATTACGAAACTGGAAACTGACTGTTTAGGTTTGTACTCGTGACTCGTGAGATCCTACCAGTAATAAGGCTGTGTATACACAGTCCGCCGAGTTATTAATTAACAGGTAGACAGCAAACAGTGAGCGGCTACCGGACTGCGCTCGGCACACAAAGGTGTTTGCTTGGTGAGACTTCGCCGGAGCGGCGTGTAGAATCTCATTACCATTACACTGATTCTAGGAAAAGTCGGAAGTGAGAAACGAGCTCAAAAAGATAATGTAACCGAGGTGTTTCGTTTTCGACAGCGATTATCACAAGGGAATTTGTTGGTAAACTTTAGTGTATGGTAACATGATAAACACGTTGTGATACATTTGTGGTAATTCGGTTACGTGAAGCGTTGAGTACTGTTTAAATAACAACTTTACGTATTTGGAAAAACAATTGTTTATTTATAATAACTAACTGCCACCGTGTTGAAATGGTTACGATAGTTATCTAACTAAGGCTAAAACTTCGTAAACGATTAAGGCTTTCAGGTCTTAGGTACGACTAAATGTTTACTATGGAATTCAGCTCTTGAAACTTTAGGTCCCTTTCTTTGGAAGGTGAAATGACGAAGTTATCTTTCAAGCAAAGTGCTAGTTTTAGCATAACTAATAATAGTACGAATAAAACAATAAACTTTACGGATATTTTTAAAATATACTGGTAATATTTTAATAATGTCTTAAATATATAATTTCACAAGTTTCGTGTAAGCCATTGGGGATTCTGCAGATGATAAGATACATATTATATAGGTATTAAGATATACCTAAAGAAGATTTTTATTAGATCCTGAATGTTCAAGTAAAACCAAGTTCCTACTTGTCACAAAAATAATATAAGTATTTATTATATGAGTATCCAAACAGTTCTAATAACACAAACATAAACTCAAGTAACGACTTTTGGGTCACCGTGCGCTTAATATATTAAATCACCTCATTACTTGACGCCACAGCACAATTTTATTTATCAACAAGTGCAAACATACCTCAACAGCTAGAGAACACAGAGAACGGCCTTTTCGAAATTGGTAAAAAAACTTGTCTCACTTATTGACAACACAAACATTTGCTCACGTGTAAGCAAGCTCGAGTTTGTTCGCCACTCAACCGTTTTCTTTTTACTCACACATCCACGTCACAATTAAACAAGAAGTCAGTTACGTCTTTTTACCACAAAACTGTAAACATGTCACATTCGATTTTCAAATCAGCCTTCATTCATTCGGTTTTCAAATTTGACACTTAAAACAAACGCGTTCGAAACTTCGAATTGCGTTTTTACTTTTCGTGATCGCGTGCTTCGATTTACAATGTATCGATTGGATCGCTTGGGCGGGCGGCGTCGAGGCGTGCGCGGGCGCCGGTCTCGGAACTGAATTGGCGTCGCGTCACTGTGCAGCCGTAAGTTAATGTTTGTTATATTGTAAGCTTGCTGTAAAGGGCGCGGACTTTTTGCTCGTCGAGGTGACGCGTTTGTCTGGCGGAGTTAATCATTGCGACCGTTAAGGAAGATGTTCTTGGGGTACTGAATGAAGATGACATAAACTATATTCGTCCTCTTTTGTACATTTATCTTTTTAAATTCTGTTTGATATATAAATGAATGAGCAATGTATCTCTTTTCATCTCGTAGAAACGGTTATCGGTTTTCCTCGCCGGTGCGTGGAGCAGCACCTGCGATGTGTTTCGCCGAGTAAGTAGGGGTACCAGAAGCCCAATAAAAAGAAGAAAGGGGTTTAAAGGTTGGCAGCGTACCTATGACTCTACGGATACCTATTGCCATGAGTGGCAACGATCGCAAGTAGGTGGTCCATCTGCTCGTCTGCCACCTAGTCACATAAAATGTTTTTGTAATTTTGCACCGACACACTTACCCGAAGTTCATCATGGTTTATTCGTGTAAAACTTCATTTACGTCAAACATTACGAAATAAAATTCAAACCACTTTTTTTATTAGAACGCTAATGTATTTTCTGTCCAACGGGATTAGAATAATCCAAAGAACATTATTTATTGAATTGTTAATGAGACATTTGCTGCAATTAATATCTATAATCTTTTCTTCGGCTTACGCATTACCAGAAAATGACGGAATGAAAAAAAAGTAAATCCGTAAAATTGTAAATGATGACTCCATTGCTATTTTTTATCGAGACGTGGAAACTTATAATGAGATGGGCGTCTATTTCAGAAACACTTCGGATAATAATACACTTGTGTGTATAATGCCACAGTAAAAAGACATAGAGTGGGGACACCGCCCTGTGGAGCGATAACGCGGCTTTCATACGGGAAGTTATCTTCGATACCGAGAATGAACCTCTTAATTCTATGTGCATATTTCTGCTTATGAATCGCATGCCGCAAGTGGCAATGGGCAGGGCACATTACGAGCAGATCAGATGGCCGTTGGGGCAGAAAGGTCCTCAAGAGGAGGCCTCGTAAAGGAGGTCGCAGCCGTGGCAGGCCAAGGTGGCCCGGCGATCTGGTGAAGTCGCGGGAATCCCTTGGATGCGGATGGCACAAGACCGATCTGTATGGAGATCACTGGGGGAGACCTTTTGGTCCACAAGTTAAAGGTCGCTCAGCGGGCTATGGAACGAGCAATGCTCGGCGTCTCTCTCCGAGATCGAATCCGAAATGAGGTGATCCGGCAGAGAACCAAAGTTATCGACATTGCTCACCGGATTAGCAAGCTTAAGTGGCAGTGGGCTGGCTATATTAGCCGCAGAACCGACAACCGATGGGGTAAACGGGTTCTGGAGTGGAGACCGCGTCTTGGCAAACGTAATGTAGGGCGCCCTCTGGCTAGGTGGGGGGACGATCTGTGCAGGATGGCTGGCAAGAGCTGGATGCGAGAAGCCATGGATAGATTACAGTGGTGAACAATTGGAGAGGCCTACGTCCAGCAGTGGACTGCGATAGGCTGATGATGATGATGATGATGAGAACCAATATTGACTAAAGAAATAGGTTTATTATTACACGATTATTTTTTCATCGTTTACATTCCGAAAACCTCATAATGAGGATTATCATGAATAAAGTCCATTTAGCATGTTGGAGCAACAAAATAAGTGAAAAAAAATTGCTGTTCCATACAAAACAGATATCCACGCGGTAATAATGTATGGAACAGCTGTTTTTTTTTTCGCTTATATTATTGATCTAACTATCTACAATGGACTTTATTCACGATAACTATTTAATGATAAAGATTTTCGGGATGTAAGCGATGAAAAAATGTGTATAAATAAACCAATTTCTTTAATCAATGTTGAATATCAGAAGGATCCTTCAAGGGGATGGTGCAATCCTACCTTCAGATAAAGGGCATTAGATGGATGGAGGGGGGCTTAAAGGTTGGCAGCGTAGTTGTTGTTGTTGGCCCTCTGGCTAGGTGGGGGGACGATCTGCGCAGGATGGCTGGCAAGAGCGGGAGGCGAGAAGTTATGGATAGATCACAGTGGCGAACAATTGGAGAGGCCTACGTCCAGCAGTGGACTGCGATAGGCTGATGATGATGGGGGAGACCTATATCCAGCAGTGGACGTATATTGGCCACAGTAAAAAGACATAGAGTGGGGACACCGCCTTGTGGAGCGATGTTAGATCAGTAAGTAAGAACGCGCCTTTCATACGGGGTTTGTCGTGTTTGAATCCGAGCATGACCTCTGAATTCTATGTGCATATTTCTGCTTATGAATTGCGTGCCGCAAGTGGCAATAGGCGGGGTACATTACGAGCAGATCAGATGGCCGTTGGGGCAGAAAGATTCTTGAGAGGAGTATAGGTATAGGAAGTCCCAGCCGTTGCAGGCCAAGGTGGACCGGCGATCTGGTGAAGTCGCGGGAATCCATTGGATGCTAATGACACAGGACCGATCTGTGTGAAGATCATTGGAATGACGATGATGAGGATTTCTACCATTAGCTTGGCGGTGAGTTTTTCTAAACCATCATTAGGTTGGTCTGGTTTCTATGTCAAGGACATGTTTCAGATAGTTTGATAGTAACTATGATTCAGTTGGTCTGGTTCCCGTGTTAAAAGGGTTGCGAAGGTTAGACGGCAGTTGTTTCATTGTAAGTATCAGACTCCCCAAAACCTAAATCAGGGTAAGCCTAAGCGCAGCCTGGGCTCTAAAGTAACAGCATTGGACGTAATCGGGAATTATACGCTAAGATGATGAGGACTGAACAAACACAAGTGTGTTTCACCACACTTGTCACCACACAAATATTCGCGCGGGGATCGAACCTATGACCTTGGCATATGAGACGGGTCACTACCAAATGCGCCATCCGCCCAGTCAACATTTACAACTGTCAAATAAAGTTAACTAAAACTTTAGTTTCCCCAGAAGATACCTACCTGTTCAGTCTTTTCTTCTTCTCTGTCGCTACGCTCTTGCCAGAGCGGTCGTGGTCACGTTGGGGCGTCCTTGTTGGTGTTAGTGGTGGACACAGCTTTCCTCACGATCTTCCGGCATCTCCCTCTGTTCTGTGTTCAGTCTTACGTTCATAAAAATAAGGGAACTCCTGGTAATGGGCACAACAAACGTTTAGATCAGCATAGCGTCCCCCGCCCCGTTCTCTAACTTGGCGTTGAGTGTTGACCCTTTAGAGTACAAGATGAACCACTGGCTCAATATTAACACTGTGGAAACATACTTGTGTGTATAATGCCCAAGATATCGTCGCGACCTTGCCGCTAATCGAAAGTGTTGACATGGCGTATCCTAACAATTGATTTATTGTATCCTAAAAACCAATCTGTAAATTGATTTTAATCTATACAAATAATAAAATTGGGTTTCATACGTTGGAAATGTATGCTAAGAAAATAATTTGCTTGGTGCCTATAGAGTTTCTAGAAGCTAAAACCAACACAATGTTGAGTTCTATTATAAATAAACGTCTTAAAGTTTTGAAGTTCCTATACGTTTGGATATTCGGTGACCTAATTAAAACATCTACCTAAATAATCGCAATTTTGTGAACAACATTATCAGTTCATGCAAAATCTTCTAGTAGGCGGATAGAATAGATCATCTCACTCTTTCATTAAATCCCTCATTACTGAGGATCTTGGTCACTGGAACTCATCATGTTTAAAACTCAAATCATTTCTAAAATTTAAAAATATACACGGAGCTGGGAAGCAAACTAGAGTATTGAATATTAATGTTAAAGTGGTTTTTAGACAACAATGTACCTCGGTTGTGCAAATCTAAAAGCGTGTTAAGTGATTGTTTAACCGATCTTCCATTAGAAAAAAATGCTGTTTGTAATTTGGACGCTATGAAAAATCAATATATGAAAAGTACCCAATCAGAGAAAAAAAAATCCAGTAAGTAATATGTGTAATTGGATTGAGACAAAAAGGAGTGGGGCACCATTGTACGTACTATGGAAGGCATGTGAAACCGTCATCAAAGACCCATATAGGGCGCATTGGAACTCGAAGACAGTGTATATGATTTTAAGTTAGATGGTGGATGCAGGACGCTTAAGTTGACTAAATGGAAGGTAAATTGCGGTTTACGTATATACCCTAAACGTATTAAAAAAACTACTAGATCTAATTGAAACCAATTTTCGTTGTTAGTCCTAATGAAAATGTATCTTTTATTATAGAAGTTAGAGGGGGGAGCCATGTTTTATCACTTTGGGAGCGTCTCTTGCGCAAAGTATTAGGCTTAGAAAAAAAAAGCTATTAGAAAAATTAACATCCTTTTTGAAGACCTATCCATAGATAACCCACACGTATCGGTTTGATGAAAAAATTTAGAGTTTCCGTTCTAAGTATGTGGACCCCCAAATTTTTTTTTATATTTCCCTATTTTTGGGTAAAAATCGTAATGCGGTTAACAGAATACATATATGCGTGGTCGTGCCTTTGGCGTATGACGCGCAGGATTCGATCGCTTACCTGGTATAACATTCGTGTAATAACACCTAGTGCATAAGTTACTTAGTACGGAATAAGGTCAATTTATGAGATGTAAAAAAAAGCAAGAGAACCAAGGTCAAAGATATAGCCCAAAGAATTACATGCCTCAAGTGGCAATGGTCAGGGCACATTGGGAGGAGATCAGATGGCCGATGGGGCAGAAAGGTCCTCGAGTGGAGGCCGCGTATAGGAGGTCGAAGCCGTGGCACCCCCCCACAAGGTGGACCGACGATCTGGTGAAGGTCGTGGGAATCCCTTGGATGCGGGCAGCATAGGACCGATCTGTGTGGAGATTGTTGGGGGAGGCCTATGTCTAGCATTGGACGTTCACTGGCTGAAATGATGATGATGATAAAAAAGAGTTAAATAAATATTAAATCTAAATTATCTCCTACAGGAGATCTTCAGTGAAGAATTATAGTGGAATTCTACAATAGTGAAGGTATATATTAGCTAGTAGTCCTATAAGATAGATAGATACATTTTATTGCACAAAATTTACAGTTCTTAGTCTATGGTATTATACTAGTACAATGTAGGCGGTCTTATCGCTAATAGCGATCTCTTCCAGACAACCTCAGGGTAGAGGAAAAGTATAGCGAATTGAAAAAGGGAAAGGCAGTGCAAGTCAGAAAAAAAATGACAATCAAGATATATGTATTTAGATAATTATTATATCATCATCATCATCATCAGCCCATTTAAGTCCCCACTGCTGGGGCACTGGCCTCCCTCAATTACATGAGGGGTAATTGCCATACTCACCACGCTTGGCAGACGGGTTGGCGAGGGTTTTGAAATGCAGAGTTTTCCTTCTCTGGGTGCTGATGATCATGCCAGCAGCTTTACCTTAGTCGCCTTTTACGACACCTCGGTAAGAGTGAGGGTGGCCTATTCTACTCTGCCGGGGACCACACGGCATATATTATATATAACTATCCTTAATTATCAAACATCAAACGATGAAAATCGTCGTACCTCTGATATTAACGATCAGTTTGATTCATCGTCTGGGCCGAGTTAATTAGAGCATCACTAATAAACTTCTTGATCAATGTAATTAACCTAATTACGGGTTAGCAGGTCATCGTTGCTAATTGTGCCAATTCTGACCCGCTAAATCTGACGACAGTTTTAATAAGAGACAATTAAGAGTTAATGGCAGTTGCTGAATTTCATTGTCACGACCGGAGTTGATATTTTTTATTGGATTTCGCTCTTATGTCATGACAAATACAAGGTTCAAAATATGGTGGGAACTTATTTCCCTTTGCCTTATAGAGGATTAAAGATTTCTTCTTATGATTCGTAAGAGATTGAAATTTGAAACGGTTTTTCAACTGAGTTTTGCATCTCATCATTATCCTAGCGAGTCTTTGCCAGTTCCATTCAAAGCTGCCGCTTCAGAGCCCGGGATACGCTTGAACTACGATCGAAGATATAGAAGGCAGGTAATTACAATGAAGCGACTGCCGTTTTACCTTCGCAACCCGTATACAAGGGAATTAGGGAGACGACCTGTTTGGATCTGTGGTAGTGAATACTGCCTCTGGTGCGAGATCGATCCCCGCTCAGTACAAACATTTGTGTACATGAACATGTATGTTTGTATTGGTATGGGTGTTTTCCATGTATTTTAAGTGTATATTTACAAAAGAAAAGTATTAAATGTATATATTTGACCATTTGACGAACCCCGTTTGGAAGAGTGGTAGTGGAAACGCTGGCCTCGTGAATACAAGGGGTTGCGGGTTCGATCCCTGCACAGTACAAACATTTGTTGTGCATGAACATTGTTGTTTGGTATTGGTCTGGTGTATTGCTATGTATTGTAAGTATGGTATTTAACAAAAGAAAAAGTATTAAATGTATATATTTGTAATTCCGCTGTTAGTTCTAATATCCGTAATACAGCTACCTATCTCAGAGTCAGATCAATGTATGTGATATTGAGAAAAAAATATATTATTTATTCAGTAGACCAGCTGGATCATAGCTAAACGTTAAAATTAATTTTCAAAACTTGTAGAATTACTTCTGTTTTTTTACCCACTGAGCTGGTGGTAGACTTGTTTGTTGCAACTATAATTTTGCGAACAGTAACAAATAATGTATTGACTTGGCCAGTACCACATACACTTCACAATATTTCACATGTATTTAAGTAGAAATTCATCAGGGGGGCTTCAAATCGACGTCTATTTTCAGGTTAAAAGAACTTGCAATCTCGAAGGTATTATGATTATAATAAACTTGCGCTTTAGGTACTCATAATTTTTTGCCACGCACTTCCTTACTGTGGGATCAACATCCTCCAGCGATATTTCCGAACCGGTACGACATTGAGATCTTCAAGAAACGAGCACACCTTCCTAAAAGGCCGACCACGAATCTCCACTCCTTGGGTGTGGCTGATGATCTCCACTCCTTGTGATAGGCGGCGGTGATCGCTTACTTTTGGCGACTGGCTGTGCAACCTTATTTTCGAGAGTTATTTCTATCTAAATTTGACGTGCTGCATTCCATTCAAAAACTGTGAACTGATTGTGTCACATGAACATCGCTTTGTTTATATTTATCTCCAAATAATACATAATTTACTATTGAAATCGTGCTTTTATCATTCTCCAGTAGTTACACAGTCCACTAGCATCACCAGTAGTTATCACATACCATCAGGTAACCTGCTCGCTCGTTTGCCTCCCTTTCTCATAAAACAAAACTTAATTGCATTGATCGCATTGTATTAATAACAGGAAATCGCAGACATGGCAGGCCCCCCACAAGGTTGACCGACGATCTGGTGAAGGTCGCGGGAATCCTTTGGATGAGGGCGGCGCAGGACCGATCTGTGTGAAGATCATTGGGGGAGGCCTATGTCCAGCAGTGGACGTCTATTGCTTAATATGAAGGATAAAGACTCACTTAAAAAAAACATTAATTGCAATAACACAGATGAAGAAAAATTTGCATACCTCCTAAATCCTGCTAGTACCACTGAGGTACCAACCTTACTAAAAAAATAATGAAACCTAGCGATCTTACAAGCGAAGAAAATCAACCACAAGAAGTTAGGTGTTACATTCACATATGTGTACATACACAATGAGATTAGTATATAAACCCAAACATAAACAATCGAAAAAAATTAACCTAAGAGCAATAGAAGTATAAGAATAATAAATTGTGATTTAGTGCGGGTCAATTAGAGTTTTAATCACGACAATAATGTGCGATATAGCGCGTTAACTAGTGACAGTCGCATAGCTTTTGACCATAGAGTTGAGAAGACAATTATAGAGTCCGCGCCACCAAAAAATCCCGTGAAAAGTCCACTTCAGTCTCCATTAACATTCAAATGAGCTTTATATGTCATAGACACAAGGAAGCTAATCTTTTAGTTCCGTGGCGTAGACTCTAAGAAAAATATAAATGGATGATTCTCCGAAATTTGCTTCCGGTTCTTCGCGTGTAATTTCCATGGGCTCAAAAATATTGTTCAAATTAGAATTTTACATTGAAATAAGAGCACGTTAAGATACCTACTCTTCTTTCAATTTAAACTTCTTCTGATTTCAATATAAACTTCTAATTTGAACATTATTGAGCCCATGAAAATTACACACGGAGATCCGGAAGGTCAAATTTCGGAGAATCACCCAATTTATTCTTCGTGTTTTTTTTCATAAAATTGTCTTTTATTTCGAAAAATATAAATGATACTTCGTATTTTTAAATAAAATTGTCTTTATGAAAAATGTAAATATTTCGTATAAAATTGTCTTTATTTTTTGTCACTGGAAGCAAATACTTCACACGTCTTAAGAGCGTGTCAACAAAAGACTGATGATTTCAATTACAAACATCATATTCATCAACAAAATAAGAAAATGGATGAGGAAAGCTATTCTTTCTTAGATCAGAGGTTCCCAAAAATATGGTGTATATGGCCCACTTTAACAATAAATACTTTTTAATGACATTTAACAAAATATGGGGGCGTTAACGTGGAGTTCAGAAATGGACAGTCACAGGGTTTTGAACAATGTTTTTCCGTCTTTTTGAATAAAATTAAATCTGATTTTCTTATTTTTAGCCCTTTTCACTTTTTTATTTTAATACCTTTAAGGTATTAAGGGTGCACTAATCTTATTAGGGCCATAAAAACTGCCACTTCTATAATTCCAGCTCTACTCCTCTTTCGAAATGCGGGCGTCGTCCACCTAATTGTTGTGAATTAATTGTTACATCCATTTAAAAACCACAACCGACATCCATTGTGTTCCATACAATTGTCGCCTTCATCCACACAGATTGGAGCTGTAATTTCTCTCATTGAATCGGCCGATGGGCTTAATTGCCCATTCCGATTATATGGGCTGTGTTTCTGTCTATTGTTTGATGTGTAAAAGGGAGAAACAATGTCGGTGATTTGGTTGGGTAATCTGATCTTGATTTTTGCGCGGTATCGGAGAAATTACTTGTGAGTAATTTTGTAGTTTAATGTTATGTTTTTCTCTCCTGATGACTGGATTAGCGCAGTGCTTTGAGAGCTGGTTGAGACGAAGGGTCATAGTTTCGACATCCGATTTCGTTTGTTGATGAAACTAATACATTTGTGTTGGTTGCGGTATTTTTTTTACGTTTGATGTTTTTGGTTTCCATATTACAAGTGAGGACACTTAGTTTGGGACCAATTAACCACGTCAGAATTTTAGTATACTTCTTTCAGTAGGTTCCTAGGTTTCTACCTATGATTTCGGTAAGAAATTTTTAGTGTCAGGCCGGAGTCTGGAAGTTGCCGGTCTTGTACCCCCGTGTCTCGGAAAGCACGTTAAGCCGTTGGTCCTGCGCACAATCCCTCTCCGGTCGTATCACGATGGTGTCCCATCGGAAAATCAGGGTAAGGGAATAGAGAGTACATTTGTGTTTGCGCACACACTTAAGCACTATAACACATGCTGCATACATGGCTGATCCAACGATCAGCCATGTACGATACGGCTATGGCGGCAAATCTCAACAGATTGGCTGCCATAGCCGTATCGGTTGGAGGATTATTTATGTAAGTACAAACTCACACTAGAGAAAAATAACCTTCGATATCTTTGAAATCAATTTGTCGAAGAACGTTTAATAATAAATAAATATTTCACAACATCACATACATTGATTTGACTCCGATATAGGTAGCTCAAGCACCAGTGTTACGGATATCAGAATCAACAGTAGGATTACAAATATATACATAAATTACTTACTATAATACGTATATAAATTTAATATACGATATTACTATATTTTTGTTAATTTTAACTTTTACCTGATGATCTTAATTTTATTTAATATGATAGGTGGCAGACGGATCACCTGATGGTATGACCGCCCATGGACACCCGCGACACCAGTGGAGTCACAAGTCCAACCTTTCAGCCCCCCTTTCCACCATGTACCCTCACTCATGCAGTAAAACAAAGTACAGTGATCTTTGACGCCGGTTTTCTGTCAGATCGTGGTATGACTCCGGTCGAGCCCGGCCCATTAATGCCAAAGCGTGGCTCTCCCACGGTTCTTAGTTCATCTATGATCAGGTAAAAATTTGCCAAAATACTGCGCTTTATTAAAACATTTTAGCAAACAGATATAATATCTTACTATAGACACAATGTTGTAGGACGCCCTGCGTCAAGATGGGATGATGACATTCGAAGGCTAGCTGGTGTGGGCTGGATGAGAGTGGCCGAAAATCGGAAGCAGTGGCGTGCATTAGGGGAGACCTATGTCCAGCAGTGGACGAGTGTGGGTTGCTGATGATGATGATGATGATGTTAGACACAATGTTTATGACATTTATATGCGAAGTAAGTATTTTAGGACCACCATTTAACACCACATTCAAAGGAGGAAAGTAAGCTATAAATCATCAATTTCTTCTTATCCCACAAAATTATCACACGCGTCATATTCTCTAGCACTTCATTACAATAATGAGGTGAGCAGAAAAATAGAAAAGCTCAAATAAATGAGAGTAATCAACATCAAAAGCGCAAACCTCTTCTCTAAATACTAACGTGTTAAATTGTATAGCTAATAAACATGATTTAAAACGTCGCACGTCCCCATTCGCACCTTTTTGAAGTTTTTTGACATCGTACGTTTTGTCTGACCTTGGGTGTACCCTTAATTTTGTCATAATTTAGGCAATAATTAATAGCCAGGAACATCTGCCAAAAGAACCACGCAATTGTAAATGTAGCGATGAAGATGACACTTATGATGGGAATTAAAAATGATTTAAATGATTTTCGTCATACATTGTGTGACAATGATTAACCTAGTTAACAATACAGTAACAGTGTTCAGCTCATCTCGACAGCCTCGTTGGCGAAGTGGATAGTGCGTCACACTTTAAAGCGACGGCTGCGCTTGAGGTCCCGGGTTCGATCCCCGGGTCGGGCAAACTTTGTACCTGAGATTTTCTGTTAAAAATATCAGCGTCAGCCCGGAGTCTGGAAGTTAGCGGTCTTATAGCCTCGTGCTTCAGAAAGTAAGTTAAGCCGTTGATCCTGCGGCCGATACCTCACCGGTCGTATCACGCTGATGTCCCATCGGAAAATCAGGATAAGGGAATAGAGAGTACACTTGTGTTTGCGCACACACTTAAGCACTATAACATATACTGCATACATGGCTGATCGTTGAGATTTGCCATAGCCGTATCGGTTGGAGGATTATTTAAGTAGGTACAAACTCACCCTAGAGAAAAATATCTTTAAACATATCCTGCGGCCAAAATACTTTGGCAGTGGATTGGAGTCTTCGATGGGATCCCTTTGATTGGGATAAAGTGTTTTGTCTCGTGCCTCAGAAAGCACTAAGCCGTTGATCCTGCGCCCGATACCTCTCCGGTCGTATTACACTGGTGTCCCATCGGATTATGAGGGCAAGGGAATAGACAGTGCACTTGTGTTTGCGCACACACTTGAGCACTATAATAATATCCTGCATAAGCAGCTGATCGTTAAGGTTAAGGCCGCCTTAGCCGAAATCGGTTGGAGGATTTTATTATTATTAACAGTATGTGTAATGAAAGCTCAGTAGTAAGAATATGCGCCTACTTACGAGAGGACGTTAGGTCGAATTTGAGCATGCGCCTCTGAATTTTTTGATCTATGTGGGTATTTCTATCACTACCTCAGCGGTGACGCAAAACATTGACGAAACTTGCACGTTGTGATGTGTAACCATCATCAGCAATCATGTTATGGTAGACGCTGAAACCAGCGTCGGGGTTGGTCTCTTGGATCAGCACCGACTATTGCTGAGCGGCCGCCTGTTTGGCGCATACAGGGATAATGTTGTCCTACTTTTCGTTTATGATTTATAGATAGATAGATAGATACTCTTTATTGCACAACATACAAAACTTAAAAGCTAGATACAGAGATACAATGTACAATTTAGGCGGTCTTATCGCTGGGAGCGATCTCTACCAGACAACCTTCAGGTAAAGGACATTAGATAGAAGAGAGGAGGTTGGTGCAATCCTTTTGATTTATGTCTAGGTTACGTTTCTAATTCAGTTTCCTTGTTTTGTATTGTGCCAAATAAAGTTTTCATTCATTCATTCGTTCATCATTTTCTTAACGTTGTCACGGTTTTTTTTTATGATAATTGGCAGACGAGCAGACGGATCACCTGATGATAAGCCTATACCGGAATTTTCAAGCACAAATTTTTTTTATGTGATAGGTGCCAGACGAAGAGACGGATCACCTGTTTGTAAGCAATTGCCACCGCCCATGGACACCTGCGACACCAGTGGAGTCACAAATGTGCTGCCAACCTTTTAAAATCCTCTTTCTCCCGGAATGGGCCTCCAGTACCCTCACTCACGCAGCGAAACACAGCACAGTGGCCCATTCATGCCAAAGCGTGACTCTCCCACGGTCACGGTCACTAAAATACTATATATCTAAATATGTGCTTAATATGGAGGTACGAAATTTGGGAAGCACTGGTCTATAACTTAATTAAATATTTCTTATAAGATTTGGCCCTGGGTCCATCATCATCATCATCAGCAACCCACAATCGTCCACTGCTGGACATAGGTCTCCCCTAATGCACGCCAATGCTCCCGATTTTCGGCCACTTCCCGATTTACGGCCACTACCTACGGCCCTGGGTCCATAGAGACCAAACTGTGATTTAGATTTAATCAGACGAAAAGTGAAGTTGTAAATAAAAAATATCTACTGGGGAAATACAGTTAATCACGTTTTCAGTCCTGAGGAATCACTTTTCTTACGTGTAAACGCGTTAATTACGCAATCAATGCAAAGGAATTTGGCAGCACTTTTTAAAATTCGACTTAAAATCGAATAACAAACATTTCGTTAGACTTTATTGCTAACAATTCTTCGAACCTGCTCATTATACATCACATTAATCGGGGAATCTATTTATAATCGCTTAATGAAACGTCGCATTCATCAAGAAGGATTTCCAATCGCGCACGCAAGTGTGCGTCACATCACCACGTGAAGTGTGGAAACGCAAAATAAAGCAATTCTTTCTAATTAACTCCCGACGAAGATCGAGGCGTGAACCCGAAATAGACGCCACGACTGATTTACGTCCGACGACTGTTACTGAACGCATCCGAATAATTAACGTGTGTATTTATTTGATTGTTTTGATTCGTTACGATTGATACGGCGGTGGAATTTGGTTTTCGAACTGGCGGTTTTCGAATTTGGAACGTTCTAAATTCGAATGACGCACGAACAATCGTCGAGTGTCATAAATCGTACGGTTATGAGCGCGCGCTTGTTAAACGCGAAAGATGATCTAGACGAATTGTTGCAATGACGTTGTAAAAGGTGAAGATAATTTTGTTGATTTATAAATTGAAAAACTGGATGAGTGGTGAAGTTTTAATAGTGGGTGCGTGATGTCAGCGGTGTGGCGACTAGATAATGGAATACTGTTCGCTACTCATCATTTGTTTACTCTAATGTTTCCTACCACTTGTTTGACGTAACGAAGTGTAATAATTACTTGTAGGCAACTATACACTGAATCAATTCCTCTGTATACCGTCCGCTTAGTTACCATATGCGTATATTGCTGAAGTAGCAGTGCGCTTGGCCACGTGAACCCCTGGAGTAGAAAGTTCCTAGAGTGGATAGTGCGTTTAAGGCGACGGTTAGCCCTAACTAGCGACACCATTGGTTTTTAATTGTTAGCTACTTAACTGGATGTATTTTAAACAACGTCGAGGTTACAATCGAGAATACAACCTCTCAGCAAACACTTATACTATTTATTAAATAACCATGCGTAAATGTTGTGTCCGTTTTTGTACGCGCAAAATTGATTACCGCCAAAAGCGGCCACTTTTAGCGTGAATCATTTTTTCGCGTACCTACAAATGTTGGGTCCGCGTTTAGTAGCTCAAATTTAAAATCGATTGGCGTCGCTAGTGTGCCCTACCCGTCACCTTAAGAGTAGTGTAAGAGTCTAGGACGCCCAGCAAATGCTTCCCTTATCAATTCTCTGTAGTCCTCTCCAAGTCAGTAGTCCAATGAGTGGCTGGGAGTCTACATTTTTCTTAAGGCGGTTATCTTTCGTAACATAGCAGACAACTGCCGAAGAGTCGTCGATACGAGAGATACGTTGGTACGAGTACCGTCATGTCCTGCGAAAACCGGACAGCTACGTGGGAAGCAAATGGCTGACCATGCCATCCGGTCCCGGCAGAAGGGGCAGACCTAATAAGATGCAGCTTGACATAGTAAAGGATGACATTTGTGTGCTAATAAACTGACCATTAGGGATGAACGTGTGAAGTGGAGGATGTACCATCGGGCCAGTCAATAATAGATGACAGAAGGGGAGTGCACCAGAAACGTACAATATGCGCATACGACTGACTAAGATTCATCGTCGTCATCATCGTCAGCCCATTTAAGTCCCCACTGCTGGGGCACGGGTCTCCCTCAATCACATGAGGGGTAATTGCCATACTCACCACGCTTGGCAGACGGGTTGGCGAGGGTTTAGATATAAATGCAGAGTTTTCCTTCTCTGGGTGCTGATGATCATGCCAGCAGCTTTACCTTAGTCGCCTTTTACGACACCTCAGTAAGAGTGAGGGTGGTCTATTCTACTCTGCCGGGGACCACACGACGATGACTAAGATTACTTTTTCACAAAGCTAACTTTAAAAGTGAAACATTTATTTTTAGAGTGTATCTAAAAGTATAGTCAAACTCATGGAATCAGCTACCAACGATAGTGTTTCTGAACAGACACGACCTGGTAATCTTTAAGAGCTTATTCCTCCCTTAAGAGCCGGCGACCAATCTGTGATGCCCCGTGTGTCGCCAATGTCCATGGGCAACGGTAATCACTTACCATCAGGTGAGCATTAAGCTCGTATGTCTGCCATAATGTAAAAAAAGGGAAATCGAATATTTTCTATATCTGTGAAAATATAGAATACTTCCGGAATAGTGAGTAAATAGTTTACTTAGGGTGGATTCGACCAACTTTACAGTCATAAGAGGATAACACTTCGCAAGATAATCAACTTTCTTACTTTATTTTCGTAATAAACTCAATTGTGTTTTTAATAAAACGCAAACAAGATAAACAAAAATCTGTGAAAAAAAAACGGCCTTCAAAAACCACAAACTAAAAAGTGTAAAATAATATTTTTATCACTTTATACACTTCAAATAACCTTTTATAACAGTACACTCGAGAAAAGGTGTTACCGAAGTCGGCGCCCAATACCTACTCTCTTGTAATTTAATACAACGTTCAACTATTCAAAAGAGATTAGGTAGACGCCGACTTTGGTAAAATACTTTCTCGAGTGTACTGTTCTTAAATCTTATTTCAAGTGTATAAAGTGATAAAAATATTATTTAACACTTTTTAGTTCATGGTTTTTGAAGTCGGTTTTTTTTACAGAAAAAAAATTTCAAGCTTTTTAGTGTCTCATTTTTTGGCAGCACAAACAGTATAAACTCCTCCACCTCCTGTAAGAACCGATCCATTGATAGAAGATACATAACCTAAGCCTTGTTAGTAATTAGATGCAAAATCTACCATAACTAATGAAAGATCACCAGTTGATAAAGGGGGCGCTGTCGGTGCACCACCTTGCCAAGACCATTAATTGGCCGTTTCATCGCGCCTATGTTTCATTAATATCTAAAACTATATTTGAAGATACGCAGCGGAATACCGAACGGTCATGTGGATTATAAGTAGAGTCGACATGGGATTAGTATCGTGATCTAAGCTATTCATTACTTGCATGCCAGTGCATATTCCTTTCAGCTATAGAATACTTGCTTCTGATAAAAATGATATTTTGTTTAGTTAGGTAGGTAAGTTTAATTTAGAATTGTCGTTGAGTGGAGCCTACGTATTCCTATTACGTATATATGCCGTTTGGTCCCCGGCAGAGTAGAATTGGCCACCCTCACTCTTACCGAAGTGTCCTAAAAGGCGACTAGGGTAAAGCTGCTGGCACAATCATCAGCACCCAGAGAAGGAAAACTCTCCATTTATATCAAAACCCTCGCCAACCCGTCTGCCAAGCGTAGTGAGTATGGCAATTACCCCTCATGTGATTGAGGGAGGGCCGTGCCCCAGCAGTGGGGACTTAAATGGGCTGACATAAATACACAAAAAAGAAAATATATTCAATCATGTCCAGGCAGTGCCTAATGAATATTGTGTAAAATAAAGTAATTAAAGTGCCGAATTGAAGACTGACCGGATGGCGCAATTGGTAGTGACCCTGCCTCTTACGCCATAGGTCGTGGGTTCGTTCCCCACCCTGGACAAACATTCGAGCGATGAACACTTGTCTTTGTTCGGTGTCTGGGTGTAATGTATGTATTTAAGTATATATTTGTGTTCCTCAGTTGTCTGATATCTGTAATAAATGTGCTTAAGCTGGGCCGTGTGGTCCCCGGCAGAGTAGAATAGGCCACTCTCACTCTTACCGAGGTGTCGTAAAAGGCGACTAAGGTAAAGCTGCTGGCATGATCATCAGCACCCAGAGAAGGAAAACTCTGCATTTATATCAAAACCCTCGCCAACCCGTCTGCCAAGCGTGGTGAGTATGGCAGGACGCGGATAATCGTTTCCTCGTCCTCGCGACAGAACCTGCAGATTTTGGTATCTGTAAGGCCCATGTTGTGCAGGTGCTTATTTAATTTGCAGTGCCCTGTGAGGGTCCGAGTGAGTGCCCTAACATGTCCTCTACTCAGTTTTGTTATTTCTACAGCTCGTTTCTGATCGAACGCCTGTATCAACGCCTTAGACTGTTCTAGTGGAGGTAGTCTTTTCCAGAATTCAGTGCTTTGTTTTTTCTCCCACTCTTTTAACTCGAACCTGACCATGCATGCTGGAACGCCACTTATTGGTTCCGGTCCGAGTAGTGGGCTCTCTGCCCCGGCCTTTGCTAGCACGTCAGCGACTTCGTTGCCTCTGATATTGCAGTGTCCCGGTACCCAAATCAGATTTACAATGTTGGCATTGCCAAGCTGGTTTAGGAGCAGGACACACTCGCTAGTGAGTTTGGAGTCAAGTTCACAGGATGTTAACGCCTTGAGGGCAGCTTGACTATCTGAGAAGATGAATATCTTCTTATTCTGGAGATTCATTTGTAGACTCTCTTGGACACAGCCAATTATTGCGAAGACTTCCGCTTGGTACACTGTGGTATAGCGACCCAGGTTGGCGAATTTGCGTATTCCGCAGGCAAAGAGTTATACTATTTATTTAATAATCATGCTTAAATGTTGGGTCGGTTTTGGTACCCGAAAAATTGATTACCGCCAAAAGCGGCCACTTTTAGCGTGAATCAATTTTTTTGGTACAAAAACGGATCCGACATTTGTGCAGGGTTATTTAAAAAATTGTATAAGTGTTTGTCAAGAGGTTGTAATCCCGAAAGTGTTTAAAATATATCGGGTTTAGCAGCTAAAAATTAAAATCGATTGGCGTCGCTAGTGTGCCCCACCAGTCACCTTAATTGGCGTTTTGAGGATCTTTTCCATTTAAATTATGTAGTTGCCACTATCAAAGATACGTACTTAAAAAGCCAAGATACAAGTTATAACGGAAAAAGATACAATTTAGAATGTTATTAACATCATTCTATGCTTAAAATCAAACAAAACATCATTCGTATTGATTATTCAGATTATCCTATCATTTGGGACTAAGGTAGTCTTTTCCGTTTGAAGTTTAATATTTACTCAAAACTAGATCTTAAAACCATTGTTATCACGAAGTGAAGCAGATGCTTGCCACGTTGCCATTGTCACGTTTTGTTTAAAAATTAACAAAACGTGACAATTAATTAAAAATTAACAAAACGTGACAAATAAAAAATTAAAAGTCAATAAAACGATCAAATAAGTATACTAAGTTTATTAAGAATTGAATGAATAGAAAATCCCAAGGGGGTCTTTATCATCATCATCATCATCAGCCCATTTAAGTCCCCACTGCTGGGGCACGGGCCTCCCTCAATCACATGAGGGGTAATTGCCATACTCACCACGCTTGGCAAACGGGTTGGCGAGGGTTTTGATATAAATGCAGAGTTTTCCTTCTCTGGGTGCTGATGATCATGCCAGCAGATTTACCTTAATCGCCTTTTACGACACCACGGTAAGAGTGAGGGTGGCTTATTCAAGGGGGTCTTGGTCTTGCTTAACTCAAACGGAAACAACTCTATACGATCCCGCACTCCCATTTTGTAGTCCAGCACGATGAGCTCTGGTCTTTCGTCCAAATTCCGTCCAGTGGGTATCGCAGGACAGCCGAACCCGTATGGTGATGATAATGTAGATAATCATCATCAGCCTGTATTTTGATTAATTAATTAATTCTAATAAGCTATTATCATTACATTTATCTTAATCACGTACATTAGTACAAGTTACTGAATAACAACATATACTAGGATAGATTTATGTTACTGTAGAATGTCACACCTAAAAATTTAAAATTCCAAATCGATAACATTAACATTATAATAGAGACTATCGCTCCACATTCGAGAAGTTAGAAACAAGTCTTTAATTTAACAATAAATAATTTGAGATGTTTTTACATAAAATCGTAATAAATCGTTGTCTTATTTGCACATAACATATTGTTCCGTGGGCTTTAATTTGGAAACCTTAGGAAGATGTTCGTTTGGGATCGTAAATTATGTTTAAATTAGGTTAACGTTTATATATTGAATTTGAGATAGAAAACGGGGTATTAATTTTGAGATATTACCAATTATATCAGTGACTTGGGAAATACCATAGGGAAATGGTAACGAATTTATAACTTACGTAATTAACCAATGTGTCATTGGCCCCAGCATCTGAGAAGATGATTGAAGCAATAATGTGTACAGAAGCGGATACTGTCATCTGTTTAGTCTCGAGTTTTAAATAATTGAGTCCTGTGCCACTAGTTCTTTTTTAAAGACAATTAATGATAGGAAAAATCAAAAACTTGGTTATTGTAAAATTATCTGATAATATTATCCTTGTGGATGGAATTAATTTCTAATGTTGTTTAATAACTCTCAGTTTGATTCCCTTTTTTTCTGCTCGACTTCAAAGTAAGATTCATAAGATAATATTGAAGCTTTATAAATTGGTCAAATATTTAAATCTAGCTTAGTTAAGAGTAGAAATGATTAATACGAGTAATAAGGGTTGCTACTTACATAAGTATTAAAGTGGTTTCACGAATAGACTATTATGTTAAAACGAAAATTTCAACCTGCTTTTGCATTGATACTTACTCCGATGGCTCAGCGACCCAAAATGAGTCTTGGCCTCCGATACGAGATGCCGCCATTTGTCTCGATCTTGTGCAGCTTCACGCCAATCTCCTGCTTCCATATTATCTTGCAGGTCCGCGTTCACTACATCACGCCAGCGATAGCATGGACGCCCAACTGGCCACCGGTCAGTAGGTTGTCCGAGATATGCCTTCTTAGCGCCGCGATCTGTTGCCATTCTCTCGATGTGACCGAGTCACTGGATTCTATGTGCTTTTGTCTCTCCTAGTATGTTGGGTTCTGCCATCAGTTCTCCTACTTCAGCATTTTTCAGAATCCTCCAACTGCCACCCGCTTCTTGTCTAGGACCAAACACTTTTGCACTTTTTGCATTGATAGATAGGTCAAAAATATGTCTACTCTTATTGTGTATGATTGTGTCAATGACGTAATAAGAAACACATTTATTTGTTAAGACAGGTCAAAAAGTCTGCTTTTTTTTTGGTGTATAGGCTAACGCTTGGCCACAATCGCACCTGATGGAAAGCGATGGTGAGATCTAGGCTGATACGCGTTTGCCAAAAAGATGCCTGTTCACTCTTGCCTTAAAGATGTCCAGACTATAGTGGGCAGGAAATGCTTGCATGCAGTGGTCTGGTGCTTAAGAAATACAACCCCAGAAACAAATTGTACGGTAATGAGTACAAGCATCTAACATTTATCTTTACTCTAACAGATTGTACGGTAATGAGGACAAGCATCAAACATTTATCTTTACTGTTATCACTTCACACCTACAGCAGTTGTATCAGTTTCACCCAAAATCGAACTTCTCGTAAACTCAAATTACCGCCGCTAGTTAACATGACACTTAATTTAGAATGAAATATGCCACATCAAAGTGACACTTTTGAATTTAATCTTACATCTAGAGGGGCTTTAACTGCGTCGTAGACCTTAAAATTTTGTCACATCTCGAATTACTAATCGAATACTAATAGCCTTATAACATCGGATTGTATTACTGTTAGAATCTTTTTGTCGTGTGTGGCTGCCATAAAATCTCCAATTTGCATATATCTAACATCTAATTTGAGACCGTAAGTAACATATTAATCAAACAGCTTTTTTAACCTCGGATTCCTTAGTTGATCTCTAACATTGGTTATCGAGGAATCGGGATCTAATCGATTGGAATTTACATCGAATAGTAATTAAAACGACGTTCCTATGGTTGGTCCGGTTAAGGCCCGCTTAGATGAGCCACTTGGCCGCTGCAATAGACACCTTACATTACGTATTTTAACACGCATTTTATAGGGTCGAGATTTAACCAAGCAATCATGATTATAATATAATATAATGTCATCCATCCATTCTGCCACAATATATCATCTACTGGTCGCAGTGGCTATTAGACGCAGGGCTCACCCCATTTCTATCAATGTCATCCAACCGATTATGGCTACGGCTGCCAATCTCAACGATCCAGCCATGCAGGATATGTTAAAGTGCTCAAGTATGTGCCCAAACACAAGTGCATTCTCTATTCCTTTGCCCTCATATAACAATAAGACACTACTGTGACACGACTAGAGAGGGATCGGGCGCAGGACCAACAGCTTAATGTGCTTTCTGTGAGGCACGGGTACAAGACCGCCAACTTTCAGGCTCCGGGCTGAGACTAAGAATTTCTTACCGAAAACTTGGTACAAACTTTTGGCCCGATCCGGGGATCGAACCCGGGACCGCTTGCGCAGCCGTCACTTTAGATTGCGACCCACTAACCACTGCGCCACCGAGGCAGTCAAGTAATATAATATACAGAGTAACTAACTGAAGGTGTAATTTGTTCATACCATGCTTTATAACCATCTCAAAAACATCGCGAGGGCTTTATACTGTTGAAAACAATATTTTTTCCCCAAAGGTTCTTAATCTCATAAAAAAATTTCGGCTACCCATAGCATCAAATCAGCAGATTACTTTTGTATAGTAAAGTATCAGCCTACATCTGTCCCACTGCAGAGCAAAGGCCTCCATCGTAGAAATCAAGTTATCACTACTATGATGGGATTGGGCTTAATCACCACGCTTGCCAAACGCGGATCGGTGATCACAAACCTGAGCTATGTTCGAAAAATCTGAAACATACTTTTTGCTCGACCCGGGAATCGAACCCAGGACCCCAAGATTACGGTCCGGTACTTAAATTACTAGACCAACAGAGCAACTTTTGTATGGGAAGGTTGAAATACCAAGTTAATTCTTGCGAATAATTAATTTAATTTAATTTATTAAGTTTCCTTGTCATTTGCTATCATTTCTAAGCTAGGATTGAACTCACCTGTATGCAGACTCACTCACTTGTATAATTCAATCAATCATAATGTTGATATCAATGTAGATAGTTTAGGGATGTTTTTGAGAAAGAGCCAGTTAATGTAAATTTTGGAATAAAGTGTAAAAGTGTTTTACTATAATTAGAGCTAGATTAAGTACTTATTGTTAATGTATTTTCCTTTTTATTGTTTTGCATGCGGTGTTGACCTGTAAATGGAAGTGCATATAGTCTATTTTCTATCTAATAATATTCTAAGCAAGTATTATGTAACTTTCGTTGCTTAGCCAATAAAATAAATAAATAAATAAATTTGCGTACCTTCTGGCTGGAGTGAAATTTCCAGTTTCCCATCATGCATAAGTTTCCAAAACATTTTATCGATGTCGCGGCCAAACGTACCCGTGCTTTTAATTTCATGACCACTAGTATCGACCACCATCAACCTATACACCTAGATGCGTGACTCCAATCTATGGATAATGCCCCTGATAACTTATCTGCACGGACCCTGGAGATATTTACGTTCGTCACATCCCTTGTCTCAGCTGACTGTCAATCTAGTTTATTGTGTGATTTATTCAGTTTCTTTATAATTCCCGTGTTGGCTCAAGTGAAATTTTATCTCCCATAAACATCATGCATAAATTTAATAATTGAAGATATGCCTATATTAGGCCGAGGGGTTTTATGACTTCAGAGTTAATTGCTTATTAATCTGTGTTGAGTAAAATATGGTTGTTGTAAAAATATCTGTGGTACAGATGTCTGCTTTGTTTAAAAATAAAAGTTGCGCGTTTAAGGTTTCCATACTTAAAATTCATTATAGATCATTATTGCTCTTGATTGGCACACATTTGAAAATAACTAAGTATTACTATGTTTACATTTAATGATGTCATTCATGTCTTTTTTTTAAATTTGGCTCTACCCGAAGATAATTCGCTAATGTCAAGTAACTTATTAAGAACAAGTAAGTAGTCAACAGTCGAAGTCAGGGAAAGTCACAGTCACTCAATAAAACGCCGGTATTTTACGTTTTATCGACTTACAAATTCAGCGGATATCACTCTAAAAGCATTCGCGGGTTTTCAGACTCTATTAGGTCCAAGCAAGTTGTCACGAAACAACGCACTCGACACACAATAGCAGTGTTAAAAACGATACAATCCAACGATTCTTATTTTTAGGATCAATTTGCGGTACTTCACTGCACACATAAACACCAAATTTGTACACTAATGACCACTAGACACTAATTTAAAACCTTTGAATTGCATCAGCCCATGCGACTTGTTTTAGCCCTACCCACCGAATCCATCTTTCATGTCTCTAAGTTAAATTAATTCTAATAAAGTCAACTAGTCAATCTGACAGTATGTCAAACCTGCAGGTTATGTTATTTTAGAAATACGCAATAAAGGATATTTAAAAAAAATTACATACATTCAAAGAACTGCTACAATTAAAACCCTTCCTTTTTGGCTTTGCCGTAGTCCGGTTAAACAGCTACAATTTGAAGATTAGTAGTTTTTCCTTTGTTTTTATTCTGTCAGTAATTATACGAGTGTCAATACAAACGGACTGGCAATGTACCTGTAGACAAAAATCTGTCAAATTACTTAAATCAAATTTTCAACCTAACACACTCTTAATACCGACTTATATTGCATACCATCTACTTATTTCCAGTCAACACTGCACTGATTGCGATAGGTTGTTTAGTAAAAGAATAATAATAAAAATATTTATTAACCAAATAAGCGGATTTATAATATTGTGCTCTGATTCCCAGGGATTCAGTCTCTTACATCTAGTTTTACAACAAAATATTGCCTATATACAGTAACACTGCAGGGCAAAGGCCTCCATTATAGAAATCAGGTCATCTCTACTATGATGCAATTAGACTTAATCTGTTGGTCTAGTGGTTTAAGTTTTATAATTAAAGAATATAAACATTTAAGAATAAAATTGAAAGAAAGTTACATTAATTTCATAAATATACCAAATCATATTACATTTTGATTGATTGATCATCCAAATGACATACATCTAATCTTGCAAACCATTTGGTTAAACTTAATTAGAATAGAAACAAACCTTATACATTCCACATTGATTCCCATCCAATGCTCATACTGTACATTGTCCATCAATCGACTTAAATAGGCTAATTACAAACGCGTCCGCCATATTGGAATCCGATAAAGTAACAATTAAGGCAGCATTAACCGCCGCACAATGGTCTAGTGATGTGTTTTAATTGACACCACACGTGAGTATCTTTCGAGAAAATTGTGACTCAAATAAAAAAATGCACTTAAGAAAACGCTGCAACCCGAAAAGGATCTCTCGTCTCCAATATATGACATGCAATATAGTATTTCTACTCTGTCCTTCAGCAACCGGGTGCCAAGTCTGTCTGACCGCTTATCCGTCCGCAAAGTTGTAGGTTACATTGTAAGTGACCTACAACTTGGCGGACTTAGTGTTGACAAGAATTATTAATTTTGACTCCAGTAATTATCTAGAAGCTTGGCCACCCAGAACCATGCTGGAAGATGTTACCAGTTTGTTGTTTCCCACAAGAACATCGAACTAGCTTTCCTCTCAGCATCTGTCCGATCAATTAGACTTTCTTTAGATTTTTTTTTAAAAATTCTAATGAAATTCTACGGACACTGGTTCCGTGCCTTTATTGTGCTCGTTTTTTAAGTGTTACAAATTATTTTTGAAGTTTGATCCGCGATAAAATTAAACTAAATTAAATTACAATAACAATTTTAAGTTTAGGCAGTCATGCATGGTTAATGTTAGTAAGATGTATAATTTTTTATAGAATTTTAATGTTACAATGTAGAACTTTAGCTTGTACAATGTAAAATTATTATTTGGCATCTGGTGGCGTCGAGGGTGTGTGGACTGTTGGGAGGAAGGATAGGTTTGTCCTAGAGGCCCATACGTTTTATATGCTACCTTTTCGATACTAGTAACGTTTGTTAGATTTTTTTTTATATTTTTTTAATTTTTTAAATTCTAAATGTCTTTATATTATTTTGTCTTATGCTTATGTATTAATTGTATCTTATTTTTAATTTTGTTTTTTTTTTTGTGTTTATATGTGTCAGCTTGAATGTGAATAAATGTTTTGTCTATATATCTATCTCTATAGCAATTAAAGGTACTCTTTCATGTTAGACCAAGGGTTTACTGTGGGACAGTGCGTACAACGGAGCCAATGGTATATATAGGTACTACAATTTATCGTTGTGCCTGTTGACTCCTAGATTGAATGTTTGAATAGCTCTGTCACATTTTGATATTCTGTTTAAATAACTATATATCTTTCGTTCTTGATTAGGTGCACACTCTTATTATTGGAAGTGCCTTGCCCAATTCATAATACTCTGATTCTTCTCTCCTCTAGCTAAATATTTATATTGCCTGGAAGAAAAAGGCACAAGTGATTCCCGCTTTTTTTAATCTTACCGGTTGTAGCTCATAAAGATCTTTTTTATATATCTACCTTTCTAATAACTCAAACGACTCAAGTGGCAAATGTGACTCATATCGCATCACTACAATGGCTGCGCTTGCGTCTGATAAATGACCGCGCGCGGACGCTAACGGCGCGTATTTGATTTATAACATTATTTGAATAAAAAAACAACAAAAAGAATTGTTTATTCAACCGTAATCGATCCAGAAGATTGTATGGAATGTTCGTCTCTCTAATTACAAAGAGAATCGGCTATTGTTCGACCCAATGTGGGTAAGGTTTTTGGTGTAATTATAATTAGTCGGGGTTTCGTATCGAAATCTGATTTGGTTTTGTGACATGAATTAATTTATAAGTAGGTATAGTCTTTTTGCATTATATATAAGCTTGTCGTTTTCTATAAGATTGAAAAGGGTAATGAACGTGGTAATAATGTAAGTAGGTTATTATTGGAAAACATATACATTTTACTTTTTCGAATGCATTGAGATTAGTTATTACATAAATATATTACAATTAAGTTGGCAATTAAAAAGTAGGATTTCCTAGGACCTGGTGAAAGCATTTCAATATGGTAGAAGATGCTCTCTACCAAACAAAATAATAAAACATAAATAGAAATACCTCAGCATCTAGTTTTTACTTTTTCAATTTGTAATATGAGAACATGAATTTGTATTTGACTCGCTACTTTGCAACTAATTTTAATATTTTGCACCTTGTCTGTATCGCACCCGTCCTACAGTCACTTAGGCTTATCGATGACAATAAGTACTCTTCCAAAAGAGCCTTTTCTTTTTAACAAAACAATAATATTTTATATAAGGGTATATCTGTGAACATTTAGATCCCTTTAACCGTGTTCCACTAACTATTATGAAAAACATTTGTTCCATTTTAGAAATTCGCATGAAAAATTTAAATTTTTAATACAAAGTTGGTGGTGACTTGGTCATTTATGTATAGGAGTCGAAAATTTTTTCGATGAATTTCGAAAAGTCTTTGAATAAATGTTATTCAGAATGGTTTGTAGAACACGTGGTTAAAGGGATGTAAATGTTGACTGATACACCCTGTTTATTTTCCTGTAAAGTTCCTTAGCATATCGAACACCAAACGATGCCAAAACATTGAAACAAAACCTGCCCAAATCTTTTTTTATCATAAAACGCAAACCAAACCAAAGGAAATCACAATGACCCGCGGCCACCTGTACATAATTAAAATAATTTTTGACACGACTAAAATTTTTAAAATCCCACTGCAGGCGATCCCGTATCAACTCTTAAAAAGGGTACGTTCATTTTTATGATCAACATAAATGCCACATAAAAAAGGATAAGGCGTTTTAATTTCTCTCGCTTTAAATGAGACGGCGTTAATTTTAACTCGCGCACCGTAGGGTTGCCGATGGACAGATTGGCAAAGTCCATTAATCTATATATTTTTAGCTGGCTACGCACGCTTTGGCATGAATGGACAGGCTCGACCGGGGTGATACCACGGCCCCACAGGCAACCGGCGTGAAGCAGCTCAATGTGCTGTGTTTCGCTGCGTGAGTCAAGGTACTAGAAGCCCAATCCGGGAGAAAGGAGGGTTTAATGGTTGGCAGAGTACTTGTTGGTCCAATGGAGTCGCGGGTATCAATGGGCGGCGGCAATACCTTACCATCAGTCTGCTCGTCTGCCACTTATCACATAAAAAAGCTTCTCGCGGCCAGAAAGGGACTAAACACGTTAAATCGCTGGCGCGGTCGCGAAATATCGATCATGACGTTATACGCTACGCAAGTGTTCGCGTACCCATCGCTCTGGCTAAGTACTTAGTGCTAAATGAAGAATTAACTTTATTAGAGATAAGAGTAGCCTAAGGACAAGGACAAGTACCTAACCAATATTGGCCAAAATGCATCAAAGGTTTAGAGCAAAAAAAAAACAAGAAAGATTTTTTTATTTTTATGCTAGAGGCGACCAAAAAGCAGGCGGGCAATCGAAGCTAGTTCCCTACTTCGTCTTTTTCAGATTGTCTGGGAGTTAAGAAAAAAAAATTTTTCGGGAAACAAAGTCACAAACGGGAAACAAAGTAACAAAATTTAAGTAACATGTATTTAGGTACTATTTACTTGTAAATTATTTTAAGTAGGTTTAATTTCGCATCTGAAGTTTCAATTTCGCAAAGTGTTTAATTAATTTTTTTTTGTGTAAGGGACAAGAGTTTTTTGAAAAATAATTTAATTGTAATAATTTCAGAGTCTAACCAAGGGTGCAATAAATAGTAACTAGGTCGTACTTCTTTTTTATCGACAATGAGCCAAACTTACAAATCAACATTTAACTTTTATATATCAGACTACTAGTGTTAAATAGTATGTCCTAAATATTCGTTAATGTACTTTTTTACAGATAGACTATTACATGATGTAAAATTTAATTGATAAAGAATACTTTTTGATTGAAATGAACACCTCCGTCACGTCCCACGAAATTAGTGCCGTTTACACCTCTGTCACGCTGTCTCTATTTTTTACATAGTTAAATCATGCAAAAGTACCTACGAGGTGATAAAACAATATCATTATTTCGTGGTATATTAGAAATATCTTGTCGGTGTATGGTACAAGCTATATTTTTTATATAATTAACTTCTTCATAATTTACTGAGGACGGGCTCATTTTCGATAAAAAAGAAGAACTACGCCAAAAAATTTCAAGTTTAATTACAATAATAATAATAATTCCACACAACATCTCATACATTCTCATACACCTGATTCCGTACTAAGTAGCTTAAGCACTTGTGTTACGGATATCAGGCAACAGAGAAACACAAATATATACTTAAATACATATATTACACCCAGACACTGAACAAACACAAGTGTTCATCGCACGAATGTTTGTCCAAGGTGGGGATTGAACCCACGACCTTTGGCGTAAGAGGCAGGATCACTACCAATTGCGCCATCCGGACAGTCAAATAAATAATTCAAGGTAAGTGCAATAAACAGTTCTAAAATAATATCGTTTGAATTGACACCCCTATACCCACCTTTTGTATGTATATGGTTTACACTAATTCTTTGTCATTATAAGGAATTTCATTTTTTTGTCGCATAGCTGGAGGTCGTAAATAATGCCCAGTTATGTTTGTTGGTTTTACTTAACGTGTTTCATATAGATTAAATTCTAATTTATTTTATGGAAACCGAACATCCGAGGGACATTGGATCACATTTTTGTGTGTACTAAACCTGAATGTAACTTCTTTGGACATGCAGATGATATTTTATACGGAGACTTTTTATTTTAACATGATTAGTACTGAACAATCAGGTTTATTTTTTTAGTTACAGTTATAACGAAACATTTATAAAACTCATATAACCATTGAGTGATTTCCTGCGTAAAACTGAAGTAAATATTTTAGAATATTAAGTTCCAAATAAGTTCCAAGGCTAGCACGGTGATTAAGCCTAATCCCATTATAGTAGCGATAACTTGATTTCTATGATGGAGGCCTTTGCCCTGCAGTAGGACAGTATATAGGCTCATACTTAAGTTCCAAAAATCATATCTATTAGTCAAAGTGTATTGCAACAACTTAGATTATTTTTTTGGAATAACTGTCAACGACACCGGTATACGTAAAAGCTTCCTTAAAGTACTTTTTTAAATGTATTTGTTGCTCACTTTAAAAAAAAATCCTATTCGCCACAATCAATACGAATCACTGGGCGGCGCTAGTGTCGTCGCGGTGTTGCCTTAAGCAGCTTATATTTATGCCGCCTTATTAAATCCTTCTTAAAAAATGTAATTCATTTACTTAGTTAAAAATGTAATTAGCTTTCTAAGTTAAAAAAATATAATTTGTTTTCAAAGTTTAATTAGTTTACTAACACATACATTTTTTAAAACTTAACTATCTTTATATTTGTAAACGCACCTTAATATTATGATTTCTAATTAGTGCTTATTTACACTTGTTTATTTGACAGTTTAAGCTACATGAAAACTTTATTCCATACTACAGCTGCCACTCATGTCCGTTGTAGCTACAACGTGAGTTCTCCTTTTCCTACCACCAGGATAACTCAAGCCATGCTGTGAAAAAAAACACAGATAATATTAAAATTCTATTTAAGGGCGAATTCTAAACAAAGAATTTTAAAAGTAAAAAAAATAGTATTGCCACACTTAATTCCGCCGTTAAAACCACACTCCAGTTTAATTTAAACTCAAAGTTTATTCACTGATTAGAAGCATCGATTACATTCCAGAACGTTAATGCATTTAAGAGCTTACTATAATTTACCCGCGACAAATTAGTCAGTAATTAGTAATTAGGCGTTTTAGGTTATCTTTAAAGGATAATTTATTCCCTTGACACTGATAAAAAAAACCTGATTAGTGATGTGATTCTTTACTTCTCGAAAAATATAGTATTGTATCATCATGTTTTGTGTACGACAGTCAAATATTAGGGTTACTAAAATCTGTGAAAAATTCCTCTATTCATTTTTTTTATGTGATTGCCGTGTGGTCCTCGGCAGGAGTAGAATAGGCCACCCTCACTCTTACCGAGGTGTCGTAAAAGGCGACTAAGGTAAAACTGCTGGCATGATCATCAGCACCCAGAGAAGGAAAACTCTGCATTTATATCAAAACCCTCGCCAACCCGTCTGCCAAGCGTGGTGAGTATGGCAATTACCCCTCATGTGATTGAGGGAGGCCCGTGCCCCAGCAGTGGGGACTTAAATGGGCTGATGATGATGATGTAATAGGTGGCGGACGAGTATACGGATCGCCTGATGGTAAGCGATTGCCGCCGCCTATTGACACCAGTGCGTGTTGCCAACCTTTAAACCCCCCATGCCCCCGGATTGGGCCTCCGGTACCATCACTCACACAGCGAAACACAGCACAGTACTGCTTCACGTCGGTTTTCTGTGAGGCCGTGGTATCTCTCTATTCATGCTGAAGCGTGACTCTCCCACGATATTTAACCGAAAGAATTTGATATCAAAGTGAGAATCGAATGAAGAAGTTTTGTATACTATGATATTTGACACGTATGTACTATTTTTATTTTCTGGTGGTCAATTATCCCCTTTATTGTAATAAAGGGGCTAATTGACCAAAAAATTTACATAATTGGCAAAAGCCGTTACTAAAAATCCTCCCAACGGCGGCCATATTGGATTTGAAATTTGTCACAATAAATATATTCTGCTACTCAAGCCCTTTTATATGATACCCATATTGTGAGAGTTGTGTTAAAACATACAATCCATAGCTTTGTGAAGGCGGCCATCTTGGATCGATTTTTATCCAACATAGCTAAGAACACTCCCCCTTATTCATCTTTAAAAACAAAACCAAAATCGGTTCATTTGTTCGGGAGCTACGATGCCATAGACAGACACACACACTCAATTAGACACGTCAAACTTATAACATCCCGTCGTTTTTGCGTCGGAGTTAAAAATACGATCTAAGAACAGTTCCGCAGTAAAAGTCGTTCAAGCTCTTTTTTAAATTACCTGTTGGAACAGGATGGCATGAGGATTGCTACAGTTACAGTGCGGCATATATATTTTTTTGGTCAATAGGCTAACGCTTGACTACAATCGCACCTGATGGAAAGCGACGATGAGGTCTAGGATGATGATATTTAACTGATTTCCTTTAAAATTCTCTCAACTATTTCACTTAATTAGAAAAAATCTAGAGCCTCCTAAAGGCTCTGGGTAGAGAGTGTAATAGCTTGCCATCTGGTTATTCGTCTGCTTCACCCCCCTCCCCTTATTAGGTACATAGTAAAGAGAGTAGCCGCGTGGTCCCCCGGCAGAATAGAATAGACCACCCTCACTCTTACCGAGGTGTCGTGAAAGGCGACTAAGGTAAAGCTGCTGGTATGATCTCCTAGCCGCGTGGTCCCGGCGATAGTAGAATATGACCACCCTACTCTTACCGAGGTGTCGTGAAAGGCGACTAAGGTAAAACTGCTGGCATGATCATCAGCACCCAGAGAAGGAAAACTCTGCATTTATATCAAAACCCTGCCAACCCGTCTGCCAAGCGTGGTGAGTATGGTATTTACCCCTCAAGTGATTGAGGGAGGCCCGTGCCCCAGCAGTGGGGACTTAAATGGGCTGATGATGTTGATGCGATAGGTGGCGGACGAGTATACGGATCACCTGATGGTAAGCTATTGCCACCGCCTATTGACACCAGTGCGTTGCCAACCTTTAACCCCCCCTTGCCCCCAAATTGGGCCTCCGATACCATCACTCACACTGCGAAACATATGACAGTGCTGCTTCAGGTCGTGGTACCTCTCCGGTCTCTCCCACGATATTTAAGCGAAAGAATTTGACATCAAAGTGAGAATCGACTGAAGAAGTTTTGTATCCTACGATGTTTGGCACGTATGCACTATTTTTATCTTCTGGTGGTCAATTATCCCCATTATTGTAATAAAGGGGCTAATTGACAAAATAATTTACATAATTGGCAAAAGCCGTTACTAAAAATCCTCCCAACGGCGGCCATATTGGATTTGAAATTTGTCACAATAAATATATTCTGCTACTCAAGCCCTTTTATATGATACCCATATTGTGAGAAATGTGTTAAAACATATAATCCATAGCTTTGTGACGGCGGCCATCTTGGATCGATTTTTATTCAACATAGCTAAGAACGGGGGAGTCCCTTATTCATCTTTAAAAACAAAACCAAAATCGGTTCATTTGTTCGGGAGCTACGATGCCATAGACAGACACACACACACACTTAGACACGTCAAACTTATAACATCCCGTCGTTTTTGCGTCGGGGTTAAAAATACGTTCTAAGAACAGTTCCGTAGTAAAAGTCGTTCAAGCTCTTTTTTAAATTACGAGTTGGAACAGGATGGCATGAGGTTTGCTAGTTACAGTGCGGCATATGTTTTTTTTGGTCAATAGGCTAACGCTTGACCACAATCGCACCTGATGGAAGGCGACGATGAGGTCTAGGATGATGATATTTAACTGATTTCCTTTAAAATCCTCTCAACTATTTCACTTAATTAGAAAAAATCTAGAGCCTCCTAAAGGCTCTGGGTAGAGAGTGCAATAGCTTGCCATCTGGTTATTCGTCTGCTTCACCCCCCTCCCCTTATTAGGTACATGGTAAAGAGAGAAAGAGAGAGTCATGAATGACGTCAATTCCTTACTTATTGAGATAAAATTTTTGGAGATGCATTTTTTAATATCTCTAGAAGTAGTTAGATCAAAGACACTTCACTAAATATGACGTTAAAAAAAGTTAAAGTTTTATTAAAGCGTTCACATATAGGACTTTATACCATTAATTAAGAGATTACATTCCATACAAAGTCACACTTTAGTTTTCACCCATATGTGTCACGAATTAGCCGTCGGTTTTATTTATTTTATTACCACGTATGTTAATGACTGTACTAAAGTCATCAAACTTGTATCATGATACGTTGGTACCGACATTTTAACTGGCTATGTAGAAAGTAACTTTATAATTTAAGCTTTGTAAATATTTAGAAATCTCCAAAGTTTTTTTTTAATCTGGAACTTTTGCACATAATAGTCGAGGTATTTCTCTCTCTCTCTCTCTCGTTTTAGGGTACAATTCCCGGCTGCGTCCAAAGCTGTTGCTCTGGAGCACAAGTTATTATACCATGATTGAGGATTTAAGGAGTCTGGAACTGTCGCCTGCGGTATTTCCGGACAGATACGACCTGCAAACCTTCAAGAAAAGAGCGTATTCCTTTTAAAAAGGTCCGCAGCGCACTTGTGACTCCTCTGGTGTGGCAGGTGTTCATGGGCAGGCGGTAATCGCTTACCATCAGGTGATCCGACTGCTCGTCTGCCCCCTATCCTATAAAAAATACAATAAAGATTACCGCCTGACCTTCGCAAACAGGGAGAACCAGACCAACTGAATCATGGTTACACGTTTCGGAATAGTTTCTGAAACGTGCAGTTTCCTCGCATTGTTTTTTTTTATGTTAGAGGCGACAAAAGAGCAAGCGAGTCACCTGACGGAAAGTAATCAACGTCGCCCATGAACATCCGCGAAATCTCTAATGTGTTGCCGGCCTTTTTAAAAAAGAGTAAGCACTTCTCTTGAAGGTCCCTAAGTTCGTACCGTCGGGAAATACTCCTGCAGCCAAACAAGAAACGAGAAACGCACAGTAATAGACCGCCATCCATCGAGATGATGGGGATGAAATGACAATCGCTTGCGATTGATGAAAGAATTCAACTGTAGGGAGTAGATCAAACAGTTCCTCAGAGCGCTCCCCATGATATGTAAGATGCGACATAAAATGCTGAGGGAAGCTATATCCAGTCGCAGTGCTAGAGGATCAAGTCGGCTATTTTATAATGTTCAAGGAAAACTTCGGCCGATAATGAATCCTGCTCCTTTTTGCATCAAGAATGAAAAACATCTTTATTTTTTCTTTTGTTGTTAAGCTGGTCCAACGTGTATAAAAGGCTTGTTTAAACTTCGACCTTATTAAGAGTCGGTGGGATCGTGCCCGTTAACAATGCTCTAACATCGTGAGTGTTATCTGCCTTATTACGTACATTTATTATATTATAATTCTTGTAAAGGTAAAGGATGGTCGAAAGAAAACAACTTTTGTAATTAGGAGAGTAGAAACCAGTAGAAAAAAACTTGCAATATAAAAGCGTGAATTTATAATGAGCATATTTTTATCAGAAATACCAAGGAAATAATCCTTATACCTACATTCATCATCATCATCAGCCTATCGCAGTCCACTGCTGGACGTAGGCCTCTCCAATTGTTCGCCACTGTGATCTATCCATGGCTTCTCGCATCCAGCTCTTGCCAGCCATCCTGCGCAGATCGTCCCCCCACCTAGCCAGAGGGCGCCCTACATTACGTTTGCCAAGACGCGGTCTCCACTCCAGAACCCGTTTACCCCATCGGTTGTCGGTTCTGCGGCTAATATGGCCAGCCCACTGCCACTTAAGCTTGCTAATCCGGTGAGCAATGTCGATATCTTTGGTTCTCTGCCGGATCACCTCATTTCGGATTCGATCTCGGAGAGAGACGCCGAGCATTGCTCGTTCCATAGCCCTACCTACCCACCTGGCTACCTACGTAGCCATACCTACATTAAAAGTCCGTTAAAAAACTACAAAAATGTTAATAACAATCTACCGAAGATTGTGCCATCCAAATACTCAGATCAGATACTTCCTAATATTGAGAAGTGCTGATGTAGACAAAGAAAACTATAACAAGATGTTCGAGCTATAATATCCTCTATCGGTTGGAGGATGTTATAGCTCAAATATCGTGGTACGATTACGACATTATCCCTGTATGCGCCAAACAGGCGGCCGCTCAGCAATAGTCGGTGCTGATCCAAGAGACCAACCCCGACGCTGGTTTTGAGCGACTACCATAACATTATTGCTGATGATGGTTACACATCACAATGTGCAAGTTTCGTCAATGTTTTGCGTCACCGCTGCGGTAGTGGTAGAAATACCCACATAGATCAAACAATTCAGAGGCGCATGCTTGAATTCGACCTAACGTCCTCTCGTAAGTAGGCGCACATTCTTACTACTGAGCTTTCATTACACACACTGTTAGTAATAATAAAATCCTCCAACCGATTTCGGCTAAGGCGGCCTTAACCTTAACGATCAGCCGCTTACGCAGGATATTATTATAGTGCTCATGTGTGTGCGCAAACACAGGTGCCTTCTCTATTTCCTGCGGAGAGGGATCAATTACAGGACCATTTGCTTAACGTGCTTTCCGAGGCACAGGGGAACAAGCCCGCCAATTTCCAGAATCCGGACTGACACTAAAAATTTCTTACCGTAAAATTAAGGAACAAATTTTTGGTCTGGCCCGGTAATCGAACCCGGGACCGCTTGGATAGCCGTCGCTTACCACTGCGCCACCGAGGCAGTCAGTTGAGCTATCAATCTTAAGTGTACTTATTTTATAAATAAGACAATGTTTTATGTACTCTACATTAGAGAAACCGTGTGGCCCCCGGCAGAGTAGAATAGGCCACCGTCACTCTTACCGAGGTGTCGTAAAAGGCGACTAAGGTAAAGCTGCTGGCATGATCTTCAGCACCCAGAGAAGGAAAACTCTGCATTTATATTAAAACCCTCGTCAACCCGTCTGCCAAGCGTGGTGAGTATGGCAATTACCCCTCATGTGTTTGAGGGAGGCCCGTGCCCCAGCAGTGGGGACTTAAATGGGCTGATGATGATGATGATGATTAGAGAAACTGCTAGAATGTACTCGTACATAAGTTTGTTGCACAAAACTGATCCGACACGCAATATTATCAATTATCATTATTAATTTAAACCCTACTCGAACTTTCGAAATGCCAACACCGAATCTCAAGATCATCTTTCGTACTTCAATTAGCGAGCGATCAACGAAAATTTATTTATCCATAGCGATCGCACGAGAACACGTAATACCGTCCACTCCATGCTCGTATATTTACTTTATCTTGTTCAATACACTTAAATACAAATTAATACAAGCGAGGGCCGGCTCTTAATGGCGTTTTGGACTGTTTATTTTACACCTCGGATGGGACATGCCAGAGGATTTTTTTATTTTTTGAAACCGTGCCTAACCAGCCTTAAGCCTTTTAGCACGTACCTTAAGAAGCGGCTAGGCTGTTTCTTGGAATTAACCGCTAATAGAATTTGGTTAGGAATAATTTTGAAGGACCAAATATATATTAATTGATGTTTGGAGAAATTTTATTTAACTATTCTTTATCACACTTTTTTTATATGAAAAAGCAAGACGTAGGATTCTTTTTTTAGTGTCACAGAATATTGGTTGACGGTAAGCAAAAGGAAAGCCCAGCCCAGGAACGGAATCACATCAGTTTTGAATTACACACGATTTAATTAATTACACGTTTACCAAACACTTTTTAAAATTTTAAATGTACGCATTTAAAAAGTTAAACATCTGATCTGGAGGTGTTTGCTTACGCAAATGCATGGTTTACAATAATTTATCTTCTTTATCCTCCTTTAGCTCAATTTTAATAACAACTTATGCCCTTTCTTATAAATACACAGACGCTACAATGTAGCCTTACAAAGTACAAACCAACTCAATTAGTATAAACGTAGGTTACCCGAGAACCCGGCCATTATTTGTAATACCCACTGGTTATCGATACAATATCGACATTAATATTCGAAAAATATTGTCAAAGCGCCTCACTGGCCGATAAAAATGTCGGGCCACACGCAGCAGGTCATTAGACACCTCCCGGAGGAAAATAAATTAAATAAAACGAGAAATCTCGTCCGACCAACTTATTCTGTAAGAACAAACTTAAGTTACAGCGAGATTCTTTAGTCTTACACCGTCCATTACTATATTTCCAACAACACGCTTACAAGTTTAAGCGAAAACGCAGCAATGGATGACAGAAATTTGTAGTTGTAGCATTCTTGGGGCACGAAATAGGGACACGAGCCCAGATCAATTAAATGCCATAAGATACAAGCACTATAAGTCAGTACGGACGCGAAATCCAAGAAGTAATGACTAAGGACCTAGTTTATGGGGTAAAAAGAGCTCCGAGTCCTCGTTTTACTTTCATCCAATTTGCTTAACACTGCTTTAATTTACCGTGATTTGGTTTATAATTAAACGGGCGATGTACTTTTCCCCACTAGAAGTTTAATCTTACGTCCAATGTTTCTTTAATGGGACTGAAGTTCTCGAGAAATTCATTCTCGCGTTTCGCTTTCAAAAAGATTTCAACAATTTTAATTTAAATTTAATTATTCACACTTTTTATTTCTATCGCATCACATGTTGTGTAATTTCGAAAATAAAAGTTTTTTTCTCGTAAACCCAAATTGCAAGGGCTTAGCTTTATTCAAACATATTAATATTCATTCAGAGTTTTTGGATGAAACCTTTTTTATAGCGACATAAGTTTTAACCATAATGCCTCAATGAACATTTTGCGACCCACAATGAAATTCCTGAATTGAGATTGAGCAAATGCAATACTAAAAACTTACAGGTTTGTAATATGGATATAAGAATAAGAATAATTTTATTAAAGATAAATCGTTACAATATAATGGCAGTTTATGCTTAAAATAACACAAAATAAATTAAGTTAAAAAAATAATATGTAAAATACAGGAGAACCCACCGTGTAGGTCCCACACTAGGATAACCCCGTATTGTAGGCACCTACAAGAAGAGTGTGACAGATGTTTGAACTATGAGTTTAAATATTAATAAAATACTAAAATATATAATACTTTTGATATCTCAATTTGATTTAAATAAACGTTCTTGTGGAATTAGTAAGCTGTTATTTCACTTGTTATACAAGTGGAATCAGATTTTACTATCTTCCTTAGTCACTTGATCTTCAGTATTAGTTTACATCGTCTTTGTAGTTCGCCAAGCTGTAGGCCTTACCTTTGGTTTTCACAGTTTCTCACAGTCTACAAGAAAAAAAATTACATTCCTACCAAAGTTCTACGACGTGGTGAAGGCTACTTTCGATCGGAATCAATGGAAAAAGTTGGTTTGGATGATGAGTCCCAGTGACCACAATCATTAGTAATGAGGGACTGACTAGAAGAGAGAGACAAGAAGAAGTCATCGTCTAAGCGTGTTATACATGTTCTTCTTCTGTTTTTTGTTCAAAAGTTCTATGGGTCTTGGAGCTGACAAGCTGTTTTCACGCCTTCCAGCTCTCATAAGCTTGTCGTATCCCTTTACGGAGTCAGACCGGCTAATTTAAAAACTACACTTTCTTATGAATTAGGAGAACATTTACCTGGTTTCCACTTCTTTGGTGATGTATAAATGGAATTTAAATTAGTAGTTTCTTTGTAATTTTTGTTTGTAAGAGGTACCCCTCATGTGATTGAGGGAGGCCCGTGCCCCAGCAGTGGGGACTTAAATGGGCTGATGATGATGATGATGATGACTACTCGTAGACTATTATTTTTGTATGTAAGGCAAGCAATAGGCTGACGTAAAACCCAGCATTGTGGACAAACCTCAGCGGTTTGTCAAAAGTCTTTGTATGCGATGATAAATTTAAAAAAAAAATTGGCATTTTCCCTCGCCATGTATTTCTAGCTCAATCTGCTCGTCTTCAAGATATGTGGCCAAAGAAGCCATTCACTAATCGATAGCACTTTCAAGCTTGGTCTTAGTGAAAACTGATTCACACAGTCACACAACAGTTAGCCCGATGAAGTCAGTCACCGAATTCTCGGAATATAAATGCTCGTTCATTATTCAGAACAACATTGGAAACAATTAAAAATCTATTTAGTATGCGCAAAGACGCACTTCTATCCGCTCACCTGATACTTTTGTTACCAATAAAGACTGTTTATTATAGCCATTGCTATAAAATAACAATTTCGATGCAAGTCAGCTTGGAAAAAAATAAAAACGCCCCATTTGGTAATCGGCGTGCAGTAAAATAAACCTTTTTATTGTTAACATGTCACTTAATTAGGGCTTTTAGATTGTGCGATGAAGTGCACCTATGCTCGTCTATTTGGTGCGATGACCTACCGTCGATATGCAACAAGTTCTAAAACGTTTTGCATACATTTGCATTGAGGGGCAAGCACACTTTTCTGTATAGTGCTAATTAATATTCATATTTGCTTCGATTTTCTTGCTTTGCTTAGTTTGAAAATAGAATTACGACAGGAATGTTTTGAAGTTTATTAAAAGCTAATCTTTTCTGTTCTTTATTTTTCTTTTTTTATGTGATGTGCCACCTATGGCAGACAAAACAATAACATGAACACTTTAGACGTAAAATAGTAAAGGAGTTGAATGTTAGAGCGCAAACGCCGATAACTACTACGGTATTGCATAATCTGTACATAATAATATTCTCCAACCGATTACGGCTACAGCGGCCAATCTGTATCGCAGATATCAATATGTACAATAGGCATAACACGACAAGATACAGATACAAAGAGAAGATGCGATATAAGAAGAGACGTTGTGGTTGTGTGTGGTCAATCAGGTCCCGACCTCAGCATTTGCTGCATCGGCACTATCTGCGGTGCCGCAGCAGCGCTAGTATTCTGGTGCGAGTGATTGTTAAAGAAAATAAATAGCTATAAGTATATACACGTATAATAAATATTGAAAGATGTGTGGACTATGTGGCAGATATACAATTATATTGGTACATAGGTATATGACAAATTCGAGCTTTTTTAAGACACACACAAAAGACAGAGTGAATTCTACCCACCTCATGCGTTGATTTCAACAGCGTGCAGAAGGGGAGATGGGAGGTGTGGCAAGGGTGTTTTTATTGAAGATCAAGTGACGGAGAGAGGAGAGTTGGCAGAAAAACTGCCAGATGGTCCGACAACAGCAAGGCTCAAGCTAGGACAGAAAAGTCCAGGAAGACTGACTACAAAGGATTTGGAGAGGGATTGGAGAAGCATATTTGGAGCGGGCAATTACCTATTATGCTGAAAAATAAATCCGTCCGCACCTATCACATAAAAAAAGAGAAGAAGAAGATAAATCTACTAAGGTGGCGATACATCATTCGTTATCAATATTGTTTCGTATTAGTTTGTTGTTTTCAATTTAAATTAAGTATTTTATAATTTTGTATTTCATTTCACCATCATCAAAATTAGCAGCAACATTTTGCAACCCAAGAATTCTAACCGCATCATTTAGGTTTAAAGAATTTATTCTCATAAGAACTTAGTAAAAATACAGTTCACTTAAAATGAGATATATAACTAAAGCATGCAATAATAATATAAATGGCGCAGCGCAGCTCTGCTAACGAAACTATAATTTATATCTATGAAACAACATCTTGTATCATGATCACTTACACAAATTTTTGCATTGACGTTCTGTTGAACACAAAACAACCAATATACAATAACCAATTAAAGAAACCAGAAACAAAAAACAAATTAAATGAGGGTATCTTTTCGTTCATACCTACTATTATCCACCAAACATGACATGAAGCAGAGCCTGGACCACCGTCGACGAGTGGCATGCCTCTCGGTCTTCTACCGGATTCATTTCGGGGAGTGTGCGGAGGTTCTACATAATTTGATCCCCCCCAGCCCATTCCATCATCGGACGACAAGGCGCGGCGAGTGCTTTCATCCTTATGTGGTAGAAATACCCCTTATCCGCACGAAGCGATTTGCTTCCACATTTATAATGCGGACGGCTAAGGAATGGAACTCTCTGCCGAGATCTGTTTTTCCTGACCACTATAATCTGGGCATCTTTAAGGCAAGAGTGAACAGGCATCTTTTAGGCAAACGCGTATCATCCTAGACCTCATCGTCGCTTTCCATCAAGTGCGATTGTGGTCAAGCGTTGGCTTATTGACCAAAAAAAAAACATCGAGCCCCGAGCGCACGCATTATGTCAAATCAGTACCTAAACAAGTTGCATTTTCTTGAAAAGATTGTCGTTTCCAAGCAAGTAGTAGGAGCTATTGTTTTCGTAGTAACCCGTTAATTTACGACAGTTCGCGTTCACTACACGCAACTATAAATCAAGATGAATTACTACAATGATCGAGACTGGCGTTCGATGTTTAATCCCGCATTCATTATCTTGTAAAGTTTACTTTGTCCCTTGTGAAAATTGGATCACTTTGTTGAAATATCACTTAATTTTTTTTTGTTTCGAGTAGCGAGTTTCACGTGTGCATTATATGTGCATTACATATTAAGACGTTTTAAAGAATCAAAATAGTGCATATACCATCTTGATTATTATATAATTTTTTTTTTTTATAATTCTCACAACATCTCACACGTTGCCCTGATTCCGTACTAAGTAGCTTAAGCACTTGTGTTACAGATATCAGACAACAGAGGAACACAAATATATACCTAAATACATATATTACACCCAGACACCGAACAAACACAAGTGTTCATCGCACGAATGTTTGTCCAAGGTGGGGATCGAACCCACGACCTTTGGCGTAAGAGGCAGGGTCACTACCATTTCCGTCATCCGGTCAATTTATATTTCAAAAATCTACCACATGCTTCATGGTGCACAATGAGCGGTAAATATATCACTCCACTACTGTCTGATGGTGACCATCACACGTGGCTCGTTCACTCAACACAAATTAAACTTATAGATAGATAGATATACTTTATTGCACAAAAAACACAACTTAAAAGAAGTAGCTATTACAGAAAGTTGATTGTACAATTTCGACGGTCTTATCGCTGAAAGCGATTTCTACCAGACAACCTTCAGGCAAAGGACGTTTGATAGTGGAGGAGAGGTAGGTGGTGCAATATTGAAAAGGGAAATAAGAGTGAAGTGTAAAATATTAAAATATTTATAATACTAAGACATAAATAAATAAATAATATATATTTCACAACATCACATACATTGATCTGACTCCGAGATAGGTAGCTCAAGCACCTGTGTTACGGATATCAGAATCAACAGTGGGATTACAAATGTTTACATATAATACTTTTCTTTTGTAAATACATACTTATAATACATAGATAACACCCAGACCAATACAGACAGATATGTTCATGCACACAAATGTTTGTACTGTGCGAGAATCGAACCCGCAACCCTTGCACCAGAGGCAGCGTTCACTACCACTGTTCCAAACGGGTCAAAATAAACACAATATTAAATACTAATAATTAAATATGTTATGCTTGGATAAAATAATATAAAGGACTAAATAGAGAAGATATACCTACCTTATCAATAGCAATATTACCGGCCAACAACGCAAACAATTTCGGAGCAACCAACACGCCACTTCTTAATGCCCAATTTCATGCAGCTCGTTCGCCGTACGCCACCATAAACTTGGCATTACCATCCATTGATATGGCATTATCGTGCAACAACGCAAAAAATTTGGAACGTCATTTCACACAGTTAAATGCCACCATCACTCACCACTCATTCACCGAATGCCACCATAAACTTTGCATTACCATATATCGAATTGCATTATCGTGCGTAAAATACATAACGCCTACTTGGACTCAATTATAAACAATGAACTCTAATGCCCGAGCAATACCGGTTTCACACCTAGATCATATTACCCAGATTGGAAAGCGCTACTTAAGTGTCTTGCTTTTGCGTTTCTAACGAATTGATTGCATAAAATCATTAAGTACAGAAGGTAAACTCAAATTTGCAACTTAATTTTTAAAATCTTGCGTTGCTTTTGCGTTTCTAACGAATTGAATGCATAAAATCATTAAGTACAGAAGGTAAACTCAAATTTGCAACTCAATTTTTAAAAACCTTGCGTTGCTTTTGCGTTTCTAACGAATTGAATGCATAAAATCATTAAGTACAGAAGGTAAACTCAAATTTGCAACTTAATTTTTAAAAATCTTGCGTTGCTTTTGCGTTTCTAACGAATTGAATGCATAAAATCATTAAGTACAGAAGGTAAACTCAAATTTGCAACTTAATTTTTAAACATGCAGACAGCAACCAAAATTTTTAAAACCAACAATGCTTGTGCCTTAGATATATTTAGTTACCTGTTTGCCGCTCTCGTACCTTCCTTACTGATGATAAAAAATATGTTTTTTTTACAAAGTTAATTTAAGGGTACTTACTGCCACACTCAGAGTCGTTGATTAACACGTTAAGTGCGAAGCGAGGCCTAAATCACCCCTAATGCAACTTCCCTGTGGTGCGGCAAGCAAAAAAGTGAATTTCTCTGTCGTGCGAATGGCATAACTTTGGTTTGGTCCAGTGTAGGAAAGAGATAAATATATATTTGAGATCACTAATGGTTCCGGACTCGGTGGTGTACCTACCTTGGTACCGGATGTCTTAGGCCTCGTACCGCACTGAATTAATATAATTTTAAAGCAGTGCGGAACGAGGCTAAAACGTCCCATATACCCCCTGACCTCGTACCGCACTCAACGCGAGCTTCCCGCGACTAGTGTTGTGCATCACGTCGATTGGAGAGCACGTCCTTTTACAGCGCCGAACATGTCTAAACGATGTCGGAAGAAGTTAATTAAAAAAAACCCAGAAACAAAGCCAAAAACAGGTAAGTTTTTAATGAAAAAATCTTCAGTAAGTACCTAGTTTTTTCTTATCTTGGTAGCTATGTATGTACCTAAAGTAAGTGTAAGATATGATTACTTAAGTATACTCGAAAAGGGTGAAAAAAGGAGAAGATGTGTTGGTTGTTACCAAAAACTACGCACATTTTTACCATCTCGTGAAGCTGATAAAAAATCTAAAAAGATTTTGACTCAGTGCACTCAGTGCAAAAAATCTTATTGTCTACCCTGTTTCAATGAAAAACACTCATAAATAAGTACATATATATTGAGATTTTTATAAAAAAAAGTATATTGATACTGATTTTTTAATGTTAATTCAAGTTCTAATAAGTGTATTTTTAAAGCCCGAGGCAGAATAAATAGGACAGTTTCTTTTCTACTTCTGGTTGCCTTTTTTTTCTATTCTGTGAACCGCATTAAGATTTTCATATACAAATAGAAAGTTTATGCATAAACCGTAATCCATTATTTTCCAATAATAAGTCTGTAATAGGTGCCTCTTAACTCGCACTCGGTACTCGCGCACGAAGCGTTCCATTCTATACCATAGAATGGAACGCTTCGTGCGCGAGTCCGACTCGCACTTGGCCGGTTTTTTTTTCTTTATGGCGCCTTCAAGCACAATTTAGATTATTTAAATATTTGATAGCTTTGTGTTGTTTTGCCAGGTTTTGCCCTTAAAACGATCTAATGAGATATAATTGATCAAAATCGGTCAAGTCGTTGCGTAGTTAAGACAGTTTAAAAACGTCGATATTATTTTTCCCATCACTAATCGCAGCGAAAATTTGCCCTATGTCAGTGCGTTACGAGGTGTATTAGATCCCATATTTTGTTTTCCTAATAATTCCTAAACTAGCCATCCGATCCCGGGGCGACGGTGGATTAGGGTTCATCAATTCACTGTCTATATCAATAAGGACCAAAATTCTCATTTATGTTTGATTTCGCGCCAGAAAATGGATTTTAGTCTGCAAAAGGAGGTGGGGTCTAATAGACCGCGTGTCGCCCTAACGTCTGGTCACGGTACGGGCCGATTAAACCTCGTGCCGCAGGAACGGAAAGTATGCAAAAATTGGTGCCGCAGCTAACGTGTTAACTTAGTTGGCTAATTAAGGTGACGGGTAGGGCACACCAGCGACGCCAATCTGTTTTAAGTTTTAGCCACTAGCCGGATCTATTTTAAACAATTTCGAGGTTATAACCTCGCGGCAAACACTTATACTATTTATTAAATAGCCTTGCACAAATGTTGGTCCAACGCGTACGCCAAAAATTGATTCACGCGAAAAGCGGCCACTTTTATAAATAGTATAAATGTTTGCCGAGAGGTTGTAACCTCGAAATTGTTTAAAATAGATCAGGTTTAGTAGCTAAAAATTAAGATCGCTAGTGTGCTCTACCCGTCACCTTAAGAAAAAGTATTGACACTTATTTTGATACGCATAAAGACTACCGATACTGAAGTTAATGAACATTAGCTTAAATGACGTCTCTGAGTGCGGCCGTTATGATCTAATTCGATCCGTCTAATTATGATCTCTGTAAAATTTACTCTGCATAACCACCCTTTTTCCATCCGTATCGGAAATCCGCATCCTTTCCAGAACTCTGGAGCTTTTATAACATTTTAAATTACTTTTATAACTTTTAATTTAAAATTTACACGGAATTTTGTATAGAAAATCAAAATTTGTGTTAAGGATAGGGGGGTTTATAGGTTGGCAATGCACTTGTGACTTCACTGGTGTCGCGGGTGTCTTTGGGCGGCGGCAATTGCTTACCGTCAGGTGATCCGTCTGCTCGTCTGCCAATTATCACATTAAAAAAAAAAATCTTTGTTATGCAGAAATTATGAATTTTCTATTTTTAATAGATTTACTCAATCTAAACATGTCTAACCCACGCAATCTACCCACGAAAAACACCTTTAAGAACTTTTATTATCTTGTCTTATTTTTAACATGCGTTCGTTTCTTCCATATCATATTCTTTGATGTGGTCATATATTTACCCCACAATAGCGGATAGAACGTTCTTGCTATTACAATACTGTTCAACAGTCGAGTGGACGTCCATAGTGGCGCAGTGGGTAATAGTAATAGTCCTTATAAACGGACACTCTGTACATAACAACTTATGGCTGAATGCTCATTAATTATTCCGAGTTGTCTTTACCGAGGTGTGTAGGCTATTGGTGTGAACAACGGCCCTTAAATTCAGAGCAGTGTAAGTGTTGCCAAGATATTTGGCAAAGAAAATACAGACAACGTTTCGCAACCTATTAGAGTACTCGCATAATATCGACATTTTATTAAGTATGTAGCAAATGTGTAAATTTTTCCCACATCTGTTTATGTATTTACAATTATTTTATATTATCATTGCGTCCTACCCGTCATTACATTCGGAGCCGAAACGTGGACACTTACGGTACGGCTGGTCCACTAGTTAAAGGTCGCTCAGCGGGCTATGGAACGAGCAATGCTCGGCGTCTCTCTCCGAGATCGAATCCCAAATGAGGTGATCCGGCAGAGAACCAAAGTCATCGACATTGCTCACCGGATTAGCAAGCTTAAGTGGCAGTGGGCTGGCCAAATTAGCCGCAGAACCGACAACCGATGGGGTAAACGAGTTCTAGAGTGGAGACCGCGTCTTGGCAAACGTAATGCAGGGCGCCTTATGGCTAGGTGAGGGGACGATCTGCTCAGGATGACTGGCAAGAGCTGTATGCGAGAAGCCATGGATAGTTTACAGTGGCGAACAATTAGAGAAGCCTACTCCAGCAGTGGACTGCGATAGGCTGATGATGATTTTATATTAAAAATAATTGGTAATATGCCATACTTTACGAACCTCTATCATTTGTCAATCTTCGCGAACCTAAAAGCGAATGGAAATCGCAGAATTGACGCTTATTTTTGTGTGGAACCGCATCTTTTGCCCGGTAACTCTGATTTTTGTTGTTTGTGGGTAAAAACCCGAAGCTCTAGATCCGACCTTGCCAAAAAAAAAGTTTAGTGATATGGTTGTACATGATGATAATAGTGGCTTTTTTTATTTATTTTTTGCGATACTCATAGTAAGAATGACACTTTAATAGTAAAAAATGTACCACGTGACAAGAAAGTCATAAGACTTTTGTTTTCGAATAGCCAGACATTTTACCATCAAAGCAAAGAAAGCGACGTTGCGAATCGGGGCTTGAAGTTGAAGTGGGAGTGGGCTGGTCATGTCGTCCGGAAACATGGCTCGTGGTGCAAGCCAGTGGTAGAGTGGAGACCGTGGGGCGAGAAACGCCCAAGAGGAAAACCCCAAATGCGTTGGTGTGACGACATCAAAACGCCGGCAGGAACAAAGTGAATAGAAACCGCCCAAGATTGACAATAATGGCATAAACTGAAGGAGCCTACACCCTTAGAGGTTGAAAATGAATAAAAAAGAAGGAGAAGAATTTTACCATTAGGTGATTTATGAAGTGACGATGGCCAAGGGTGGATTATGTCTATTTAGTAACCACCTATTCACTCTTCCATCCAAATGTCATCATCATCATTTCAGCCAATAGACGATGTATTTATGTAATGCCGCTGTTGGTTCTGATATCCGTAGCACATGTGCTTGAGCTACCTATCTCGGAGTCAATGTATGCGATGTTGTGAAATTATCTTCATCATTTCAGCCCATAGACGCCTACTGCTAGACATAGGCCTCCCCCCAATGTTCTCCACACAGATCGGTCCTGTGCCGCCCGCATCCAATGGCTTCCCGCAACCTTCACCAGATCGTCGGTCCACTTTGTGGGGGGCCTGCCACGGCTGCGACTTCCTGTACGTGGTCTTCACTGGAGGACCTTTCCGCCCCAACGGCCGTCGGTTCTCCTCGCTATGTGCCCTGACCATTGCCACTGGAAACATGCAATCCTTTGGGCTATGTCTGTGACCTATGTTCTCCTACGGATCTCATTATTTCTGATCATCATCAGCCCCTTTAAGTCCCCACTGCTGGGGCACGGGCCTCCCTCAATCACATGAGGGGTAATTGGCATACTCACCACGCTTGGCAGACGGGTTGGCGAGGGTTTTGATATAAATGCAGAGATTTCCTTCTCTGGGTGCTGATGATCATGCCAGCAGCTTTACCTTAGTCGCCTTTTACGACACCTCGGTAAGAGTGAGGGTGGCCTATTCTACCACACGGCATCATTTCTGATACGACCACGCAAAGTGACTCCGAGCATAGCCCTCTCCATTGCTCTCTGGGTGACTCTGAAAAAGTTACTAGAAATGTAACAAATTTCCCTTCACTCAAGCAACATTGATTCTAAGAACAATACAATTGGCTACTACTAATGAATCAGATCGTGGTCAGTTGACGCAACGCATAGATATAAGATAACTGTAGCTGTTTTCGAAAGGTGGCAAGTCATTTGTGAAGCCTAATTGTTATTGTGTGAAGTTATGCCGAATTTTCAATATACTCGTAGAGATAAAAGTTCAGACTGATCAAATATAATACGATTAGTGGCCGCCCACGATTTCGTATGCGTGGAGTTGGTTTTTTTATTTGATAGGTGGCAGACGAGCAGATACAAAGGATCGTCTGATGGTAAGCGATTGCCGCCGCCTATGGACACCCGCGACACCAGTGGCGTCACAGATGCGCTGCCGACATTTAAGCCCCCGTATTGGGCCTCCACAAGTAAAACTTTATACTACACGTACAGGGTACTCACTCATGGACCATAATTCAACGCTTGATAAGTATGGTATCTAATAATTACAACAAACCTACTGCTTCGGGGTAATCTCGAAGTCTCTTTGCGTGATCGTATCATAACTAAGGTCACAGATATAGCCCAAAAGATTGCATGTCTCAAGTGGCAATGGGCAGGGCACATAGCGAGGAGAACAGACGGCCATTGGAGCGGAAAGGTCCTCGAGTGGAGGCCATGAAGTCTGGTGAAGGTTGCGGGAATCCATTGGATTCGGGCGGCACATGACCGATATGTGTGGAGAACATTGGGGGAGGCCTATGTCCAGCAGTGGACGTCTATTGGTTGAAATGATGATGATGACTGCTTTGATTTGTGCAACCTGTAGACAGGGGCAACAGAGTCTGATGGACAAATCAAGTGGAACATGGTGTGACTTTTATAATCATTAGCTCAACAATTATGAGTAGGTACATCATCCTCAGTTTGAGTCACTATCCATAACATGCAGATTTCATCACAATGGTTCCTCTCAACACCGAAATAGTGGTAGAAAGTACGCATACAGATTTGAAAAATCCAAATACGTACCACTTATCTATTCTTTTACTGGGTTCTGAACCTAACCTATAATCATCCGGTCATTTTTACTCAAAAACCTTGCTCTCTCGTGGTGTAAAACCATTTCAAATCAAGTCAAGTCAAAAAATTCTTTATGTGCATGGATTTTTACACAGCACTTACAAATCGTCATACATTTAAGTTATTTAAAACTATTTATAAGTTTTATGTATAATTTACTTGTTAATGTATACATATAATATGATACATAAAATATACTAAAAAAATAAATAAACATGCGATTCTACCACCGAGCCGGTGCTCGGAAAGTTGTTTCTGGTCGAGAAGATCCGGCAAGAAACTCACCAGTTACTCTTTTTAATCGCTAAACTTTCATACAATGTGGTATGACCATCATACCAAGCCAATAAACTATTTGGTTTAATGTAAAACAAAATATAATTTATTTTGTCTTTTACTTTAAAATATGCCTTATTACTAATCAACCCGCCGCGTGGTCCCCGGCAGAGTAGAATAGGCCACCCTCACTCTTACCGAGGTCTCGTAAAAGGCGACTAAGGTAAAGCTGCTGGCATGATTATCAGCGCCCAGAGAAGGAAAACTCTGCATTTATATCAAAACCCTCGCCAACCCGTCTGCCAAGCGTGGTGAGTATGGCAATTACCCCTCATGTGATGCCCCGTGCCCCAGCAGTGGGGACTTAAATGGGCTGATGATGATGACTAATCAACCCCACGATCTGATGACGTCATACATATCAGATACGTACCACATGTGAAAGGTGCAAAGCTCAATTTAAATGCATTGTCGAGGAAATGATGTCATGATTCTGATATGACCATGCTTTCGCTATAAAGATGAGCTTAAGTGCCGGTATGTATGAATCATAAAGTATGAACTAAGTTTTGTTCATCGTTAAAGAGTGCAGGGAATATAAATACCATTATTAGCGGTTTCTTCTAAAAGTTAGGAAGTTTAAGGTAATAGATGACTCTTAGTACATCTCTGTCTTCTCAGTGTGTAAATCCCAGTTGCGTCCAAATCTTTTGCTCTGGAGCCCAAGGTACGCTTGGACCATGATTCTTGCTCTGCCGTCCACTACCTATAATGCCGTTAAGCACCAAAACCACATTCGGAAAAAATGGCCTTAAAGAGCGCTCTTTAAGTCCATTTTTCTCCGATTTGGAGTGGTACTTAATGGCGTTATAGCTAGATGACGGCAGACTTACTGTCCCACTGCAGGGTAAAGGCCTCCATCATAGAAATCAAGCAATCGCTACAATGATGGGATTATGTATTAAACCTAATCCCGTCATAGTAGCGTCAAGCTTGCCAAATTCGGATAGGTGATGATCACACACCCGAGCTATTCTCGAAAGATTACGAACATAATTTTTTCTCGACACGGGAAACCCAAAACTAGACTTGACTAACAGGGCGTCTAAGTACATGATTAGACCTAATAGAAATATGGACCTAGGCTAGGTACTCTTTTGGTTTCTGTTGACTTATTTTTATCTGTTATTTTGGGGGATGAATTTGGACATCATTACGGTTCTTTAAGCTAGAATATAATTCATCGTCATCATCATCGTCAGCCCATTTAAGTCCCCACAGCTGGGGCACGGGCCTCCCTCAATCACATGAGGGGTAATCGCCATACTCACCACGCTTGGCAGACGGGTTGGCGAGGGTTTTGGTATAAATGCAGAGTTTTCCTTCTCTGGGTGCTGATGATCATGCCAGCAACGTTACCTTAGTCGCCTTTTACGTCACCTCGGTAAGAGTGAGGGTGGCCTATTCTACTCTGCCGGGGACCACACGGCACGGAATATAATTCAGTACAATACTATAATCACCTAGAAAAAATCCAGTAAACGTTTACAAAAAAATGTTGAACAACTATGTTAATCAAATAATTATGAAAACCAGAATAATTCCAGCCATAGGACTATGGTAAGTTTGATTCTATTAATCAACAAATTAGTACAAAATAGTGAAATAAAAAGTCTTTGTCTTCGTTTTTTTTTATGATATATATGGCAGACGAGCCGACGGATCACCTGATGGTTAGCGATTATTGCCGCCCATGGACCATAATATCCCTGGCCCTGCTACACCAGTGGTGTTACATGTGCGCTGCTTACCTTTTAACCCCCCTTCCCCTGGATTGGGCCTCCGATATCCCTCACTCACGCAGCGAAACACAGCGCATGCACTGCTTCACGCCGGTCTTCTGTGAGGACGTGGTATTACTCCAGTCAAGCCGGCCCATTCATGCCGAAGCGTGGCTCTGCCCACTGTTGAACTTTATCTTTGTTTTTGACGAGCTTAACGTGCGTTCCAAAGTACGGGATCATCTTTCTCTTCGACCATCACGTGATTCTTACCAGACTGAGGTTGAATATCCTTGCCAAATTAAGGCAAATTTCTTTGTAACACTTGTTCCATAGCTTTCGGGTTTAAGGTAGACTAAAAAGTTTTAATCATGGATTGTAACATACTATAGGTACGAACTTACAATACAGAGGCGGTCTCGTTGTGTGTCGTTTTATTTTATTATTATTATAATAATCAGTTTTATTATTATTATAATCGAAGTTGGACTTACCAAGCTGGACTTTTTGTCCGAGATAAATATATCTCGGACAAAAAGTCCAGCTTGGTAAGTCCAACTTTCAAAAAGAGGTCGATCGACGAATCCAACTCGGCTGGGCAGCGTTCGGGAAGCTACGCAGCAGATTTTCGGCCTATCTGCCGCAGTGTCTCAAGACGAAAGTCTTGAATGCGTGTGTGTTGCCAATGATGACATACGGAACCAAGACATAACTGCTTACAATGTGCCGATTAAGGCGGCTCAAAGTCACCCAGAGAGCAATCGAGAGCGCTACGCTCGGAGTCTCTTTGCGTGATCGTATCAGAAATGATGAGATCCGCAGGAAAACGAAGGTCACAGACATAGTCCAAAGGATGACATGCCTCAAGTGGCAATCGGCAGGGCACATAGCGAGGAGAACAGACGGCCGTTGGGGCGGGAAGGTCCTCGAGTGGAGGCCACGTACAGGAAGTCGCAGCCGTGGCAGGCCCCCCACAAGGTGGACCGACGATCTGGTGAAATTCGCGGGAATCCATTGAATGCGGGCGGCGCAGGATCGATCTGTATGGAGATCATTGGGGAGGCCTATGTCTATTGGCTGAAATGATAATGATCTAAAAATGTCATTTTGGAGCCCGAGTTACGCTTGAACCAAGATCCCTGTAGTCTGACTATCGTCAGGGGTTAGACTACTGTCCATCGACAGCGGAACCAGACCAACTGCATCATGGTAAAAAATTCAGAACCATTATCTATCTCAACAGAGCCAGTAGGTACGTAAATGTGCAGGTTTCCAGCAATTATTTTCTTAGATACAACTGTAGTATCGTATTTTATTCCCTATTCTGTTACACTGTGCTGATTCATGTATGTGCTTTGTCGATATTTGTTTGTACCCATTTCCTCTACTTTATGTATGTCGCACGATCACTTGTTTAACTAGACAATTAACCCCGTCACTCAAGGTCCAAACTGAAAACCAGCGCTGCAGTGGTCTCAAGCAGTTGCAGCACATGCTGAGGTTGAACCTTGTTGACCACTTGATTCTGTTGGTAAACTTTCATGCAACAGATAACCTACTTATTATTTGCTCCTTTCTGTCTTACGTCTTGTTGTAATTGTATTCGTGTTTGTGGTAAATAAATGTTTTACTTACTTACGTTACGCATTACACTAAAGCCTTCCCAAAATGATAAAACAAATGATTATATTGTGACCAAGGTTTTCTAGAAACTTCTTAAGGTGCCAGCAGAAAGCATTCGCCAACCCGCGAATACCATCCACATTACGTCATTCATACGTGTTTTACCGCTAACAAACAAACATTAATATGGAAAGCTTGCTCCACCAATGTGCCGGCTAACGCTGCCCCCACGAAGATGCTATTGTCTCTTCAAAACGTGACTTCCAATGTTAATTGGACCATTAAAAGCCGAATGCGGGTCATTTCGACCATTACGGGAGTAGCCCTTTTGAATATGTATAATAAAATTATTAGATAAACTGAGCACTCAATTTGTGTTAGGTTTCTAATGAGGTTATGCGCTTTCTTGTCACAGATGGCGTTGTGGTGCTGAATGCGTAAGCGCAGCCGGATGTGCGAATGGATATTGCTGAGTGCGAACGAATCGGATGCAGAAGTTTATATGGCGCCCTTGGTGTGGGAGCGAGTGGTAATTTGTGGTAAATCGGTTGTATGAGACGGTATGCGTGTTTATATCTGATTGGAATATTATTAAAACGTACTAATATAGACACTGTTGAATTTATAAATATACCTAGTACGTAATGATTTTTAGTCTGAATAATCCTCCAACCGATGACGGCTACGGCGGCCAATCTGAAAGATCAGATGTACGCAGGATATATTATAGTGCTCAAGTGTGTGCGCAAACACAAGTGGGCTCGTATTCCAATGGGACACCAGCGTGACACGACCGAAGAGGGATCCGGTGCAGCACCAACGGCTTAACGTGCTTTCCGAGACACGAGGGTACAACACCGCCAACTTCCGTACTCCGGGCAGACACTAAAAATTCTTAACCGATAAACTCAGGTACAAATTTTGGCTCGACCCGGGATCCCAAGCGCAGCCGTCGCTTTTAAAGTGCGACACCAATGAAGTTAACATGTTGCAAGTTTGGATGTCTGGTAATAATTATAATAAAGAGGCTGCGGTTTTTATAAAAAAAAAGTATGTACTAGAGATTTTCTGCAATTTCCACTCCAAGATAAGAAATACTAGTCTGCTCCAATGATGGTCAAGTCTTCAGGCAACTAAGTCAGAACACTGCCACTTCACCGTGCTAATTCAATTCTTATCACCATCCAATTTGAACATCAAATATAAATTATACGATGTTTTTAGTCGCAATGTAAATGCACGCCCATCGTATTCATCGTTGGCAGTTAACCAACAAAGCTTTCACAGAAAGAAACCTTTGTATAATGAGCCAAAAGATATGCAAATACACTACTTTGGCTACGCAAATCCCCCTCCAGGATTCGCAAAAAAGGAATTACGTTTATCCATAACTTATAAATGTGTGCATTTACGAATAAACCAGTAATTTATGTTGTTAACAAGATGGTTATGATAATAAGAGTAAGTTCTTGTGGGTAGATGCGGTTAAATGCAAAAGTGAGGAGGTGGATAAGAACGCACCTTCCATACGGGGGTCGTGGTTAGATTCCGAGCAGGTACCTTCAAATTTAACAAATATATTATGTATGTATTTCTACCATTAGCTCAGCGGTGAGAGAAAACCTGCTCGTGTCGGATAGTTAGTGAAACGTGTAACCATGATTCAGTTAGTCTGCTTCCCTTGTGTGTGTCGCTTGTGAATGTCACAGTCCCTCCACCAGCCCATGGTCCTTCCTACCGTCTCGGCATACAGACCGAATCTTGGGAGACGCTTACCAGGTACTTGCTAAGGGCTCTTTCCCCCGGTGCGTTTCTTCACTCCCTACAAAGTCTGTGTCTGTGTCCCATCTCAATGTCACTTCTCCCCAAATGGGGCGCGCTGGTCGACCAGCGCTCCTGCCATTGGGCAACAACATCTCCGAATATTCTACGTTTAAGTGCCGTCTGCTCCTTGTCTGTGGCTTCCTTTGGGCACTCCTGGGCGAATCGTCCCACACGAACGACTTTTAAGTCGGCCGGCAACACCGCTTGCGAATGTCAGACGGTAGTCGCTACATTGTAATTACCAGAACACCCAAATCCTGTATCATTGTCTTAAGGCCCGAGCCTTGGACGCAACCGAGAATTACGGGCTAAGATGAAGAAGAAGGATGAAAGAAAAACTATTCATTGACCACAACACATAATACATAAAATAAATAATAAAAAAAACAACGGTACACAACATAAGAGTTGCGGCCAACAAGGCTCAGCCTCAGCATATGCTGCAACTGTCACAAACAACAGCTGCAGCGCTGGTTTTCAGGCTGGACCTTGGGTGACGCCTGATGAAGTAGATGGATGAAGCAATTCTATGCTGACGATAAATCAGTTGTATATTATCAACCAACGCTTAAACAAATGCATTATCGCATTGGTTTAAGCGATGGTTGAGACGTGCGAGTTTCCATACCAAGTATTTGTGTTAGATTATTTTAGCCCTTTTCATCCGAAAGCCCTAGTCCCTACATACTTGCCACTTCATGCGATCGGGTCGATGGTACCCTAATATTGCATTTTCACAGGATTTACACAAGCATGCCAAAGTTCAGTTCAATCGGTAACCTAGAAGTAACCCAAAAGCTATTTTTTTTCCTTTTTACCCAGTTTAAATAATAATTGAATGGGAAAAAGTTAATTTTATTAAATATTTGAAGTGTAGCCGTCTAATAGATAGATACATTTTAATATTAACATAATTTGAATTTTTGCATACAAACATAAAAGTAAAAAGCAGTGTATTATTGAATATTCATATATCTAAATAAATTTATGTTTAATAAAAACAAAATTTTTGATTACACACATCTCCAATACTTATCGAAATCTACATCAAAAGATTTATGTACCCAATTAAAAAGTCAAGTAACGTAAACCTCACAATCAGCGCATTCTCTTGGCTTCAACTCAAAAGGCCGTCGACCCTCAACAAAGGTACCTAAATCCCTAAAGATTATTACCGAAGCCCAATGAAGAGTGACTAACAAGAAAACAATCCTTTCCCAGTACAATCGTGACATTGCAAATGTAATAACAAAAACGCATCATTCCAGAATGACAACACATTCGGCGGACGTTTAAAAATTTCGTAAATGTAGAAAAAACAATGCGCTTAGGTGTCGTATAAATTGTGTCGTACGAAATGAGTACAGTGAGCCATCTGTCAGGAGTCGTGAAGCTCTTCGCTGATATTGTGGGACAGGAGTTTAAAAGGAAACTCTTTACCTAAAGGTGACATTAGGCTCTGAAAATACGCGACGCCTTGACTTGACTTGACTTGAATAATTATAAGGATTAATTTGTTCACGTTCACGTTCATCAAGCAGTTAAGAACCGACTTCTGTTGTATTACTACATCACCCAGCGCCCCACATCCTAATATAGGTAAGGAAGTATGAAGAAGTGAAGTAGAAGATTGCTAATACCTTGGATTTAAGATGCAAAGCAACCCGCTGCTATGTCGTCTTTCATAAAAAATCTCTAAAACAGTAAAAGCTGGGGGAATAATAGTAGATCGCAAAGAATCATAAAAACGTTCTCTACTATCAAATGTCCTTTGTCTGAAGGTTGTCTGGTAGAAATCGCTTCCAGCGATAAGACCGCCGAAATTGTACAATTAAGTTTCTGTAATGCCTAGTTTTTTTTAAGTTGTGTTTTTTTGTGCAATAAAGTATATCTATCTATCTAACATTGTAATACACTGTACAGCCCTTTGGAATTGGTCAGTTTTTGCGGTTTTTTGTAGACCTATCTATTTTACCCGGCCATATTTCATGAAACCTAAAAATTATGTCCTTTGGTATCTTAAGTTAAAAATAAATATTTATTTATTTAAATTTCTTCCTAAAAAGGAATCTAAATGTAAATGATAAAACTTTTCAGAAACCGGGACACCTGTCTCGCCTTATACAAAACAACACTAAAACCTTATGGGACGCAACATATTTTATAATTATACGGGAGCATACGTGGAATAGCAATCGGCGATCCGGCGGATCGCGCGAATGTCCTGCGGGCGACGCGGTGCGCATGAGGATGCGCAAGCGCCGATGGCCCCATGATTAGGGTTGCCACGCGTTCGAAAGAAGCCGGACATAACCAGGTTTAACCTGGCTATGTGAATATATGTTTTTTGTTGAGAAGCAATGGTCGCTGATATAATTCCCATACCAACATAAAAAGTCACTTGATGGGAATATAGTCACTTATCCAGTAACGATTTAGATGTCGCTTTGGGCAGGGTACCCTGCCTATTAAGTCAGAGTTTGAGAACTCAATTTCACTTTGAATATGAATACATGCGTGTGATGAACACTTGTGTTTGGTCAGTGATCGTATGTAGTATGTAAATATACATTTTAGGTATTATATCTGTGATTTCAGTGTCTGATATTTGTAACACAAATGCAGAAACTTCTAAGTATGATATTAGGCCTAAGTATAAAATTAGGGCATGTATGGTATCTTTTATGAATTTTATATAAGCGGAAGCGGCGGTTTTTTTAAGAACTCTATTCGCCCAAATTCCTATAAGAAGAAAAATATCTGGCTTTTTTTGCGTTGCGGCTTAACTTGTTTTTGTTAGGCTTTTTAATCATCCCTTTTATTCCTCTTGTGGTGATTTATGTTCCATCCAATCTGTCTTAGCTCACCACCCAAATGTCCGGCTATACTCGCTGAGAAGAATATCGGTTTCAAACCCTGGCAACCCTACCCTCGATCAAGATTTCTTGGCCGCGCTCTAGAAACAGGTGCTCGGCACTGTCGACGCGTGATTGATATAAACAATTGGCATTATTTCTATTTTTAGATTCATTACTTTGAGGAAAATGCTCTGATAACTTTAATTTTCCTTTTGCTACTTCGACACTTAATCTTAATATGTTTATTTTATACATTCTATTAAAAAGTGTTATTAAGATTTAAGAGCATTTTATTTTGATAACAAGCGTTTGTCATTCAGTTACTCCCAGTCCTCCGAAGATCAGAAGTAAAACGAGTAGGGGCATCCTACACTACATTTGCATAAATATACTCGTAGTCTCCTTTGAAAGCTACGTCTGCTTCCAAAGATTGTGTATTTCTCCAAAAACTGAATATTTCTGTCAATTAAATTCAATGAGATAACGAAGATTCAATTACCAGATATGGAAAGCCAAAACCTGAACGTCCTTAATGGCTCAATTCCACAAAACATTCATACATAAAAAATAGCAACTTGATCCACTTACTCGACACGATTTACAATTCAACTCATGGAAAACGATCGAGCACTAATACATGTGCTTAGCGGTACAGAAAGGAGTCAACAGTGCCAAATATGCCTCGCCGTAACAATTTGCCGGCCAAATAAGGAGTATAAAGCAACACCGAACGGCATAGCAAAAAGAACATCACTAACGGTAACAAAGCTTACCTTAATTCTACATAGATGAAGCCTTTTTGGTTTATCTTAACGGCCTCGTTTAATTTTGTTGAATCTTTGGCACAACTTAGATAAAATAGCTCACGTAATTGGAGATGAAAATTTTAATCACGTTTTGTAAATTACTTAAAAAATTAAAAAATACATAGATAAGCATTTGAACGCCATTTTAAATCCCACGAAAAAAATATAAAGTTCTATTTTAAGCAGTCAATATTTTTATAATTATAGTGTAGTACATGAGATCATATTATCTACTTTTCTGGTGTTTGAGGAAATTAATTATGTACCTTGGGAATATTTTAAAAGCAATAAGACAACCTCATTGTATTGTCTGTTGTTGTTGTATCATAATTGTATTTAGTTTTTAGGCAACAAAGAGTATCTATCTATCAACAATTTATACGAAAAGTGCAAGCAAGTAGGTTTCTAATAGGACCTAATATTTTAATAAGAGCTTTTATTCCATACTTATAAAGACAGCAGCCGATGCAGTAAGGCAAGAAAAACCGTTTGTAATGAAACTGTGCTGATCTTTTGATACTGTCAAACGACCCTGTTTTCTCACATGTCTGCTTGCCGAAGTCAGGGTGTTGCGAATTCTTTAATTTTCAGTATCATCCAGTTCAAACAATCAAGTTTCTCTCGCGGCATATCACAACGAAGCGGTACTTTTATTCCGTCTAAGATATACATCGCAAACGTGAGTGTCGTTTGTAACAACACGGGATACATCTATGAATGTCTTTATTACTGTGTTTTTAGTCATTTGTTAGATTTTCTCATAATGATTGTACCCCGAAACGAGTGTGTGCGCCGTCAAAAGCTTTTGTTTAATCATTTACATGACTAGGATGCGTGATCTTAACTGCTTACTTAACTCGTTGGAACACAATGTCTCATTTGGAATATCTGGTTCTTTATCTTAATGTTTTTGCATTATATTAAAATACATAGATATATGTATCAAAAAGTTCAGTTGTGATAGAGATTATAATTTTATCTCTAAGTGGTGACCGTGTTTTATTTCTCCATTAGGTATATTAAATAAATTCTTATTTATGGTCTTTTATCATTACTCTCTCAATTTTTTTCTGCCTCAATTATTTTCAAAGCAGTTTAAATGAATTTACGAACCTCCACTGCTATCCTTACACCCTTACATTTTTTGTTACCCTTATCTTCAATAACACAATCATTCATTTCTAAAGTGCGAGCTTCCTATTCCTCGTGTCCAACATAAGTTATTCTATCTTTAACTATGTAGTGTGTATAATAGGAACATTAGATACCGGTCGGTTCTCGCTCGGTATCATTAGTGCCTGCGTAGTTATCAATAGACGGTGTTTTATCGTACATTAATCAAACGATATCCGTCCCATCGTGCGCAAGAGTTTTTATCTCCTTTATTAATATAAGTTTGTCGTATGCGTGAGATCTCCCATTGTCAATGTTGCTCTTTGTTGATAAATTTTGTTTGCTCCATTCTTAGATATTGACGATTGTTGATTTGGTACTTAAGCTTTTTTAAGTTGAGGACAGAGGACAATAATTCATTCATAGACGTTTTGGTTTCATTAATCATTAGCCACCATTATGGAGGCAATACAATTACCTGATCATTATAGACGCTTAATATTAATTGTATATATGTTTTTATTTCAGTTTGTAATTGAATGCACCAGATTAAGATTTATTTGTTTTGCAAATTTTAAGTTTAATGTACCTAGTTGCAATCATTGTTAAACTTCCTAGTGTACTTGCTTCTTTACTTTACTTGTATTGAAATTTAGACTGAGTATAAAAATAAAAACATATTTTTTCTTTTTTGATTTCCTTTGTTTAAAGCCAGGGTGTTTCAACAATAGTGTAAATTTCTACGTATCCTTCACAATGAAACATTCCAGTGATTGCCAAAACTGCCGAGGTTCGTTTAACAGCAATCGCAGCCATATAGAGAGTTAGACATGTGTTCTATCAGATTCGCTAGTCGCATATCAATTATTCATAGCACAACTATGTTATGCACATCGCCAACCGTTACTTGGAAGCCTTACACCATTCATTAGTAGTTCAACCGCGGTTTGCTTTGGCAAAACCGCTGGGCCACATAGCAATGGACATTGATCTAAAATAAACTAGAAATTCCTATGCTAGCAAACAATAAAGGTCTTATACATAAATATTTGCCAAACTTATTAAAAATAATTTGAGATAGGTGGCAGACGATCTGATGGATCACCCGATGGACAGCGATTGCCGCCACCCATAGACACCCGCGACACCAGTGGAGTCACAAGTGCACTGCCGACCTTTAAACCCTCTTTTCGCCCGAATTGGGCCTCCGGTACCCTCACTAATGCATCGAAATACAAATCAATGCTGCTTCACGCCAGTTTTCTGCGGCCGTGGTATAGTGATACCACGGCCTCATACATGAATGGGCAATGAACCGGCACTCCGGTCGAGCCGGCCCATTCATGCCAAAGCGAAGCTCTCCCACGGTCATCTATAAGTTTTCATTCTTTTTTCGAAAATTTTGTTTAAAAACTTTTTGTTTCGAACGTTAAAATTGCTCTACTCGTATAACACCGTTTTACCTAACAAAGGTTTATGAATAAAGCCGTAACTTTGTGAATTTTAAATCTCATAACGGATTCCAATATCGTGAAATCTTATTAATTAATAGAAATACACTTTTTGAAACACAAATGGTAACAGAACAGACAATAGTAGTACTATTGTCATAATGTCAATGCCATCACAGAAAACCTGTATGAACCAACGCCTTTGCTGTGTTTCGTCAAGTGAGCAAGTGTATCGGAAGCGTGATCGGGTGGAAAAGGGGGTTAAAGTTTGGCAGCACGCTGGTGACTCCACTAGTTGTTTGGGTGTATCGGTTGATCCTTTTACTCGTCTACCATCTGTCATATAAAATAAAAATCAAGTAATTTGTAAAAAAAAAAAAAAATGATTTATTCAGAAAAACACCATTACAAGAAAAAATTTTTTTTTTTTTTAATTTGTAAAAAAAATCTTTTTCCACTTTGTTAGAGGTTCATTAACTAATAGAATGATGTCTAAACCTAAACCTCCTTACAAATCGCAAGCTAAGGATAGTCCCGGAACAAAACTCGTGCCCCTTTTAACATTACGTGTAGGAACGGGATGACATGAAATTTAGTACGGTAATGACTTTAGTACGCGGTTTGTAATAAGGTGGTCTAATTCATAAATCTTTGTTATACATTTGCCAACAAAATTTTCATCCTTTTTACGATGGTTTGTGTTTTATTTCTTGAATTAAATGTCAAAACTGCTTTATAGCACCGTTTGAGCTAATAAAGGATTATTTAACGTTTATAAGTTTTTTGTGAACCACAACTTAAACCTCCACGATATTCAAGATCAGGATTAGTCATCTTAGGTTAGACAAATGTCTCTTCCTTCATCTCTATATCTTCATCGATATCGGCCGGCCGTTTGTATATCGTCCGTGTATTGGCGTTTTAATTACGTTTTGATCCGGCTAGGCGTTATGCGATGTGGGTGTCCGATATAGCTATGCAAATGTCCCGGCGTTTGTTGCGTGATGTCACGTCGCGTCGTCATTAACATATCGATGGCTTTTGACTAATGAATAATGTGGTGTGAGGGGTAATTGAAGACTTGTGACTTGGTGATAATGTCTATTTTTGGATATTGATTCTAAAAATACTTTTTGAGTATTTATAGGATCTTTTTATAGCTTTAACTTTTATATCTTTAAGAAGAACATGACTCAAATAAGTAGACGGACTTGCGACCCATCGGATGGTAAATTTTAATCCCTTGTGTGAAGTATATCCTTGAAATATACATTAAAAGCATTCATTTTTTTTATATATTAAATGGGTTTGCACTTGACCTCATTTCACCTGATGGAAAGTGACAATAAGATCTAAGATGTAGCATGCTTACGCAGAAGAAGCTTATTCACTCTCGACTTAAAGACACCCAAATTGTAGGTCTCTGGGAATACAGAAGGCGGCAAGTTGTTCCATTCCTTAGCAGTGCGTTCATTGAAACAGTTCAGAAAAAAACAGGTGTTAGTTTGTTTGTCATATTGATAATAAATATTTTTGAAAATGATATTTGCTGTCAAATTAAATGAGTTATCCTTCACTCATTTAACGTTAGATCACACCTTAAATTATTCCTTATTAGTACAATTTACCTTCAATGAAAGTGTATAAAAAATATAAAGAAATTTCTTTGTGCCTGTTTCTCTGTATCATATCTTCAGTTTGGTTAGTTTACCTTTAAATATAAAATTCTATTATGTAGGTACGCACAAGTATATGAAAACACTACATACAGAAATTTATTTACATATTTTAAAAACATTTTCCCCGTAGAATATAAATAAGTACCAACATTCAAAACCACCATAGAACAATACTTCAAACAAGTCGCGAACACATCTGCCCCGAATCGCAAAATTACACTTAATAAATCATAACCCTACAATTCGACAGGCGTGGTATAAACGACCCACGCTAGAATTTTCGCCATCGAAAATGCATTTTCCACACACATTCATGTAACTCACAGGCTACATTTAAGTTAATTATAGGATTACATCGGGTTGCATTTAAAGCGGTATTTTGGTAATATAATAGTCAGATGGCACGCCCGATAAGTGCCAACCCGATACTTGGAAAGCCTTGCTCATTACGCATTCGGGTCGCAAACGGAACGTACTCGGTCGGGAACAAACGAATATAATAATTATGAGCCGAATGGATTAGGTTGAATTAACGGTTTCTTTGTTAGGAAATTATTTTTTTGACACGTATGCAAGTGGTTGGGAGCGCGCCTTACATTTAAAAGATGACAGTTTACTAATATCCCTTTAGTTCTTTCCAAAGGAGGACTCTTTTTTCTAAAAGCATCTGATGCATCTTATTTAGTAGAGATACATTTATGAAAGAATTTAATAACTTAATAACTTTTATTTTCCAGATTATATATAGAGCAATGAATGAATTTCAAATTTCACGTTGACGTGGCCAAAAAAATTCAATGACAGTTTCAAATAAGTATTAAAGAGTACCTAAATGAAAAATGCTTTAACAAAGCTTTCAACTACGTATGTTTTATTACAAATGATTACTTAATCATTAGTATGCACATCAAACCGCAGTTAAATATAATTTTAAACACGTAAAGTACCTTTTGAGAAATGTATCTTTTTTACATTTAAACCGTTTTCGGTTTATTCAAATATGGTATTTGTGGTGTCAAAATTTTGCAATTCAAAATGCGTTTGCCAGATGGATACATCAATCAATACGGCTTACTCACACAAAACACGTTTTTTTACTTTATTGTCTATTAGTAAGTGTCTTGATAAATATTAATGTAAAGTTTTTAGTTAGAATTTTTTTATTAGATGTATTGTCTCTTTTTTTAAGACAATCTTAAACCGTAATTTTCGCTATAAAATGTTGTTCCAAATATTTTGATAGACGTTAAAAATATCGACGTTGTGAGACCGTACCTTCTACCGTCTAATTTTACATTCAATTTTATTTTCAAGCAACACGTTCAGTACAAAAATTAATCGATGAGAACTCAGTCTTAGAACACAACCAGCCAAAGAGACGCCGCCACTAATTTATGTGAGAAGCTTAGGATTAACATTTAAACTTCTTGACGTGTACCTCTTACCTAATTTCCATGTGACTACTGTTTTACTGCTTTTGTAGAAAAAAACAGTGGGCTTTATTGTGACTTCGTGACAAAAGACGAAGTGACCTTAGTTAATTGGATAACATATTATATGTATTCACTAAACGTCTTTTTAAACATCTTTCATAGAGCGTACGTTCCACAATGCTTTGTGGAACGGTTTAACTGTAACAGTATTTCCCGATGACTACGCCTTGGAAACCTTCAAGAGAAGCGCGTACTCCTAGTTCTAAAAGACCGGCAACAACAACTTCTCTAATTTAGCAGATACTAACCATCAGATGACACGCTTGCTCAATTGTCGCTTCTAGCATAAAAAAAGCAAAAAACCATAAAAAAATTGTTTTTCTTATATTTCTAATTTATTAAATTAACAACTTTTTGTAGATAAGAATTAAGTTTAGGGCAAAAACACAGCGAGATTAATCCTCATCTTACCGTCTGACTCCCGGTTGCGTCTTAAGCTATCGCTTCGGAGCCCGGGGTCCGCTTGGACCATGATTCAGCTAGCCAAATCGCAAAAAACCAACTAAATCATGGTTACATGTTTCAGAAACTATCCGAAACCTGCAGGTTTCCTTACGAGGTTTTCCCTCACCGCCGAAATAATAGTAGAAATAGAAATCATAGCAATCTTAATAACATTGTTAAACAGAAATTTTCCCGATAGTTACATTTGACCTGAATTGCAGTGACAGGGTTAACAGGACAAAACAATAAGAAACATTGACATTCTAATCGGAGTTTACCGGCAAAACTTAAACCTATATTATCTTGTCATTGATTTATATCTTAGCCTAGAACGAGTTCCGATCTAGTACTTAACCGTGGGATATCGGCAATCTGTCAATTTCGCTTTACTTACAAGGATTATACGTTCTTCGTTGCTTTAAGATAATTACTATCGGACAACACAATCACCCAGTCAGTTGCAAAGCAGTTATCAATTAAATTAAAGGTTAATCCCAAGTTACAAGTAATTAAATCTGCGTGATACAGCCTGTGTAACAGTTCCCACACCCTTTTGTGAACAGGTTAGAGTAACATAAAGCGCTTGATTCAAGCTTAAAATTTGTTTAGCGTTGTATAATTTGTATTTTTATGGGAAAAATGGAGCAACGAGCAAGCATTACCTGATGGTGAGTTACAGAAAGTTTCTAACACCACCAGAAAGAGCAAATAAATAAAGGCTTTGTTGTCAATTTAAAGTTGCATACAAAGTTAAGTAAAAATAATAATAATAATTCTCACAACATCTCATACATTGACCTGATTCCGTACTAAGTAGCTTAAGCACTTGTGTTACAGATATCAGACAACAGAGGAACACAAATATATACTTAAATACATATATTACACCCAGACACCGAACAAACACAAGTGTTAATCGCACGAATGTTTGTCCAGGGTGGGGATCGAACCCACGACCTTTGGCGTAAGAGGCAGGGTCACTACCAATGGCGCCATCCGGTCAGTCAAAAGTTACAATTTACAGTCAATTATCAAAACAACCGTGTGGTCCCCGGCAGAGGAGAATAGGCCACCCTCACTCTTACCGAGGTGTCGTAAAAGGCGACTAAGGTAAAGCTGCTGGCATGATCATCAGCACCCAGAGAAGGAAAACTCTGCATTTATATCAAAACCCTCGCCCACCCGTCTGCCAAGCGTGGTGAGTATGGCAATTACCCCTCATGTGGTTGAGGGAGGCCCGTGCCCCAGCAGTGAGGACTTAAATGGGCTGATGATGATGATGATGAATCAATTATTTAATAATAAAATTTAAAATGTTGAAGAACAAAAATAAATACCTAAGTTTGTTAATATTTGAATAATGGGTACAGTCAACAGCAAAAGTTGATGCACACTTTTCGCAGCTAGTTGACTGTTATGGTCCTCGGAATAAGAACTATAAACTACGAAATATGTGCAGTTACTTCTGCTGTTGACTGTACCAGTCTCAGCAAATAGCTAGGCGTACTTGACTCCACTGGGGGTGTCCATGGGTGGAAGCAATCATTTACCATTGAGTACCATCATCTGCGTCTTCCTGTACTCGATCTCCACTCGAGGACCCTTCCGCCCCAACGGCCGTCTGGAAGTCGCAGCCGTGGCAGGTTCTTGGTCTACCTTGTGGGGCAAGGTAGACCAAGAACCTGGTGAAGGTCATTGGATACGGGTGGCACAAGACCGATCTATGTGGAGAACATTGGGGAAGGCCTATGTCCAGCAGTAGGAGTCTATTAGCTGAAATGATGATGATGATGATAAAAAAAAAAACTAAAAATATTTCACGCATCGTTTGTAGGCTCCTCCATTTAAGAGTGCAGTGATTAAACATACATCCTTTATCGATCCAAAGCCCTGTTGTTCGATCGATAGCGCTTTCCGCTGCACGATTACAGGCGTAATTGCATTGTAATTAGGACAAGCGGGTTGCGCGGCTAATTACCAGTTCGGCGGTAATTACCGCAGGGTGGGCCGGTGCGAACGATCCAATCTGTATTATTGCGAAAATCCTAGGTTGGCAATATTGTTACTAGGTAAAAAAAATGAGCCTATATACACAGTATGCGAGAATTAGTACTATGTTTTGTCACTGTAAACGCATGTACATCTTTACAATCATCATTATCATCATTGTGCCGATTGTATGAAATTTAACTGCCGTGTGGTCCCCGGCAGAGTAGAATAGGCCACCCTCACTCTTACCGAGGTGTCGTAAAAGGCGACTAAGGTAAAGCTGCTGGCATGATCAGCAGCACCCAGAGAAGGAAAACTCTGCATTTATATCAAAACCCTTGCCAACCCGTCTGCCAAGCGTGGTGAGTATGGCAATTACCCCTCATGTGATTGAGGGAGGCCCGTGCCCCAGCAGTGAGGACTAAAATGACGCCCACTGCTGGACATACCAATGTTTTTTTTTTTCGTATATTATAGTGGACAAACGAGCAGACGGCACACCTGATGGAAAGTGATCACCGCCGCCCATGGACATCTGCAACACCTTTTTTTATGTATCACAAATGCGTTCTCTACTAAGATCAGTCCTTTGCCGCCATCATTCAGGGGATTCCTGCGATCTTCACCTGGCATGCAATTTATTGGGTATGTATGACCTGAGTTATAATGCGCACACGCAAATCCAAACCTCACAGTCAGTGCCAGTATATTTCGCAAATATACTCATTTATACTCCTTGTAACTAAAACTTGTTCCCTAACCGAGCTAGTGGAACAAATACGGACATAAATATAAAAAATCGGGGTGCGCCCAGAACTGTGCTTCGTATTCCGAAGTGCCGTGCCGTTTTTGTGGAAAAATAAAAGACTATTATAAGCGTAAAAATCAGTGATGAGTTTTTACTAACTAACAATAATTTTACTAACTTAAACAATCAAGAACTTTAATGGAAAACCTAGTCAGCCCATTTAAGTCCCCACTGCTGGGGCACGGGCCTCCCTCAATCACATGAGGGGTAATTGCCATACTCACCACGCTTGGCAGACGGGTTGGCGAGGGTTTTGATATAAATGCAGAGTTTTCCTTCTCTGGGTGCTGATGATCATGCCAGCAGCCTTACCTTAGTCGCCTTTTACGACACCTCGGTAAGAGTGAGGGTGGGTTATTCTACTCTGCCGGGGACCACACGGCTGTGCCTAGGTATTGGTATACTAATGTTGAAATGAGACCACACTTAACATGCATCTGAAATGCACTTAGACTAGACCATTAAGTTTTAAGTATATTTTCCTTAACATTTCGAATTCAGTGCACACATATGAAAAAGAAATTTAGTTAAATACAAGATGAGTCATTTTAACAGCCGTTATTTGGCAATAAAAAGTTTCTACGACGTCCATACGCAAAGTAAGCGGTTCATTATAATTTTGTTTATATCAAATTCCTAGTAGCTACCTGACAATACTTACTTTCATATTATTGTTGAGGGGCTATAATGCATGTTAAATAGATACGGACTGATCTATGCAAAGATGTCGGTTCTTGCTTATCGTAAAATCAAAAGAAACAGTGTGGAGAAATATTGCTACAAGAATATCAATTTTCAAGACTTTCTGCAATATAACAAGCATGGTTCACTAGTAAATGGGTACTTTGTTAGTTCTTTTGTGCCTGTCAACCTCATATTTGGATTTCACGGCCGCTTACCATCAGGCGGAGTAAGGTCATCCTGATTGGCCTTTCTATAAAAAAAAACTAATTGTTAACCTTTGTGACATTCGATAAATATGATATGATTTAAATTTTGTATTATTTGATTGAATTTGAACTATTTCTTCTTTAGTAGAATTTACTATTATCCTGTAGAGTTTTCGCGAACGTTACTGTTGGCCGATGCAATTCCGAGGTCTAAAATTCATAATACATACGAGTAGTTGTTAGTACAAAAAAAAAATTAAAATTTTTGAGCCACGAAGCTGAGTGTCATAAAAAAATTATCAATTTAACACTGTTGTACTGCATCCATTGGGTTGACATACAGGCTTTGATCTTTAAAGAGTCTGAAATCTGTTTTTTTCATTATGAGGAGTCTCTACTGAATTTGTGGATCCATGCATTGCTAAACTGTGGCATTTTATTCTGAATTGCTTGAGACATCAGTTTATTTTTGCATAAATTAGATAAATAGGTACTTTAATCATTATTGCTGAAAAGAAAGTTACAGTATTTAATATTGCAGCGTTCTTATCTAGTCTAAGTCATGTTTGCCAGAAAATCTCCAAGGCCCCCTAATTAAGAATTTCAATTTTCGTCCTACCCAAATATTTCCAAGAAAACTTAAACCTAAGGTTTAATTAAATATGATTCATGGTTCGTGTACCTGTATGCGTCGAATCAAAACGCTATGGACACGATAAAGACCACTATAATCACGGCAACAAAGAATATGTACGCGCAGACGGCATTTCCGTGTTTGGACTTAGATTATCAACAGTCCAAAAAACTTAAAATATATAATACTCAAATGTAACGTTTGTTCTTGCTCATTGCTAATGGTAATCATCTGTGATTAACAACTGTGGTAAAAATCTGTGGTTAGTGCGTCGCACTTTAAAGCGACGGCCGCGCAGGAGGTCCCGGGTTCGATCCCCGGGTCAGGCCAAAAATTTGTACCTATCTAAGTTTTAGCTAAGAAATTCTAAGTGACAGCCCGGAGTCTGGAAGTTGGCGGTCTTGTACCCCCGTGCCTCAGAAAGCACGTTAAGCTGTTGATTTTGCACCCGATCCCTCTCCGGTCGTTTTACAGTAGTGTCCCATCGGAATATAAGGGTAAGGGACATTATTTAGAGAGTGCACTTGTTTTTGCGCACACACTTGAGCACTATAAAATATATTGCATACGTGGCTGATCGTTGAGATTGGCCGCTGTAGCCGTAATCGGTTTGAGGATATTATTAAAAAATCATCTAGGTAGTGATAACGCCGACGGCGTTTGGAGTCAAATCCTCGCGTCAGGCCAAAATTTGTGCCTGAGTTTTTCTTAATAATAAAATGAGTCTGTAATCTGAAAGTTGGCGAAATTGTCACAGAAAGGTACACACACATCGACACATGTTCCACATCAAGGTATGTGGAACAGTCAGATTCTCTTCATTCGATTCTCACCTTAATGTCAAACACTTTCGACTCAATATCAATTGAAGAATTTTGACGGACTATAGTAGGCTGTCTGTACACAACTGTCAAATTGTATTGGTTGTTTACTTTTTTTTTTGCTGCCCCTTGGCTGTTGTATTTATATAAGTTTGTCAATGTATTTAAAATCTGTTATTGGATATAAGTAGTATATAAATTTTGAATAGTATAATTTAAGAGCTGTAGATTTTGAAAAACAATAAATAAATAAATAAGCCTTAGTTTTGATCCCTCTAAAGTTGTGTCACTGAGGTATCTTATATCAGGTCAAGGGAATAAATTGTAATTGTCTACGCACACACATGTGCACTTTAAATATCTTGCGTCGATGATTGATTGTTGAAATTGCCACTATAGCTGAAATATCGATAAGAAGGACATTATTATACTTCCCTATCCATACTGATATTATAAATGTGAAAAATTGTGTCTCGCTCTTTGTCTATCTTTCACGGTAAATCGGAGGAGGACGGATCGACGAGACCTTTTAATTTGTGATGTTGTTGAAGAGATGGAGAGTGACAAAAGCAACTTTATGTCTCTTTCTAACGCGTGCGAAGCCGCGGGAATAGCTAGTAAAAATGAAAAAGTAAGTAGTCCTTTTTTTTTTATTTAAGCTGTGTTTGCTCTTGGCTTCACACTGAACTCTATAGCTAAGAAGAAACCTACAATGGAGCGACTTACCCAAAAGTAGCCTATTCACGCTTTGAAAATACTTGGGTTTATATTCACTGGGAAAAACACGCTGGCAAGGCGTTCCTCTCCTTGGCTGTGCGCATCAAGAATAAGCAAATTCGCTTTGTATGCAATCGAGGAATATTCTTCTACTATTCTCCTGCTGCAATAGATCAATGGAGAGGGCTATGCTCGGAGTCTCCCTGCGTGATCGTATCAGAAATGATGAGATCCGCAGGAGAACTAAGGTCACAGACGTAGCCCAAAGGATTGCATGCCTCGAGTGGCAATGGGCAGGGCACATAGCGAGGAGAACAGACGGCCGTGGGCGAAAAGGTCCTCGAGTGGAGGCCACGTACAGGAAGTCGCATCCGTGGCAGGCCTCCTACAAGGTAGACCGACGATCTGGTGAAGATCGCGGGAATCCATTGGATGCGGGAGGCACAGGACGGATCTGTGTGGAGAACATTCGGGGAGGCCTATGTCCAGCAGTGGACGTCTATTGGCTGAAATGATGATGATGATGATTCTCCTGCTTCATCTAGCTACAAAACCTTCTGTACCCCTCTGTTACCTGCCCGCACAGTAATAAGATGCAAGTGGGTGCGGTCATTTAAAAAGCAGTAAACAAAATTATTTCGACCCACGTCCACAATTAGTTCGGCTAGAATTAAACCCGACGTTCCCGCGAACGAATTAAAACCTTGCACGCCAGCGAATGTGAATAATTACGTATTTAATAACGCTTTTGTTCCCCAGGAAATCCAAGTAATTCAATTGTTTTGTTTAATTCGAGTAAACGGTCACTTTCTAGAGGAGTTAGGGTTGCGTAGGCATTTTATTGTTTGGATGCTTAGTACTCACCTAAGGATCGACAATCTATACTGTTTTAAAGAGGTAAATCCTACAGACAGCGGTAACGCTTATAGGTAACCCAAATACACGCTTGCGCGATGTAATCGACCCCTAACGCCATCTATTGGTATAAAGTGGACATAATGTCTCGAAACTAAGTCAGGGTGGTCTACTAGTATTTATAAAAAGAGTGTCATGAAAGTAAATGATCGCAAGCTTCATTTTAACTATGACGTACCTACCCCAGGACCTAATACGCACAATGGACCAAGTAGGAGTTCAAGGGTTCCGGGCGGAAGAAAAGCTAAGTCCAGGGTCAGCTATTTTTTTATGTGATAGGTTACATATGAGCAGACAGATCACCTCAAAAGTTGGCAGTTTGGCGGCGGTAGTCGCTTTACATCAGATGATCCTTCTACTTGTCTACCATAATACCGGACTGACCGGATGGACATGGGATGGACATGGACTGACCGGATGGCGCAATTGTTAGTGACCCTGCCTGTTACGGCCAAAGGTCGTAGGTTCGATCCCCACCCCGGGAAAACATTCGTGCGATGAACACTTGTGTTTTGTTCGGTGTCTGGATGTAATATACTCGTATGTATTTAAGTATATATTTGTGTTCCTGTTTTGTCTGATATCTGTAACACAAGTGCTTAAGATTCCGACTAAGTGTTCGGAATCAGGTCAAAGTATGAGATGTTGTGAGAATTATTATATGAATTATTATATAATATGACATGAAAAATAGCAATACATAGCTCATGCCCATGGTATTTTAAATAACCGTCGACATTTTCTTTAAGTGATTGGTAGCGGAACGAGCAGACGGATCACCTGATGGTAAGCGATTTTCGCCACCCATAGACACCCGCGACACCAGTGGAGTCACAAGTGCGTTGCCAACCTTTGAACCCCCGTTTCCACCGGATTGGGCCTCCGGTACCCTCAGTCACACAGCGAAACACAGCACAGTGCTGCTTCAAGCCGGTTTTTCTGTGAGGCATATTCCGGTATAACCGCAGTGTCTCAAAACGAAAGTCTTCAATGCGTGTGTGTTGCCAGTGATGACATACGGAACCGAAACGTGGCCGCTTACAATGTGCCAATTAAGGAGGCTCAAAGTCACCCAGAGAGCAATGGAGAGGAGCCTATGCTCGGAGTCTCCCTGCGTGATCGTATCAGAAATGATGAGATCCGCAGGAGAACTAAGGTCACAGACGTAGCCCAAAGGATTGCATGCCTCGAGTGGCAATGGGCAGGGCACATAGCGAGGAGAACAGACGGCCGTTGGGGCGGAAAGGTCCTCGAGTGGAAGCCACGTACAGGAAGTCGCATCCGTGGCAGGCCTCCTACAAGGTGGACCGACGATCTGGTGAAGATCGCGGGAATCCATTGGATGCGGGAGGCACAGGACGGATCTGTGTGGAGCACATTGGGGGAGGCCTATGTCCAGCAGTGGACGTCTATTGGCTCAAATAATGATGATGAGATGATGATTCTCCTGCTTCATCTAGCTACAAAACCTTCTGTACCCCTCTGTTACCTGCCCGCACGTAATAAGATGCAAGTGGGTGCGGTCATTTAAAAAGCAGTAAACAAAATTATTTCGACCCACGTCCACAATTAGTTCGGCTAGAATTAAACCCGACGTTCCCGCGAACGAATTAAAACCTTGCACGCCAGCGAATGTGAATAATTACGTATTTAATAACGCTTTTGTTCCCCAGGAAATCCAAGTAATTCAATTGTTTTGTTTAATTCGAGTAAACGGTCACTTTCTAGAGGAGTTAGGGTTGCGTAGGCATTTTATTGTTTGGATGCTTAGTACTCACCTAAGGATCGACAATCTATACTGTTTTAAAGAGGTAAATCCTACAGACAGCGGTAACGCTTATAGGTAACCCAAATACACGCTTGCGCGATGTAATCGACCCCTAACACCATCTATTGGTATAAAGTGGACATAACGTCTCGAAACTAAGTCAGGGTGGCCTACTAGTATTTATAAAAAGAGTGTCATGAAAGTAAATGATCGCAAGCTTCATTTTAACTATGACGTACCTACCCCAGGACCTAATACGCACAATGGACCAAGTAGGAGTTCAAGGGTTCCGGGCGGAAGAAAAGCTAAGTCCAGGGTAAGCTATTTTTTTTATGTGATAGGTTACATATGAGCAGACAGATCACCTCAAAAGTTGGCAGTTTGGCGGCGGTAGTCGCTTTACATCAGATGATCCTTCTACTTGTCTACCATAATACCGGACTGACCGGATGGACATGGGATGGACATGGACTGACCGGATGGCGCAATTGTTAGTGACCCTGCCTGTTACGCCAAAGGTCGTAGGTTCGATCCCCACCCCGGGAAAACATTCGTGCGATGAACACTTGTGTTTGTTCGGTGTCTGGATGTAATATACTCGTATGTATTTAAGTATATATTTGTGTTCCTGTTTTGTCTGATATCTGTAACACAAGTGCTTAAGATTCCGAACTAAGTGTTCGGAATCAGGTCAAAGTATGAGATGTTGTGAGAATTATTATATGAATTATTATATAATATGACATGAAAAATAGCAATACATAGCTCATGCCCATGGTATTTTAAATAACCGTCGACATTTTCTTTTAAGTGATTGGTAGCGAACGAGCAGACGGATCACCTGATGGTAAGCGATTTTCGCCACCCATAGACACCCGCGACACCAGTGGAGTCACAAGTGCGTTGCCAACCTTTGAACCCCCGTTTCCACCGGATTGGGCCTCCGGTACCCTCAGTCACACAGCGAAACACAGCACAGTGCTGCTTCAAGCCGGTTTTCTGTGAGGCATATTCCGGTATACCGCAGTGTCTCAAAACGAAAGTCTTCAATGCGTGTGTGTTGCCAGTGATGACATACGGAACCGAAACGTGGCCGCTTACAATGTGCCAATTAAGGAGGCTCAAAGTCACCCAGAGAGCAATGGAGAGAGCCATGCTCGGAATCTCCCTGCGTGATCGTATCAGAAATGATGAAATCCGCAGGAGAACTAAGGTCACAGACATAGCCCAAAGGATTGCTTTCCTCAAGTGGCAATGGGCAGGGCACATAGCGAGGAGAACAGACGGCGGTTGGGGCGGAAAGGGCGAGTGGAGGCCACGTACAAGAAGTCGCAGCCGTGGCAGGCCCCCCACAAAGTGGACCGACTATTTGGTGAAGATCGCTGGAATCCATTGGAAACGGGCGGCACAGGACTGATTTGTGTGGAGAACATTGGGGGAGGCCTATGTCCAGCAGTGGACATCTATTGGCTGAAATGACGATGATGATGATGATGATATTCCGGTATTGCTTAGTAGCAATCGCCTGACAGTTCAGCGATGGTGTCCGTCTTCTATAAAAAATATTCTACGGAACCGTATAGTGTGTTTAAAATGTACTACCGCATTTAAACGGTATCTCGCTATAATCGCCACGAGATACAAACGAACCGAGAATTCCGGTCTAGTTCACTTAAACACTGTTTGTTTAAGTACTTGCGCCATTATTCGAGTGCTTGAGCATTGTTCGATTTGTTCAAAGTTAGACATACTTTTTGGATATACATCATTATCAGACATAGTACATAATTGAGAACATAGGCCTCCTCCATAGAATTAAAAAAAATGTGATGGTACTTTTTTCATTACACTACCGATCATTAATTACCACCACCTTTAAATACTTGGGTCACGTGGTTACTGCTGACCTGAAGAATGATTGCGACATGGGAAGGGAACGCAGAGCGTTGGCAGGATGCGGTAATATGATGGCCCGCAGGTTTGCTCATTGTAAAAATAAATAAATCATTTATTTTCTCATTACAAAGGTCAATCAATGACAATACATTACTTAAGGTTACATAATATTTGAGGTATATAACCATTGTGAGAGACTGGTGTCCATACTAGGGTAATCCCTGTGTTACGGATCGCCAGGCCCCCACCCTCAGACTTATTGACTTAGTTGACAAGTAAAGGTTTGTTTAGTAATGACTTATGGATAATATTTTTATATTTTATCTTAATTTTACAAAAGATAAACAAAAAACAAAAAAGTGAATGCATGAATGAAACGTGTGTGTGTATGCGTGTGTGTGTATGGGTGCGTGTGTGTGTGTGTGCATGTGTGTGTGTGTGTGTGTGTGTGTATGTGTGTGTGCGTGCGTGTGTGTGCGTGTGAGTGTGTGAGTGCCTACGTGTGTGAATGCTATGTACTGTATTGATGATGATTGTACGTGTGAGGTGAAGATGACGTTATTTAAATCATACTGTCAATAATTTTACACTAGCGGACTGTGGGTCAGTTACACGCAAAAGTCTTTCAACGCTCTGTGCATCCTTTACAATGACATGGTATGAGTGCTGGTGGGGCTGCCAAGGTTCTGCAGCGCTTTCCGATGCCCACGTGGATGGTTTTCACGCCTTAATTAGGATAAATCGCATCAACTCAACGCAGAATGATTGGTAGTCCCAATGTCCCAACAGTGTACTAAAGAGATTGGCGGGGAGATGGGACAGTGTTCTGATGAGGCACTCAACTACAGCCCTAAAACCCGAACGCGGAGCAGGTTTATTTTAATTATTAAATACTCGTAGTCAAATAATAATATCTTCACTAACACTAACAAATGGATTGAGCTATCTGAATAAACGTTTTTGTTTAATTGAAATAAACGCTACAAGCCATTAGACCGCCTTATAATACAGCGGATACAGCCGCCTATCTGTTGTTGTATAATAATTCTTCTTCTTCTTTGCCTGTTCCCAATTTAAGTGGGGTCGGCTCTCCTTATCCTTCTGCGCCAGGAAAAAGATATCCGGTTTAGTTGCTAACAATTTAAATCAATTGAAAAATACAAGCGATATCTATCTATCTATTTATCTATCTAATGTAGTGTAATAAGACCTAAACTTCCTTAGAGAAATTTTATTTTTATCCATTGGTGAAATAGAATAAGTAAATAAAAAAATAAAAAAAATGTTTATTTCAGACCACAGTTTTTGATCCATAGAGTGTTAGTAACAAAACAAACAAACAAACAAACAAAAGGACTAATTTAAAATGGCGAATCATTTTTTTTTATTCCCGGGCAACTTGAAAATTAGGCTTTTGGTCTCTTTTACTTTCTCGTACAATTTTCAGGACTAATTTATATCAGCAAGCACAATACGCCAAAACCATTAATGAACTCCACCGGGCAGAAATTTAAAAACTCTCCACACTAAATCAAATTTATTACAAGGGGGGCATAATCCGGACCAGGAAATTAAACGAGGAATTACCATAATTGATACGATTCGAGAGAACCCGGGTGGAAAACTGATCGTTCCTCTATCGCTTTTAAGGGCTAAAAGTTCTATAGGAGCCGTAATGAACACTGCCTTACGAGATTGGGTGATAAAAAAGCCATTTTAAAAGTTTCGCGTAATCACTTATTTTCCTGACGAAACGTCTCTGAATAGCTGCTTTGAATTCGGTACCTGGTTATAAATAGCAATATGAAAAAAAAATTTCCTCCATCCGATTACGGCTACGGTGGCCAGTCTCAACGATGAGCCACGTACGCAGGATATATTATAGTGCTCGAGTGTGTGCGCAAACATATGTGCACTCTCTATTTCCTTACCCTCATATTCCGATGGGACACTACTGTGACACGACCGGAGAGGGATCAGGTGCAAGACAGCTTAACATTCTTTCCGAGGCACGGGCGTACAAGACCGCCAACTTCCAGACTAAGGACCGCCACTAAAAATTTCAAGTCCTACAAATTTTGGCCTGACCCGGGGATCGAACCCGGGACCTCTTGCGCAGCTGTCGCTTTAAAGTGCGACCCACTAACCACTGCGCCACCGAGGCAGTCAAAATAGCAATATGTAAAACACTAAAATGGCGATCAATATTATGGCCCAACTGTTAGAATCAATAATAGAGTCCAGCCCACAAAAAAAAAGGCTCGCGGCAAAACTCGGCGCTAAAGTTTTTTCAGATCATCACCTGATGGTAAGCAATTGCTGCCGCCCATGGACACCCCTGACACCAATGGAGTCACAAATGCGCTGCCTACCTTTAAACTCCCCCTTGCCCCCGGATTAGGCCCCCACTCAAACAGCGAAACACAGCATTGTGCTGCTTTACGCCGGTTTTCTGTGAGGCCGTATTATCACTCCGGTCGAGCCAACCCATTCATGCCGAAGCGTGGCTCTCTCATGGTTAAAAGTTTTTGATGCCTTGTGTCTATGAATAAAAAGCTCAATTTTGAATGTTGATGGCGACTGAAGCGCGCTTTTCACGGGGCTTCTCTGGTGGCGCAGACTCTAAGTAAAAATCCCCTTGAAATAGAACATTTACAACATGGAACATCACTAGTCGGCTGACAATATTTGGGCACTCATCATTCCAGCGTGTTATCGGGGTTGCTTCTATGCCAGGGACCATAAGATATAGTTGGTAGGCCACCAGTCCGCCCCGAGGCAGCTAGTGGCCCGGAAGAAATGATGCACCAGGTCTTGTATGCGTGAACTAGTTCATTATTGATAATGCAAATGGCATCATGTGAGAACATCTCCAAGGCTTATGATGACTGATGAGATGACTGACGTCATATCATATCACATACGTGGTCAGATCTGCTGACATAGCGTACGTGACAGAGATAACAGTAGGTCTTGGAGATAATCCTTATCGTGCAATGCCGAGCTGCTACACTTCCAAAGCTGTCACTTTAGGAGGCCAGGGTACGCTCGGATTTGGTGAGTCTGGTAACTATAATGAAGCGACTGCCTTTTCAATCCTTAGACAGAGAAACCACATCAACTGAACCAAGTTTACGGGTTCAAGAAGCTATCCGCATCGTGCAGGTTTATCAGCTCGGCGGTGAGGGAAAACATTTCTAAGGATCGAATGCTTTCCCTCGCCGCCGAGGTAATGGTAAAAATATGCACATAGGTTTGAAAAACTTTGATAACCTTTTTATAAGGTGCAAGACCTTTATCCACTGAGATACTATTGCTCAACTGTATTTCATCTGGCACTTTAACACTGCTTAGAAATATCGAACTTTGGTAAAAAAATCGGTTCAAAAAATTTACCTCTACGGACAGAGACTAAGTTGAATTGGCATCAAAATAACCAGCCTTTATTTCAGAGCCGCCAAAATAAAAAATATTCACGAGGGCGGCAAATAATCAAGATTTTTTCAACGTCTATTTAAATAATGTGGATAGTAAAACTGATTAAATGCATCAAGATAGAGAGATAGGCACACGAAAGAGCCAACTTTGCATTTTTAACACTTAATAATAAATTAAACACTGGACTAAAAAATGGATTGAATTCACAAAAAATGTAGAAGGGTTAAGTCATTACGTAGGTACGTACCAGGTGTATGATACCATTAAAACTTCATTAGGTTATTAATAATTTACAGCAACAATTGATTAAAATCGACACGCGTCGGTTAAAGTACTTGTATATACAGGGCCGTATTAAATGTTATTTTAGAAAACTATTCATTTACAAGTTGTCAGTTTATCGCCGTCTTAATTGACATGCTATTATTGTAAAATGTATGTTTAATTCTACTCTACATTTTGTAATAATGATATCCTCCAATCGATTCCGGCTACGGCGACCAATCAGCCACTTACGTAGGATATATTATAGTGTGACACGACCGGAGAGGAATAGAGCGCAGGACCAACGGCCAGTCAAGCCATGGGGGTACAAAACCGCCAACCTCCAGACTCCGGGCTGACATTAAAAATGTCTTACCAAAAACTTAGGTACATACAAATTTTTGTTCCAACCCAGGCATTGAGTTAGTTATTTCCTGCGCTTTAAATTGTGCTCCATTAACCACCACGGCACCGAGGCACTTTATAGTAATAAAATAAGGTTAAGGTGGTTTTTGGTGAAAAATACAACAATTTTATTAAAAACTTACTAATTTTGTATAAAACTAAAATGGGACTGGGCCGGCCACGTTTGTAGGTTGCACCCGGAGAGGTGGACCAGACTTATCACCCATTGGCAGGATGTCGATTGAGGATCATTTTGACCACTTCTCGGGCAATTGGCAAAACATCGCCACGAATAGAGTCCAATAGTGGCTTTTAGGGGAGGCCTTTGCCCAGCAGTGGGACAACGCTGGCTAAAAACAGAACAGACAAAGATTAGATAGATAGCTTTATTTTACTACCTGTCTTGTCTACTTAGACCATGATATAGGATGAAATACACATAAATATATAACTAAACAATCCCCTTCTGATCTCTGCAAGTAAGGGAAGGTAACCAGAACAACTCTGTTACAATTATATTTTCAGAATATAATTTCAACAAACATTTGTTACACAGTTATAGTTTGAATAACGTGCCGATTTCCTCACAATGATTTTCTCTTACGTGGAATTTTAAAATCTTAAAGATCGTGCTCAGATTAGCTCCTAACAGTTTTTGCAATATTACGCTGACGTCACTATTATGTATCTAGTTCTAATAAACTATTGCTAAACAGCTTAGTTAACGGCTTACACTATGGGAATGAAAGGTCATAATACGGCCCCTCGCTTGTTTAAATTAATCAAATCATGCTGTAGATTCTAATCTGTTGAAGAGTGTGCCTTAAAAATTAGAGCAGGAGACCACGATTGTTTTGTTCGCCCACGGACGAATACCGATCTTGTTATTTTTTATATCTATTGTGAGTATAGATAGATATAACGGATTGTAATCATCTCATTGTGTGAGCTAAGATGTATCTGTGTTGTGGTTGAGGTGGGACGAAAGTACGGGTCGGTTGTGTTGAAGTATGTTGAACAATGAACCTAGGTGTACCTTTAAACTTTTATCAATACATAGCCCTTATTGATTGGATAAATTTAATCGTTCCTATTTTAATTATGTGATTTATGTTTGTTCGTTTGGTCAAGGGAGCTGGCAAGAGGCAGCTAACAGATGGCAGATTAGGTAGAGAAAATTTAATATGAAAATTAAAAAAAACCCTGACGGCGGCCATTTTATGTTTGAAATTTGTCACAATAAATATATTATGCTACTCAATCCCTTTTATATGATACCCATATTGTGGGAGTTGTGTTAAAACATACAATCCATATCTTTGTGACGGCGGCCATCTTGGATCGATTTTTATCCAACATAGCTAAGAACACTCTTCCCTTATTCATCTTTCGAACAAAAAAACAAAACCAAAATTGGTTCATACGTTCGGGATCTACGATGCCATACACAGACAGACACACAGACACGTCAAACTTATAACACCCCGTCGTTTTTGCGTCGTGGGTTAAAATCTCGAAATGTTTATTTTACCTGCAAATAAATTCTTCATCGTGTAATATCCCAATCGACAGCAAAATGATATAGTTCTATATGTCGTTTGGCAGTCATTATGAATTAATTGAACCATATTTTATGATAATACCTCTATTAGCAATCTCTTTCAAAGAGAAAGGTTATTGAAAAGAGTACCCGTATTTGTGAGTTACAACAGTTATTTTGCACTTAACGTTCTTACCTTCTTTCATGATTAATTAGTTGAGAAGTTTACTGGTAATCCCAGAATCTGTGGATTGGGTTCCCAAGAGACATACCTTTTTGCCTAAGAGTCCTAAGTTTTTTTAAAATTTGCCAATTTTCTAATGTGTTTTTCTTTATTGGTTTAGTTAATGGTGATCGTTAATTATTTAATCGATTTAATATTCAGTTAGGAAACGGATATTAACGATTCGTAGGTTCGTGATGCTATCGGTCATCATCGCAAATTGATGGAGAGTTGATGAAATTATGCACAGTAATCTTGACATTCTCCTGACAGTTAAAATATTATTACTAACGACGAACTGTTAATTTTAACGAAATGAAAATATAAGAACGGTCCCTTTAATGTTTTTGCAATGACTTTTGTTGACAATGATAATGATAATATCCTCCGATTTCGACTAAGGCGGCCAATCTAAACGATAATACAAGTGAACTCTCTATTCCCTTGCCCTCGTGTATTTATCTGTTCTCTCCCAACCTGGCATAAGAACCCGACTGTCGAGTGTATGTTTACAACGCATACCGCGAAGCCACATAATGCGAAGAGGGCTGGTCATTGTTGGCAACACTGAAGGCAAAAGATCACGTGGCCGATCACCAACACGATGGTCTGACCAAATAAAAGGAGCTACATCCCTACCAAAGTTCTACGACGTGGTGAAGGATACTGGAAGTATCCTTCAGAACCAATGTAGAAAGTTTGTTTGGTTGATGAGTTCCAGTGACCACGATCCTCAGTAATGAGGGACCGACTCGAGAGAGAGTTGCCCTCATATTCCGATGGGACACCAGCATAACACGACCAGAGAGGGATCGGGCGCAGGACGGCTTAACGTGCTCTCCGAGGAACGGGGTTACAAGACCGCCAACTTCCAGAGTCCGGGCTGACACTGGGAATTTCTTAACAAAAATCCTCAGGCACAAATTTTAACCCGACCCGGGGATCGAATCCGGGACCCCAAGCGCAATCGTCGCATTATAGTGCGACGCACTTCCCACTGCGCCAACGAGGCAGTTCTGTTGATAATGTTGGTATGTATGGCTTATGTTGGTGCGTACTTCCCTCCCCCCGTACCCACACGTCTGATACGATAAAACAACATGTGTTTCTTCACCTAACGAATCTTCCCCAGCATAATGAGTACAACAATGTAAAGTGGGCCCGTATTTACATAATGTCAACTAAGTAGGTGTAAGAGTGTCACTGTTCGAACGCACTCGAATATCATTAATCGAAAGCTAGGAATTCTATTGTTGTTGGTCGCCTTTTTGTGTTCGTTGTGATTGTGTTATTATGACAGGTTGAAAGTCTTCGTGTGATGTATCGAAATAAATCAATATTGTTCTTGTACGGCGTAACTAAGGCGATGCATCCTAAGTAATTTTATTAGAAATTAAAAACAAAAATTGAAGCCAATAACAATGATGACATACAACAAAAGAAATGCTAATGGTATTGCGGGTGTCGTTGGGCGACGGCAATCGCTTACCATCAGGTGATCCGTCCGCTCCTCTGCCATCTATCACATAAAAATATATCAAAACGTTACTGGCTTTTCACAAAATTTGATAAAGTTATTTTCATGGACTTCATTATCCTCTTTTATACCTACAACAAAATTTAAATTGTACTTCATAGCTGAGAAACTTGATAGAATGTTTATATTAAAGGTGTGGTCGATTCATTTAAATTGTTATTTTTAATTTATTTAACGGTTCGTTATTGTGTATCTTAAAATACTACGAAGTGCTAAAGACATAACAATCAAAATATTTCTTTTTTTTATTTGACAATCAAAAACTAGTTTATAAGAATTAAAATGAGTCATCCCAAAATTCGTGAAACAAGAAAGAAAGAAAGAAATTTTAGTTCCGCTATTTAGGCAAGTAATCATTTATAAGAATAACTTTTTACTTTCTGTTTTATTAGGAAACATATAAAACTATATAAGAATATTAGAATAGTCATTTACTCTAGTAAATGACTATTCTAATATTCTATTGCAAGCGCCATGGCCATTGAGTAACTTCACGGAGTTACTCCGTGACCATGCCGAAATATCGAAAATTCAAAAAGAAGGTGATAGAAATCTAGTAAATAACATGAACATAATGAACATGGTAGAAATCTAGTAAATAACAATTCTAATGTTAGTGACCATGAAAGTTTAAAACAATATATTATATTAGAGTAAGCCACTGTCTTAACTATCATCATCATTTCAGCCATTAGACGTCTACTGCTGTTTCTCAATGTTTTCCACACAGATCGATCCTGTGCCGCCCGCATCCAATGGATTCCCGCGATCTTCACCAGATCGTCGGTCCACCTTGTAAGTGGCCTGCCACGGTTGCGACTTCCTGTACGTGGCCTCAACTCGAGGGCCTCTCCGCCCCAACGGCCGTCTGTTCTCCTCGCTATGTACCCTGCCCATTGCCACTTGAGGCATGCAATCCTTTGAGCTGTCTGTGACCTTAGTTCTTCTGCGAATCTCATCATTTCAGATACGATCACGCAGGGAGACTCCGAGCATAGCCCTCTCCATTATCTGTCTTAACTTCATCATCATCATCATCGTCAGCCCATTTAAGTCCCCACTGCTGGGGCACGGGCCTCCATCAATCACATGAGGGGTAATTGCCATACTCACCACGCTTGGCAGACGGGTTGGCGAGGGTTTTGATATAAATGCAAAGTTTTCCTTCTCCGGGTGCTGATGATCATGCTAGCAGCTTTACCTTAGTCGCCTTTTACGACACCTCGGTAAGAGTGAGGGTGGCCTATTCTACTCTGCCGGGGACCACACGGCCACTTTTGTCTTAACTTAATTTATTTTAATTATAACTGATTCTTAAATTTACATTTGATTAAATATTATGTACCTCACATAGTTAGTATGACATTATATTTTGGCAAATGGAAAAAGGACTAATGCGCCACAAAATAAATAAACACAAAAGGCCTGCTCTCACCCACTTTGATGTCGAAGAGTTCGTTGATCTAGGCGCCAGGCAGTAAATCGTAACGTGTCTCTCCCGCACACGTTCCTATAGTCTGTCTCTTATCACATGCCAAACTACGCCGAGATTACTTTACGTGCGCATGTATGTGTTGAAGCTTAAAGGTCTTTAAAAAAACTGTTGCGAAATGAACGAGAAATATACCTGTCGCATCTAAATAAAGGTGGCAAAGCGCGTGTGAAAGTACTGGGATAAAAATTTGGTCGTGAATTCGGTTTCATTGTAGGTTCTATGTTTAGCATGCGAAGAAGGCAGCCAGCGTTCTATATTTATTTTGTGTTAACGTTACGAGCATCGAGCTCTTAGGAAATTTTATATTAGTGACACGTTTGTTGACTTCACTTTATAGAAAATTGGCATGTCAACGCCCACTTGTCAATGTGACTTAATGGGCTAAAACATAGTATGTCGCACTGTAACTTGTTGCCCTTAAACACGCTTAAAATAAACGTCAGAAAAAGTTATTTTATCGCCGGTCCGGTCATTTGGACACAAAATTAGTAAATGAATTATACTTAAAGTTATAATTTTTAGAAGCGAATGTCAAAGAGTAAAGAGATCGGATATGAATACAATGGTCCTGGATCGACACCCCGCGGCGCCCGCGCATACGCCGTAGTGATGTCTGGTATCCACAGATTTGTCGATAGATTTAATCCTCTTAACTCGATTTAAATTTCAATGAACATTTATTAAGGCAGTAGGAATGTTCTAAACAATAGCAGCACTTAAGAGGTGTATTAATAATAAATTTTTGAGATGATTTTCTCATGACATCATGACAGTGCTTACAGAAAATGTAATACCTATCTGATTCATAAAAACTAGGCGCATAAAAACTAGAACGTAAATTGAATCAATAATTCACTATTAGCTAATTATGGATAGCATTTGTATGATTTTTGGCTATAGCAATCTTTTGCAATTTATTCTTAAGTAAATAATGCACTTAAAAGTTTTTCGACAGTCTTCGGGTGGGACTCGAACCCAAGATCTTTTGCTAACCGGGTAACTGCTTTACCGACTAAGTTACCGGAGACCTTGGTATGTATACGAATTTTGTAAGTAATTTTTGCTTCGCCCTGTGGGTTCGGGTCCCACCCGAGGACTGTCGAAAAGTTTTAAGTGCATTATTTACTTAACATTTGTATGGGTATTATTTGTTATTTGAACCTCATAATCATCTTCATAAAATTATGTTGTTGTGAAAAAGTATAGCCAAATAATCAAGTTTCAACGAAACTATGAGGTACCTACGTTTAATCAGGCAAGAAACCATAAGGGACTACCAGATTTTGAACTTTGTGCATGTGAGATAAGGTTGAAAATCAATGAAATTTAATGATGTCTAGTTACCTGGTAAAGAGTTACAATGAGCAACAATTATCGATATTTTTTTTGTTTTGATACTGAGACACCCCTACGGATACTAAATGGAATAAAACCGTAAATAAAATCCTTATGTAAATTTAATTTGTAGATCTTCGTTTGTGGATATAAAAATAAACATTTCTTACATTGACACGATACATTTTATTTTATGTAAATAAGTAAGTAGATATTAGGTGTAAGTAACGGGTTGTTACTTCATACAAAAAAGTTATTTGTATGAAGTTCACATTTTAAGTAATAACGAACTCAACCTGAAATTATTACCTTTGATCTTGTGAAACAAAATAAGATTTTAAAACCAAAATGTAAATAATATAAACAGTAAAATACATTCCTACAATAATATTTTTATTAGTGTTATTTCCGATACTTTTTCAATCAGACCAGGTTTTAGATCCCAAACACGAATTAGTCTACTTTATCATTTCAACCGTCATAAAGCATTAATTTGTAAATGTCTCGTAAAATAACAGATTAATTCCTCCCATAAATAACAGTTACCAATTTTGAATGTCAAAGAAGCCTTGATTGGAAATTAAAAAGAACATTAATTACTTTCATAACAGATACCTACTTAATTAAAAATTTAATGGGTCGGACATGTTAAAAAAATTAACATGTTTAAGAAGGTTATATTTGGATATGACGCGTCTGACACTAGTTTTATGATTGTGGATGTGTTGGTAATGCTATAAAATTCGGGAATGTGGATATTTTTTGTGATTAACAAGTTTGAATTACTTAAATACTGGCTTTTTTATGTAGGTGTGCCTTTTGCTTGATTTTCAAAATGCATTAATATTTTATTACTATTTATTTTTAATCGATCCCTATATCAGCTCTTGTTTGTGAATACAAATCTTGACCTTAACGTATAAAGTACTTAAAGTATCCGCCTATAAGCAACCCCACTGCAGGGTAAAGGCCTCTATCATGGAAACAAAGTTATCGCTACTATCATGATATACTGTGCTACTATGATGGGATTAGGTTTAATCACCACGCTTGCCAAATGCGGATTGGTGATCATCACAAACCCAAGATGGGGAAATGATGATGATATGATGGGGAAAGTAGCTGGTAAGAGACGTGTGGGTCAGAGGAAAAGTCATGGCTGCGTAACATCCGGGAGCGGACGGGGATCCCGAGCGCCGCCGAGCTGTTTCCGAGTACGAGAAGCTATGTTAGATTGACGGCCAACCTTCGCTAGTCGGAGAGGCACTTTAAGAAGAAGAAAAAGACAAAGTTTATATGGATAAAGAGTGTAATAAATCAAATCTGCATTTTCCTATTGTCATATATTAAGATGTCATAAATTTCAAGTCCTGTTGGTCTATTGGTTTAAGTAACAGGCCGTGATCTTGGATTCCTGGGTTCGATTCCCAGGTCGAGGAAAAAGTATGTTTTGAACATAGCTCGGGTTTGTCTTTTTCTTCTTCTTAAAGTGCCTCTCCGACTAGCGAAGGTTGGCCGTCCCATGGTGTAAAGGCAACGAAATACTTATCTATTACTCAAATAAGTATTATACCTAATTATATTTAGCTTTATTATTAGCTAAAGAAAAATCAACGGAGGAACCATAAACATATGATTCATCATCATCATCATTTCAATTCCAATAGACGTCCACTGTTGGACATAGGCCTCACCCAATGTTCTCCACAGATATCGGTCCTGTGCCACCCGCATCCAATGGATTCCCGCAACTTTCACCAGATCGTCGGTCCACCTTGTGGGGAAACATAGAATTAACATCACACAAAAGTTCATCCAGAGTAGGAAGTAATGAATTTTAGACACGAGTCAGGGTCCAAACCAAATTCGCCATCGGTATAGTTTAATAGATCTTTACGCAGTCTCTTGACGAAAATAAAAACCAAATTTTAATATCTCATGTGGACTTTTTTCTTAATAAAAATCCCAGTTACCTCGTTATCATAAATCTCGTAATCAACTATTGCCATAAAAACCGAAGACAGAACACGATCAATCTATGACCGAATCTAATTCTCTCCATGCTCGTTCATTCATTCCGGATTAGAGTTAATACACTGGTAATGCATTACTGTGCGACAACACAGTGGCCTGAACACCTCTGTTTCGAGATTTATTTATTGTATTAAGCCTTTTCTATCTATAAGTACTGGACCACCGACAGAGCGAGGTGCGCTCCGCTGTCACTCGTTGACGCCTGGTCGCGATCGGAACATGTAGGAGAATAGCTGTTGCATTATTTATTTGGAGCGGTTCTTTTTGATTAATTAAGGTTTTGGATTTATTTAAACAAACTGGGACTTTTATCTGTTAATGATTAATAGTGTGTTAAGCCTATCAACCAACCTATACCTTATATTTTATATATCTAACAACCAACCAACTCTCTCCGAGTAACTACGTTGTGTGAAATAGGGTCATATTATTACGTTATTTTTTGAATGAGTTAAATAAATATTTAATAATTTTCTCTGGGTCTTTCTTTTGTGTGCTAGAGATAAAATAATTATAGTCAGATAGATGCTCTTTATTAATAAGTTTACAGATCTTTATACTATAATAATATTTTATCGCGAGACTTAACAAAAGAAATAATGACTATAGGTACTTTGCCTTAATTGTTTTTTATCATAATTTGACACATCGGTACTTCAAGTGGAATACCTAATTATTTTAACTGTAACATAATAATATCCTCGACCACCTTTTTGTCCAAAGTAACATAATGATCAAAAATGACCAGTAAGGTTATTTTCACCACAAGCGGAACGCACCATGGCCTTCTGAGTACTCGTATGTGACCACTCATCGCACGATTGTTTTTTGAGCATATATTATTACGTGCCACTTGAACTAACTTCCAACTAAAATAATAATTAACTTATGTAAATACAATACAAACAATGGTAAAAGACATCCATTTTATAAATCGCATTTACAACGGTACCTACATGCGTTGGTGGCTCTTTAATAATAATTAAATTAAATTCTAGACGTATTTTTAAATATGTCGTTATTTATGAAAAATCTATTTCAATCAGCCAGATATCCGTTTAATAGTAGAGTTTTCCATATTGAGCTTATTATCAAAAATCTTTATAATATCATTTTTGTATTATGCCTATTTTGCAAAACTTCTAATAACAAACAAACCCTTAGGTATGTTTGTGTTATTACGTTAATATAAGGGTTGCTAGGCATTGACGCCTTGTATATTTTGTTCAATTATAACTAGATTCGTAAAAAGTGTGTCGTTTCCATGGGCGGCGGAATTGCTTACCATCAGGTGATCCGTCTGCTCGTCTGCCACCTCTCATAAAAAAAAAGTTGTATTGGTTTTCATTATTAAATGAATAAAATCTTGCGGTGACGCAAAAATACTAAAGGCTAAATTCGACCAATCTTATCCCGATACTAAATCTATGGTATCGTGCTGTCATTCCATACATTTCTGATGTTATACCATAGATTTATCCACCGATAGATATTGGTCGAATCAAGCCTAAAAATAAATATTTACAAATGCAAAATCATACAAAACACCCACTCGTAGTTCATCATTCGAACAAACTGCGTAGTTCATAGCGCAACTGCCAATTAACCCTTACAAATTGTTCCGATGCATATTCAAATATTTTGACCCCCGCCAAAGGAGCATAATCCACATTCATATTTATCACATCGTGCGTAAGCGCCCTGTAATAGAATAAAGCCATTGTAGTGATGCCAATTGAGAATAGTTTTTATTCGAGTCAAAAATGAAAAATTGAGAATAAAATTGTGGGAGCGCATTTACTAGACTTGCACGATTGCTGTCAGAAGTTGTTATTGTACTTGCTCTTTCACCTTTGGCTTCAATATTTTCACATACAAACAACTATTGTTATATTTTCTTAATTGTATTTTTAGCTTAAAGGTGTGAAAATCGGTTACATAAAGATTGTAGTAGCCCAACGCTTTTGTCCTTTGCATCTTGTCAGATGTTTTAAGTAGCAACTCGGGTAAGGGCTGCATCTACGCTCGTGGCTGTAAAAATTCGCGAGTGTGCTCTTCGTCCGCATTTGCGGCAAACGAAATGAGAGTTGACGGGTAGGGAGGGGGGTTGGCAGCACTATGTTTTGCTCGCTTTGACGCGAGTTAGTAGCCCAAACCGCTGTAATATTTCGATGCTAACAAAGTCTATAAGAGGAATTTACTCTACTAGCTAAGCGAAACTTTTGCGTTGTGTGTGATGATTAAGACTAGGTACCTTGATAAAATTCAACTAGTAGAAAAACTACTCCAATAAGAAGTAAACGTTCGAATAATTTTAAAATAAATCTATTGACTCGACAACTCGAGTGTTAATTAAATGAAATGGAAAAAGACGAGAGACAAAATTTTACAAAAAACGTGAATTATCCATTGTGATAAAAGTTCTCATATGATCCGAGAAAAACTCTAATAACGCAACAAATATTTGAATATAGGGTAGCAAAATTCGATTCGTCGCATCACTAGGCCATTGTGCCAGAAGGGCCAATTTAACCCTTTCATCGATGCTAAGAGAAAGGACTGCTAATGGTCTTATTTTGGCTAATGATGCCGCGGCAAGGGTTGAAACTCTTGCTAGATGAAGTGATAAGTCTCTGTTTGAATTGCATTTAGTTTGTATCAAGGGGGACTGTGGAGGTTAGTACCATTTATTATTTCGTGTTAGGGCTAAGTTGAGTAATAATATTATCTTGCCAAATTTAAAACTTCTATTAGATACCCAAAAATTAACAAATAAAATTCGTTACTTTAAACTATTATCGCTATGTAACATCAATGTGCGTTACTCTCATTGCAGTTACAGAGTTGGATAATTGAGGAAAGTATACAAATGTGAGAATAACAACTAAGTGCTTGCATCTTGACACACATTTGTTATGTCCTTTGATTTAAATGCGCTTAGATGGCTACCTATACTAACAAACTTAGATTTTAATTTAATCTCAAAATCTGCTAAGGCCCGATTCGGCCAAAATTTTAACTGATAATAAATCTATGGCATAACGTTGTCATACTATTTGATTCGTAACGTTAGGTATAGCAGAGATTATTCTCGAATAAAGATTGGTCAAATCGCGCCTACGTTACTTACATACTAAAATAAATCTTACCGGAGAAACCTATATAATAAAAAGGTCGATATTAAATTTTCATGATTATATTACGACAATTGTATCTTAAAGCAAAAATGAATAACATACCTACTACTGAGTAACCTCTAAAAATCAAATATCTTATAAATAATCAGAACAAAATTATGCAAACTAAAAAATCTAGCGATTTATTTTTAAATCCCTAATCACGATTCCCGCTTGTTCAGCTGGCGGATTTGAATAATGAATTTCTGTTTTTATACAAAAAAAAGGTAATTGCATTACATTATCGCCCCTAACCTAATAACAAACAATCGCCCTTTGTTCCCGTCTGAAAAAACGCCTAAGGGCTGAAGTATGATAATGATCGTTTTTTCACCGATCGCTTGATTGGCCCTAAATGACGATCAAAACAAAAAATATTATATGAATTAATCTCTCGGCCAATCAGCGCCAATGCAAGATGTGCTCGCGCACCAACTTTGCCGCGCATCACGTTGGGTGCACCATAATAATTTCTTCAAGTTCGTTCAAAATATATAAATGCACGTATCACGTACATAAAGGTAGTGGAATTATTATTATTAGTTTTTATATGATAGGTGGCAGACGAGCATACGGATCACCTGATGGTAAACGATTGCCGCCGCCCATGGACACCCGCGACACCAGTGGAGTCACAAGTGCGCTGCCAACCTCTAAACCCCCTTTCCCCCGGTTTGGGCCTCCGGTACCCTCACTCATGCAGCGACCACAGCACAGTGCTGCGGTATCACTCCGGTCGAGCCGGCCCATTCATGCCGTAGCGTGGCTCTCCCACATTTATTATGATACAAGTTTAAAAATCCGAATGATAATAGTAGTTACGGTCTCTTTAAAAGTAGGCACTCCAAAGGTCCAATATGGATAGGTGAGGATGCTAAAGACTAAATGCTGAGAAGAATGGAAGATTCTAAAGGAACTCAACGGGTTTAAATCGGCTAAAGAAGATAAAGACCGGAATAGCAGAAATAAAATGAAATCAGGAATTTCAATGATGAATATGATAACCCATTTGGATTCAAGGGTTGCGGGTTAGATACAAACATTTGTGTGCATGAACATGTCTGTTTGTATTGGTCTGGGTGTTTTCTATACCTATATTTTGTTATATTTTATAAGTGTGTATTTAGAAAAGAAAATTATTAAATGTATATAGGTATTTGTAATTTCGCTGATGGTTCTGTTAACCGGTATCACAGGTGCTTGAGCTACCTATCTCGGAGTCAGATCAATGTATCTGATGTTGTGAAATATTTATTTTTATTTTATTTATATATATGTCTTCTTATGATTGCAAGCACATAGGTGTAGTTCATTCATGATTTCCTATTAATTGTACATAATTATTTTTTCAAAGTTCATACTTGGTGCGCCTTAAAGTTGGTGCACATTAATACCTCTCATGTAAATACGAGCAGCTGCGACCGTGCCTTACCAGTAACGCTACATCTGCAACCTGTTATTTTTAACGGTTAATAACTAACTATTCAACAAATATCATGCTTGAGAAGTATCGTTATTTCGAACGCCCGAGGTTAACAGCTAAATAATAAGGGTGATTTTTATTCGTTTGATGATGATAGAATCGTACTCTCAATTCAAGTTCAGAATATCGATAATGAAAATCGTGTATCGTATCAACAATAGATTTTGATTGATATCGATTAAAATTTTCTATCGCAAAATGTAACAAAAAAAATTTACATAAAATAAAATGGGCAAATTATTGTATGTTGTGTTCAGTTCAAAATTTACAAGAAATACAAAAGTTTTAGCTCTACAGTAATAATTTAATTTTCATACCTTACTATGTAGAAGTCCAATATAAACACTTTTTAATTATGTTTTCAACTGATTCCAGAGACACGATGGCACTTCTTTAAAACAAGGAAAGAACTTTTTTGAGATGTAAAACCACTTTAATAAGTAAGGAAAAGTCCTTACTTTAAAATATATTGTTTTGTGTTGTGATTTAATTAACAAAAACATTTAAGCACTTATTTTATAGACTTTTAGGTACAAAACGAACAATTCCAGCCCATAAAAACAACGCAGTAAAATAAAAAAAATCGCCCTCAACTCGCGTAATTATTCAGAGAATCACCGCCGATGGCTAATTACAAAGAGTTGAATGGGCTTTTGACTAGTGAAAGGAAAGAAAAAAAAACAATTATGAACGATACAGTGGCCACCGAGAGGCCGGGTGCGCGTTGTCACATCTGTTGGGGGATTAAAGTGATAATTATTCGGGACTTTCGGGAGTAATTATTGGATTTGCGTTTGTAATGCGCGATTTATGACATACTGCAATTTTGTAATTATGAAATATAGTAAAAATTGTGTATTGTTAAAAGTACAACTTAAAGTCTTTACCTATGAAATTACCGTTTTGTATAGCGATTTTTTTAGAAGTTTTATTTGCCATGATAACTTGTTTATAATTTTTAAAGCAAGTGTTAACGCTACAACTCCAAAACGGTGCTTTAATTGACAACGTTTAGGAACCTGTAGTATATCTTTAAAAAAAATATATTGATGAAAACGTCGATCTGCCAAAAAAACAAAAAACAATTTCAAGATTTTTTTGTATCACAAATAAAATAATTATCTGACCTCTATTATTTAATAGAACCATAAAATATAGTCTTAAATAAAATAAAATTGTTGTTTTTTTTATTGCGAATAATAGGCAAATGAGCATGCGGCAATGGCGGCGCGCACCAATAGGGCTCCTCGTTCCTGCCCCGAGCCATCAAGACATGGAATCCCCCCCCAGCTCATGTGTTTCCTCCTTCATACAATCCGGGGTCTATTAGGCGGGGCGTGAAGCGGCATCTCAGCAGGCCATCAGGGTGAGGATGGCACACTCAATGGGTACTTTGTTAGTTCTTTTGTGCCTGTCAGCATCATATTTGGATTTCACGGCCGCTTACCATCAGGCATGGGATCATCCATATTGGCCTTTCTATTAAAAAAAAAACTAATTATTTGCATGCTATCTTATTAGCGAAACATGAGTACATTTCACTCCTTTTGAGTCATAACTGTAGGTATACCATTTTTTGTGCAAATAAAATAATTATGATTGCCTTTTAAAGGAGTCGTATCATCATACATCTTCAGTCTAGGACAAAAAAACGACTATTTTATAGGTAGGTAGGTACCTATTAATTTTACACTCCTAAATGACTTATAGGTACATTGTTATGGATCACATGATAAGGAAAGGTATCAGATCATAAAAGGCGTTGTTATGCCTGTCGCTACCAATTTAGTCAACGGACTAGGCCGTTAATTAAACGGCTGATTCAGCTATTTGACTGTTTCATCATCATCATCAGCCCATTTAAGTCCCCACTGCTGGGGCACGGGCCTCCCTCAATCACATGAAGGGTAATTGCCATACTTACCACGCTTGGCAGACGGGTTGGCGAGGGTTTTGATATTAAATGCAGAGTTTTCCTTCTCTGGGCGATGATGATCATGCCAGCAACTTTACCTGAGTCGCCTTTTACGACACCTCGGTAAGAGTGAGGGTGGCCTATTCTACTCTGCCGGGGACCACACGGCCCAAACGGTCAGATTTGACTGTTTGCAATTTTTTATTTATTTATTAAGTACCTACTGAAAATTAAAAAAAATACTAGATGCGCGCTTTGATTTCTAAAATATTTACAAAATCTTATGCACGGAACCCATAGTCGAGTGTAAGAGTCCATCTCGCTCTAGACCGTTTTTTTGTTTCAGTACAACGCGACTGGAGAGGCCGGGTGCGCGGGCGCATTGTCACATCTGTTCGGAACCCTACGGATTATAGTGATAATTACTCCAGAGAAATTATTGGATTTACGTACATAATAACAGGGGTGCTGTTTGCTTTCTGACCATATAACTATCGGTAGGTGTGACATTGTCAAGCTGACAAACAGTATAGAGGACATTTTATGAGCTACAAAATGACAATGGAAAACATCATGAGGAAACCTGCACGTCTCTGATGGTTAATGGAACGTGTAAACATGATTGGTTTGGTTCCCCTGGTAAAAGGTTGCGAAAGTCAGACAATAGTCGCTTCAATGTCATTACCAGACTCCCCAAATGACCTGAATCATGGTCTAAGCGTACCCTACCGGTAAAGAATCTGCGTTGATATCAACTCTAGATAGATACATAGATAGATATATATTATTGCACAAAATACACAACTTAAAAAAAACAAGGCATTACAGAAACTTAAATGTACAATTTCGGCGGTCTTATTCTGGAAGCGATTTCTACTAGACAACCTTCAGGCAAAGGACATTTGATAATAGAGGAGGGGTAAGTGGTACCTAATATTAAGAACGAAAATTTTGAGTTATAAAAGTGAACTGTACATATATAAACACAATACAGTTTGTTGGTCTCTTGGCCAAATTACTTATTTATTTATCAAGATATTTTATTTTTATGGACGTTCGCCTCTTGATCATTGATATATCGAATTTGGCTTCATTTCAAATGAAAAAAAACTTGCTAACTCGGCTATACGGAAGTGGTGACATACGGAACCGAAACGTGGCCGCTTACACTGTGCCGATTAAGGAAGCTCAAAGTCACACAGAGAGCAATGGAGAGGGCTATGCTCGGAGTCTCCCTGCGTGATTGTATCAGAAATGATGAGATCTGCAGGAGAACTAAGGTCACAGACATAGCCCAAAGGATTGCATGCCTCAAGTGGCAATGGGCAGGGCACATAGCAAGGAGAGCAGACGGCTGTTAGGGCGAAAAGGTCCTCGTGTGAAGGCCATGTACAGGAAGTCGCAGCCGTGGCAGGCTCCCCACAAGGTGGACCGACGATTTGGTTAAGATCGCGGGAATCCATTGGATGCGGTTGGCACAGGACTGATCTGTGTGGAGAACATTGGGGGAGGCCTATGTCCAGCAGTGGACGTCTATTGACTGAAATGATGTTGATGAACTTAGAACAGCGACAGGAATGGTCTACTAAAATCAGGCAACTTTTCTAATACAGAAATTAAGAAATATGATTTGAACCTTTCCCATGATGTTGCAAACTGATGAAGAAACAGAGATAGTAGTGTTACATCGATTTGATGTGAAGAGTAAGAAGCAGTTACCGTGGGAGAGCCATGCTTCGGCATGAATGGGCTGGCTCGACCGGAGTGATACAACAGTCTCACAGAAAAGCAGCATGAAGCAGCACTGTGTGTGTTTCGCTGCGTGAGTAAAGGTACCGGAGACCCAATCCAGGGGGAAGGGGAGATTAAATTGACTGGTGTCGCGGGTGTCCATGGGCGGCGGCAATTGCTTACCATTAGGTGATCCCTCTACTGGTCTGCAACCTATCACATAAAAAAATACTATTGACATTTAATTACAATTTCCTAATTTGATTATATTTTAATTTTATTTAATATACTAAGAATTTCTTAGCATGTAAGGTAAAATAATAAATAAATAAATAAAGCGATTAAAATAAAGTAAAGTATCAGCCTATAAACTGTCCCACTGCAGGGCAAAGGCCTCCATCATAGAAATCAAGTTATCGCTACTATGATGGGATTAGGCTTAATCACCACGCTTGCCAAATGCGGATTGGTGATCACAAACCCGAGCTATGTTCGAAAAATTCGAAACATACTTTTCGCTCGACCCGGGAATCGAACCCAGGACCCCGAGATCACGGCCCGGTACTTAACCCACTAGACCATCAGGGCGTTGACATTTAATTACAATTTCCTAATTTGATTATATTTTAATTTTATTTAATATACTAAGAATTTCTTAGCATGTAAGGTAAAATAATAAATAAATAAATAAAGCGATTGCCGCAACACAATAGCGCTGTCAACTATTTCGCTTTACCATAACATTAGGTTGACTGTCTCGATGGCGCAGTGGTTAGTGGGTCGTACTTTAAAGCGCGCAAGAGGTCCTGGCTTCGATTCCGGGTCAGGCCAAAAAATTGTACCTAAGCTTTCGGTTAGAAGTTCTCTGTGTCAGCCCGGAATCTGGAAATCGGCGGTCATGTACCTCCGTGCCTCGGAAAGCACTTAAAGCCGTTGGCCCTGCGCCCAATGCCTCTCCGGTCGTATACGCTGGTGTCCCATCGGAATATGAGCGTAAGGGTATAAAGAGTGCACTTGTGTTTGCGCACACACTTGAGCACTATAATACATCCTGCGTACGTGGCTGATCGTTGTGATTGGCTGCCGTAGCCGTAATCGGTTGGAGGAGGATATTAATAACATTAGGATCCTGTTTTACTTATAGATCTTCTCTTTGCAAAAAATACTTACTACGATACAATATTAGTGTTTCTAGCGTTTAAAAAGATGCCAATAAAGTTGATTAAGAAACCAACCAACTTTTACCGTTTCCGGCCTGTTTATTGGCAATGTAAAGTTAAAACATTCAATTTGAATAAAGTACAGAAGACAAACGTCAAGCCATCCCGGGCAGTTTATGTCGGTGTAAACCCATTTTACTACAATATCACAGTGTTATTAAAGCCAGTTGGTTGGTATACATTCTAAATAAGGGAAGAAGGGTCAAGAGAGTCCACGCCACCGAAAAAGTCCCGTGAAAAGCACTCCAGTTGCCATCAACAATAAAATGGCCCATAAGACACAAGAAATCTAAAATTTTAGTTTCGTGTTTAGGTAGAAAGGTCCTCGAGTGGAGCCGAAGCCTTGGTAAGCCCCCCATAAGGTGGCCCGCCGGACAAAAATTGATTACCGCCAAAAGCGACCACTTTTAGCGCGAATCAATTATTCGCGTAAGAAAACGGACCCAACATTTGTGCATGATTATTTAATAAATAGTACAAGTGTTTGCCGAGAGGTTTACCCCGAAATTTTTTAAAATAGATCCAGTTTAGTAGCCAAAAATTAAAATCGATTGGCGTCGCTAGTGTGCCCTACCCGTCACCTTAACTTTACGTTTACAAGGCCACCAGAGTGGATCGTCGAAACGTCCTATAACTTTCTACTGGCTATTGTCATACTGTGAGAATATCCCGAGCACCCTTAGAGCATATGGTATGCCACGTGCCCAAAGGGTTGCGTATTGTTTTGTTGCTTTCAAAAAGAAATAAAGTTAAAATGATGGTATCGCTTTCAATGCAGAGTAATTACGGTGATTCGACTAATTGTTGAGTGGAGTGCCTCAATGGCTTTTGTTTTCAAGCGCAATCTCGCTTTGACCGTGTTTTCGCATGCCATATTGAAATTGAAGTGTTCGTTCTTTGTTGCCATTCGCTTTTGCGTGGCACAAACCTTTTTCGAGCGTTCCCGACTTTATTTTCAGCCAGTGCATTCATCGGATTCGAAATTTGAACCGGCAAAACTTTTTTTTATGGATATGGAAAACAAATTCGACTTTTATGCGGATCAACCAGACCGTGATCTTCATTTGCTAATGTTTTTTAAAAAACTTTTTTACTTGAAAACGTGATCGATCAAAATGACTATAAAAGTGATTCATTTTAGTTCCCTATGTAATTACTTTTCGCAAACAGCTTTAGGGTTGATTTTCGAGTAACATTTTTTAAAGCAAGGGGTTAAGTGTTTTAGCATTCATATCGTCGTTTAATTACACATTCATATGCAAATGAGTAGGCGAACGCCGCAAAGATTTGTACGGGTTTCAACTGAGGTATTGGCGCCATCTGCTGCGAACGTGCATGGCAAATTAAGCATTATACTTTTATGTGTAGAGGTGATAAAAGCATGTATATTTTAAGTGGATAATGCGGTAACGTGTGTTGAATATTGTACGTACTTTTTGCCAGTAAATATGCATTCATGCGTGCTTCTGTACATGTCGGCACTATAATTAGCACTGCCGTGAATGGGAGGTTTTTATAAGGGATTGTAAAGTAAGAATTTTTGATAGCAACATTTTTGTGATGTTTATGGGGGCTTAAATATATATATTATCGCTAGGAAACTAATAGATTCCCTGCATGAAAAACATTATATTTTCTCTAATGAGCATTATAAAAAGTCATAAAAACCAAATTGTCTTGGAAAATAATAAATCTACAGCAAGTTTTTTACTTCCAGCTGTTTCCAGATAGTTTTCATATTAACCATAATATCGAATTATTTAGCCATTTAAATAAGACGGGAGCAACCTGTAAAATCAAATAAATTATGGAATTTCGCTATTTCTTCAGGAAGACATATAGCAGGTATAAGATACTCTCAGCACCCATACAAACTGACAGCCGATTTTTGTAATACTTATAAAAATTATATGAATTGTTATTTTTGTAAAATAAATGAAAAAAAAAACCGGAAGTCGAAAATATTAAAAGACCCACGAAAGATACAACTTCATATAAACATATTTTTTTGCCAACATAAGAGTGTGTTAAAAATATACTTTTACCTGGACACCCTGGTCTCCGAAGCGCCCCAAATTGGTCCGAAGCTGGGGCAAACCTAATGCTAAGAATGATGAATCTTCTGAATTCTTGTTTTTAAGTTAATAAGCAATGGAAAATACGACAAAAATATTAGCATTTTTATTCGCTTTTCGAATAAAGAAGAAAAAAAAGATGACCCATATTTTTTAGTTATTATTAAATATGTGTAATTTATTGAAATATTTATTTTTAAAATTATTAATTAATTTGCCGGAAGTGACGTAGTCCTGAAGCTCAACGTATTGTGATGTTGGTGCTATACGTCCAATAAAAAAAATGGTGACTTTAAGTTACTTACTGTCACTGTCATCATTTTGTCTTGTCATTTTATGATCAGAGATTTTACTTTTTTTTCTTTAATCAACGTGAGCAACAGCGTTATTAATTTGTAGTGCCGAGTTATGACGTCACAGGAGGATATTTCAATTTTATTTTTTTTCTCCATTAATATCACTTTGAAAATACTGAATTAATTTTTCTTAAATTTCTATAAGTCTAATCTAGAAATAGATTTTTTATTTCGGAATTTTTTGTCGTATTGTCCATTGTCCCTTCAACCTGAACGTGTAACAAAAAACAAAAACAAACAAAATAAGCATTTACACGTGAAATTTGATACGCCCTAATTTCCGCCAAGTAATTTTAAACCACGTAATTGTTCCGCGTTCGATTACACATTATTAAAAAACAAATTTTATGCACCAGCGCATTTAAACGTGTCGATTGACTTTTTGTCGTCACGGACAAGACACACATCCAAATGGTGTGCTTCGAGCAATAAAATAAATCTTATTTTAAGAGGCATACCCGATCCCGACCCTAAACAAGCCCAAGCCTTCGTTACCGCATTAATTAAAAAACAAAATCAATTTTATTAATTGGAAGTGTTAAAAACGGGCGGAAGAGGCGTTCGAATCTCGTATCTCGATCGTATCTCTTCTTTAATCCGACACAGAATGTGTTATTTTTACTCTCAGCAGTGGATTTCGAATAAATTTTATCGCTTGGGACTAATTTGGTTACAAATTTATTTGGTTGTGGGATCGTTAACAAGAAGAGTACATCTACATGGTTATCTGGACCGCACTCTTTAGTACCTCGGCTTGGCCGTTATAACAATATATCGACACTTGGGCCTTGATAAAATGAAGACGACACTTCACTTAGGATTAAATTATATTGTTTTTTTAATACCACAGAGCATATGCTGTAACAAATAAAAATTTTATTGTAACGCTCAAGAGAACCTTTACGCGTTTAAAGGGGGGACTGCTATTCGATTGTTTACATTATTGTTGTTAATAACTAAGTCATGTTACTGAAGTTTATTGCAAGTAATAACGTCAGATTATGCACTTGACATGAAAAAAAAAACAACATTTAAAAGTACAATAAATTAATTTAACTCAGGGACTTTTTCAAAAATAAAATTGGGTTTCACTATTCGTATTTCGTTCGTCCTACCTCCCCCTTCTTATAATATCCTTATGTCTGAGACACAAGTGCCATTTTTGCACCGGGAGGGGGGGGGGGGGAACTCGACCTGACGCCGTCTGTACACTAAATGTGATAGGTGGCAGACGAGCAGACGGATCGCCTGATCATAAGCGATTGCCCATAGACACCCGCGACACCAGTGGAGTGACAACCTTCAAACCCTCCTTCCCCACAGATTGGGCCTCCGGTACCCTCACTCTCGCAGCAAAACACAGCACAGTGCAGCTTCACACCGCTTTTCTATGAAACCTTGCTACCTATGTTCAGCAGTGAATGTCCTGTGCCTAAAATGAACATGTACTTCCATTGGAGGTTGTCTTGTAAGGATCGATTCCAGTGACATTTGAATGAATATCATGCAATGATGTCATCTAATACAAAGTAGTGACGACATATAATTTAGTATCATACACTTACATATACAAAGTTATAAAATCTAATGCTGATACGAGTTATATATATGGCCTTGTGGTCCCCGGCAGAGTAGAATAGGACACCCTCACTCTTACCGAGGTGTCGTAAAAGGCGACTAAGGTAAAGCTGCTAGCATGATCATCAGCACCTAGAGAAGGAAAACTCTGCATTTATATCAAAACCCTCGCCAACCCGTCTGCCAAGCGTGGTGAGTATGGCAATCACCCCTCATGTGATTGAGGGAGGCCCGTGCCCCAGCAGTGGGGACTTATATGGGCTGATGATGATGATGATGATGACGATTTATATGTACTATGAATTTAATAGTAGTATGTGGTTATGGTTGAAGTGTCAATACTTATCTATTTTGATTTATTGTTTATAAGTAAGTATCAGCCTATAAACATCACTGCAGGGCAAAGATCTCCATCATAGAAATCAAGTCATCGCTACTAAGATGGAGTTAGGCTTAATCACTACGCATGCCTAATGCGAATTGGGGATAACAAACCCGAGCTATGTTCGAAAAATTCGAAACATACTTTTTGCTCCACCCGGAAATCGACCAACGAGGCCAACCCAGGACCCCTAGATCACGGCCCGGTACTTAAACCAGTAGACCAAAAGGGCATTTTCGTTTATACAATGGGTAATTTTAGATATAGAACTTCAAAATTAACTTCTCTAAAGTTATGTTGCCTTGCATGCATGAACCCAGTTGTCGTCATATGATAGTCTTCGTTCAACGAATCCCCTAGATTAAGAAGGTATTTTTTCCCGCAGATCGTAATCCTTTCTCTATACAGGGTTTGCTTAAACCTTAATACAAGATTTATGAAGGCAAACCCCAAGAGGATCCAAAACAAGTGGATTATGGTTAAAAGATCAGGAGACCTATTTTTGATTTACTCGTATTACTTAGCGTCGTGGTTTTCCTTCGACATACGAATTTCCGCATTTTTTAATCATTCGTCTTTAACGAGTGACCCCACCCACTCGTTGGTCGAGTGACTTAAAGCGAGCGGTAGAAGCAACGTCAAAATAGTTGTCAATAGCAACATGCATTAACAAAATATTATAAATTTCAAAACTTTGATTTGACTGATTTTGACAGATGACATTCATAGTTTTTTGTGACAAAAAAGTAAAGATTTTCATATTCAGCCAATAATCTATGGTTTTTGAGTTCCGTTTGCAATGCAAAAGTTGCCGGTTTTTATCAAATTCTGCATGGAAGGGTTAGAATGTCAATTTACCGTATTATATTGACAACATCGAAATCGAATGATTCAAAAATTAGAAGGCGAATGTGACTTACGTCGCATGCAACGACGCCAAGTCATACGAGTGAATCAAAAATAGAGCTCCAGAAGAATCTTTGTCTCGACAAATGTGGGCCTGACCCCTTTTAAAAAACTGGCTGAAATTTGCAGTGCTTTGCATCGGAGAATTTCAATTCCGGTTTTTTAGATCCGGTTTTAAGAAACCGGTTTTAGGAAATAGGAAAACCGGAGAATCTCAGAATTGTCCTTTTTGTGTCTTTTTACATTTTTGTTTATCAATTTGCGCTGGCATTCGTTAATACCATATTAATGACATTAAAAATGCAGAGCATATTCACTGTGTCAGGCATTGTTTATTATGTAACCTGTCGCCGAAAAATACTGTCTCAGAGGAAACTGATGTGATAGAATAGCCAAATATTTTCGTAAAAAACTAACCTCGTAAAAACCGGTTTTCTCTGGTTTTTGCAGTGCAGCAGGTGCTTGCAGTGCAAATACACACAAAGAGTTAGAAAATCTAGAGTCTTTAGAAACGCCCATTCTGACCTACTGAACTACCATTGCTTTTGCTAATAGTTTGTCAAAGTCAGATAATTATTAATCCTCAATTTGACCCATCTTTATCCGTGGGTAAAGAGATTATCTATGGTATAACGACAGATTTGTATGGAATGACAGCGCTATACTATTGCAATGAGGTTGGTCAAATCGGCTCATACACAAGTAAACTGACAGATGTCAATGAGACATTTCCACACATTTGCAAAATGCAAATTTGACATTTGCATCTGTCGGTTTATTTCGTCTAATTAATAATCGGACTCTTAGATGTGACTTTTCGGACTTTTTTCTTTATTTACTTGTATATTGCGAAAAGCAAAGAATCTTTTTGTTTTGTACTTACCTGCAATATTTAGTTATTATTAGCAAAATATTTGTAGTTATTTAACAATGTTATTTTTAATGTACAAATCATATCAATTTGAGCACAATAATCTATCTGTATTTGTTTAATACAGCCTGTAAACATTCGGCATTTCGCGACATCCCTACCGAACAAGCTTCGAATCGGAATCCCCACACTTAACAAGCGCATATCTATATTCACGTAATGTCAGTGACTTTGTGGAATGCAACTCTTCGGTGCATACTTCGCGCTAGTTCCAATAACGCCGGCTGAATTCCTAAGCAGCTGTTAAAATTAATAGCCTAGTTAGCCATACGGTGCGTACTAGCATGCGCATGCGCATAATGGCTGGAAACAAAGATGTTCCCTATTTAGGTGATAGCATTTCGCGAATAAAGATCAGTAAAAGAATCAGTTTCTATTTTAGGGTGTGGTACTTTAAAATAAAAATAAAAGTCCTTTATAAGATCTTATAAAGGACTTGTATTTTGATTTTAAAGTTCCCTTGCTTGTGTATAAATAAAAATAAAGTTTAATAACTAAAACCGTACTACCAAAAATACACGCTCTAAAAAGTACGAAACAAGAAAATTGTCCCTGCTGAAATTATTATGTCGTATCACCGAGGTCGTATGCCACATTGATTTTATTTTATTATTATAATGAATCTGTTCTGCTACAGTAGGTGGCCTACGACCACGGTAATACGGCATAATAATTTCAGCAGAGACAATTTTCTTGTTTCGTACTTTTAAGTGCGTGTTTTTTTGGTAGTCGGGTTTTAGTTTTTAAACTTTATTGTTATTTCACATATTTTTAGGGATGTTAACAAAATTACATATTTGAATGCAGATTAACGATTGGCCTGCTGTGACATATTTTTTTTTATGTGATAGGCAGCATAAAAAAAAATGTCACAGCAGACGAGCATTTGTGAGTTCACTGTCACAAGTGCGCTGCAAAACTTTAGACCCCCCTTTCCCCCGGATTTGGCCTCCGGTTCCCTAACCCACGCAGCAAAATACAGCACAATGCTGCTTCACGCCGATTGTCTGTAAAATAAGAAATACCTAGCAGATAATTATGTCGGATGAAAAAATCCGCAACGGGTCACCAAGCTCAGAGACTAAAAAAGGCGACTTTGATCGTACAATCTTTAAAAAAAACACTCCGTATTAAAAGGCACACACACGACTCAAGCTTATCAATTCATTACCGGTTTATAAAAACAGGTGTCTAAGAACAAACAGAAAGCGGGTGAAGTGACAATGACATGGTATTATGGAAATAAGTACATGTACAAAACGATTTTAAATTGCGAAGACAAGGGGTATTTTTCTATACCGGACCGGTTCCGTAACAACGCTCGAAAATTGTTTGCGCCAGACAATGGTGTGGACACGTCATAAAATGAAACAGTGCGGAGATAGCTCATAGCGAAAGTGACAATTAACTGGAAGCGACAATGTTTTTTATACTAGAGCAGTATATCTGTCGGGTTCTCATGTCTGAGGTCATCGCTACTAAGATGGACTTAGGCTTAATCACTACGCCTGCCTAATGCGAATTGGGAATCACAAACCCGAGCTATGTTCGAAAAATTCGAAACATACTTTTTGCTCCACCCGGAAATCGACCAACGAGGCCAACCCAGGACCCCTAGATCACGGCCCGGTACTTAAACCAGTAGACCAACAGGGCGTTTTCGTTTATACAATGGGTAACTTTAGATATATCAAGTTACCCACCTGCAGTAGAAAAATAGCACTTGTGCCCCAGACATAAGGACGGTTCAAAGGTCAACAAGGGTAACTCGACCTGACGCTATGTGTACAACTGTAGGTACGTGTTCCCAACTACAATTATATTTTCCAAAATTTCTTAAATAAAGTTCTAAATACTACCCTATACGTTTTGCATTTCCAGATATTTTTAGCATTCATCAACAGCACCATACTCCATCAACCCAGTATACCTGTAACTTTTAACTATATCTCAGTGTCTTTAACTTATAAATATAATTGGGTGGTCAATCCATTCATTAACCGAATTAGGCGACAGTAGTAAGCTAGTTCCTTATCATTTTCTCTATTGCAGAAATATGAAGACAGTTAACGCCTCCAGCTTTTAAATTATTTATAAATAAGTATTGATAACATTATGACAGGGCCGCATCCAGCGGTTACCATTCTGATGTCAAAGTTGTTCAGAATAAACAGATCACGCCGTATCAGAGTGTGGGTCGGCGGTGAACACGGCGCAGTCGCGGATTGTAACTCTTGGGCCCGGTGCTACATTTATACAGGACCGGATTAGAGGTACAGATAGCCACACGTTGGGTTACTACAATCAGTTTTCATCATCTAATTCTCATTCTATCTTTAAAACAATATTTGGCAGATAATTGTAATAAAAATTCGAGACCACGATAAACATAAGTCCATAGAAAGTAAGCTCGTACTAAAATAAGTGAACATAACACACGCACACACAAACACATACACACACACACACACATATTATGCTTTTGTTTTTATATTAACGAATTGAAATGTCTTTAGATTGTTATTTGTCACGTACCTCTAAACATAGTATGATGTTAATAAACCAAAGAGCGGAGGCTCCTGGCACAGGCATCTATATGCTTAAAAGGAGTCTCCAACCATAATTATGTAAAAATATTTATGTTCATGTAATAAAGCATTTTTTTTTTATAGAAAGTGACATCCATCATGGACAACTGCCGGACGACCCGAAGGAGCCGAACCAAACTGGGCATTTCTTAATTTTTGTGTTGTTTTGTTGACAGCTGTGGTCTATATATTTTTTTCTATAAACACCAGCGAAAGTCACCAATGAGAGGCCGTCGTCGAGGCTGACTGTCGAAGAGTAGTGCAGGATCGACCAAAGTGGCGATTTCTTATTTCGGAGGCCAATATTCAGTTCGGGTTACTAAGCCAGCGGAGTAACCAGCTGAGCCAATGGAGTTTTAGACCGTGGGAGAGCCATGCTTCGGCATGAATGGGCTGGTTTAACCGGATTGATACCACTGCGTCACAGAAAACCGGCGTGAAGCAGCACTGTGCTGTGTTTCGCTGCGTGAGTGAAGGTACCGGAAAGCCCGATCGGGAAAAAAGGGAGTTTAAAGGTTAGTAGCGCACTTCTGACTCCACTGGTGACCCGTCTGCTCATCTGCTACCTATCACAAAAAAAAGTTAGTTAGTTAACACTATTTCTGAACAGCTCCTGAATCCGTCCCTCGCATCAGTGAAGTGCAAAACACTGTCGGCGCGGCGCTGCCGTGATATACTGCGCAGGAGCAACGTGGGCCGCGCTCTACAGCCACCTCAAATTTCCGATCATCTGCGGAATGCGCAAATAATATCCACCGATGCTTTCTTAGTGTTTTTACCCACATACTGCGTCCATCGATCTGTGGAGGAAAGTTACGTAGGTACTCAGATATGACGTTTAAGAAACAAACAATATCTTCGAAGAAGGACAAGGACCAATTTTCTTTTACCTCAGCGACACTTTCTATCAGGTGAGTTTATAGTTAAATGTTAGTCTTAGCCGGGCTAGCGTACCTCGGGCTCCAAAGCGACAGCTTTGAACACAACTGGGAATTACACGCTGTTGGGGATTCTTGAATTATTGTATAAGGAAAAGGCCGGATAGTTGACTACGAAATTAGTTGCTTTAAATGACATAATATTGTGTATTGAAGTATATAAAAATAGAAGTTCTTGACCGACGAGTATATGCTCGCCGGGATGCGTTGATGTCTGTCTCAAGTGTGGCTGGCGGGTGCGACGCAGTCGCCCGCTGCCGTGCGTGAGAAATTCAATTTTGGATCTTGTGTTAACATCGCTAAAATTAGGAGGAGTTAGCCTAATAGTCAAATTTAAAAATGAGCTATGAGCTGCTATGAGCCTAATGGAAACCAGGCCCTAGAAACGTTTTTTTTTAATGTGATACGTAGCAGAACTGCAGACGGATCATTTGATGGTAAGAAATGGCCGCCAACCATTCGCAACACGGATAGAGTTACAATAGCGCTAAAGAGGACATACTGATTACTTGAATTTTTGATTCCATTTTTTTACCTAAAAGAATTACAATAATAAAGTAAAATGAGCCTTAGTTAAGCAATTATAGAGGAGTCCCCAATGCAATTATAACAGACACCATGGCTAGGAATCCTATACGTTACCACTGCCATTAGGCCGCGAGATGTTATTGCACTGCTTCGTTTGAAGGATTCCACATGACAGAAAAATTTACTTGTAAAGCAAGCATCCAATATTACTCTTGAACCTAATTACAAAAAATTTACACCCGTAACTTACCATCCGCTCCGCAGCACGTGCTCATAAATCATCATAAACGGAGGTGTTCCCCGGCGACTTAAAAATTAACAGGCGTGTTAAATCAACGTTCAATCACGGTTGAACTCAGGCGCACACGCGGTGTGACGTCACTGGGTCCCTAGCATGGAAAGTTGCCAGGTGTTTGATTTCCTACTAAATTATTTGATGTGAAAATGGCATAGGTCCATAACTAAATAATGTTACCTAGGAAATTACAGACTTCAAATTTTACAGACATGTTTAATCAATTTTCGGATTCAAAGGCCTACAACATAACATAAATTTACGGCTGAATATTTATCTCCTCTCCTTTTTTTCTTTCTTTTTTTTGGTTCGGTGAGATTAATCTCGTTCGTTATGGAATGGTTTTGTTGAAACCCCTCAAGACTTCAGGACCCCCCACATTTTGCGTGAATTTCCCATAATTGATATAGATAAGCGAAAAATTCTTATGGGATGTTACATTTTCATGAAAAAATCCTCAATGCATTTTCGAGTGGGCTCAACCATTCTCTGACCAGGTGAATGTTCGTACTTCTGAGCTACTGGTTACTGTGTGCCAAGTTATGGGCCTTGAAAATATTGCTTCCACTAAACGTAACATCAATTATTTATTTGTATGTGATAGGTGGGAGATGGCGGCAGATTTGCTGCCGCCCATGGTCACCTGCAACACCAGTAAATCTTTTCACTCCTCTTTGCCCTAAGTTAGGTCTGTACTAATCACGCGCGCTGTAACTTTTTTCCATTCAATCTGGCACCCCTGTGTTAAATCAACCTTCAATCAGTAAACTCCGGCGCACGCGGGGTGTGACGTCACCGGCTCTTTATCTACGAGCCCGCTTGACCCCGTGTCTACCTCACACGACGCAAGTCTTTTGCTGTGGGAATCGGTTAAGAGGCTGATCGCATTAGCGTACGCCGGGCGTGAAGCGGTCTTCGACTTTGAAACAGATGTTTGTGAGTGATGATGGTGAGTTTCGCAGTGATTTCGCGAGGTAACGCTATTTCATTATTTGATAGGTGGCAGACGCCAGACGTTCGACTACCATCGATCACAGAAAGATTTGTGTCTGATATCACAGACAGATCACCAGATCTGATGATTGTATACTATTGCCGCCCATGTACACCTGCAATACCAGTGGAGATTAAGTGCGATGCAAACCTTTAAATTTCCCATTCCGCGGATTGGGGCTCTTGTGCCCTCTCTCAACTTGCGAAACACACTCGCTGCTTCGGTTTTCTCTAGAGTTGCTCTCCAACGATTAATCATAATAGTGTAATTAAAAAAACTGGTAGATTTATCTCGCGAGATTGTGATGTGTGATGATTGGAATTAAACTTAATTTATTTTTAGTTATATTATAATTAACGAAGTAAAATGCAAGATTTTGAAAAAAGGCGCAATTCGCACACTGCTGATTTTTATTCGCTATATTATAATCTGACGGAATATAATGTGGTATATTGGGAATTGTGCGACTAGCTCCTTAAAGATAAATCTTAATTAAATCTTATAATTAAGTCATCAGTTTAATATTATGTGATGTCTGTTTTAAGATTTTGATTTTCGAGAATGTAATAATTACTAATATAAATGGTCATTTTGTAATTATGATATTTAACACAAAGGTTAACTCATTTGACATCAAACGGTTTAAATTATCCATCAAAAAGGTCATTGCCCGCAAAAGATTTTAATTTTTTATTTACTAATGATCTCCTACTGTGAATCTGTCATCTGAGCCATCTTTATCTCAAATGAGCAAGCATTTGATCATAATCACACTTGATGTTAATAAAGATGAGTTAAGATTTATGGCTTTTTATTTTTAATCTCAAATCTTTTCTAGCAAATTTGTTTGTCTGTGACAGACTTTCAGAACACTTTTGAACTCTACTCACAGTAACTTGTCATTGTTTTTTTTAGTGACAAGTGACACAGCATATTGGCTCTCCTAAGTCTGATGGTAAGCAAGAAGAGAGTTTACCGTGGGAGAGTCAAGCTTCGGCATGAATGGGCCGCCTCGACCGGAGTGATACCACGGCCTCACAGAAAACCGGCGTGAAGCAGCACTGTGCTGTGTTTCGCTGCGTGAGTGAGGGTACCGGAAGCCCAATCCGGGGGATAGGGGGGGTTTAAAGGTTGGCAGCGCACTTGTGACTCCACTAGTGTCGCGGGTGTCCATGGGCGGCGGCAATTGCTTACCATCAGGTGATCTGTCTGTTCGTCTGCCTACATATTGCATAAAACAAAAAGAGAGATCACGTTGCAGTTACAAAGGACGCGATGTCAAGGCATCACTTCCGTTGCCACTGCCTTACTGGCCCTTCTTCGCGCTCTGTTAATGGAATCCATATTGTTGGATCCATGTTTTTCATTTCAAAAACATTCATCACTATAAAATCTGCTGTTTCAGACAAAATCGCTGCATGAGTACCAGGTACCGGAGGCCTCATTTGGGCTAAGGAGTTTAAAAGTTGGCAGCGCACCTGTGACTCCACTGTTGTTACGGAATTTCCATGGGCGACGGCAATCGCTTACCATCAGGTGATGTGTCTGCTACCAATAGGTAACATAAAAAAATCACACAAATAGATGTTCAAAACAGTCTAAGTTAATGTGGTTGTTGGTCATATCTAAGCTCTAAATAGTTTGTAGCTATTTTGTAAATGTTTATTGACTGAGCAAATTAATGTAGGTACAGTAATTGTGGCAACGACCTAAATTGAATCTTGGTCCTTAAAATAAGTGCCTCCACCAAATACGTTTCTGCGCAACCACCACCAGTCTACTATGCTGAGCTCTTTAGTCTCTTTAAGTCTTTAGAGACCATCCAACCAGTCCACAGGCCTTCGTTTTTCGTCAAGTATCATAACAAACCAAGCCTTAACATCTTCTCAGTCGTACGACTGATCAATAATCACGTGATTATTGATTACTCACCATGTTTGGACATATCATCCGAAACGAGAGCTCCTTGGAACGTTTAATGGTAGAGGGAAGAGTCAGCGCTCCCGAGGCAGATCACCTACAAGGTGGACGGACAGTATCAAGTCTGCTACAAATTGTTCCTTAACTGAATGTGCACACAGTACCACAAACAGAGCCTTAACATATCCCACGTTAAAACCTGGCAAAACCAAGTCTAACGCATTAAGCAAACACGCCAAAAACATTCAAAGATATAATGAGATATAATCAAGACGGAGATGTATATTTGGTCACGTGTACTACATTCGGCCGATTTGACCTGGGGTCAGACTCTCGCCCGCCGTATCATAATTACCAGTGAAATAACCTGATTGTGATCACTGCACGCACACACATAAATGTGTGTAGGGCCAGTGGTTCTCAATGTTTGGTCTAATTGATTTATTGTTTTTTTTTATATATTAAATAACCTCATTTCACCTGATGGAAAGTGTCAATAAGGTCAATAAGATGTAGCGTGCTTACCCAGAAGAAGCCTATTCACTCTCGACTTAAAGACACCCAAATTGTAGCTCTCTGGGAATACAGAAGCCGGCAAGTTGTTCCATTCTTTAGCAGTTCGTAACAAGAAAGAAGAAACGAAACGCTTAGTACGAGCTGGTGGAACTTGCACAGTGTAAGGCTGGATTCCTGTCGTCTTCCGTAATGTCCGGTGGTAGAAAGGAGAAGGTGGTATCAGGTCGTGAAGCTTATTCGAACACTCTCCAAAATGCATCCTATAAAAAACCGATAGACAGGCCACTCTACGTCGGTGAGCGAGGCTGTGGGCTCCACTAATTCTGCGTTACCAACTAACTTCATGGTTCGACACTCAATCGAGTCGAGGGCAGCCAGCTGATACTTGGCAGAGCCATCTCATAGGTGACTGCAATATTCCATACACGACCGAACTGCTGTTGTAGATTAAAAGCACGCAAACTGAGATTTTGATCCTTATAATGCTTGGCGGATGAAAAATCAGACTTCAAAAGACGTTCGTCAGATGTATCAAAACGCACGTCCTTGGTTTTCACAACTTACTCATCTTTCAAACACCGTGTTTTAAAATTTCAATGCTTCTGTTTAGGCTGTCAGGTATGATTTCTGTGGACAATACCATGGACTAATGATAATACCTGTAAAATTCGACGATCCGTTCTGTTTCCAGCCACTTGTCACCAATCTGGCCATTTTACAAAGATCTCAGTCCTTTGATACCTGGGGCGCCTTGCTGGGCGCTTACCGAATGATCGACCCAGGAACGCTCTCATCACAGCTTCTTGAAAGAATTCTCATGTCGGAGGCCAAGATCCACTTCGGGTCGCTGAGCCAAATTGGTAAGTAAGTAATACCTATAGCTTTGGGAACGATAATCAGCATGCCATTTAGCTTTCACTTTTATTGCAATATCTTATTATTTTCAATAAATTTACATAAACGTAAGAAAAGCAGCCTCCACAGTATACGTTTTTTGGATGTCTGCTTTTTTCGAGGTAGAGCGATGGAAAAAACATGCACCTTCGTAATGTGAGCTTTAAGGCTCGAATATGAAGAAATTGATCTGGAACTTTCGAATTTAAAAGCGTTTTATGTTCGTTGGTGAAAAAAAACATCGTGTACGCTTTGGCATAGATGGGCCGGCTCGACCGGAGTGATACCACGGTCTCAAAGAAAACCGGCGTGAAGCAGCACTGTGCTATAATTCGCTGCGTGAGTGAGGGTACCGGTGGTTCAATCCGGGGGAAAGGGAGGTTTAAAGGTGAGCAGCGCGTTTGTGACTTCACTGGTGTCGCGGGTGTCCATGGGCGGCGGCAACCGCTTACCATCAGGAGATCCGTCTGCTCGTCTGCCACCTATCACAAAAAAAAAACTAGTTACGTTAATTAGATTATCGACGGCATAAAAGAGGAAGATTTAGAATTGTTTTTTTTTTTATTTTTTTTTTCCATAATAAATATTGCACCACCTACCCCTCCTCAACTATTAAATGTCCTTTACCCGGAGGTTGTCTGGAAGAAAAGGTTGTCTGTCGCTTTCAGCGTTAAGACCACCGAAATTGTACACAAAATTTCTGTAATGTCAAGTACTTAATTGTGTATATGGCCGTGTGGTCCCCGGCAGAGTAGAATAGGCCACCCTCACTCTTACCGAGGTGTCGTAAAAGGCGACTAAGGTAAAGCTGCTAGCATGATCATCAGCACCCAGAGAAGGAAAACTCTGCACTTATATCAAAACCCTCGCCAACCCGTCTGCCAAGCGTGGTGAGTATGGCAATTACCCCTCATGTGATTGAGGGAGGCCCGTGCCCCAGCAGTGGGGACTTAAATGGGCTGATGATGAATTGTGTATATTGTGCAATAAAGTATGTCTGTCTCTCTATTCCTAAAGTTTGAGAGGCACACAAGAAATGCACGCCAAAGCACAACAGCCGTTGCTAGTAAAGCACCCTGACGTCTCTCGCATGCCGACGGCCCACCATTTTGTCTAACCGCCAGTTAAATAGCCGGCTCGACCCGTCGATACATCAATCACACAAACAAACATGTATCATTTGGGACTTGTAAGTTTTTTTCTTCACAATTAGACCTTTTGTAGACTCCGTACAAAATGGACAAGTCTGAAATATAATAAAATGCGTCGTTTAGCATTTAGATTTGGTTTAAAGCTATTGTTGGGGCGCCTATTGTTGTAGATGTTAAGTGAATCTTTGTGAATGATTTCTGTTGTATTGATATTTAGAATTATAGCAATAGAGAAATTGTACTTTGAATTGATGTAGTCGAAGATAAAACATCACATTAAATCTTTCTAACTTTGGTTCGTTAGAATTTAAAAATGTAATGTTTATCGTTATTTTGGCCCTGTTGGTCTAGTGGTTTAAGTACCAGGCCATGATCTCAGGGTTCTGGGTTCGATTTCCGGGTCGAACAAAACTAATGTTTTCGAGTTTTTCGAACATAGCTCGGGTTTGTGGTCACCAATCCGCATTAGGAAAGCGTGATGATTAAGCCTAATCCCATCATAGTAACGATGACTTGAATTCTATGATGGAAGCCTTTGCCCTGCAGTGGGACAATTTATGGGCTGATACTATACTATAAGTTTTATTATGTATTTAAACTTATCTGTGTAATTTTCGGTTCTCGGGGTCCTGGGTTCGATTCCCGGGTGGAGCAAAGATATGTTTCGAATTTTTCGAACATAGCTCGGGTTTGTGATCACCATTCGGCATTAGGCAAGCGTGGTGATTAAGCCTTTCTATGATGGAGGCCTTTGCCACTGCAGGCAGTGGGACAGTGACAGGCTGATACTTTACTTACTTTTTTATGTTTATAGCGATAAGCAGTAATGGCAGACGTTTATGGATCACTTGATGGTAAGCGCTTGCCACCGCACATAGATACCCGTAACACATGTGAAGTTACTAGTGCACTGATGACCTTTAAACTCCCCTTTTTCCTGGATTGGGCCTCCAGATTCAGAACCCTCACTAATTCAGCAAAGCACAGCGCACGCGCTGTTTCATGCCGATGCAGTGTAATATCACTCTGGTCGAAACGTAGCTCTCCCACTGGCTCAATAAAACATTCATTAGTAAATCTGCTAAAACTTAAGTCACAATGTTACTAAAGTCAACAACCTATTAGTTAGAATCAAAAGTTGCTATATCAAATTATGTAAAAATATTTATAGATCTGAGTCACACCCATTATATAATAAAGTTATAATAACAACATTTTACGACAATCACGGCTAATTTAATAACATAAACATAAAAACGGCTATTAAAATACCACAGCAAATCTATTCAAAACTCACCATCCGTCCATTATACGTCATTAGCATAGCGCATAACTTAATAGCTAATTTTAAATATCAAATTCTAATAATAATAATAATAGAAAAGATGTATTAATGATGCGCCAAATAGTAATTTCATCATCATCATCATCATCAGCAACCCACACTCGTCCACTGCTGGACATAGGTCTCCCCTAATGCACGCCACTGCTCCCGATTTTCGGCCACTCTCATCCAGCCCACACCAGCCAGCCTTCGAATGTCATCATCCCATCTTGTCGCAGGGCGTCCGCACACTACGCTTACCGAGTCGCGGTCTCCACTCAAGGACTTTACGGCTCCAACGGCTGTCAGTTCTGCGGCTAATATGACCAGCCCACATGAATAGTCATCTAGTCAAACATATTTAAGGTTAAATTACCGAGGAAAAATGAATGCGTGTAATCAGGCGTTTGAAAATACACGAAAAGTCATTCGACCTCCTCATGCCGGTTGCGTCTTAATCTGTCGCTCTGGAGCCCTGGGTACGTTTACACCATAATTCAGGATTCGGGGAGTCTGGTTATTACAGTGAAACGACTGCCGTCTGACCTTTGCAACCCTTAACAGAGAAACTAGAGCGTCTGAATTATGGTTAGGAAACTATACGTTTCAGAAACTATCCGAAACGAGCAGGTTTCCCCACGATGTTTTCCCGCCGAGCTCATGGTAGAAATACATAATGTCCTCCAAACCGATATCTCGGTCATGGCGGCCAATCTCAGCGATCAGCCATCGACGCAGGACCTATTATAGTGCACAAGTATTTGCGCAGACACAAGTGCACTCTCTATTCCCGTACCCTCTTATTCCGATGGGACACTAGTGTGAAGGACCGGAGAGGGATCGGGCGCAAAACCAGCAGCTTAACGTGCTTTCCGAGGCACGGGGGTACAAGACCGCCAACTTCCAGACTCCGCTGCCACTAAAAATTTCTTACCGAAAACAAAGGTACAATTTTTTGGCCCGACCCGGGGATGAACTCGGGACCTCTTGCGCAGCCGTCGCTTTAAAGTGCGACCCACTAACCACTGCGCCACCGAGGCAGTCAGTCTCAGACATAAGGAAGATTAAGGCGCACATAGTATATAAAATATGTATACATTCTCAATTTCATTTGTTAAATTACGTTGCATTCTCTTCCCCTATTACGAATACGATATTTTTTTCCTATACCCAAAAGTTGTCTGGAAGCAATCGCTACAAGCGATAAGACCGCCTTATTGTACTGTCTGTTGTTGTTCATATTCATATTTTTTTATTGCAAAATCACATTACATTATTATATTAGGTCTTAAATGTAATATTGCGGTATACATGTGACGCCCTGCAAGGGCATAGCAATTTCAATAGGTGGACTAGATGACATTTTAAATACATTAATTAATACAAAATAATGAATAACAAATGATAATTAAATTTACAACACTCAACAAATATGTAGATATTATTACGCTTAATAGTATCCCTATTGCAAGTAATAAGTTGCATAGATTCTTATTAAAAACTTACAATTATCCGATTTTATTGATTAGGAAAAGTTTTAATTTTTTGTTAAAAATTAAGAATTTTCGTATATTTTTAATATGGTTTGGTAAATGGTTATAAATTTTTATTAGCATGTTATGTGGGCTATGCGAGAGTCATTTTAATTTGGAGAATGGTATCCTTAATTTATTTGAGTTTCTGTTGTTTCTTCTGTAAACCTCCTCTGGAGAATATAGGTTTTTATATAGCTTTGTTGTATCAGGCTTGTATTTTCTTTTTGTGCAATAAAGAAAATCTATCTATCTATAGATTTGAAAAATCCACAGGTGTTTGCTTTGATTCAAACCACAACCCCCATATAGAAGGCACGTTTTAAATCACCATTGCTCTCAAGTCATACAAGAACGAATGTATGTAAACAAGCGTTTTAAAATACAAGTCACTCGGGCTGTGCCTGCTGTATTGGCTTCCCAAATCGCTGTGTTCATGTGTCGATCATCTTAATTGATCATTCAACGTGCCCTCTAAACGGGAAATATTTAAACGCAGACACTTAATCAATTTACTGAGATCGCAAGCACCACTCAATCATGCCTCTGAGACTAAATGGAGCGCAGAACCGGCATTGCTCTGAAATGTTCGAAATAAAAGTTAGTTTTGAATTTTCGTGGTCACTAACATTAGAAAAGTTCTTTACGAGATTTCTACCAGTGTACTTACCTTATTTTTGAGTTTCTGATATTTCGGCGCTGTTGCAAGCGTCCATGATCACGGAGTTACTGAAGTTTTTGCGAGTAAGTTGTTACTGGCAGACATATCGGTATGCCATCTTTCGCAGTATTTTACTACGCGCACCTGCGGTACCACTGTACACTAACTCACTACTTTTCTCGCACCTGTTCTCAACAGTATCTGGCCGTGAAATGACAATTTGCTTAGCTTTAACTCCAAAATAAGGTACATGGTAAAAATATCGTACACAACTTATTCTATAATTAAAGTTTTTTTATAGTGTTGTAGGTTTGCTTCCACGACGTCATAGAAATGTGATGTGAAACAAAATTTGTAGTATTTCGTCGAGTGAGTGAGGGAATCGAAGGCCCAATCCAGTGGGAAGGATGGTTTTAGGTGACGGGTAGGACATACTAGCGACGCCAATCGATTTTAATGTTTTGCTACAAAACCGATTCTATTTTAAACAACTTTGGGGTTACAATCCCTCGGCAAACACCTATACTATTTATTTAACTGTTTGGTCAGCTTTTGCACTCAAATTTTTAATCAATTTTTCGCGTACAATAACGGACCCAACATTTGTGCATGGTTATTTAATAAATATTATAAGTGTTTGCCGAGAGATTGTTACCCCGAAATCGTTTAAAATAGATCCGGTTTAGTAGCTAAAAATTAAAATAGATTCACGTCGCTAGTGTGCCCTACCCGTCACCTTAAATGGTTGCAGAGCACTTGTGATTCCATTGGCATTCACTTACTATCGTCTACCACGGTAAACAGTCTGATCGTCTGTCATGTATAACAAAAAAAAAATCAATTAACAGCCTAAATCCACTGCCGAACGTCTAGATGTCCTCGTCAAAACCCGTCTGCTCCAACGATTGTTGAATCTACGTAAGGCCTAGAACGCACTAGAGCGGTAGGCCGATACAGCGCACATCAATGTTTACTTGAAACCGCTTGATAACAACGCACTCATTTGCGGCCAGCCGTCAAACTGCTCCGATTGTTCTGGAGCTGATGGTTAGTGTGTTCTAGGCCTAAGAGGTAGCCTACCTGCCACAGCAGCTTGTTGTCTATCTCGTTCCGTATACAATTATGGAGGGAGATATCATCATTTTCTGATCTATATATGTATAAAGAAAGAGGTTAATGATACAGACAGCGGCGAAGCTTATAGGTAATCAAAAACACGAAACGCTTGGACGATGTAATCAATATCTAGCGCCATCTATTGGTGTAAAGTGGAATTAATGGTCCGTAACGAAGTAAAGGCGGGTCACTTGCTTATTAAATTAAACGTATAGCATGTATTTTATGGTGCCCACCAACAATGTGTTTCAGTGTATGGCTAGTTATTTACTTAACTGGTTTTTTTTTTACCTTACAGTCTTCACCTTTCTGGGTTGTCAATTTTTATCTTCGATTGAGTTTAATGTTTTAGCAATCATTGTAAATCAATGACCTTCCCCCTACTGCAGGTCATTGATATAAATATTTATTTTTATTGTGAACTAAAAAGCCTTAAACTTTTTACCAAATTTCACATCTCCGACACACTTTTCATCTTTGGCAGCCCACTGACAATCCGTCAGCATCGTCGAAATCGGCAAAGGGCAATCTTTAGCCGATTGGGTGCCACCTTATCTTCCTTTATGGTACGATCTTAAAAAAGATTTATGATAACTCACGGTCAGGACGAAGCCCACAAACACTTTAAAATAAATGACAAGGAGTCACTTCCAATTGTGATCGAAATGCTTTCTGCAGTAAAATTAAACGATAACCCCGTCGTTTAGAGAGATTTAAATGGCTTAGTCGATTTTATTGGATCTGCCTACGTTTAGCTTGGTTGTGATCTCGTCCGATTTTATGTCTCCCACCTGAGACGTTTTGTTATATTTATGTATGGTATAAATGCTTGTAACCTTTTGTCAGACGTCATTTGCTCTATTTTTTGCGTAGGTACGTTCCCGCGGTAGTATTTTGTTTATTGAAATTGAGATCTCGCGATAATTTTTTTATGTAGTTTCAAAATTTCTCAATAGATAGATGTTCTTATTGCGCAGAATGAATATACAGGTAAAACAAGAACTTGCAATATAATAATGCAGTCGCTTGCAGCGATTCCTTCCAGACTACCTATGAGTAGAGGACAGACAACAACAGATGATTCTATTGTACTAGTTTTCTCATCAGATTAATCCGTTTTTATTTATGGAAACTTTTTTAATGCCATCGATGGACTACAATAATAATAAGAACTATTATGGATTAATAGTAGCTACTCAGGTAGCTATCAAAGGTAATTTATTTAGCTTAGCAAGGAACAAGATTAGGTTAGCAAGTAACCTGGAAAAACTGGCAAATCTGACATCTTAAAAATCTCTTGTTGGAGGCCAAGATCCAACCGGTGCAGCGCAGTAAGTAGATAAGAATACTTCGTCTTGCAGAACATTGAGTCACATCCACCTCCTTGCGTCGTTTGCCCCCAGTGCGGAGGGTAGTGGTCTAGTTGAGTATTTTTTTCCCGCACTATCGTCCGCCAGTCACTCCATTCTCGTCCGCGTGGATCTCATCACCTGTGGCGTTTAAGGTTGAGCTGATTTGACCGGACCAGTGAGTCACATTAGTTTCCCTCAAAACGTCTTTTGCTAACCGTTCTCAATAGCGACCATTATTCTTGCGCACCACTCCCGCGTTATCATTGTTAGCCCAAACTATTATTACGGGTACCAACTCAGTAACAATTTCAACTCCATTATTAATGCTTCTGTTACCACATAACTAGTACAGGTTATTACTTTTATTAGCGAAACTGTCCATTTATCGGCTACCATTGACAATAAGCTAATTTTGCAAGATGGCCGTCGATGTAAGAGATGGCTGGATGGATCACACAATTGTGCATATTTTTAATGAATATTCAAAATAAATAAAACACCAAAACCATTTTTGCGTATTAATGTCCAATTAATCTAGAAGTTATTCTACTGCCTTTTTTATTTACTACTAAATGTGGCCTATGTTTAGATTTGCGCGGATTTCTGGCCGATGGCTCGCAGGAGTTGGTGCAGGGCTGACCTAGATGGAGACTTTTATTATCGGAGGCCAAGGCTCACTTTGGGTCGCTGCACCAACCTAGTTAGTTTAATTTTGCTTAGCAGAAAATTGGAAGGAAGAAGACCAACAGGCCGTAATCCCCAGTGATAGTCAGACCAGATAGCGAAACAACTCAAGATCCCGATAAGCACTGCCCTACACTGAGCGGTGGAGTGCAGCCGATGGCGACAGCTGGTCCGATTTTGTAATCGGAATGAGTCATGATCCTCAGAAGTCAGGGAATAATCAAGAATAGTCAGGGTATGATCGAAGGGTGGGAGATCAGTGAATTTACATAGCTCCTTCATCACTGCCCATTTGATCTCTCTCTCAAGCTTTCTTCATAAACGATTAAGTTTTCAGTCACTAACTTGCTCATTTGCCTCCCTTTCTCATACCAAAAAAATATTTCGCCAGGTCCTCATGTCAGAATTTTAAAAATTAGGCAATGTTTCCTACAAGATACTTACAAATACCAGAGTGAATCCATTATTTTTGAGTATCTTATCTGATTAACAGCCTATACGATAAGGAGAAGAAAAATACATTAACTAAACATAAGTACAATGGTTTTCGCCAAATGCCACTAATTTTATATTTCATTGCATGTATCTTCCTCTATAGATGATAACAGCATCTAACATTTTTTATGTGATAGGTGGCAGACGAGCGCCTATTGGTAAGCGATTGCCGCCGCTCATAGACAGTCACGACACCAGTGGACCCACAAGTGCGCTGCCAAAACTTAAACCCCCTTTCCCCCGGATTGGGCCTCCGGTACCCTCACTCACGCAGCGAAATACAGCACAGTGCTGCTTCATGCTGGTTTTCTGTGAGGCCGTGGTATCACTCCGGTCGAGCCGGCCCATTCATGTCGAAGCACATTTTTAATGTGATATGGGGCAGAACAGTATTTACTTTCTATTGACTACGGACATCGTAGTGTGCTGACTACAGCACTACGCGACTACGCGTGTAGTAGTATAACAAAGTTATGGAACTCTATGTAGTATATAACCAATTACTTATTCTTAGTCTCAATTTCAAACCAATTACTTAAACTTAGTCGTTTAACTAAATTCTCCACCTCTCGCTCGTACAGCGAAATATGAGTTAAATTTGTGATATTAAGCAATAAATTATAAAAACTAAAACCCGATTTCCAGAAAACACGCACTAAAAAGTACGAAACAAGAAAATTGTCTCTGCCGAAATAGTAGGGGAGCCCAAGAGGGGATTTCGGGATTTACTAAAGCGCGGCAGATTAATATACAGTAGGATACCTGGTACCCGGCTACTTACTTCCACCAGATATGAGCCTCATTTATAAGGACGCCCGTAAAGGATAAAGGATCAGATTAGTAAAAAAAAATTGTTCATTTGAAATTTTCGGGCGCGTCAGATTAAGGTAGGGGGAGTTAGTTATATGCTAAAACATCTATATTCCTCTAATCTGACAATTTAAGGGTGACGTAAAGAAGGGGGAGGGCTACAAAGTTGAAAAAAAAAAACGTCATCTCGACATTCTCGAGCGTGGTTAAATTTTTTTTTATTTTGAAGGGAATAGATCAAGATTTATGAGAAATATATAATCTGACGATTTCCACAAGCCGAAGTAATAAAAATTAATTAATAAAGTTTCGCGCAACTACGCGATGCCTGTATTCCCCTCTCCGCGTTTCTATTCCTCTCTCACTTTTCCTCTATCTATTGCTCTCTCATTCCGTCCCTACTCCACTCTGGTTTCTGTTGCCATGACAGCTGATCACAGAGACGCGTTCACGACTTGTAGTTTACAACGTATTACCAACGTTTTTGTTTATTTCATGATTTTAATATGTCGTGGTTCGTGTTCTAGTGAAGAGGAGATGAGTAAAACTCGAAGTCCAGATTCGTATTGATTTTATTTACAACTTAGAGCCAGAGGAGGAAGATGATTCTACCGATGAAGATGACGATTAAAAAAAATGCTTACAAAAACTTAATTTTTTATAATTATTTTGTTGTAAATACAAGTATTCTTCTAAAAAAAATTCACACTTTTTAATTTGCATGCTATTTCTTGAGCTTTTCAATTAATTAAGTTTCATGATTTAGAAAAATGAAAAAAATTTTTTTTTAATTGTCAGATTAGGCGTATCCCTCCAGGTAATCGTCAGATTATGAGATATTACGTCCAGGGCATTAAGATGAACCATATATATCTTAATCTGACGCGCTTGAGTAGTTCAAGATGACGATTTTTTTTGCACATTCTAATAATGGCCGTGAGCTTGCGTCACATCTGAATCGTCAGATTATTACATAATAGCTTTTTTTAAGTTCACTTAACATTCCCTTCGAAAATCTGACGCGCTCGATTAAAATTTTTTTTTTCAATTTTCAACCCTTACGTACGACCACCCCCATCATGAAAACTATCAGATTAACATACGTACATGTTTGAAAAAACGTTAAACATAGATTCTATCAATATCTGACACGCTCGAGTATGTCCATGCAACAGTTTTTTTTTACATTTTTGAAAATCTATAGTTGCTCCCCCCACCGATGAAAAGGTATATATCATATGACATTTTTTTCTTCTTATCATCTAAGCTTTGCACTCAATAAGTCTCAATGACGCTCGAGTAAATCCCGATTTAGCACGGCGGGCTCCCCTACTAAAATTATTATGCCGTATCGCCAAGGTCAAGCAAAAAAATTTTTTTTAGTTCCTTACTCTAACTGCCCTAGAGGGCGCTGTAGTCAATTTAACGTGACGTCATGTCGCCTATAACCAGAAAACAATCAAGACGCTTCTAATGACACCTCATTTGTTCAAATATGATTACTAGTTTAGAAGTTATGAAGGAAAAGATGAAGAACCACTAACACATACATACAGGTCAAAATCATAACCCCCCTGTTTGCTGCGGCGTAGTCGGGTAAAAGCGCCACTGCCCTAAGCATTTACTTACATTTACATTTACTTAGGACGTGGCGTTTTTGCTTTTCTAGATCACATTTAGAACACTTATATTATTTTTTTATTTTTCTTTACAATTACATAACCCAAGCCGCTTCCAGAACAAATTGTAACATTGCCCACTAATTTCTATTATCAAATGTTGTTCAGCAGTTTTTGAGCCTGCCAGTCTGGTTGCAGTCCGCGGGTGGTCCGCACTCAGTACAATCTGTATTTACATATAACACTGTTCGCAAACCAGCAGTAAATATAACAATTTAAATTCTAATTACGTATTCTTGTCTCGGAACACCAGTTTTGTATTGATAAGCGATTGAGTTATATTTAATGAAATAAGTGTTTTAGGTGCTCGGGTAATTGAATAAACAAATACTTGCTTATGAAATTTTAAGCAAATTACCTCCTGAGATAAAGTGCTATTCATATTTGAGCTTATATTGCTAGGTTTATGCAAATTGGTTACAGGTCTTCCTTTTATTAAAGGCTTTTTAAGAAACGAAAGTAGTATTGGCTCTTTTTTGCAGAATTTCGTACTTGCACACTAGCATTATTAAATAAAATTAATCTTATTATTTTCTCGGACCTAACTTGCTTTTATAAGCTAAGATATAGGGAATTGCTAAGATTTTACTAAGATAGAGAAATAGGACTTAATAGGATAGGAAAAAAAGGTTAATTTACACACTCTTAGAACGTACAAGTTGACGCAGAAATTAATGTGTTTGAGCACTAAACGCAACACCATTTGCGCCAGCGCAAACAGTGGACACCCAGCTTTAAGCGTCTAATTAATAAAACTCTCATTACACTTCTCTACTTAGTCAAATTTATGCTCATAATTAGAACCCTTATCTACACCTCCGGAGATAATCTCCGGCGCAGTCACACGTTGTCATTGAAATCATTTTATCTGTTATTGAAGAGGCATACCGGGTTATCATACGAAATAATAATAACATTACAATATTTTGTACATTAAGTGCATTCGGGGTGTGGTGCCTCGATAAGTGAGGCGACGGCTTATGCGTTCCTTAAGATACTGGATCTATAGGGTTAAGAAAGTTTTAGAATGGACGTTCTGTAAGTAAACGGAGCTGCGTTACGACCTTAATGGTCGTAAGGCACAAAGTTCTTTTTAAAGCCAAAACAATTGATTTTCTATTGTCTCTGCGGTCTGGGCCTTAGGAAGTTGGTTTTGACGACCTCGAGTTGTAGTTGGGCTGCACAACTTGCGTCCTGTTGGTCTAGTGGTTTAAGTACCGGGCCGTGATCTCAGGGTCCTGGGTTCGATTCCCGGGTCGAGCGAAAAGTATGTTTCGAATTTTTCGGACATAGCTCGGGTTTTTGATCACCAATCCGCATTTGACAAGCGTGGTGATTAAGCCTAATCCCATCATAGTAGCGATAACTTGATTTCTATGATGGAGGCCTTTGCCCTGCAGTGGGACAGTTTTTAGACTGATTAAAAAAAAACGTTTCGGATCTGGGTGTGCTGGTAGACGACACAGTTATCACCGATAGTACAGGAAATTTTAAAGTTTGCGAATATATATAATTTTATAGAAGAAACTTATTTAACCAGATTCCTAAGGAACTCTAAATACTTATATTGAGTTTAGCTGCAGTAAAAAAAAAAACAATTAAAATCTTATCAATCATTCATACAGCTATCTATTATAACATGCATTTAAGTCTCCAGTCTATTTAATATTCAATTAGTATCAGTATACTGATTCGTAATCTAATTTTATTATAGACCCAAACTTTATTGTGTCTGTAATGGATAAATCTAGATGAGGCCAATTAACCAGAGTAAAAAACATCAATAGGAATTCACTATCTATCTAGGTAGGCGAAGCGATCCAAGAGGCAATAGGTCTTTTTATTTATTTATTTTTATTTATTTATTTTATTTAAGGAAACATACAGCTTTTTATATATTTCATTATTAAACTAAGTTATAATAGATATTACATTAGCCTTCACAGTTTCCAAAGTTAAGTTGTACACAATACAATTCTGGTAAGACAGACACCTAATTCGGTAAAACTAAAGATAAAACAATATAATACTAGGTAGGTATATACTTAAAAATTTTGAAACACCATGGTAAAGCCTACATTACTCGTGCATTGATCTAAGAAGACGGCGGTACTTCGCCAGCTTCTCGTGGAATATGTCAATGTGAATGAAACTTTTATTATATGCACTGGTTGTTCTCACAATAAAACTATTTTTAGCGTAATTAGTACGACAAAGAGGTATATGAAACGTATGCTTCTGTCGTGCACTGGATCGGGGGCACTTAAATGTTATTTTTTTAAGTAAGTAAGGTGAGTCAATTAGATTGTTAATAATTTTGTACAAAAATATTTGATCTCTGAGCTTGCGTCGGGAAGCTAAAGATTGGATTGAGTTCATGTAATTGTTATTTTTAAATCTATATTTTAAGCGTCTAATGAATTAGTTCTGTATCCCCTCCACTAAATCTATGTATTTCTGATACTGAGGATTCCAGACAGTAGAGGCGTATTCTAACTGAGATCTCACATATGCGTTATAAAGTAAAATTAAAGTATTCACATTCCTAAAATCAGTCCCCTGACGGAAAATAAAACCAAGAAGTTTGTATGCTTTCGCAGTTATCTTATTGACGTGGGCCTCAAAATATAATCCACTATCTAATAGAACCCCAAGATCCCTAATCTCATTTACTCTTTTCAAAATCTTTCCTTCAAGCTTGTATTTGAAATGTATAGGATTTTTTTTTCTCGTAAATGATATTGTACAACATTTTTCGACATTAAGATATAACTTATTAAGATTACAATAGTCACATAATCGATTTAGATCATTTTGCACCCTTTCACAGTCATGAAGATTGTTAATAGCACAAAATATCTTTGTATCATCAGCGTATAGCAGTACTTTTGAATCTGCAAAGCACTTAATAACATCATTGATGTAAATATTAAAAAGTAACGGGCCGAGATGAGATCCTTGAGGGACTCCCGATGATATTGGACTGAAAGATGAGGTAAAACCTTTTGTTGTGACCGCTTGCGTCCGATTCCTGAGATAAGATGCCAACCATCGAAGAAGATCACCATGTATACCGACTTCTTCAAGTTTGTTTATCAAAAGAGAGTGGGATATTTTATCAAATGCTTTTGAATAGTCAGTATACACGGCGTCGACCTGACATCCCTCCCCCATGGATTTCAAAACAAAGTCAAGAAATACGCCCAAATTAGTCTCGGTCGATCGCCGGGCAACAAAACCATGTTGGTTGTGTATGAGAATAGGACTTATTGTTGGATACACAGAATCACAAACAATCTTCTCAAAAACTTTAAAATTGACCGTGGGTTTGGCACGTGAAGAGAGTACGATTAATGATAACTCGGATGGATATGCCTCCTTTTTAGGGTTCCGTAGCCAAAGGCAAAAAACGGAACCCTTATAGATTCGTCATGTCTGTCCGTCTGTCCGTCCGTCCGTATGTCACAGCCACTATTTTCCGAAACTATTAGAACTATAATATTGAAACTTGGTAAATGATGAAGATGTATTTTGTTAAGAGCATTACGATTTTTACACAAAAATTGGAAAAAATATAAAAATTGGGGAGGTCTCCTTACTTGAAACTGAAACTCAAAAATGTTTTGTATATCAAACCTATACATGTGAGGTATCTATGGATAGGTCTTTAAGAATGATGTTGAGGTTTTCAACATCATTTTTTCTAAACACAATACTTTGCGCTTGAGACGCCCCCAAAGTGGTAAATTGTGTGTGCCACCCCTTTAACTTCTATAATAGATTAAATATAAAACTAAAAAAATAATTGATGTACATAATCATGAAAACTAACAACTTTTTTTAATACGTTATAAACCGTAAAGCGCAATTTACCTTCCATATATCTTCTTCATGGGCGAGTCCGACTCGCACTTGGCCGGTTTTCTTTTTCTTAATAGAACCACGATTTGCTATATATTTTACAAAACGACATTATAAAAGGCACGAATTCTTTTATAGTAACTTTGAAAACCTCAATGGTGGATTTAGTTTCCCAACGCTGTTCTAAATAGAATACTGTTTAGGTATCTATTTAAAATTCAGGAATCAACGCATTTTTTTTTCTAAAATTGACCCTTGTCATATTTGTCCATGGTGGGTGGGTGTTAGTAGTAAGTAGGTACAGTCAACTCCAAAAATATGTATACACTTTAGGACGTTGTCACAATATATAATATAAGAAAGTAGACCTCTACTTTCTTATAGGTAAGTATTGTGACAAGGTCCTAAAGTGTATACATATTTTTGGAGTCGACTGTACCCACCATCGGGTTGATAATGGTGTTCTATTAAAACCTTTTTAAAACACTTCCTTTCAAATATTAGAAAAGGGATTAAAAGCTAACAACGAAATACAGAAGTAAAAAAAGAAATATTCACATTCAAACTATAATTAATTAAGACGGGGATTAACACTAAATTTATTATGACAAACAAAATTGTGGACTCACATATTTTGCGTGACGTTTACGTTGAGCGTTTGTAGTCCGCTTGTGACCACGGCTGCTGTAACGTAGCCGAAACGTCCATGTAAGTACTAAATGTTGTATCTCATATAAATTTCGTGTTGTCCGTCTTAATTAAATCTAGTTAGAATGCAAATCTTAAAACTCTTTACATTCTAGTCGATTCTTAAGTTGTACAAAATGAGACCGTAGGCGTCGTTAACGATTTTCCAAAACGTAATGTCGAGCCTAAGCAAGTTGTACTCTGTACCTCCATTGACAAACGCGTTATTTCTGTACTTTTTATTTCATTTTATCCCTCGCCTGTGGGTGCGACAACAATTTGTTTTAATAACGACACTTAAACAGCACTTATTAAAAATGTAGGCGTAAAATTATTTTTGTGTGTTGAAAGTTTATTGTGCTTCGCAGTGAATGTTGTCCCTTGTACTAACTTGATTTCTTAAGTTTAATGTAAATATTAAATTATCCCTATTCACAAATTAGTATTCGAGTTAAGTCAAATTTATTATAATAGCTACAAAACTTATCCAGCGATATCTTTGGCTAATGTCAGTGGACTTCTAATTCGTTATTATTTTAACTTCTGTGTATTTGCTAACAGTCAGTCAATATGTAATAAAATGTTATTGAATATTTGAAAGTATCGCAATTTTAACGTTAGAATTTCTAAGTTCCATACTTTATTACATTTTGGTCCAATTTGACGCAATTGCTTAACAGTTTCCGCCAGATTTGCATGTGCAGCTGTGATTGAAATTGTAGAGAAATATGAGAATAACATTATACTGTTCTTACGATAAACAACAAAACTTTGTTTTTTTCTCCTAATTACATTTATTTTGTTTTTTAATTCACCAGGTTCTCAACTGTCTACATCCTATCTCATACAAGCTATCTTTCTCTAATCGTCAAGCCATTGCATCACAAAGTAGGTACTTTGATAATAATAATAAGATAGGTATCTTACGCTATGCCTACTCCACTCTTTTACATATCCTTCGTCCATCAATACGCCAGTACGCGACAAGATAAGGCCAGCCGGCATGTTGGTTCATTGCGCTTTCCTAAAGCCACTTGCTACTTTAAGCATCACCTATAGTTACTTTTTAGAAACTGAATGCAGCGACCACAAATTCCACACCGTACACAAAAAAAATCGATCTGTCGGCTATTGAATCGCTTACGCCAGTCTAGTATTGCCTATCCAGTAGAGGACCAGAAGGCCTATTCTCGAGCACTCGAGATTGAAGTCAAGATCAAGATTTTTAAGGACAATGTATGAAATCTCTAAATTGGACTGCATTGTCGATAGCATGAGAATGGGGCTCCTGTGTTTTAATCCCGTGATTCCAACACGCAATACTCATGTGCCGAGATTGCACATAGAGTGGTCAAATCGATTTGTCATTGATTCAGTTGCAAAATCGTCGATGCTAAAAGAAGCACTACTGTGCCCCGAATAATATAACAGAAGGACCGCATGCTTGTATAAGCAATTTAACATTTTATCAATTAAAAAAACTTGAAACCGTATCGTGAAATGTTTACACTGATTCGTAAGTCAGCCTCGCTGTCTCAGTTTGTCTCGCGTTAAAACTAATCACGTCTCTTGTTAACCTTTAATTAACACGACGAATCGAGAATCATCCAGCAGCAATTAAAACAATCAACCTCTATCTGATATTAGAATCCGCATACTTGATGCTAATATGTACTGTTGGGATTTAAATGTTGAATCTGATACTGTGAAGACGATAAAACTTGACGATTATACTCCTTGTGCTATTTTATTCTATCAACAGGTTTAAAATTAAATATTTTTTTACAAAAAAAAATTATGTTAAGTAGTTTCAGTCAAAAATTAACTTAAGGTCAATTTTTTCTAAGATTTTATATACTAACAAACATCAAATGTGAGATATCTTGAAATGAATTTTAGAAAACTTTATTAAAAAAATATTTAGGATAACATACTTGAAAATTCACCATTTATTCACACATTTTAGAAACAAATGTGACAAAGAAATAGAAATATTATTATTTTGTCAAATTTGTCAATAACATAGGTAAAACAGTATAGGTGTCATTATTATCATTTTCATAGCCACTATTTTTCACTATAACAGGCACACAAATTTTCGATTTCATGCTAACTTTTTGATTAAAACTTTGAAGTAAATCATTACCATTATGATAATATTAAACCAAATTTAATTATCAACAATTGAATATAAAGAGTTAACAATAAAAAAGATTAAAAATGAAAATAAAAAACTAAATCATAAAATTTTAATATCTATGAACCAAAGATACATGTCATCATAACATTCAGAGTCAAAAGTGAAAGTCATAGAGATATAATTTTAACAGTAATTTAACTGAATTGACCAATTTATTTATTTATGATTTTCAAGTTTATTATTATCATAATACCGATTCTTTTATACCCGCAAAACATTTCTATCCAATTATAAAATAACATTGTTACGAAGATTTTAATAAGTGCGACGTAAATCACAACGAAAGAATGGAGGTCCGAAACTCCGAACCCAGATGTCGAAGATCTGTCACTGCGCAGAGCGAAACAATTTAAAGACGATCGTAAAAGTGCCGAAACAGAGGTAACCAACAATGAGCGGTGTGAGATATTTATTGGCTGGTTTTATTGGCCGATTGAAGGAATTAAAGCTGCGCGTATGGCAGTGACTGATGGTCGATTTTGATGCTCAATTGTGTTATAGTTCATATTAAAGGAAATTAAAGGTTTTGATTTTACTACCAATGTAGTTGAATAAGTTTTTTTTTAAAACATTATATACCTAAATAAATAAATATTTCACAATATTACAAACATTGATCTGACTCCGACATAGACATATATCAATGAAATAGATAAGTGCCCATTTATTTAACTTAACTTCAAATTTGGCTAAATGGTTAGTTAAACCTGAGCCCTCAAGTGCAAAGTCCCCACTAGCTAAAATCAAAATTTTAAGGTGACGGGTAGGGCACACTAGTGACGCCAATCGATTTTAATTTTTAGCTACAAAACCGAATCTATTTAAAAACAATTTCGAGGCTACAATCGCTCGGCGAATGCTTACATTATTTATTAAATAACCATGTAAAATGTTGGGTCCGTTTTGTACGCGAAAAATTGATAAACGACAAAAGCAGACCAAATAGTCAACTATAAGTATTAAATAAATAGTATAGGTGTTTGCCGAGATGTTGTAACCCCGATATTGTTTAAAATAGATCCGGTTTAGTAGCTAAAAAATAAAATCAATCGGCGTCGCTAGTGTGCCCTTACCGTCACCTTAATATCATTAGTTATGCGACAAATGCATATTGAGCGAAAATGGAAAGGTATTATACATAATAAGTATAGCAAACCTAGAGACGTTTTCAATAGAAAATACATTTTAGATTGTTAGGTACAGTCAACTCCAAAAATATGTATACACTTTAGGACGTTGTCACAATATATAATATAAGAAAATAGACCTCTACTTACTTATAGGTAAGTATTGTGACAAGGTCCTAAAGTGTATACATATTTTTGGAGTTGACTGTACACGGGCGAGGTACACAATAGCTAGTTATAATATTTTTTAAACTTAGCATATAGACATTCCAATATTTCAGTCAGCCATATTTTCTTAAGGTGACGGGTAGGACACACTAGCGACGCCAATCGATTTAAATTTTTAGCTACTAAACCGGATCTATTTTAAACAATTTCGGGGTTACAACCTCTCCGCAAACACTTATACTATTTATTAAATAACCAGGCACAAATTTTGGGTCAGTTTTTGTATGCGAAAAATTGATTCATGCCAAAAGTGGCCGCTTTTGGCGTAAATCAATTTTTCGCGTACGCGTTGGACCCAACATTTGTTCATTGTTATTTAATAAATAGTATCAGTGTTTGCCGAGAGGTTGTCAATCTCGAAATCGTTTAAAATAGATCCGGTTTAGTAGCTAAAAATTAAAATCGATTGGCGTCGCTAGTGTGCCCCACCCGTCACCTTAAATGATTAGACTTCTGTACTGCAACACATCTAAGTAAAAAGTTTGATTAATTTAGAACCTGCAAATCATGTTATCATCACCAGCCGTGTGGTCCCGGCAGAGTAGAATAGGCCACCCTCACTCTTACCGAGGTGTCGTAAAAGGCGACTAAGGTAAAGCTACTGGCATGATCATCAGCACCCGGAGAAGGAAAACTCAGCATTTATATCAAAACCCTCGCCAACCCGTTTGCCAAGCGTGGTGAGTATGGCAATTACCCCTCATGTGATTGAGGGAGGCCCGTGCCCCAGCAGTGGGGACTTAAATGGGCTGATGATGATCATGAAATCATGTTAACGTGATAAATCACTCATCTGTCCATTACAGGGTACTTGGTTATTTGTACTCGTACATATCTACCGAAAAACCCCATACATACTTATATCACATGAAATCTACTCCAATTTATATCAGGGATTAGGTATCGGTTGAATTACGATTACTGAGCATAAAAAAGCCACCCATGTCAATAACATTGTTCGATTGGAATCGTATCGTATTTATCAAATGTCGTTTAACTTGGGGCTTGTTTTGATTGATTTTTACTAACGTTATAAATCTGAATGTACGTGGGTGCTTATAAATACCATAAAACGTTCAAAGAAAATTAAAAAATAAGTTATCTGAACAATATGGATTTAAAATAAGACTTGGGTATTATCCTAAATGTCGCCATAACATAGGTGAATCGCTCTGAAAATGTGAAATTATAACCATTTACCTTCTTCTTTAGCTGTTAATTGCTTTGTGGTCATACAATTCACACAAATACTACAACGTTGGCGATTAAAAAAATATATTGAATAAAATTTTCCTTTTTTAACCCCCAACGCAAAAACGACGGGGTGTTATAAGTTTGACGTGTCTGTGTGTCTGTGTGTCTGTCTATGGCATCGTAGCTACCGAACAAATGAACCGATTTTGATTTTGTTTGTTTTTTGTTTGAAAGATGAATAAGGAGGAAGTGTTCTTAGCTAAGTTGGATAAAAATCGATGCAAGATGGCCGCCGTCACAAAGATTTGGATTTTATGTTTTAATACAACTCCCACAATATGGGTATCATATAAAAGGGCTTGAGTAGCAGAATATATCAATTGTGAAAAATTTCAAATCCAAGATGGCCGCCGTCAGAAAATGACGAATAACCTATTTGTTGTTCCAACTGCCTCAATATAGGTAGCAAATGAAAGAGCTTTAGTTGTGTCGGGGGTCTTTTAAATTTTCAATTCAATTTTATTATGAGATAGGGACATTGTATCTCTGTATACCTAGCTTTTAAGTTTTGTATGTTGTGCAATAAAGAGCATCTATCTATATACCTATGCGGGCAGAGGAGCAGACGAATCACCTGATGGTTAGCAAGTACCACCGAACATAGACACCTGTAACACTAGGACAACAGTGGGAGAGCCACGCTTCGGCATGAATGGGCCGGCTCGACCGGAGTAATACCACGTCCTCACAGAAAACCGGCGTGAAGCAGTGCATGCGCCGTGTTTCGCTGCGTGAGTGAGGGTACCGGAGGCCCAATCCAGGGGTAGGGGGGTTAAAAGGTAAGCAGCGCACTTGTGACACCACTAGTGTTGCAAGTATCCATGGGCGACGGTAATAGCTTACCATCAGGTGTCCCGTCGGCTCGTCTGCCACCTATATCATAAAATAAAAGAACTAGGAGACACTTTTAAAAAAGGAATACGAACTTTTCTTGAATCATGGTCTAAGCCTAACGTAGGTTCCGAAAGCGACAACTTTGGATTTAAATGGGACCTACACGCTAAGATGAGACGCTCTTTTCTTGAAGGTCACATCGATCTGGAAATAGAGCAGACGATAATTCATTCTGAAGAAAAAATATGTTTTGTGTAAAACTTTAACTCCAAATATATGGTTAAATGTTAAAATACTTGCAAATTCTCTATATACAAAAGGAGGTTTCTAATTATATCGCTAATTATTCATTTTATTATCGTATTAGAGGGAATACTCTATCAGATTCTAAACTTAATGATCAGTGTGAGTCATCTGTCTGTCAGTTGTATTCATCGGCGTGTAGTGAGATATTGTTGTCTAATGATGTATGAGAAAAGTATGTACATATTTATATTCAAATTTGCTTTTAGAGAAAACGACATGTCACAACACCTCTTACCTATTAGATATACGATATAATATCATAGAAAACAAACACGTCCTCTAAGAAATTTACATAACCTAACAATGAACCAATAACCAATAGTGTAAAAAGGCTGACACTAATACATATTAATACAATTCGAACTAATTTTAATGCAGGGAAGCACAATCTACTATATTTACAAATATAAAATGCACATTTGAAAGTCATTGATAGCTTTTAATTCAAAGCAGTAAGGTTGAAATGGAAAAGGAATTTGGAGATGTGGATGGTAAAGTTAAAATTGTAAATATAAAACTGGCTGGGATGCCTCGGATCTGGGTCCGGGTGTCAAGTCATCGGTCGTTAATCTATATTAAAATAAAGTTCATTGTTTTACTTATTACTAAAATTCAATTAAAGCCTCGTCTTAACAACAATGGCCGGATTGGAACCGGTCAAGTGTGTATTAGATAATTTGGTTCTGATAAGAAGTAGAGGGTAGGTCTTAAATGCTTAAGGGCTTAAGTAATTAATTGTACTAATATATTTTGTTTAAATTAAGAGCAACTTTGTTTCATGATTTTAAGAGTACCTTAAACAACATAACTATGTTTCCAGAATGAAGAAAAAATTTTTTTTCTGTTACTTATTCTACGGAAAATGTTTTTTGTGTTAAATTCATTTATAAATGTCTTAAAAATATGAAACAAGAGCGAATAACTAAACTGACATTGTATTTAGTGGAAAAGGAAGGAAAAGCATTTAAAATTCAAAATAATATGTTAAAATGCAACTTTCTGAAAAATAAAACTCAAAGCTGCTAATTTTATTATAAAATCATCATAATAGACATAAAAGGAGCATCTCAAGATGCTAAAACATGTCCAATTGCTAAAAAAAATGACGTACTTTAAGTGACTAAAAAGGTTACCTTTGTAAAGATGTTCTATAAAGGCATTTTTTTGTTTTGTAATTCAATCTCATAACGGGCATTTATTTGAAACAATATTCACAGCGGTAAAGCTCTAAGCTAATCAGAACACTAAAGATTGTGTCGAGAGACAAGAAATAAAATAATAAATAAAAAACAATCATAAATACAATAGCGCAAGTCATAGAGTTTCTCGGCTCTGGCCTAGTGTAAAATTGTAAACAGTGAAGTAACAAAGTACCCATATATCTACATAAGCTTGACGAGACACCCCGAATGGAGACGAGAGGACTGTGTCGCTTTTTGGGTTCAAGTAAGATGTCCCACGTACGCTATTTGAAGTCATGATTTACGAGAAAATATACCTGATATGAACATGAGATTTTATTCATACCTGCTTTGCATATTCAGTTTCAGTTGACTGCCTCGTTGGCGCAATGGTTAATGGCTCGCACTTTAAAGCGACGGCTCACTTGGAGTCCCGGGTTCAAACCCTGGGACTGGTAAAAATTTGTACCTGAATGTATCTGTTAAGAAATATTCATTGTCAGCTCGGAGTCTGGAAGTTGGCGGTCTTGTACTGAGAGTCGGAAGGCGCGTTAAGCCGTTGGTCCTGCGCCTGATCCCTCTTCGGTCGTGTCACAGTGGTGTCCCATCGAAAATGAGGGTAAGGGAATAGAGAGTGCCCTTGTGTCTGCGCAAACACTTGTGCACTATAATATGTCCTGGGTCGATGGCCGATCTCTAAGATTGGCCGCCATGACAGTAATATCGGTTTGGAGGACATTGTTCAGTTTTTTCGTAAGTCTAAAAATGCATAGAAGAATAAATTGTAGATCCAAAGCATTGTTAGAATTTCGAAGTTTCACGCTAACATCGCTCATGCTGCACTTTTTATTACCCTGTTATCTCAGACAATTACAGCAAATGTAGTTTTGGCCTGTATCTTTTTGCGACGTTGTCGGTCATTGAACTTTTCTATTGAAACCTCTGAAGACGCAACACTGCCATCATCCTCCGCTGTGACTCCATAGATTGCGCCGATAATGTACCCTGGGTGTTTGCCAGTTCAATTATCATTACCAGGCAAGATTCAGCAAGTCACCGTGTTGTGAGTGACCCGCATTAAATCGGTTAATTCAAACTATTTATCAACTCCATTCGTTATGCATAGGATCTGATTTTGAAATTGTTTGATGATGTTATGGCACGGTGCTATTGTGTGGCACCACCCCACTTGGCTTAGTTCGATGGGAGTGGACTATGTTAATCGTGGTATCCGTGATTGAATCTATCGATGTTTTGCTTTTATAAGCCCTAACAGTGAGATTATACCTATGAATTTATACATTAACTTTTTTTTGATGGCTTTTAATTTTCAATTCACTAAGTGACCATCAATCCATATTCAATTCATTTTAATTTGCTTTCCATCCGCTATCCTAATTGCCTTTTTTAATTGGCAGTCGTATTTAGCATCTACAGTAGCGATGCAATTATGTCATCCCATAGGACAAAAAACCAAGCCTTTTTTCTCCTACAGGAACCCGGTGGTGGTGGCGGCATATTGCCAAATTTTTTACCAAGCATCTAATTAAGAGGCGATGTACTCATACAAACAAACTCACTTCAAATATTATACAAACCACAAAATCAAATTATTAGTACAATTAATATATTTGCATAAGGATTTTTATGAAATGTATGAAAATCAAAATCATATGAAAGAGAGCGACGTTTGTCAAATTACTAACTTTATTCATCGGTACATTAATCTAAGCTTCCACCATTACTTATGTACATATATTGTTTAAAAAATAGTAGCTCTTTATGGTTCTTAGGCTGGATTCGACCAACCTTTGTCCGTGGATAAATCTATGGTGTAGCGATTTATTATCAAATGAGGTTGGTCGAATCGGCACTTAATAACCTTTCAATATCATTTATTTCCTTAACCATAAAATTTCACACATCATTTCTTAATTTAAAAAAAAAAATGTCTACCGCCTATTTGAAAAGCAAGGTTTAAACAGTGAGCATTGCCAATATAAAAGCTGTCATAAAACACACAGCATCAAGTGTTAGATTAATATGCCATCAGGCAACAGCTGGCACCAATACTTGGGATCACGTATCGCCATTTTGACAATATCAATTGGCCAATTAGCGACGATTGATACTTGCATAACGACACGGCAGAACAGACAAAACGGGACGAAGTGCGTTTACTAGATAATAGAACAGATACAGAAGGACCAACCGATAGTAAGAGGACATTTGATTACTTTATGTAAACAACAGTGGGAGAGCCACACATTCGGCATGAATGGGCCGGCTCGACCGGATTAATACCACGTCCTCACAGAAAACCGGCGTGAAGCAGTGCATGCGCTGGTGTGAGTGAGGGTACCGGAGGCCCAATCCAGGGGAAGGGGGTTAAAAGGTAAGCAGCGCACTTGTGACACCACTGGTGTTGCAGGCGTCCATGGGCCGCGGTAATCGCTTACCATCAATCAGGTGATCCGTCTGCTCGTCTGCCACCAATATCATAAAAAAAACAAATAATAAAAATAAATTAATCATAAATGATAAATGATTAATCATATTCAAAATCAAATGTATTTTATTGCGAATGTAGGTACAAGATGTAACATAGTTGATATTTTTTATAGCAACCTTTTGCAGTAAATATTTTATTTTATTAGTTACACTCAACAGAGTTAAAGCAAATGAAATGATGAAAATTATACAAAGTTAATGTGCAGCCATCGTAGACTGTCATTTCAAAAGTATGTGTAAACAACATGCCAATCACAAAAATAAGCAAGCAACTATTACATCATTAAAACAGTTATAATTTTAACTAACTTTCACATGAATACTTGAGATGAAACATTAGTGTTTGATATTTTTTATTTTGTTTTTACTGTTTCAGTTAAGTAAAGTTAAATAAGATATAATTAACTTTAATGATAATGAAATAACGCTTGAACACGAGATGAAATTTTAAGTGTGTTATTTACTTAACATGTAACATTACATTAATCATAAGTTCGGCTACATTTTGCCTTACAAGACTAGCAATATCGTTTATCAATATGTATCGACGTATAAATTATAAAGATGTTTTTTTCCATTGTTGTTAAATTCAAAATGTGAGCATTAAATACAACATAACATGCATTCAAGCGGTTACTAGTACCTAGAGATAATTTTTCGATGCTAGTAAAGAAAAGTTATTAATCTGATAATCTTATTATGTATAATGTCCCCCTTATTACAGATCGCGAACTAAGGATGGTCCTAGAACAAAATTCATGCCAAACCCTTAGTACGGTAATAACTTTTGTTCGCGATTTAAAATAAGGTGGTATACGAGTATGTTTTGTCAAAATAATTTATGGTTCTGGGCTGTGTTTCGCTGCGTGAGTAAGGGTACCGGAGGCCTAGGGAATAGGGGGGTTCAAAGGTTGGCAGCGCACTTCTGACACCACTGGTGTCGCGGGTGTCCATGGGCGGCGGCAATTACTTACCATCAGGTGATCCGTCTGTTCGTCTGCCTACCTATTACATAAATAAATAAATAAAATGTCAAGTAACAAATTAAAAAGATATCAAAGTAAACTAGTAAATTAAAGGCACCAATGATAAAAACGACCAGTTTTTACCTCAATTGATTGATCTATTTAGAAGCAGTTCACCAACCGAGTATTAAGCTTTTCCAATTATCGAAATATCATCATTGCTATTAGAAATTTACAATAGTTTTGCATTCATACAAATTATCAATTCCAATACAGATATGATTTGCTGGAGTACGGATAGTAATAATAATATCCTTCAACCGATTTCGGCTACGGCGGCCAATCTTAACGATCAGCCATGTACTCAACATATATTATACTGCTCAAGTGTGTGCGCAAACACAAGTGCACTCTCTATTCCCATACCATCATGATCCAATGGGACACCAGCGTGACACGACCGGAGAAGGATCGGGCGCAAGACCAACGGCTTAACGTGCTTTAAGTACAGATATTGTAATAGGTATCGAAGTGGCATAAAGCTTATCACCAGAATCAAATATCTGCGTATTCCAAAACCCGATGATCGACAAATATTTTTTTTTCAACTCTAGTATTCAGTGTAAAAAATAAGAAGCCGTTTTCATGATAACATTGACTACATTAATTACAAGTAGAATATTGGAGTGGCACCAGAAACCTTAAATCAGACAGTGTAGGTACAAGACTGGAATTTTCTATAAGAAGTTCAATTCCGAAATTTCTTTGATAATACTGTTAATCAAAAAGGCTTAATCGCAAATTACTGAAATTAGTAACAATCCCATATCATGCGCGAAAAAAGACTGACTGACCGGTCATGTGTGTTTGTTCGACCTATGGATGTATATCCTTCATTGCATCTAAAGGAGATCCTCGGACTTTCATATATTTCTGGTCCAAAAATAAAGAAATAAATAAAGTTAAAAAACCCCCGACACAACTAAAGCTCTTTCATTTGATACCTATATTGAGGCAGTTGGAACAACAAAAAGGTTATTCCTCATTTTCTGACGGCGGCCATCTTGGATTTGAAATTTTTCACAATTAATATATTCTGCTACTCAAGCCCTTTTATACGATACCCATATTGTGGGAGTTGTGATAAAACATAAAATCCAAATCTTTGTGACGGCGGCCATCTTGGATCGATTTTTATCTAACATAGCTAAGAACACTCCCTCCTTATTCATATTTCAAACAAAAAAAACAAAATCAAATCAGTTCATTAGTTCGGGAGCTACGATGCCATAGACAGACACACAGACACATACACACATATACACACACAGACACGTCAAACTTATAAAACCCCGTCGTTTTTGCGTCGAGGGTTAAAATATGAAAGTGGCGGCCAAAAAATAAATTTGTTGTGTTTTGTTAGGAATTGTTCCCCTGATGTTCAAATGTCAAGATTTGGAATACCGAAAAAAAAGGTTTTTGTTACGTAATTCTCTGAAAATGTATGAAGATGTTGATTTTTGAAATCAAGTAAAACCAAGGATAATGATCTTATTGGTTTGGTGCCATAGTAATAAATACTCAGGGGGACAAGACCTACAGAATACATCAAAAAAAATTCTGGCCAACGCTTGGACCAAAAACGAGGATGTCTTTTAGGAACTTCACTATGCAAATTCAAGCATTACATGAATCGGACACCTTCTGTACTCAGTTATTTCATGGCTAGTGCCTAAAAACATTATTACAATCAAGCGATTGTTCACGTCCAATGAATAGAGGCACAATGCGCGCCGACACAAATGAGCACCTAATTGGAACATTGCGACAGTACTACCAAAACTGTTCGCCGATCGTGTGATAACCCTCACTCTCGCGCATTGCATTTATGCTGAGTTGATGTGATCTCGATGCTGATATTGATAGGGATATTTTACAAAAAAAAAACAGCCTATATACCTCATTCATTCTCACAGCAAAAAAAAAAGTATGGGAAATAAACCAGAGATCTAGGTGTTAGGTAATTTGTTATATTGGAAATTTGGCCGTATGGTCCCCGGCAGAGTAGAATAGACCACCCTCACTCTTACCGAGGTGTCGTAAAAGGCGACTAAGATAAAGCTGCTGGTATGATCATCAGCACCCAGAGAAGGAAAACTCTGCATTTATATCAAAACCCTCGCCAACCCGTCTGCCAAGCGTGGTGAGTATGGCAATTACCCCTCATGTGATTGAGGGAGGCCCGTGCCCCAGCAGTGGGGACTTAAATGGGCTGACGATGATGATGATTCTCACAGCAGGGAAATAGCCTCCATTACAGAAATCAAGTCATCGCTACTATGATGGAATTAAACTTAATCACCACGCTTGCCAAATGCGGATTGATGATCACAAACCCGAGCCATGTTTAAAAATTAGAAACACACTTTTTGATCGAACCCCGAAATCACGACCTGGCATTATTTAACAAAAAAAAATATTTTTTCAAATCTATGTGCGTATTTCTACCGGGACGGGAAATAATCTAGGAAGATGTAAAGTTCCTTTACAAGTTTTCAAATGATTAGGAACATCTGAAATGACCTTAAAACTAAGAAAGGTCGTGGCAGACCAAAACAAAATGACTCTACGAGTTAGACGTCATTCAGCAATATCAAACGCTTTTGACCCCTGGACCCCTTTAAAATAACGATTTGGTTTTTAATGACTCATAAACAAAACTTCATTCAAATAACAATAACAGATAAACTTAATTCAATTATAGTTTTCTTAATACTAGACAAAGTTTAATTTAATATTTTCCTTTTAGTCTGTTTATTCAAAGAAAACGAACTGTAATTCTGTTAAACCCAAGTACAAGCAAGTAATTTCCCACACCATTATTCCGCAGCTTGCTCCGAGTTTGAAATGCATTTAGCGTCGAAATACGTGACCCGACCATTTATATTAAGGAAGGCAGATTTATCAAAACATTATACTAGTATAATGAGATACACGTTTTCGTGTTAATTCCTTTATGTGAAACATGCTGGTCAAGAAGGGTCTGATCATAGTGAAGCAATAGTGTTATTTAATATACCTAATGGGGGACAAGACGAGCAATAGATCAAACAGGTCGGAGTGATAATGGTCTTAAAAAGACGAGTAAGCAAATCACCTATGCCGCCGCCTATATACAACGGTAATGTACCAGTGATAAGATAAGATAAGATAAGAAACAATTTATTGACCACAACACATTACACATAGAACAAAACCGAGAAAACAAGGTACAGAGACAAAGAGTTGCGGCTAACAAGGCTCAGCCTGCTACACACAGCAGCTGCAGCGCTGATTTTCAGGCTGGACCTTGGGTGACGCCTTTTCATTGAAAAAAAATAACAATAAAAGATTGACATGCAATATATACAAGTAAAAAGAAAATGAAAAATTACATATACAAAACAAAGAAATAATATCACAGAGATACATACATAATCAATTTAAAAACATTAAAATTATATTTAAAAAAAAAACACAAAAAAAATGAAACAACAAAAAAATGGCATTCGCGGGTGTCAAAAAAATATTGTCATAATAATAAGTGAAATATTATATACCTGCCTAAGTACACTGGCGGCCTTTAAAAAAGCCGCCACTTTACTCTTTTCTTAAAGGTTTGAAGCTGGCGACGTTTAATAAAAGTGCTGTTGAGGACTTTTTGAGAAACGCACAGTTATAGATTACTAGATGATGGGACAGAGCCGCTGTCGCCAGCAGTATATGTTCTTGCTTATCTTTTGGGCTAAAAGCCCTGGTGTAGGAATGTATAACTGTTCCTTTTGGGCGGTGATGTAGATAAAGACTATTTCACACTCTTGGTGATGGAACCGAACAGTTAGGGTCTCCCGGAAGCACGGAATTATCTTTCGGGTAATCAGGTTCTTCAAGTTAGCAAGTCCTGGCCAAAGTGTAGCTACTTATTATGATGATGACTGAAGATTGAAACCTTGAAGTTGAAGAGACAGCGTTCGTAGTCAATATACAGAGGCGATTGGTAATACAGAATGCAATTTGGTGACATTTTGAAGTGTGTCACTCGACTGTATACCATCATGTCGTGACGCCCCAAGTGGCGACTTCGTGATCCAAATTAATTAAAACAGACACACAAAACTCAAGCTATCACGATTAGTTTCAATGTTTGCCATAAGGTGGATGTGCTAAAATATTAGTATATCATATTTTTACGTTCCTGGGATTTTCATCATCATCATCATCATCATCAGCCTATCGCAGTCCACTGCTGGAAGTAGGCCTCTCCAATTGTTCGCCACTGTGATCTATCCATGGCTTCTCGCATCCAGCTCTTGCTAGCCATCCTGCGCAGATCGTCCTCCCACCTAGCCAGAGGGCGCCCTACATTACGTTTGCTAAGACGCGGTCTCCACTCCAGAACTCGTTTACCCCATCGGTTGTCGGTTCTGCGGCTAATATGGCCAGCCCACTGCCACTTAAGCTTGCTAATCCGGTGAGCAATGTCGATAACTTTGGTTCTCTGCCGGATCACCTCATTTCGGATTCGATCTCGGAGAGAGACGCCGAGCATTGCTCGTTCCATAGCCCGCTGAGCGACCTTTAACTTGTGGACCAGCCGTACCGTAAGTGTCCACGTTTCGGCTCCGTATGTCATGACGGGTAGGACGCACTGATTGAAGACTTTCATCTTTAGGCACTGTGGTATCGACGATACGAAGACACGACGTAGTTTTCCAAATGCTGCCCAACCTAACTGGATTCTCCTATTCACCTCATCCTCGAGGTTGTTTTTACCTAATTGCAAAGTCTGCCCGAGGTATACGTATTTTTGAACAACTTCGAGGACGGCACCGTGAATTGGAATCGGTTCCGGTAGAACATGTTCATTGAACATGACCTTGGTTTTGTCCTTGGATTTTAAATTTATAAAACTTCCTTTTTATAAAATTTTTAGACTAGATATCATTACTGCATGAGGCAGATCTAATCTGCCTCATGCATCATTAGTACTGGATATTTCCACTGGATATTGTAAATAGGTATACCTACAATATTGATGAGACTATCGACAGCTCATGTCGAATCAAGCACTTAAAAATTTCGTCGGCTTAGTAACGCGTTTAGTGGTCTAATTTGTAGAACATTCACCCGGATTGTTGAAGGTGTGGGTTCGAGTCCCACCTGACCACGAGATGAAAATTATTTTTGTGTTGCCTCTGTTTTCTGATATCCATAAGATACTAAGTACGTAAACATATCAGTATGAGTTGTTGTATGAATTTATTTATCTGTAAATTTTACCGCCCACGTGGTAAGTTGTAACCGACGTTTTAAGAAAATCAACAAATGAAATTAAAGATCAAAACTTACTTTTTACACAAATTAAAGTTTCATTCAATATTCTATTTCGTGACTTCTAATGTCACTTAATCATGATTGATGAATACAAAAGAAGACGAAGCCGTAAAAAACGCGATCTTATTTTTAAATTACCATCCAATAATGATAAATTCATATCTCGTCTCAATTAATTGATATTTCATTTTAATAAAGATGCTGCGAGGGAGTTGAACAAGGAGAACATCTATAGCTCTCATAAAAATGTCTACATGGCCCACCGCTGAGTGCTGAGCTGTGGACTGCGCAGTCCACACGCCAACCGTCACATTTCAAAATACAATATGCTAATTAACTGTGCCCTTTTTTTGATTTGCGCTACGAGCTCTCAGAAACGTATGCAAATTCACTCCGGGCTTTAATTACGGGCCAGACACGACTGTTGACGGTGTTAAAGATGCAGTTTTGAGAATCGTCAGTGAAGGCGTGTGCAGATGGATTTAAATTGTGAGCTGGTAGGGATGTGAGTCGAGGTTTAGTCGAGTTATTTAGAAAAAATGTATTCGATTCACTCGAATACATATTTACAACTCGCGTTCATTCGATTCGCTATTTATCGTATTCATATGAATCAGATGAAACAAACGATGACCGTGGTAGAGCTACGCTTCGGCATGAATGGGCCGGCTCGATCATAGTGTATCGGCCTCACAGAAAACAAGCGTGAAGCAGCACTGTGCTGTGTTTCTGCGTGAGTAAGGGTACCGGAGGCCCGATCCGGGGGAAAGGGGGATTAAAGGCTGGCAGCGCACTTGTGACTCCACTGGTGTCGCGGGTGTACATGGGCGGTGGCAATCGCTTACCATTAAGTGATCTGTCTGCAAAAAATAATAAAAAAACTGTGCCACAATAAAAAAAAAGCTGCACCATATGCATCCCTATTGCATCATCTTCATCCTCCTAAAATTATCCTTGGTGATAAGGGTCGGTGCAGTTTTTTTCTTCCTTATGGCCTACGTAGGTACCCCATATGCATGGAGAATGGACAACCTATAATTTACGCAGATTCAAAATTGACATAAGTTGGTAAAGCGTTTGTGACTCCACTGGTGTTGGGGATTTGTATTGGCGGTGGCAATCGCTTACCATCAGGTGATCCAAATTCTCGTCTGACTCCTATCACAAAAATGATTCCACATTCATCAATATCGGCTGGGTAGTTAAGGCAAAATTTTGGAACATACATACAGTAGACTGCTATAAGTCATTACCCTTCCTTTTTGGCTTTGCCGTTAGTCGGGTAAAAAGAAAGATATTAAGTTTTATAATAATGAATCTTAACTTTTTATTAATAATCATCTTTGTATCAGTATAGAAAAATATTTATTAACTGACACCAATAACACTACTAATGAACCAAGTGGCAAAATGTAACTCTAGTCCCATCACTAAGCCGATTTAGCGAGAGGTAGTGACTATGAAAATGTTTATTACGAGTACTAGTGCTCCACAGGGCTGCCTCTTCCTTTTGGTTTCGGTTTCGCTAACGAGGTGGTATGTGGGCGATTTAACACTACCTGTTGTTTGTGGGAAGTGTTTTGTATGATCTATGGTTTAAGTGGTTTTAATGATGAGTTGAACTGAATAACGGGATTCATCTCGCGTAAAAGGGTTATAGTTTTATATCTTGAATTTGTTTCAACGAAATATTAAGTAATACAAAATGGTGATTCAGTGATACGTGGTAAGTTCCACAGTTTGATACGTGGAAAGTAGCGATGTATTCCTAGATAAACTCCATATTCTTTTTAAAAAATGCTTTACATTCAAGATGTTATTCTCAAAAATGGAGAGAGGAAAACGTAATACAAAATAAATTACGATGCATCGATGAAGATAAAAATTTAAAAACAAATAGGAAAATAAACAAATAATCAATAGTCATGATAATGCCAAGTTATTCAATTTTGATTTTGTACTGTACTGTATAAATAAAGTACACTTACCTACTAACGGCTGTTTAGTGGTACGGCAATCAATAAATACATAAAAAAAAAACATAATAAGTAGACATTGTAATGTTGTATGTTGTAATTGTTGTATGTTTAAGTAACTACAAATAGAAGTAATACAAATAAAATCAAATGATATGACGCTTAAAAGTGAATTATAACTGAACCCACTCTCGTGAACCGAGTGTCATATTTTGGTAGTGAAATCAATTCAATCAAGATACACGTGTCCCAGCCACTTGGATGTCCCCAATCAACAATAGGAGGCGACATTAATTCTATCCATCATCTTGAGCCAAAAAAGGGTTGAAGTTCATTAAAGGACGCATTCCTCAAGTATTATTCTTTGGAAACTGGTAATAAAAATAATAACAAGGCGGCCACCCTGCCAAGTGATATCAGCTCCATCTGTTGTCGCTGCGGACAAACTCGCCTAATGAACGATGATAAATCATATTCGAGAGGCGGCTTGGGACCCAGTCCACGTTATTCGTACGGTCGCTCTTTTCGCGGCACTATCTACCTGTGCGTTAACCATTGCCGCGTTTAAGTTTCCAATTTCATTTGTTGTACATAGAGAAGCGGGAATGGTTGTTGTGAGTGGGCTATTACATTGGTCCAGGTGGAAAATTTAGAAGTGAAGTTGTGAGATGTCTCTGGACCCGTGTCCCTGCCCGCCATTGTGCTTACTAATGATTTTATGCAAATGCAGCCTCTTTAGATCGAAGTCTTAGCGCGATCTCGAACAGTCAGGTACCAAGCTCATTATTAACAATTTGAAATATGACTCGGGAATTTTTAAGTAAGTTTGTTTTTTGTATAAATTAGTTTTTTATTGGCTTTTGGCGTAGACTTTTTGTTTGTATAGTTGTGTGTCGAAATCGTATCGGTATGATTCTAATAAAAATAACTTGGGTGTGTTATAAATTGGTCTTTATATTATTGACTTAAACGGTTAGCCAAATACCTGAGTCAATTTATTTATTAGTTTCGCGCAAGCGAGGTACTAAATAAGTTATTGAAATAATAGTGTTGTAAGATTATAAATCTCATTGCTTTATTCCTTTTATCACTTGAAGTAGTGTTAATTTGTGTATTGTAATATTGTTATTAAAATAACTATTTAATGAATGTAATAAAATTGGCTATAAAGCTTTAGTTTGAATATCGATATTTACTGCCATTGTAGATTAAAATTATATGGTTGTTCGTTCCAATCCAACAGAACGATACTTATTTATGATAAAACCAGTATAACATACCTATCTAGTAGGTAGGAACCTTTCAGTAGAAAAAGAAATAATGTTAGGTACTTATCTACTACGAAAAGAACCATTGCCTTAGCTTTACCTTAAAATTGTATTTCCCTAATCATCATCATCATCAGCCCATTTAAGTCCCCACTGCTGGGGCACGGGCCTCCCTCAATCACATGAGGGGTAATTGCCATACTCACCACGCTTGGCAGACGGGTTGGCGAGGGTTTTGATATAAATGCAGAGTTTTCCTTCTCTGGGTGCTGATGATCATGCCAGCAGCTTTACCTTAGTCGCCTTTTACGACACCTCGGTAAGAGTGAGGGTGGCCTATTCTACTCTGCCGGGGACCACACGGCGATTTCCCTAATGCAGAGTGTCAAACCCAGAACCAACTCTTGAGAGTTTTTTATCCATACAAACGTATTTTGACTAAAGTTTAGGTAATATGAGATAAGAAATCGAACCAATTTGTTTATTACGTATGTTTTTTTATATTTACTGTCTCTTATGAATTATTTCACACAATTTAACACTTTGGGAGCGTCTCTTGCGCAAAGTTGTGTTCAGAAAAAAATTATGTGAAAAACCACAACATCATTTCTAAAGACCTATCCATAGACACCCCACACGTATAGGTTTGATGAAAAAAATTGAACTTTTCAATTATTGTATTTAAAGCAATGCTCTGTAAACTTGTAATGTTGTGAAATAAATAAATCGATGTAATAATTAATGTATAAATCTTAAGCAATATGGAAGTACCTTTACGTATTCATACTATAATAATTATTATGTTATAAATAATTTTAATCTCATATCTTACTCATATTTTTTCTATATTCTTTATTTCTAATGTCAATCATTTTCATATAAAAAGTTGTCCAGTTATCATACGGTACATGTTGTTGGTACAGGTTGCTTCCGAGAAAAATTTAGCTTTTCGGCGATTGCGGCATTTTCCTCAATATAATGTTGAAATGTATTATGACTTAAGTAGGTAGGTATCTGGTATTACCGAAATTCTGACGCGTAAGTAACTCTTCATTAGTATTCGCATCTCGTGAGGTTCCGACTAATCATGAACTTACTGACTAATCGTCTGATTCAAAAATAACATTGCACAACTAAAGGTAAAAACGGTGAATACCCTGTACCAATATACCATTTATTTTGGTGAAATTTCTTCCTTTAAGCAAATCGTGTCGCTATTTATAAATTATTCCTCGATTCCTGTTCAGGTGGGTTGAATCCACGCATCTTCCAATAACCGGATGACTGATCTTCCAACTGAGCTACTGCGGACGTTAATTACAATATTTGTGACATTAGTAGCTTGACGAAATTCGTTATACTTATTTTATCGTTCAAATGAACAACCAACAGTTATTATTTATTTTTTATATGACAGGTTGCAGACGAGCAGACGGATCACCTGATGGTAAGCAATTACCGTCGCCCATCAGGTGTCCATGGGGTGACACCAGTGGAGTCACAAGTGCGCTATCAAATTTAACCCCCCTTTCCCCCGGATTGGGACTCCGGTACCTTCACTCACGCAGCGCAACACAGCACAGTGCTGCTTCACGCCGGTTTTCTGAGAGGCCATGGTATCACTCCTGCCGTACATTATACCATTCATGCCGTAGCGTGGCTCTCCCACGGTCAAATCTATGGTCATTATTTTGTTTTTGAGGATCAAAAGTAACTTTAAATTATGCGTGTAATATTACAGACAGTGCTGTTCATCAGTTTGCTCTGTTTCATTTTGGGTGATGACACGCTACCACCTGCCAAATCTTGGCCCTATCCGCAGCTTGTTCATTGACCAACGTATAAATGTCGGAGCGTCAGCACAGTGGCGCCCTCTATCATATTTGGAAACGTCAAGGAACTTTTTTGGGCAGAGTCGGCATAGCGATGGATCTTTTTGGTTATTCCATTGCCATTTACTTTGATTTTAGCGAGCTGTCAGTTTGACGTTTTCACTTGAGACACACGAGAATCGCTAGAGTATAAGTATATACGGTATAAAATTATAATTTTATTCCCACTCCCTACATTATCATTATTAAATGTTGTTCTGTTCTGTCTTTCGTTTGTGTGGCTGTCTGTGCCATTGTTTCTGCTGTGTTGTCTATATGTGCTGCTTTATTATTTGTTTATTTATTGCTATCTTATTTGTTTTAGATGCTGGCCCTAACAATAGAGAAGACCTCAAAATAGATCGGAGACCTTAAAATTGAACCGTTCAATATTAATATATAACGTGTCTCTCTAAACACTTGACATTGGCGGAATCACCGCACGCGGGTTTAGGACCAAAAAAAATCGCTAGAGGTATTCGGAGTGTGTTTTCTTAGTAAAAGTTGGTGTTTGCTTCGATTTTGTGATGGGATTTGATGGTGGTGATACCAGAACGGACTGTGGGATCGCGCAGTGAAGAAATGCAGACGAATGTAGAATAATCATCGTTATGCCGAACCTGCCGCGTTTCCTTTGTGTTCTTTCGCGTTGCATGTTCATAGCTTGTTCAATATACGCTTCATCATCATCATCATCAGCCCATTTAAGTCCCCACTGCTGGGGCACGGGCCTTCCTCAATCACATGAGGGGTAATTGCCATACTCACCACGCTTGGCAGACGGGTTGGCGAGGGTTTTAATATAAATGCAGAGTTTTCCTTCTCTGGGTGCTGATGATCATGCCAGCAGCTTTACCTTAGTCGCCTTTTACGACACCTCGGTAAGAGTGAGGGTGGCCTATTCTACTCTGCCGGGGCCACACGGCCATATACGCTTGAATTTTCCGAATTGACTTCGCTTTGTGATTTGTGGACTCTAATTTCAATATTGCCATCTTGCACAACCTATCTGATAACCAAGAGCTCGACCAGCCTCCGTTATACAAATATTTTATTTCACATAATTTGTTACAAACATATTTATTTGTCACCAAGTCTTCTTATGAGGTTCATTTAGAGACCACGTCATGCCCTCTCTCTCACATTTAAAGTTTTTTCTCGCAACTCACAACGCACTGAAACATTAGTCATCGCTTCTCAAATTACCTAATTCATTAATAACTAAATGTACGAGAATTCCCACGGCCCAAACTCAGCTGAGAGGACATTAGCAAATTGTCAAACTTAGATGTTACTTAGCTACCGTTGAGCGTTTGTTAAATCACTTAGACAGTAGTGATGTGATATTCTTTTTTAAATCGATACACAAAACTTACAATCGATCGCCAATTTTTTAATCCATAGGAATCGACATCTTACATACATCTTCTTAAAGGATTGTCTGGAAGAAGTCTGTCTTATTGTACTGTCTGTTGTTGTTGTATCATAATTGTATTTTGTTTTTGCGCAATAATGAAAATATAGATAAATTGATATTCTTCATATTTATCTATATATTACTTTACTATATTAATATCTAATTATAATATACTTACAATAAGTATTAATATTCGACATAGTGAAGAACTAATGAATCTAATTCTTTAATTTTTTTAATACTAAACGGCTTTTGAATAATCGATATTTTCTCTATCTTGTCAGTATTATATGTACTAGCCGTACATATTTTTGTATTTAATTTTAAAATTCCTATGCAATAAAATTTAATCAAATTCTTATGCGATAGAAAACAGATATTTTAGCAAAAATAAACAAATTTTCATATTTTTATCTCGTAAAATATCGATATTTTTTCACCTCCCTATTAGCCGGTAAGTGGTCTATAATTATCGCAATTAAGGTTAAATAACAATTAGCTGGTCTCTTTGTTCTCTGTTTATGGAATAGCGTGGGAAGGTCCGAGGTATTTCTTAGAAAGCTTTGTGCTTACCAATATCAATCATAAGTCACTTTATCACTCGAGTCAGATTCTATGGGTATCTTTGTTTGTCTTTGTAAGCTATTTTCAAAGGTTTAATTCAACAAACCAAGATATACACATTATACACATTTGATGTTGCATCTTGCTACCAAAACTCAAAGATTGCTGCCCGTGCGGCTGAACCTAGCAAGTGCACTTTTTTAGGGTTCCGTAGCCAAATGGCAAAACACGGAACTCTTATAGATTCGTCATGTCTGTCCGTCTGTCTGTCTGTCCGTCTGTCCGTATGTCCGTCTGTCCGTCTGTCCGTCTGTCCGTCTGTCCGTCTGTCCGTCTGTCCGTCTGTCCGTCTGTCCGTCTGTCCGTCTGTCCGTCTGTCCGTCTGTCCGTCTGTCCGTCCGTCCGTATGTCACAGCCACTTTTCTCCGAAACTATAAGAACTATACTATTGAAACTCGGTAAATAGATGTAAATCGTTAACCGTATTGCGATTTTTACACAAAAATTGGAAAAAAATAAAAAATGGGCGTTTTCTATACTAGAAACTTAAACTCAAAATATTTTTTTCATCAAACCTATACGTGTGGGGTATCTATGGTATAGGTCTTTAAAAATGATGTTGAGATTTTTAACATAATTTTTTTCTAAACACAATACTTTGCGCAAGAGACGCTCCCAAAGTGGTAAATTATGTGAATAATATAATATGATGCTGTCTAGTAACCTATTCACTTAATTTTACAGAAGAAGACTTTGAACATTTTCGTCTGCCATTTAGAATCTATTTCATCAACATTATTTCTGTTTTTCTTTAAATTCGCATAAAAAATATAAAATATAAACATTTCATATAAAAACTGTAACAGGACTTTTTTTAAAATTCCAAAAGTCGAATAATATAAAATGTTGTTACATTCAGAATAGTTGAAAGAAGAGGTGGTTAAAGGTGATAGATACCTTATAACACCTTTAGAATATGATAATTTACTGTTCTATAATTCTTTGTAAATATTATATTTGCATTAATTACACGTATATGGCAAGACATAAACAGTTCTAGGAAATTATCAGGATAATAAATTTAATTACTACCTTTTTGTGCTGGTATAACTGTAGATTCTAATCAGCACCTGTCAAGGCTTAAACAATTAAACACTATGACTCCGAACCTCTGAGTCGTGACGGGTATCGTATATCTATTGACCGTAAAGACTAAGAGACAGTCGCAAAAAAATTACTTATTCCCGCTGTAGGGGGTGGCTGCTTGTATCCCGCGGGTGGACGTTGACATATCGCACCTCCAGTGGAAAAGAAGCTAAGTGGTCTAACTTCCAATCATCTATTAGTTAGTGCTTAGTTTTCACTGAATGTGTAATTTTTTTTTGTAAAAAATCTCACTGTCCCCTGCTTTTCAGTTAAATAAATAAATATTTCAGAACATGCGAACCTATCTCGGAGTCAGATCAATGTCACATACATTGATAGGTAGCTCAAGCACCTGTGTTACGGATATCAGAATCAACAGCGGAATCACAAATATATACATATAATACTTTTCTTTTGTAAATACATACTTATAATACATAAAATATAGTAAATTTATTATAGTTAATATTTTGGATATGGAAGCCAATTGCAATAATAATGAGGAGTATAAACAAAAACTCGGAGACACTGGCCCTACTTAAAAACATCAATTTTAAAGACCTGTCCATAGATACCCCACACGTATAGGTATGATGAAAAAACATTTTTTAAATTTCAGTTTGAAGTATGGAGACCCCCCCAATTTTTGTGTAAAATCGTAATTCGGTTAACAAAATACATCTATTTACCAAGTTTCAACAGTAAAGTTCTTATATTTACGGAGAAAAGTGGCTGTGACATACGGACGGACGGACAGACGGACAGACATGACGAATCTATAAGGGTTCCGTTTTTGCCATTTGGCTACGGAACCCTAAAAAGTAAAAGGTAAGGAATTGTAGATAAAATATATTAAGTACTTAGTACCTACCAAAATGTAGAAAATTGACGGTCATGTTTTTTATGTGATAGGTGGCAGACGAGTAGACGGATCACTTGATGGGAAGCGATTGCCGCCGCCCATGGACCCCCCGACACCAGTGGAGTCACAAGTGCGCTGCCAACCTTGAAAGTCCCCCTTTCCCCCGGATTAAGCCTCCAGTACCATCACACACGCAGCGAAACACAGCATAGTGCTGCTAGTCTTTTATGCTATAAACCTAATATTTTCTGTGAATTTATCATTGCTTTCATACAAGTTTTTTTTTTCTAAATAAATAATCATTTATTTAACAGTTACATTCACATAACATTATTAAATAACATTTATAGTTTAAGCCAAAGGTAAAGTAAAAGCTATGTCGGTGGGCCCCAGACTAGGCTAAGCCTGTATCTTGGAGGCCCCTGCAAAGTACATTTTGTTGAGGAGTTTGGCTGACACACGGTAATACAAATAATATTATTACTCTTGCACTATGTGATGTACCTACGTTTATAAAATAGGTGATTTCCCCCTTTTAGATTTTGAATTATAATGATTTTTGGAAAATTAATAAGTTATTAAAAGTAAATTTTAAAATAATTAGTGAGTAGGTAAAATAAAATGCCCATGAAGAGTTTAGCGCGAGTGTTGGTTATAGTTACTATTGTTAGTGTTAGTGTTAGTTACTATTGTTTTTAGTATGTCCTAGAAATAAATAACTAGTGTAATTGATATGATCAACGGGGCACAATATTTTTTTTCTTGCGCCCCTAATTGCGAATTGTGGTAGCGTAAGATATAGGAAAGGTAATTTTGTTTATTGTTTATACCTACAAGTTAATTATCCACCATTTCCAAGTCGTCCACCTCTTGGACTAGTATTAATGGTGACTAAGTAATAATCCTTCGCGGAATCCAGTATCGCATTATGATCCTGGCTTTATTAATTGGCGTCAAAACCGATGGAATGGACCATTGCTCACAGTCGATACAATAGCTGGCTTTGTGAACAAATTGAAGCTGGAGAAGCTAAATGTCGCTGTCGTTTGTTGCACATTATATATTTATTTTATTTGTAACTTAACGGGCCTGTTATGCCATTGTTGGTAAACTGGGTGTATCGGAAGACAGTTACATTCCTTTAACCACCTCTGCTAATAATTATTCTACATTTGGGCTTTTACTTTTGGAAGGCTTCCTTAAGAGCTGGCAATGCATCTGTGATGCCTCATGTGCCATGGGTGGCGGTAATTACTTACCATCAGGTAAGCCATCTGCACGTTTGTACGCCATTAGATTAAAAAAAATACTAATTTCATACACAGTCGGTTGAGTGACTTTGGAGCCCAATTTTCGGGACGTGATATGAACCATGTAAGATTTTAATGATCGAACAGCTCAAAATTTTAAAAATTTTTCATAAACATTTTATCTTAATCCAATCAATTTTGGTCGACGCCTAGTTGGTCTAGTGGTTTAAGGACGACCTGTTGGTCTAGTAGGTTTAAGTACCAGGCCGTGATCTTGGGGTCCTGGTTTCGATTTCTGGGTCGAGCAAATGGTGTGTTTCGAATTTTTCGAACATAGCTCGGGTTTGTAATCCGGATTTGGCAAGCGTGGTGATTAAGCCTAATCCCATCATAGTAGCGATGACTTGATTTCTATGATAGGTGGCCTTTGCCCTGCAGTGGTACAGTTATAGGATGTGCACTTTACTTTTTTTTCCAATCAATTTTATTTTTATCTTATCAAATTCAACATTTATATGGAAGAATGTATGGAAGTCTCCCATCCGACGTCTATGTCGAGTCTCGAGAACAGGCCCTTTGGTAATTTTGTATCGGAAGTCGAAAAAAATTGATATTGAGTATTTCTTAAAAGTCACAGAGCAAACGCTGTTCATAAGTACTGGTAAAAGAAATGGTTATATCCTCCAACCGATTACGGCTACGGCGGCCAATCTCAACGATCAGCCACGTACACAGGATCTAGTATAGTCCTCAAGTGTGTGCGCAAACACAAATGCACTCTCTATTCCCTTATCCTCATATTCCGATGGGACACCAGGGTGACACGATCGAAGAGGGATTGGGCGCAGGAGCAACGGCTTAACGTGCTTTCCGAGGCTCGGGGGTACAAGGCTGCCAACTTCCAGACTCCGGGCTGACACTAAGAATTTGTTACCGAAAACTTAGGTACAAATTTTTGGACCGACCCGGGGATCGAACCCGGGACCTCTTGCGCAGCCCTCGCTTTATAGTGCGATCCACTAATCCACTACGCCATCGAGGCAGTGGAGGTAAAAGTGATGGTAAAAAGGGTGTAAACATGTTCACCAATACACCCAGCCTTAAAGTCTAAATCTAACTATAATTTAAATATTATAAAGATAATTTTACAAGAGTCTAATGGACAAAAAAAAGAAATGCGAAGACATTTGAATAAATCAAGAACAATACTTTGCAATCATTGCTCTATTTAGTACATCACGGATATACAAGCTTATATAACTTAAGACTTAGACAATAAAAGAAATCCCATGGAAAGTTAGACGGCTGTCAAAGCCGGACACATTAGTCAGAGGCAAACAAAGATCCACAATTCCAAATCTTTTAATTGGCATTAAGTATGACGACAGACAGTGACTTGCCTAATCCGTCTGCTAATGATATAGATATAGAGCTGTTATGACCTACGGGCTTATCAAAACTATTTGAGAATCTACCAACGAAGCAGTTGCGGTAACCTACATACTGATAAAACATTATCAAAAGATGAAATAAGAGGATAAAACCTACCTACCCTAATGCAATTTTGCCAATTCATCGTGCTAGACAATACTGTTTACGTCTAACATGAAAGATAAATTTGCTTTTACTTTTCTACTTGAAATATTCGAAAATAACGCTCTATCAAGCACCATCAAATCACAAAAAACTCCGCATTATTTTGGTAAAAAGAGTCAAAAGCTTTGATATGTGGAATAAAAACAGAACTTCAAACACAAAAACCTCAGAATATAACACACACGATTCATTCGGTTACGACAAAAATTAAAAGGATCTCTTATTTTAATCTTCGATTCAAAGGAGTGTTAGGTATACTTGTCACATTACTTATATCGAAATCAGGGAGACATTTCTTAGTTGCCTCCACTAAGAAATGTCTCCCTGATTTCGCGGATGTTCATGGGCGGCGTTGATTACTTTCTATCAGGTGACTCGCTTGCTCGTTTTTCGCCTCTAGCTTTTTTTTTATTTATGAAAGCTTTAATGAATAAAATGAAAGTACAGCTCTATATTATATAATTTAGTAAGATTCCATTCTAATCTGTCACGTGTACGAGGTCGGCCGGTGTAAAGTTCATCAATGCTGAATTCAATTACCGATTACACCATTGTGTTCCGTTCTTTCGATTTATATTTAAATACCAGACGTTTACTAGAAATCCATTGTGAAATTTAACTATAACCGTTTATTGTGTTTGACGAGCGGACCGCCCTCCGAGATGCTGCGCGTGATTGGATGCTTCGAAGATATTAGAAAGTTTGCTAATGCTAACTAGTTGAGGTATGAACGGTTTTTGTTTCTGAGATACACTTTTCAGTGAAAAGGAAAACTGGACAGCTACGTGGGAAAAAATCTCCGGCCATACTCCCACCGCCGTGTCTCGGCAGAAGAGGTAGACCCAAAAAGTTAGGCTGTGTCGTAAAGGATGAAATGCGTGCCAATAAACTGATTACTAGAAATAAACAAGATCGTGCGAAGTGGAGGAGTCGAAGTAGAAAAGCGGACCCCGGCCCAGAAGTAAACTTTGGGACGATATCGGGATAAAACACTACTATTTCGATGATGACTTGAGTGAAGGATTATGATGGTGACTTTCAGGACCTATTTCGAACGTCATCAGTTTAGCCAACACACATAAAAGTATCAGTGCTTGAGTAATAACCCTAGAGAACCAACAAGAGGAACCAGTGCGCTGTGTTTCACCAAGTGAGTGAGGGTGCCGGAAGTCCAATCCGTCGATGAAGAGGAGTTGAAAGTTAAATAAATATCATGTTATAATGAAAATAATAATCTTTTTTTTTGTTATGGCTCTACCCGAAGATAATTCGCCAATGTCAAGTAACTTATTGAGAATAAGTAGGTAGTCAACGGCGAAGTCAGTCAAAGTCGCCGGTGTTTTACGTTTTATCGACCTACGGATTCAGCGGATATCACTCTAAAAGCAATCGCGGGTTTTAAGGCTCTATTAGGGCTCTAAGCAAGTTGTCACGAGACAACTCACTCGACACACAATAGCAGTGTTAAAAACTATGCAATCCAACGATTCTTATTATTAAGATCACTTTGCGGCACTTCACTGCACAAATTAACACTAAATCTGCACACTAAAACCACTAGACACTAAATTAAAACCTTTGAATTGCATCAGCCCACGCAGCATCTTTTAGCCCTACCCGCCGAATCAATAATAATCATGTTTAGCCAGTTTCAACAATTCGACAAAATAAGATTTTTTAACAATGAACCTGACAGGAACTCCACGACTTCTTCATTGCTCAAAGGTTATAATATTCTGTATGATCGGGATGAGCCCAAAACATAAATAACTGTACCTAGTAGAAAAATAAATAGATACCCTTGCACAGAATATAGCCAAGCATAAATGACATGTGCGACAGCAATCGCTTACCCAAGCTGATCCGTCTGCTTGTCTGCCACCTGTCACAGAAAGAAAAGAGTCTAGGTATAATTGAAATATGAAATTAAGTTACAGATTCACTACGAAAAAATTAAACTAAATCAAAGAAGTAGTCCCTTTACGTCACCCAAATGCACCCATCCAAGATAGATTGGTCACTGAACACTTATCTATCCGTGACGCACAGAAGCCCCCTAATTAAGCAAAGTTGTCACATAAACAAAAATGTATTGGGTGACCGCGCTGAGAAATTCCATGGTGGTCTTGGGACCTCGTAATCTGTCATCTAAGCTGTCAAATTACTAACGGACGAGCGACCGATCGGCTACCGAAGTAGATAGCAGTGCACTGGGATGAAGATTAGTTGAGACGCAGAAGGGAAGGTATAGCGAGTTTTATGCATTATAAATAAATAAATATTTCATAACATCACATACATTGATCCGACTCCGAGATAGGTAGCTCAAGCACCTGTGTTACTGATATCAGAATCAACAGTGGGATTACAAATATATACATATAATATTTTTATTTTGTAAATACATACTTATAATACATAGAAACACCCAGACCAATACAAACATAGATGTTCATGCACACAAATGTTTGACTGTGCGGGGATCGAACCCTTGGACCCTTGGACCAAAGGCAGCGTTCACTACGAGCCGTTCCAAACGGCTCGTCAAGTCAAGTATTATATTATTAAGAATCGGGAGTATTTTCTAACGGGTAACTAAAGAGCTAAGTTGTCGTGGAAATAGAAAAGAAACATTTTTTGGGCACAGAGGGAATCTTGCTTGTACATACCCAGGTCTAAAATAGAGCTGACGAGTATTGAAAAAGACTCAGAAGGTGGTAGAACGCTGTCAGAAAAACACATAGATAGATGGACACGAGACACCTAGATGGATGGACACGAGAGCCACTAACCCTCTAGGGGAAGAACAATCAACGAACATACGTGGGAGAGACATAGAAACCTTAGTTTATGTCAAGTTTGCCTATACTTCATTTTAAGATAGGATTAGAATCGAATGTAGGAGGATCATATTTCTACTTCTTAGAATTACCTACAGACATAAGATTATAGAACTATTCTTAGAATGTTAGTTCTTTTAAATAGCTATGAGTATGTCACTTCACCTGGGTCGAAGTAGGCCTTTGAAATCATACCTAATTCGAGACATGACGCGTTTTACACGCAATTAGTTCATTGCTCTTTAGTACGAAGCTCTGTAAATAATGCGCAGAACGTTTCCAGCAATGTAAAACGCGCAAATAAAACGCGTCATCTGAACAAGCTCTCTCACTCGCTCACTCGGTGGACACTAAATTTGTGTTCCCCATTTAACTCAGTATCATGTCACCCTTCTCCATCATAATCTTTTACGAAGTGCACAAAATAAAATGAATGAGCGTAGGCGTTCCTCTTGGGACACCTGATTGTTTTTTTACAAAGAATGTTAATTAATTTTCGCTGTCAACCGTAGTCAAACAATATGTAATGATTAATTGTGTTTTTAAGCTTGAACCTGACTTATCTTAAGATATCCGTATAAACGAAAAGAACAGAAGCAAAAAAGGTGTTTTAATGTGACCGTTATCAACAATAATATCTCTGAGTTAGACCTGCATCTAATTTGCATTAATTAATTAAGATTTTATAAGGTTCTGTCAATATTTCAAACTTTATGAACGATAATACTAATCAGGTAACGATTTAACATCATCATATCTTTAACGATACTCGAAAATTTTTTTAGATTGTAAATGTTGGCGCGCTTTTCAGATTATTATAATTGTTATTGGCTTAAATTGACATTATAACATTTCACTTTACGTTCATTAGACATATAGTCGACCCACGGCTAATTGGCAAAGTGCATTATTTGGAAATATGGATTCATTCGTTCGGTGACTGTTTTGGGACTAGCGATCTTCATCATCATCATCATCGGCCCATTTAAGTTCCCACTGCTGGGGCACGGGCCTCCCTCAATCACATGAGGGATAATTGCCTTACTCACCACGCTTGGTAGACGGGTTGGCGAGGGTTTTGATATAAATGCAGAGTTTTCCTTCTCTGGGTGCTGATGATCATGCCAGCAGCTTTACCTTAGTCGCCTTTTACGACACCTCGGTAAGAGTGAGGGTGGCCTATTCTACTCTGCCGGGGACCACACGGCCACTAGCGATCTTATTTTGGCGGAATTTCCATTTGGTCAGGCTAGAGTCACTGCAGCACTGTGCTGTGTTTTGCTGCGTGAGTTAGGGTACCGAAGGCCCAATCAGCAGCGCACATATGACTCAACTGGTGTCGCGAGTGTCCATGGGCGGTGGCAATCGCTTACAATCAGGTGATCCGTCTGCTCGTCTGACGCCTATCACACATAAAAGAAACAAAAAAGTCCTATGAAAAGCGCGCTTCAGTCGCCATCAACATTCAAATTTGAACTTAATGTTTATATACATAAGGAATCTAAAATTATATTTCCGTACTATGCCGGGGGACTTCTTTGGTGGCGCGCACTTTAAATAAATAAAAAATAAATAAAAAGGTTTATTTCATTAAAATAGTTTTTTTATGTAATAGGTAGGCAGACGAACAGACGGATCACCTGATGGTAAGCAATTGCCGCCGCCCATGGACACCCGCGACATCAGTGGAGTCACAAGTGCGCTGCCAACCTTTAAGCCCCCTCCTATCCCCCGGATTGGGCCTTCGGTACCCTCACTCACGCAGCGAAACACAGCAAAGTGCTGCTTCACGCCGGTTTTCTGTGAGGCCGTGGTATCACTCCGGTCGAGCCGGCCCATTCATGCCGAAGCTTGGCTCTCCCTCGGTAAAACGGTATTTTACAAAAAGTGTTCGTAGTCACCTCGTAAGCAAAAGAATGCCTGTGTCAGGTGACTACGCTCTTGCAGTACCTAAATGCTCTGGTGTTATCATCGTTGTTGTCGCGGAAGCGCAGAAGGCTCTCACTCTAAATCTGGTGAGTCCTCATCTTAGCTTGTTATTCCCGGTCCAAAGCTGTCGCTCTGGAGCTCGGGATACGCTTGGACCATGATTTAGGCTTTAGGGAGTCTGGTAATTACAATGAAACGACTGCAGTCTGAACTTCGCAACCCTTTAACAGGGGAACCAAACCAACTTAATCGTGGTTACACGTGACATGCATGTTTCCTCACGATGTTTTCATTCACCCCCGAGCTAATGGTAGAAATACAAAGATTTCAAAAATCGATAGGTGCATGCTCGGATTCGAACCATAACCCCCCGTATGGGAAGGTGCGTTCTAAACCCCTGAGCAACCATCGCTCTAAATGTGGTTTTAATATCTCTAATCTCTTGTTTAAATATCTCTTTAGTTAAGTACATCTATTTTTTAGAATTTTGTAACCTCACCTACCACAACTCAACTTGGACTCTTCTCTTGCTTACCATTAGGCTGAGGAAAGCCAATATATTTAGATAGATAGATAGATAGATATACTTTATTGCACAAAATACACAACTTAAGTACTAGGCATTACAGAAATTTTGTGTACAATTTCGGCAGTCTTATCGCTGAAAGCGATTTCTACCAGACAACCTTCGGGTTAAGGACATTGTTAAGAACATAGTAAAGAAGGGGTTGGTGGTGCGATATTCAATAAGGAAAAAAAAAGAGATTTTTTTTATGATATTAGGTAGCAGTCGAGCCGATGGATCACCTGATGGTAAGCGATTACCACCGCCCATGGACACCTACAACACTAGTGATGTCACAAGTGCGCTTCTTACCTTTTAACCCCCCTTCCCCTAGATTGGGCCTCCGGTACCCTGACTCACGCAGAGAAACACAGCGCATTCACTGCTTCACGCCGGTTTTCTGTGAGGACGTGGTATTAATCCGGTCGAGCCAGCCCATTCATGCCGAAGCGTGGCTCTCCCACTGTTTACAGATAAACTGTAAATGTTATAATATAACTTATAACCCTAATACATACATAAAATACAATATTTATTTATTTACTTAACCAAAACTTACACCTATCTTTACAGGATACCCATTGCGATAGCGAAGTAATAATTATTAACTAGTACACACATAAATAATATATACCTACTGAGTATCTATAATAAAAAGTCGCAATTGGTCCATTGTCAGATAAATTAATTATATCAAGATTCTTTGTATACCACTTATAAGAAAATGGCATTCCAATATCTGAAACAAATTGCATCGATCAAACACTAACGAATTTTAATCAAAAGCCAATGCTTATTGATTTCAACGCCTCGCATGCAAAATGAATGAAGAATAATTTGGAACATTTCATTGCAATCGAGTGGCTATTAACGACACCAAAAAGGGCAGGGATAGAGCGTACTAGCGCATCAATTTATTTCATTTCTTTTTATACTTCGTGAGAAAAAATAATTCTTCGTGAGAATTTTTTTTTATTTAAAATAGAAATAGATGAACCTAATATTCACGTTGCGACCTTACAGAACACAAATCAGCCGCTGGTTCAAACTACTGTAGAACTATATTATTATTGTAATATCTGCTTATAAAGGCAACTTTATATTGATTACCTTAAAATTAACTTTTGATTTGGAATTATCTGTATCCAGGGTACAAAAATAAATAAGATAATAAAATTGACTAATAAAGTTATGTTCCAGATTTTTTATATTTGATGACATTTAAAGTAAACAAAATAAATGAACTAACTTTGCAGTGCAAATCTTATCTACAAAAAATTCACTATTCAATAGTTAGTATGGAATCAGGTCAACGTATGAGATGTTGTGAGAATTATATTATATATTTATTGAACAAAAACACAAGAAAATTAAGACAATACCTAAGAAATAAAATTAAACTAAAAGTAAATAAAAAGGAAAGTTAAAACAAAGTAGGTCCCCGTGGCAATGTCCCCAAAATGCTGGCAGCATTACCCCGCTGGATCGCGATGATCGCTGGGTGAGGTAGCTGCCAGCTTTTGGCTCTCCCGTGACTTCGACAAGACGCTTAGCTAAGTCACGGAAGAAAGAGAGAGCGTCGGAACCCCACGGGCCCAGTGTTTCAACACCGGAAGCTCGAAAGTGGTAGGCACCAGATAGATGCCTATACTTTGTAGCTTTCAGTCTCTCTGCATTATATATTATATTATCTGTATTAACAATTAAAATTTATTCCACAGTGAAGCATAACGGGATTCCATAACATTTTGAATTATAGATCAAAAGAAAATTTAGTGGATGGATTCACGTGGTTGGCGCTAGCTAGCTCTTATCTGTCCCACGACTGAATTTATTGAAATAAATGACTGAACAATAATACGAGCAATATTGAGAACTGTGTAGTCTATAATTTCAGCTTATCTGTACAAATGTGCGGATAATTGTCGAATTATTACGGTAATTCTGATAATGGCCGTTGATTGGGTCAAATTAAGTTGCTATCGTTAGTATTTGAGGGTTATCTTTAGGAATTTTTCCATCATCATCATCAGCCCATTTAAGTCCCCACTGCTGGGGCACGGGCCTCCCTCAATCACATGAGGGGTAATTGCCATACTCACCACGCTTGGCAGACGGGTTGGCGGGGGTTTTGATATAAATGCAGAGTTTTCCTTCTCTGGGTGCTGATGATCATGCCAGCAGCTTTACCTTAGTCGCCTTTTACGACACCTCGGTAAGAGTGAGGGTGGCCTATTCTACTCTGCCGGGGACCACACGGCTAGGAATTTTTGTTACACTTGAAAAGTTTACACAATTTGAATGTCAATTAAAAATACTCCCAGTAATGCTTACTAGTGCTTATCCAGTAATGGGACGTGTAAAAAATCCCTTTATCTCATAATTTGTTAGACCAGAAAATAATAATTGTGGAGACTATCAAAAATTATCCGGACCCGGATGACCAGATGGCGCAATTGGTAGTGACCCTGCCTCTTACGCCAAAGGTCGTGGGTTCGATCCCCACCCTGGACAAACATTCGTGCGATGAACACCTGGGTGTAATATATGTATTTAAGTATATATTTGTGTTCCTCTGTTGTCTGATATCTGTGACACAAGTGCTTACGCTACTTAGTACGGAATCAGGTCAATGTATGACTGCGATAGGCTGATGATAATGAATGAATGAATGAATGATAACTTTATTTGGCACAATACAAAACAAGGAAACTTAATAAGAAACATAACCTAGACATAAATAATGACGAAAAGTAGGACAACATTATCCCTGTATGTGCCAAACAGGCGGCCGCTCAGCTATAGTCGGTGCTGATCCATGAGACCAACCTCGACGCTGATTTTCAGCGACTAAAATTACATTATTGCGCATCTGTTCCATATCCATGCATGCATGCATGCATAATTGAGATTGAGACAAAAATAAAAAAAAAAAGAAACAGATAGGTGATTGAACAGATGCGCAATATGGGGGCAGACAAATACAAAACCAATACAAAATAAAAATACAATTTACAAAAATTAAAAAATTAAAAAAAGACGCATCAATACTATACAATATTAGCGGATTACATACTATATGTAATAAGACCGACCAAGATCAGAAGGCACTTCAGTGACAATAGTTTTTTCTATCCAAGATGATAATGATGATGATAGACGTTAAACAAGTGTTACTTATATAGAATAATAAATAGAAATAGACATAAACAAACATGGGTTACAAGTATATAAAAGTATAGTGGAATTATAGGTCATGCAAGCAACCAATCGCTGTGCCCAGTTTTTGTCGTTCCAAGAGAATTCATAATAAAATGACTGACCGGATGGCGCAATTGGTAGTGACCCTGCCTCTTACGCCAAAGGTCGTGGGTTCGATCCCCACCCTGGACAAACTTTCGTGCGATGAACACTTGTGTTTGTTCGGTGTCTGGGTGTAATATATGTATTTAAGTATATATTTGTGTTCCTCTGTTGTCTGATATCTGTAACACAAGTGCTTAAGCTACTTAGTACGGAAAAAAAAGTCCCTAATAATTTCCCTAAATACATAAATTACACCCCAACAATAAACTCATCACACGAATGTTGGTCTAAAGAGGGGATCGAACCCACGAACAGGTAACAGGGTTACTTCCAAATCCACAATCAGATAATAGTTCTGGTAAACAACAAAAATAACTTATAAATCAAAGATCGAAGGTAGATAAACCATGGCTTAAATTAATCATTTATAAATATTCACACAGGCTCGATCATTTAAAATTACTCAAATGAGAAATCACGATTACCCCCGCAATGCACTTACAATGAAACCCATAATAATCCATCAAGCCTGTGGACTTAACGAATATCCTCAACTGTGAGGAAGAATCTGCACACTCATAATTCCAGTGATTTCTTGTCATTATTCATCTTCAAATAATAGTTTGCACCCCATAGCTTACTTGTATTAGCCCTTTAGTCTATTGCGGCGATGCTAGAGTTGTTCATATCGCTTTGTGTTCGGGGAATCTGGCGTTTAAGGTGCATCAAGCATCTCGAAAAGAACTTATACTATTTATTCAATACTTATAACTAACTTTTTGCTCTGCTTCCTACTCGAAATATGAATTACCGCCAAAAACGGCTACTTATGGCGTTAATCATAATTTCGAGTACAAAAACAGACCAAATATTATGTATTCTTACCGAGAGGCTCGAACTTCGAAATTGTAAAAAAGATAGTCTAAGGTATAGTTGCCATCAATTTGAATAGATTGGCGTCGCTAGTTAGGGCCACCCGTCGCCTTATGTAAGGTGATAGGTAGGGCACACTAGCGACGCCAAATGATTGAAATTGTAAGCAACTAAACCGGATATCTTTTTAACAATTTCGAAAGTCCAGCCTCTTGGACAAAGTCAAAATCAAAGTATTTATTGCCTTCATGAATGTTATACAAGATCTTATAAAACAATTCCGGTACATCATGTTACCCTTTTGGGCGTAGCATAAATTATAAATTATAAAACGCGAAATGGACCTATTTACTTTACTTATGAATTACTTCACACTTCTTATCGATACTATTGAACACTTAAATGATAGCATCACAGAGATAGTATATTAGTTTAAGGTTAGAGACATTATTATTAATTATTATATGAAAATATTAAATTAATTTGTAGTTTTTATACCTATAACCTAATTATTATTATAATTGAAATATTCCCTTAAATTGTAGAACATTCCGAAAAAAAAAAAATTTCATCCCTCAGTTACATGTATGGGGGGCCCCACCCCCAATTCTTTTTTTACTATTTAGTGTCATATTTTTGTAGCGGTTCATACAACACATATTCCCATCAAATTTCATCACTGTAGTACTTATAGTTTCCGAGTAAATCGGCTGTGACAGACGGACAGACGGACAGACGGACAGACGGACATGACGAAACTATAAGGGTTCCGTTTTTGCCATTTTGGCTACGGAACCCTAAAAAGTCATTGATTGCGTAGTAGGACTTTTTAGGAAGCCACTCTCTAAGGTGCTTTTTACATTGAACTTAAACGCATAAAGGTGATATGTCTGTTCGTCTGCTCCCTATACCTATTATAAAAAAAAAACTCCCCCTCCGTCTTAATCGGGACGACACTCACTCACTCGGCCAAACTACATTTATGTCTAGGCTCTTATAAGGTCACCGAGTACTCTTCAATTTTGTCAACGTAACCTACCAGCGAAGTCAATTTTCACTACGTAAATAAAATTAAAATGTGTTATCTCATCGCTATGAAAACTATTTCTCCTCAGCAATAGACAATAATCTTAACACGTTAAAGGGCATAGCGTCAAACGAGGTGAGTGAGTGCAGTCCGTCCAAGAGCTGTGCCCTTGACAGGCAGGAGTTATGGGCCCACAATTAGTTACAGTAACGATACAGTCTGACGTAGATACAACATAACCAACGTAACTGTCTTCGTACTCTATATGACGTGTTGTTGCTTCATGAATTTATTGACCCCATGGACTGTATTAAAATTAATTTGTAAGTAAGTAAAGTATCAGCCTATAACTGTCCCACTGCAGGGCAAAGGCCTCCATCATAGAAATCAAGTCATCGCTAATTTGATGGGATTAAGCTTAATCACCACGCTTGCCAAATGCGAATTGGTGATCACAAACCCGAGCTTTGTTCGAAGAATTTGAAACACCTTTTTGCTCGACCCAGGAATCGAACCCAGGACCCCGAGATCACGGCCCGGTACTTAAACCACTAGACCAACAGGGCATTTGTAAGTGTAGATAAATAAACATATTAAATTAACCCTAAAAACATTTTTGGGCAGTCGTATAAAAAATGGGTTACCCCTCATGTGATTGAGGGAGGCCCATGCCCCAGTAGTGGGGACTTAAATGGGCTGATGATGATGATGATGATGATAAAAAATGGGTGCTCAATGACTCGTTTTATATGTTTTAGCCCATGAAACTGAACATCTTTCATTATGGGACCAACATAGAAATCACGAAAAATAAATATAGCCGTTTCATTCAAATGGCTTGCTGCGCTGATCGATTTGTATGAAACAGCTGTTTTTTTTTCGCGATTTTTCTCATTAATAGTATAGAAAACGTGTCAAATATACAAAAATACGAGTGTATTCCTTTATTTACATTTTACTTTGTAACAACGATTAATATAAAATAAAAGGTAAAAGCTGACTTTGAGTTTGTATTTGCATCGCAAACAATATATTTATTTTGAAAATTTTGCATGACTTGAAATATCTCCTCAATGAACCTACAAAATTTTTAAATACCTACCAAGAAATTAAAAACCGGTTAATTCGAATCGGACTCGCCCACGTAGGGTTCCGTACCAACTCTTAGGTACGAATATTTACATTAATTTTTAACTGTCTTCAATAAAGGAGGAGTTTCTCAATTCTTCGGGATTTTGGGCCGGTTTCTGAATTGAGACAAAATTTGACAGTTGAAGTATGACTCAACTGTCAACGTTCGTGCTCAAGTCGAGCTGAACTTCAATTTTTCAATTCAGAATTATGTATTAAGGTTAATGGAATAAATTATTGTTAATAGTTAGAAATGTCTGAATTCTAATAATTAAAAAATATATTGGAAAATAAAATGGAGTAGTTACTAAGTCGAAATAGATTGTCAATTAAGTTTAAATAATGTGCATACACTGTAAAGGTAGAAGTTAGAGAACTAATTGTTTCAAAAGATCTGTAAATATATAGCTGATTTCATGCACAATAAAGTTTTATGAATTTATGAAGCAACCGGCCCTTCGTCTATAATTTAGTTTGATACATTTGCGTGTTCCGAATAAAAGTCCTCACAGAAGGACTAGAAAAATGAACTAAAATGTGTTGGTATAGGATTTTTTTTTCGGTTTTACGTTTTCCCTTCAAGCTTCGGAACCCTAAATCGCTTTTAAAATATACCTCTCACAAATACCTTAATGATTCCTCTCGACAAACAAAAGCGAGTCACACATCGATGAGCAATGGCTCGAGAGCGCTGGTCATTAACAATGCAGGCTCTTATCTAACGAATAATTAATGAAAGTGTGGATGGAATTGCGCCTTGCTGTGAAGTGTGGAGCAACGATCGGGATAAATAGCGTCTTCTTATAAAACGTTGTAGGAATTGGACGGATCATTTGGTAATTGGGTTTGGTTAAAGCTTGATTTCATGATGTTTCTGACTTTAAATAACTACATATGTAGAACTGTGGCTATTTATATTATTTAGTTTTCTTTCAACTGCTGTGGAAACTTGTTATTAGCTTTTAATTGTATACTATAGATACAAACATAAAATTTTGAGAATTAAGTTTTCTTTAATAATGATAAACTCTTAAAGTTTCATTTCTTTTTTTTTTTAATTATGGCTGCTACTGTGTTGCCCATGGCGAACACTTATATAACTCTGTCAATGTCGAGCGATTAAAGAGACACGTTATATTGAGAAATTGACCGGTGTAATGATATTTTACTCATTCTGATTTTTATTTTTTAATTGAGGGTTACACCACCTAAAACAAAATAATAAAACGTATACAAACAAACAAACACATATACAGCACAACATTATGAGGGAGATTCGGTTAAGCTTCATTTCATTCATACTTAATACACATTATGAATCTGTAGTGATTGTCACAAAACAATGTTTTTTTTTATTGAGTGATGTTACAACCACAACCTCTGGGCCGTGTTTTTTCTGCCAGTCTTACAATAAGAATAGGATTGAAGTGAAATTGCAAAAAAAAATCCGCGTATGTTTAAGTAGGTAGTGTATTGTGCTTTTGAAAATATACATTTCTAAATTTGAAAGGGACAAGTGTTGTGGTATGTATGCTGTGTGAGTAGTAAAAAATTAGTGAATTTGGAATGTTCCTCTGAATTGTATTGTGATTGGTAAAGTTTAGTTAGTTTTTCAGCAGTAAAAATTGTGTCCAAATTTTATATTTATGATTTTCTAATGAAATACAATTAATATATCACTAAACTAGAAAAACTAACGAAAAATACCACAAGCACTTGAGGTTATTTGAGTTTAGGGTAGGCTCACGTGGAAAAAATACGTTCGTTTTCATTAACTTGATTATATTTTGATTATAATCAAGTTATTGTAGTATTTCTTTTTACGTCTCTTTTCATAGAAATGCTCTTTGATGTTTTAGTACCCACGTTTGATCAAATTAACTACTGAGATGCTCAAATTTTATTATTATTTAACGTAAGTCAAGTCACTCTTAAGTTCTCAAAACACTATAGTGTACTTAATAAAGACAAAGCCTACTTAAAGTCTCCCAATAAAACATAGATAAGAGCACAAAAAATAATAACATTAAAAGTGAAATCCTCCAGCTTTGATTGACCACAAATCAATATTAATGATCTAAACCAGCGGGAGTTCTGGCGTGCTCTTCCATCCTTGTCGTTCCTTTGTGTAATGGTAGAGAGAATGGATGTTTGGACACCTCGCCCTTCGAACGTTTTAAGTGCTAAACGAATCAAATCATTAATTACGTGCAATTCAATGTACATATTGAATTTATTCAAATGGTGATAAATGGTGGTGGTATGAAACAAGAGGCGCGAAGGCTTCATGCCGTGGTAATGGCGTGTTGGAATGCTGCAATGATTCAGTGTAGGGATGTGACATTCTGGAAATCGATTTGTTCGTAACGATCGAATCGATTATTCGTTAAGAGGGGGAGTTAAAATAACTCTCGGGGATTCAATTTTACTAGAGTCATCGATATTACAGTATCGACGCTGAAATAGAGATGAGCCGGACATGTCTCTAGACTAACTGTTTGACAATAAAGTCGATATGAAGAGAGTGAAGTGGACGCTGCTTTGGGGAATATAGTGTAGGACGCCACATAGTACGATAGACCTACGATTTAAGAAAAAAAGAGGACTGGTTGGATGCAGACTGCAAACGGCTGAGTGATTGATTGATGATGATTTCTCAAGGTTTACATATTTAAAATACTAGGTAATTAAAATTAAACAAATGATCCCCGAGGAGGGAAAGTATACATAAAATGGTCATAAAATTTCGTATACCTATCTACCCACAAGAACAATTTAGCTCATGTGATTATGAGTCACAGAAAAACCGGTCAAATGCCAAAAAAATACTCATCGATTTTTAAACTTGTGAATCAATTTCTTTTTTCAAAATTAATCGATTAATTTTTCCCATCCCTACGTGACAATGATTCAGAGTGGTTGTTCGAGATCTAGATAAGATGGCGATTGTTATAGATTCGGAGCGAGCGATGTTGATTTTATTGGTGCCTCTTTCGGTTTTTGTCTCGGTTTGAGATGTGTGAGTAATTTAGATCTTTGGAGTTTATTGTGCTATATTAGTTTTAGTAAAATCTTTAGAGTAAAACCCAATGGATTTCTGCATTATTTAGTTTAAAAATGCAATGTTTAGTTGACAACAGGTTACTGTTGTATTACAAATAATCAAGTTTTCTACAATTTCCTATTATACTTTCTACAAGCAAATACTCCGCCGTGTGGTCCCCGGCAGAGTAGAATAGGCCACCCTCACTCTTACCGAGGTGTCGTAAAAGGCGACTAAGGTAAAGCTGCTGTCATGATCATCAGCACCTAGAGAAGGAAAACTCTGCATTTATAACAAAACCCTCGCCATCCGTCTGCCAAGCGTGGTAAGTATGGCAATTACCCCTCATGTGATTGAGGAAGGCCCGTGCCCCAGCAGTGGGGACTTAAATGGGCTGACGATGACGATGAAGCAAATACTCGCGGTAGTCGGTAGATTCATCATCATCATCTTAGCGTTTTGTCCCGGTTGCGTCCCATGCAGTCGCTTCGCAACCCGGTGTCCGCCGCCCTACTTCGGCTCCTCTATTTCGACGCTCTAGTGCATCCGTAATGGTCAGTTTATTTTCACGCATGTCATCCTTTATGACGTCAAGGCACACCTCTTTGAAGACGGTAGAGTATTTCAGTAATTAATTTGTATCATATGTGATACCAACTGCTACGAGAATCTGTCAATTCGTAACAACTTAACTGTCATATATTCGTACTCTACCGTCTGGCACGAGTCTTTGCACTAGAGTGCCTACCTATAATTCAGACTTTCTTAATATTTATTTATTTAATTTATTTATAAAAGTTGAATGCTTAGTTAAAGTAACCAATGTTCGAGTATATCAATGGCAAATGCCTTTACCTTTTTTTGTAACTCGGTCAATTCTGTCTACCTACGTGTCAACGCTTTGGTTTCGAGCAAAATCACCGGGCTTATGAGGAGCAGAAAGCTCGCATCTCATTAAGTGGGGAGCAGAAGGCTCGCACCTTAAGTAGGGAGCAGCAGGCTCGCACCCTAAGCGGAGTGCAGAAGGCTCGCACCCTAAGTGGTGAGCAGAAGGCTCGCACCCTAAGTGGGGAGTTGAAGGCTCGCACCCTAAGTTGGGAGCAGCAGGCTCGCACCCTAAGTGGGGAGCAGAAGGCTCGCACTCTTATGGGGATCAGAAGGCTCGCACCCTAAGTGGGGAGCAGGATGGCTCGCACCCTAAGTAGGGAGGACAGAGCAGCAGGCTCGCACCCTAAGCGGAGTGCAGAAGGCTCGCACCCTAAGTGGTGAGCAGAAGGCTCGCACCCTAAGTGGGGAGTTGAAGGCTCGCACCCTAAGTTTGGGAGCAGCAGGCTCGCACCCTAAGTGGGGAGCAGAAGGCTCGCACTCTTATGGGGATCAGAAGGCTCGCACCCTAAGTGGGGAGCAGATGGCTCGCACCCTAAGTAGGGAGCAGAAGGCTCGCACCCTAAGTGGGGAGCAGAAGGCTCGCACCCTAAGTGGGGAGCAGAAGGCTTGCACCCTAATTTGGGAGCAGCAGGCTCGCACCCTAAGTGGGGAGCAGAAGGCTCGCACCCTTAAGTGGGGATCAGAAGGTTCGCACCCTAAGTAGGAAGCAGAAGGGTCGCACCCTAAGTAGGGGGCAGAAGGCTCGCACCCAAAGTGGGGAGCAGAAGGCTCGCACCCGCAACTGGGCAGCAGAAGGCTAGCACCCTAAGTGGGGAGCAGAAGGCTCGCACCCTAAGTAAGGAGCAGAAGACTCGCACCCGCAAGTGGGGAGCAGAAGGCTCGCAGCCGCAAGTGGGGAGCAGAAGGCTCGCACCCTATATAAGTGGGGAGTAGAGGGCTCGTACTTTAAAGCCTTTAGCGATCCTCCTCATCTTGGCGTGTAGTGCCCGGTTTCACCCATAGTTGTCTCTTTAGAGCCCAGGGAACACTAGACCATGATTCAGGATTTGGGGAGTCTGGTACTGAATTGTAATAAAGCGACTGCCGTCTGACCTTCGCGACCATTTTACAGGGTAACCAGACCAACTGAACACGTTTCAGAAACATTTAAAACTATCCGACATGTGTAGATTTCCTCACTATGTTTTCCCTCACCGTCGAGCTAATGCTTGGATTCGAATCCCGACGGATTCGAACGGCACCATCACTCTAAAGTCTTTACTGATACATCAAGTAAAAAACATATGATATAAACAGAACTACACTATCGACGCATCTGGTCAACCACACTCTTGAATTTCCATTGAGTATCTATCAAGTCCATCGCCCCATTCGACTGTTTTTGCAACAAATTGTAATATCAAATGTCCCGTGGCTTACTTTGTCGATGCTACTCATTCGTCTTATGGGCAGGTAGCGCCATCTATTGGCATTCACCCAACGACTTAAGGAGCAATGTATTATTTTGCTAACTTGTTTACTTTAAAATTTCTTGAAATACACCGACGTGAATAACTTGGCTGAATTTTTAATAGACCCTTAATAGTGGTCTCGACTCTTAAGGTAATCGCGTTAATCGTAGAATTCATAAATTGGTATATACAAGGCAAAACGTTTTCGTTTTATTGAGTGACTGAGAATCTGATTGACTTCGACAATTTCCATATTTATAAAACATTACTACTTGAGATTGGCAAATTACCCTTACACCAGAGAAGTAAGACCATGGGGTCAATAGAGTAAAAAATGCACCTAAAAATGTTTCGAAAGTCCTTGAGTGGTCGAAATACCAAGATCTCCGGTAGCTAAGTCGGCAAAAGCATAAGCCCGGTTATCAAAAGATCATAGGTTCGAGTCCCGCCCGAAAACTATCGAAAAAAAAAATTTAAGTGCATTATTTTCTTAAGAATAAATTGCGAAAAATTGCTTTACCCTAAAAATTCATATTAATTAAGCAGTTTCATCTTAACTAGTGGTAAAATGTGTAACAATATTTCTACTGGATATTTGTAGGTACATACAAATAATGATGTAACTATCGTCGGCTCACGGCGAAGCAAAAAGCACTTACAAATTCCTCGACATACCACGGTAAAAGCAGTTGCCCGGTTACCAAACGATCGTGGGTTCGAGTCTCACCCGACAAGTGCATTATTTACTGAATAAAAAAATGTAAAACATTGCTATACCCAAAAAAATCATAGGGTCATTTCCGTTGCACTCTAAAAACGAAATTTCATTATGGTAGCGGGTAGTTTTTCGCGTACAAAAACGGACCTGAGATTTGTGCATGGTTATAAAATAAATTAAAAAAAAATAATGGAGAAAGAGTTGTTTTCATAAGATTTGCAGATGACATTGCAGCTATTGTTGAAAGTAGCTTGGTGTTTGCCGAGAGGTTGTAATCCCGAAATTGTTTAAAATTGATCCGGTTTAGTAGCTATTAATTAAAATCGATTGGCGTCGCTAGTGTGCCCTACCCGTCACCTTAAACAAATCTCAAACTCAACTTCAATGTCGAGTGCTCGAGAATAGGCCCTCATGGGGTCAATTCTTGTGCACTCGACATTTTAATCAAATTAACAGGTTTTATACATTTGTCTCTACAAATCTTAAACTCGACATTAAAGTCGAATGCTCGAGAATACGCCCTCATAATAGAAAAAGAAATGCACCCGTTTGCAGGAACTAAACAGCATTAATATGAGCAACATTAGCGATACAACACGGTATTTTTATCATCTGATGTTTTTTCTCACTCACTCGGCGTGCTGCTGCACTGCTGTTTCACCCCGGTTTTTCGATGAGGCCGTAGTATCACTGGTCGAGCCGGCCCATTGCCGAAGCATGGCCCTCCCACGGTAGAAAGATAATGTACCTTCCCCGCTCACAAATCAAAACCATCATTATTTCAAAAGAAATGGACCCTCCGCACTTATTAAGCCCTACCCTCGTTAGGCTTAAGAGATGCCACAAATCTCTCTGTCCTTGTGACAAACACAAAAACCATTAAATTAAATTAATGCCTCCATAGAAGATAGTTACCGCAGTTAAGAGGAAATCGCGGTGCCAATGTTCTCTGAGGATGCGATTAAAGACTTAGTGCTCTATTCATAACAGTTCAATATACCTTTGTTTGCTAAAATCGTGTTATAGAGCAGTTTTGACGTCCGAATCAAAAAATAATCATTCCATTTTATATTTTTACTGATGATGGGTTTGCTCTTAGCTACACACTGAGGAAACCTACGATGGAGCGAGCTTAAGCAAAATAATGGACAACATTTCATATTTTTAACATGTCCATATTGTTTTTTTATATGAAAATAGACATAAAATGAACAGACCCATATTTTTTCCTTTTTCAAAATTTGGCCATTTTCATGCATAAAATAATTATTGAAATTCTTTATATTCTAAATAGACGTAAGCGTCATCGGACGGCTGAATACAGCGATATTCCTTTGCTTATCATTGTTTTAATAAAAAAAGGTACTACTGTCAAAGGTAAATAATTGTCACCATTGCATGGTGACAATTATTTACCTTTGACGACTGTCAACATTGTCAACGTCATTCATACATTCAACGTTTACAAGTTGTCATTTTTTTTGACAGTTACAGGTCATGGGTTTGGCATTTCGTAAATTTAAAACTATAATTTGCTAAGCAAAGAAATATTTTACATTCTGCCGTCCGGTGACGTCATCTTACGTTTTTTAGTTTTTAATTTTTTTCTCAGTAAATAAGCAATATAAAAAATTAATAAATATATATTCGAGCAGCGGAAAAGTAAACAAAGAATTGGTATTTTTTGTTTCTGAGCTTTGCAATTTTGAAATGTTGTCCATTTTCGGAAAAAGAATGAAATATATTTTTTAATGTCATAGGTGTCAGGCGAGTAGACGGATCACCTGATGGTTAGCGCTTGCCGCCCCCCATGGACACCCGTGACACTACTGGACTCACAAGTGCGCTGCCAACCTTTGACCTCCCAGATTGAGCCTCCGGTTCCCTCACTCACGAAGCCAAACAGTGCTGCTTTACGCTGGTTTTCTATGAGGCCGTGGTATCTCTCCGGTCGAGCTGGCCCGTTCATGCCAAATATAAATAATAAAAAAAAGCTCATGTCATTCCGTTCCAACACGGAATGATAAAAGGGGCTGGCACCAGTTTTGTTACGGGACTATCCTTGTACGCGATATGAATTAAGGGGCAAAGGTTTTACAAACATTTCTTAATAGACACCTATTTATTAACGCCCCGTGGCAAACCTCCGCTATTAGCGGTATGAAAGAGATAGCTTCATAGTCAATTTTAAGTGCCAGAAGAAACGATTTCGCTAGTATTACGCTTCTTATACGCCAGCAGTAGATACACCTGACACTGTATTATTTACGCCCGTAGCACACTTCCGTAGAACGCTAGGCAGACCATACTTGCGTGTAGGAAGCGGAATACTAGCGAAACTGTCTCTTCTAGCACTTATACTTGCAAATAACGCTGTCTCGTTTATTCCGCTAACAGCGGAGGTGTGCTACGGGCGTAAACCTTACGGTTAAGGCAGTGGATTACGATTGAAAGTGAATATTTTTTTGATAAATGGGCATTAGTTAAAAATAGCATATAATAAAGTTTTACACATGTTCTAATATATCTCTTATATTGTGTTATTAGAAGCTTGATTATATTAGAAGTATAGAGAGCAGTGGTTTAGAGCGAGCCTTCCATTTGGGGGGACCGGGTTCGAAACCGGATAGGTATGCACCTCTGGATATGCACCTCATTCTAATCTATGTGCGTATTTCTACCATTTGCTCGGCGGTAAGGGAAAACATCGTAAGGAAACCTGCACCATTCAGATAGTTTCTGAAACCTGTAACCACGATTCAGTTGGTCTAGTTCCCCTGTTAAAGGGTTGCGAAGTACAGACGGCAGTCGCTTCATTGTAATTACCATAACCCCCAAAACAAGAATCATGGTCGAAGCGAACTCTGGGCTCCAGAGCGACCGCTTTGGACGTAACTGGGAATTTCGTTAAGATGAGATGGAGAGGTTAGAATAGAAACTTTCATCATTTAATAAGATTCGTAAGCCATCGGCATGAATGGGCCGACTCGACCAGAGTGATACCAAGGTCTTTCAGAAAACCGGCGTGAAGCAGCATTGTGCTATGTTTCACTGCGTAAGTGAGGCTACCGAAAGCTCAATCCAGGGAAAGGGGTTTAAGGATAGCAGCGCACTTGTGACTCCACTGGTGTTGCGGGTGTTCATTGGCGGCGGCAATCGCTTATCATCAGGTGATCCATCTGCTCGTCTGCAACATATCACATAAAAAAATATGATTACGAAAATTGATGATGATAATATTATCTACTCAATTCGCTATCCAAACTTTACGTTTCATTATGACTTTTAAAAACGTATCAAACAAACATAATATCAATGCTATTATAATTTCTTTGAGTTCTTCCAATTCTTTACGAGAACCTTTTAATACCAATATTACTTACTGAGAAATCAGTCCGTTTATTACAAAAAACTTGGGAATCAATGTTGAACTTTTAAATGGAAAAGTGCGCGACATTCAACTTACTTCATTATAAGATTGGAGCGATTGAAGTATGGAAAGTATGGAATTCCACTCCGAAGTTGAAAAAATGTGCCGAGTAGTTTTCGTGAGGTAGGTCTGTATGAAGCCAACTTTTGGTTAGTTGTCTCAGCTGAAGGACTACTAACGCCATCTAGTGGTGAGTAGCAGAAGTACTGATCGCAGTTTCATTTCAAGATGTGTTTTAAGAACTTGTAACAGTCGATGATAGAGTTTAAAGAAAAGTACGTAATAAGTATTAGTAAGTATTTGGTTTCGAAGATTTTTCAATAGTATTTGATCAGAGAAAAGCTTTCAGGCAAGTATTCGTTTTTATACTTACAATTTTATTTGCACTATTGATTCAACTAATGTAAGTTAGGTAAGTACTCATTGTTTTAATGGTCCTGGTAATCATACTAAATGAATAAATGGGTAGCTTATGGCTACACATAAGCTTGAATAACATATGGGTTAAAATATGAAAATAATTAATCTAGATTAATTATTCCTATAAAATCCCAAAGAGTTACTGTGATATATTTTTATTTTAATTAATAACTATATTTTAAGGTGTATTGCAGATCAGATAAAATTGTATTCTTGATGCAAAAAAAAACTTGAAAGTGCCTCTTTTTATGTAGGCAGAATTGACGTTTTTAGCTTTCATAACTTTTAAATAAACAATCCCTTTTCTGAAAATCTTTTATGAATGTAGGAAAAGCACAGTTAGATATGAAACAATAGCTATTATTTACTTTGAAAACTTAAAAATTATAAGTATAAGTATAATATAACTAAACACGACCCGTTTGGTACAGTGGTAGTGAACGCTGCCTTTGGTCCAAGGGTTGCGGGTTCGATCCCCGCACAGTACAAATATTTGTGTGCATGAACATGTCTGTTTGTATTGGTCTGGGTGTTTTCTATGTATTATAAGTAGTGTATTTACAAAGTAAAGTTTTATATGTATATATTTGTAATCCCACTGTTGATTCTGATATGCGTAACACAAGTGCTCGAGCTACCTATCTCGGAGTCAGATCCATGCATGTGATGTTGTGAAATATTTATTTATATTTATAAACACAGCTTTTCAATAAATCTCCATACAAATAGGCAATTTCATACTTTAACCCCTAATATCATCCGATATTATTATTGAATATCACATTGTAGCATAAACATAAATTACCTAAGTAGGTACACTACATACCTTCTTAAAAAACTTTGAATTGAGCCTACAAACAGAATTTTCCTTACTATCAAGTCCGTATACGTGACTCGCACTTCACTCACACTTGTGATTCGCACTCCACTCACACTTGTGACTCGCAATCCACTCACACTTGTGACCCGCAATCCACTCACACTTGTGACTCGCACTCCACTCACTGATGACAAAACTATCAAACCAAAATTTAGCCTCGAGTACCAAGATAACCTTACTTATTACTTAGTGAACATTATATCAGAGATATTTTCTAATCCTGGAAAAATAGATAACTTAGTTCCGAAAAATATATTATAATGTATTTTTTTTTTTTATCCGATATTTACCGGAATTTAAGACCGCCTTATTGTACTGTCTGTTGTTGTTGTATCATGCTTGTATTTTTTTTTTGTGCAATAAAGTATCTATCTTCTTCTTCAGCAGCAGCATGTGTTTGCCCACTGCAGAGCATATGCCTCTCCAATTTCTCTCCACTTTCTTCTGTTGTCGGTTTTCCTGCACCACGCTACACCAGCTTGAGCCTTGATGTCATCGGATCTGGCAGTTTGTCCGCCAACACTCCTCTTTCCGTCTCTTGGTCTCCATTCAAGGACATCTTTGCTCCACTTTTCATCACTCCTTCTGCACACATGACCGGCCCACGCCCATTTTAGTTGTAAGAATCTATCTACATATTTATTTATTTGTGGAAAATATTTTAAATTATCAAAAGAGATTAATCTTGAGTGAGTGGGAAACTCGCCCTATTAAAACTCGTCCTAGAATTTCAGGATTTTTTTGCTGGCCACCTAACCTAATCAATATTTTTTGGTTTTTAGTTCAGTAAGTATTACCGCCACAAAAATATTGGTTGGGTACTTAACCCAACCAATATTTTTGTTAGTGTAAACAGAACAGAAAAAATATCCTAAAATTCTGGGACGAGTTTTAATAGGGCGAGTTTCCCCCTAACCTTATCTTGGCAGAATCATAGGTTTTTTAAGGATTTATCTGGCGCACGTTTTACGGGGCAATCATAGGTTTTATTGAGTGACTGAGACTTTAATTGACTTCGACAGTTGACTACCATCATTATTAAAATATCATTTGACTTGGCGACTTATCCTTAGAGCGTAGAGACATATTAAAATAAATATAAAAATACCAATAGACCTTATTAGAGCACATATTAATAACACTATTACGAACGACTATATGCGGCACATAAGTGGCATATGTACAGTCAGCGTCAGATCAAGTTACCCTGCAGTGGAAAAATAGCAATTGTGCCCCAGACATAAGGACGATCCAAAGGCTGACTCGACGTGACGCCGTGTATAATCTTTCTCACATACACACACCACCTTTGAAACTATAATCTAAGTTATTATGACATTATTATTATGTTACTGTGATAACTACTGGAGAAGTAAACTTTTGTTTTATATTTTGGATGACTTTTTATTCGATACAAAATACTAGTAAAGTTTAAAAATCATTTTATAGTGGTCATAAAAAGCGCCATTTATTACCTAGACTAGACATCTGAACAGTACATTTTATCAGTACCTAAGTATATTAGGCCCTTCCCTGCCCTTATCAAGGTGGGTATTGATAAAATGGTCATCTAATTAATTAGCCTTGGGTAACCTTACCCACGTATTAAACTTTTTACGACCTACCTCGTCTTAGGGATGTGACAAAATCATTAATCGATTGTTCGAAATCGCTCAGATGATTTTTTTAATAATCGATTTTTTTCCCAAGATAAACACGCTAAAATATTTTTATATTAATACCTATACATATGTTTTATAAGTCGGTCATCTTCAGCCCATTTAAATCCCCACTGCTGGGACACGGGCCTCCCTCAATCACATGAGGGGTAATTGCCATGCTCACCACGCTTGGCAGACGGGTTGGCGAGGGTTTTGATATAAATGCAGAGTTTTCCTTCTCTGGGTGCTGATGATCATGCCAGCAGCTTTACCTTAGTCGCCTTTTACGACACCTCGGTAAGAGTGAGGGTGGCCTATTCTACTCTGCCGGGGACCACACGGCGGTTATAAGTCGGTACCAACATAAAAAAAAATCAATACAGCTACGGTTGTAATCCGCCAGGTGATTATATTTACTAACACCTAGACATCGAATAAACACAAGTGTTAATCACACAAGATGACTAGGTGTATGGGCGGGAATCGGACACATAATAGGGGAAGTGGTATTTCCGGACCGATACAACCTTCAAACCTTCAAAAAGATAGCATATTCTTTTTTAAAAGGTTGAGCACCTGCAAATCCAATGGTGTTGCGGGTGTCCAGGATCGGTGGCAATTACAACCTGTGCGGATAAAGAATGGGATCAGAAATGGCGGCGCATCTATTTACTTCTCGCTCGCACACTATTTGCGTCTATACTCGCACCGCACGAGTGCGAGTATAGACGCAAATAGTGTGCGAGCGAGAAGTGCATAGATTGGCCGCCATTTCTGATCCCATTCTTTATCCGCACAGTTTGTACCTACTTACCGTTAGGTAGTCCGTCTGCTCACATAATTATATTATTTATAATTATGTAAGCAGATTTCATTATTCATTATCATAAATCAAGATTTTTCGCAATTTTTAGCTCGTACATCACTCTTGACTCTCCATCAGTCATCGTCACTTTCCATTAGGTGAGATTTGTTTATTTATTTATTTAAGGATAGCCAACGAAACATACTTCATTACAAGGTAGAAGGAAACACTTACATATACATTCCAAGATGCTGTCTTAATTAAATGCTACCACGACATGCTTATGACAGTTGTCATAAGCATGTCAATATAATCAATTTTAAATAGGAAACACAAAAAGAAAAGTAGGCAAAGTCAGAAGCAGACTCATTTCTTTCCAGCAAGAAAGTGACATCGTGTAAAACCATATGTTCCATTACAAAATGTGCAATGGAACATATAGCTCCACTGTTACAATTATAAGAACAACGAAAGATTGTGGTCAAGCATTAGCCTACAGTTCTTAAAAAATACAACTAAAGAAAAAAATCAGAATTGGGCGTCAAAATATATTCAAATGTAGGTTTGTCCTTTTAGCATATTGGATTTTACGAAACAGTAGAAAATTACCCTGGGATGACTGGGCCGGCTCGACCGGAGTCATACCACGGCCTCACAGAAAATCGGTTGGAAGCAGCACTGACCTGTGTTTGAGTGAGTGAGGGTACCGGCCACCCAATCCGAGGGTAAGGGGGTTTAAAGGTTGGCAGCGCACTTGTGACTCCACTGGTGTCGCGGGTGTCTATGGGTGGCGACAATTGCTTACCATCAGGCGATCGTCTGCTCGTCTGCCAACTATGACACAAAATATATATATATACGTTTCGTTAAAAAAACGCAAATTCATATGTGATACCTCAGGTGTTGCAGATGTCCATGGGCGGCGGTGATCACTTTCCATCAGGTGTGCCGTCTGCTCGTTTGTCCGCTATAATGTAAAAAAAAAATCGATGTTTATTAACGAATGTTAACTACAACCCTGCCTCATCTTATTGATTATGTTATAGAGATTATTTAATCGGATTGTATCGATTTGCGATTAGCTGCGACTGTCGAAGGTCGAAAGATTAAAGTGCCTTGAGATGAAAGTTTATTATAAGGAAATTAACTTAATGTTTGCTTATTTACAAATATGCTGAATCTATGTTATAAAACAAGTTTTTTTTACAAATTTACTTTTAATTCTTTATTTTTTATTTCTAAATATCATTAAGGTTTTATGGCTGAAAGCTCTTATGAATGTCGATACCGATTTTAATAGACGTTTACTGACTGAAACAGAAAAATGGCATGAATCAGCGTCTCTGCTGTGATTCGCTGCGTGAGTGAGGGTATCGGAGGCCCAATCCAAAAGAAAGGGGGGGTTTAAAGTTTGGTAGCGCACTTGTACTCTTCTGGTGTTGCAAGTGTCCATGGGCGGCTTCAATTGTTTACCATTAGGTGATTCGTTTGCTCGTCTGCCACCTATAACTTAAAAAAAATGTTTATTTCAGTCATTACAAATATTGTATTCAATTGATTTCCAACTTAATGTTTGCTTTGCTACAAAATCAACCAATATAATAATATTTTTTCAAGGTGTCAAATTTTGGCTAACAATTTAATACTAAGTCAAAAGAAAATTACCATTCATAAGGCTAATACCAGCAAAAGGAGCTTGAATTCCAGTGCGTATGAGAAAATGCTTCTAAAAATATCTCAGCTCAAGTAATGTAAGCAGAATGCACTCGGAATGGACAAAAGTTGTCACTCAATGGTAATGAGATGGGTTGAGTCTATTGTTAAAAATAAGGTCTAAAATTCACTTTATGATTTCCACAACTTCTCAAGAATAACCCACTGGAGTTTACTAGTGACATCAAAATGAGCATCAAGAAACAAAATGAATTCGCTTACATATTGATAATATATCAATTTTTAATTTTCTTTTCAAAATAGTTTTTTAATATAGCAATGTTGTGCTCACCTTTAATTTAAGTACATATAGAAAAAGTTTTGTCATTTGAAAGTTTTTTTTAAATATATATTGCCTGTATGTATTTAGTTGGTAAGCCTTATCTAATAAATAAAAAATAAATAAATAAAATACTGTTTTTTCGATGTCAATAATGTTAATACTGTCAAATGAAGTGATTTAAATAACGCAAAGCCTTAACTCTCCTCCTTCAAAATCTAGGGCGTAAAAGATTTACGCACGCAACCAACGACTCCTGCACAATTTGAGTACACATCAAAACGAGATTTCCCTACCGATACCACTTCTTTTGTTAGGCCGAGAAAAGATTTCCAACCACCTCTCCACTATGAAGACATATTGCGTTTCGCGTTTTTGAACTCGCTATTTCGACGCGTATTTACGTATTCACACTCGCATTACTCCTAGTAGTACGTTTGAGATGAGATGTGGATTTGTGTGGGTGCCGTGTGTGTAAGCGTCAGCTTAACGATACCAGTGTAACTTGAGCTGAGTGCCCCCTCGCGCCTGTATGCAAAACAGAACGCGAGCGCCGATGATATATGCAAACAAAGAGGTCACATTCCGATGGTGACGTATGTAGGCTCGCGGGTGCATGTGTGCGTTCGTTGGTATGCCAGTCGCCTCTAGGCGCGCAATAGATGGGGGTGGGCAGCCCGAGAGGATGGGGTATAAAGGAAAACCATTTACATTTGAGCGATTCGTCCAATTTAAAATTCCTACAAGATAGCTTAGACACGGGTGCCATTCTTTTGAAGAGCGTCATTCGGGGAGCATACGTACGCAGAGTTGTCACAGTTTTACTTTTAACGAGATTTTTTTGTTTCTGTATCGGGGTAAACACTTGGGCGACGCAAGCTCATTTTTCGTGGAAAGTGTCACAGTTGAAGGAAGTATCCGTTATGAATATGAATCTTGGGTGCGGGAATCAGTCGTGGAGCGTTCCATCAAAACGTCATAGGTCGCTCTCAGGACAAATTTGCCCGCTTGCCCACGTCCCGGGTTTTACGATCCTCGCCGACGAAGATTCAGCACCCAAGGGAGACATTCCGCCTCCAAAAACTTTACCCGTTACAAATTTGTTTTTTTTTGCCTTATCTGCTCCCCGCGCTTTTGGCAAACCTAATTCCGTATTCAAAAATATTTCTGCAAGTATTGTGCTCGTACAGGAACGTTTTATTGCTGGCCATATAACGTTTTAAAAGTTACCCAGTTTTGCCACGCGTCCGCGCTCGGCGCTATTTCTCTGTAGTGCGCTTTCGAATGATTTTATCGGTAATTATTATAGTTGTTTGATAACTGTTTTATTTTCTTTTTATAACGTTTTATGGGTGCTTGTTTTGACAAAGTTGCAGTATAAGTTTTCTGTGAGCATTATTATTATTTTAGGTTAGTAGGTACGTAGAAGCAGTTGGCGTGTTGAAAAAAAAATGTAACAAGTAATTTTTTGGTTTATTCTAATAAAAATAATAATATTTTTTACAAAACACCGTGTTGTAACTTTTTTAATTTAGGAAAGCACTCAGAACATAAAATTTAAGTTATTAATTTAAAAAATATTTGATATTGGATGCTTGCATGTTCCTGAACATAGCATAAAATTAAATGAAGAAACTTTATCAAGATTCGTAGGCGTGCCAATAAGCATAGAGCATTAAGCAGATTTAAATAATTTTATGACATCATAGGATATTAATGCTGATGATGGAAATAGTTTTTGGAAGCCACCTCATGGCCACACCACAACCACAAACCTTGGAGATTTGTGGGTTCGAGGATAGTTTGTTTATTGTCTGGGAGCTTTAAAACCGATTTTATTTAAGTACCTATGTAGGGGAGTCGGGGCCTAGTTATAACAAATGTAGTTTTTTGGCTATGACGCTCACTTGTGTCACACAAGTAGTTAAAGATAAATAATTTTAAAGGTTGGCAGCGCACTTGCGACTCCACTGGTGTTGTAGGTATTCATGGGTGGCGACAATCGCTTGCCATCAGGTGAACCGTCTGCTCGTCTGCCACCTATGTCATTAAAAAAATGGTGCATTCGCTAGTGACTCTGCCTCACGCTACAACGGTCGTAAGTTCGATCCCTACTCTGGGCAAAGATTTGTTTTTGTTTTCGGGTGTTTGTTATATGTATCTTGGTGGTACAATATACTTAATAATTAAGCATGTATATATGTTACCTTTGCAGTGATTTAGCGTCTTACTTTGGGGTCAGCTTGATATTAAGTCATCATCATCATCATCAGCAACCCACACTCGTCCACAGCTGGACATAGGTCTCCCCTAATGCACGCCACTGCTCCCGATTTTCGGCCACTATCATCCAGTCCACACCAGCCAGCCTTCGAATGTCATCATCCCATCTTGTCACAGATATTAAGTAATTGCCTTTTTTAAAGTACTAGCAGATAATCAAGCAAACGACAAGCCTAAAGGTAAGTAACCATGCTACACTCAAGGCGTGTAATGCGTTACCAGCTCTTAATGCTTTTCTAAGAAAGGAATAAGCTCTTTTTTTGAAGGTGACCAGGTAAGCTCAGGGAAGTTTACAGATTACACTATTCATCAAATTTCCTAAGTGGGAGAGCCACGCATGAATGGGCCGGCTTGACCGGAGTGATACCATGGCCTTACAGAAAACCGGCGTGGAGCAGCATTTTGCTGCAATCCGAGGGAAAGTGGGGCTTAGGTAAAGCAGCGCACTTGGACTTCACTGGTGTCGCGGGTGTCTATGGGTAATCACTTGCCATCAGGTGATCCGTCAGCTCGTCTGTCACCTATCACATAAAAAAAAATAAGTCACAAAAAACCCACTCCATCCACACACATGTGAATGAGTTACGTCATAATATAGATCAGTACAGACCTTTGAAATTACCTGGCCGATTGGGTCGATGTATGAATAGCAAATTGGATGGTACCGTGGTACCCACGTTGGCTTTATGCCCTACACCACTGAACAACGCTCAAGAATTCCCATGAATGCAAAATAAGCTAGCAGCGTGCATGTATTGTCATATTTGCGCATGATTAAAATTATTGGCTGTGGTTTCTGCTGTAATAGTAATACATAGATAGATATGATTTATTGCACAAAATACATAACTTAAATACTTGGCATTACAGAAATTTTGTGAACAATTTCGGCGGTCTTATCGGTGAAAGCGATTTCTTCCAGACAACATTCGGGTAAAGGACATTTTATAATAGAGGAGGGGTGGTGCAATATTTAATAGCTGCAATTATTAAAAAGAAAAAAAAAGGAAAAAAACAAAAAATGATAAACTTTAAATATGTTAAATTTTATAACACTAATACATAAATTAAATACAATATTATAAAATAATAGCTAGTTATATATAAAGTTTAATTCACTATAAAGAATTAGGTAGAACTCGACCGCGGGAGAGCCACGCTTCGGCATGAATGGGCTGGTTCGATCGGAGTGAGGACGTGGCTCACAGAAAACCAGCGTGATGCAGCACTGTGCTGTGTGTGTGAGGGTGCCGGAAACCCAAACGGGGGGGAAAGGGGGGTTACATAGTTGGCAGTGCACTTGTAACTCCACTAGTGTCGCGAGTGTCCATGGGCGGCGGCAATTGCTTACCATCAGGTGATCCGTCTACTCGTCTGCCACCTATCACATATAAAAAAAGTTTAGCATTTGTTTTATGCTGAAAGACATGTCATTTTTTGTATGTGATAGGTGACAGACGAGCAGACGGATCACCTGATAGTACTTACCATCAGGTTTCAGGTTTAGATTGCCGCCGCGTATCGACACCAGTGGAATCACAAGTGCGCTGCCAACCTTTAAACACATGCGACATAGTCGATAGTAGACACCACTGATGCAATTATAATAATAATATCCTTAAACCGATTATGGCTACGGCGGCCAATCTCAACGATCAGCCACGTACGCAGGATATTTTATAGTGCTCAAGTGTGTACGCAAACACAAAGTGCACTCTCTATTTCCTTACCCTCATATTCCGATGGGACACTACTGTGACACGACCGGAGTGAGATCGAGCTCAGGACCAACAGCTTAACGTGCTTTCCGAAGCATGGGGGTACGAAACCGCCAACTTCCAGACTCCGAGCTGCCACTAAGAATTTCTTACCGAAACCTTAGGTACAAATTTTTTGCCCAACCCGGGTATCGAACCCGGGACCTCTAGCGCATCAGTCGCTTCAAAGTGCGACCCACTAACCACTGCGCCACTGAGGCAGTCGAGGATAGATCGTCGTATAGTTCATATAGTATGTAGATTACTCGTATATAGAGCAATTTCGATATTGCGACGAATTCTTTTGACGAAACTATTTTTACTCGACAGGTACATTCTAAATACATCCTTATGGAATATATTCCCAGCTCGTATGACGCTTGCAAACGACGTTTCAGCGTCATATACAGTTTCAATTTGATTTCCTGCAGCGGCTGCGTTGCATTTTAAGTAGCAATCACTATATCATTTCGATTTCCTATGCACTAGTACACGCCGTGTGGTCCCCGGCAGAGTAGAATAGGCCACCCTCACTCTTACCGAGGTGTCGTAAAAGGCGACTAAGGTAAAGCTGCTGGCATGATCAACAGCACCCAGAGAAGGGAAACTCTGCATTTATATCAAAACCCTCGCCAACCCGTCTGCCAAGCGTGGTGAGTATGGCAATTACCCCTCATGTGATTGAGGGAGGCCCGTGCCCCAGCAGTGGGGACTTAAATGGGCTGATGATGATGATGATGAGTACAAAATAGTTGAAGAGGTATTTCGTATGATTATGCACCACATATCTACCTGTATTAATACATAATAAATATTTACATTTTAATTTCATTAAATTATAATAAAATCCCTAACGCCCTGTTGGTCTACTGGTTTAAGGTGACGGGTAGGGCACACTAGCGACGCCAATCGATTTTAATTTTTAGCTACTAAGCCGGATCTATTTCAAACAGTTTCGGGGTTACAACCTCTTGGCAATCACTTATACTATTTATTAAATAACCATGCAAAAATGTTGGGTCCAACGCGTATGCGGAAAATTGATTCACGCCAAAAGCGGCCACTATTAGCGTGAATCAATTTTTCGCGTACAAAAACGGACCGAATATTTGTGCATGGAGGTTGTTACCCCGAAATTGTTTGAAATAGATCCGGTTTAGTAGCTTAAAAATTAAAATCGTCACCATAAGTACCGGGCCGCGATCTAGGGGTCCTAAAAAGTCACGGTGTGTGACTTTCTTACGGTGGTATATTGCAACATTATAATTTTTTTTTATCCTGGAATCGATCGTTAGAGAGTGTGACTAATTTGTCGCCAGACAACTTTTACTTAATTTTATTATGGTATCAGCTTATATACTGTTCCACTGCAGGGCAAAGGCCTCCATCATAGAAATCAACTCATCGCTACTATGATGGGATTAGGTTTAATCACCACGCTTGCTAAATGCGTATTGGTGATCACAAACCCGAGCTATGTTCGAAAAAATTGAAACATACATTTTGCTCGACCCGAGAATCGAACCCGGGACCTATTGCGGGTGAATGATGCAATCTGTACTCGGTACTGTCTCGGCGGCGCAGTGGCTAATGGGTCGCACTTTAAAGCGAAGGCTGCGCAAGAGGTCCCGGGTTCGATCCCCGGGTAGGGCCAAAAGTTTGTTCCTAAGTTTTCGGTAAGAAATTCTTAGAGGCAGCCCGGAGTCAGGAAGTGGGCGGTTTTGTACCCCCGTGCCTCAGAAAGCACGTTAAGCGGTTGGTCCTGCACCCGATCCCTCTCCGGTCGTGTCACAAGTAGTTTCCCAGCGGAATATGAGGGTAGGCAGTGCACTTGTATTTGCGCACACACTAGAACACTATAAATATATCCTGCATACATGGCTGATCGTTACGATCGGCCGCCGTAGCCGAAATCGGTTGGGGGATATTATTATTATGGGAAGGTCAATTTTTAAGATGATATCCTAAGGTTTTTGGGGGAAACAATTGTTTTTATTAGTATGATGACTTTGAGAAATGTTTGCGGGTATTTAAAAAACTAGCCGTGTGGTCCCCGGCAGAGTAGAATAGACCACCCTCACTATTACCGAGATGTCGTAAAAGGCGACTAAGGTAAAGCTGCTGATATGATCATCAGCACCCAGAGAAGGAAAACTCTGCATTTATATCAAAACCCTCGCCAACCCGTCTGTTTTTTTCAAAAACTATGATAGCTAAGCTCGTGGGAGTTTTTTTTCTTGGCTTAGGAATAAGTTTCTCCATCCAATGAATCAATAAAAATATTTTAAGCTGGCTGAGGCCGGAGGACACATTGTGAACCCGTCTGCCAAGCGTGGTGAGTATGGCAACTACCCCTCATGTGATTGAGGGAGGCCTGTGCCCCAGAGATGCGTGTGGTCTCCATGATTGAAGATAGGCTGCGGGAGACCCTGCTCGAGGAGCGTGCGCAACAGCGCAACTTTATACGTGCCTGTCTCGCAGGACTAGAGAGTCGGCTCCCCCCAGAGCCGAGACTTCGTCCCCCTCTCGCGGCAGATAAGAAGCGGACCGCACCTCCCCCCCTAGGGACTGCAGCGCCCCCACCTCCTCCCCCCCCTCCATCTTTCAAGGGGAAAGGCAAGGGGAAGACCACGGCAAAGGCCGCAGGTATACCCACTTCCGGTCCCGTCACTCGCTCGAAGAGCTTCGCCTCTGTCGCAGCATCTGGCACTCCAGCGCAGGCTCCGGCCACTCAGCCCACCCGCTCGCCGCCAGAGCCAGTGGCCTCCACCTCGTGGGCAGAGGACACTCTTCTGCCGGCGACTACGCCCGCCAATGAAGGGTGGAAAACGGTGGAGCGGAAGGCCAAAAATAAGAAGGCCAAAAAGGCGACAACGTCCGCTGCTGCCGCCTCCAAAACGTCCCCTCCTTCCGGTCAGGTTGGGCTGACCGGCGGGAAGAGGGCTAAGAAGAAAACGAAGAAGAAGAACACGGCCTCTTCTTCCCCTGCCCAGAACGTGGCACGCGCTTTGGTGACGCCCAAGTCCTCGGCCGTCGTTATCACCCTGACGGCCGAGGCGGAGAAGAAAGGAGAGACATATTCGTCTCTCCTCATCAAGGCCCGGCAGGCTATCGGGGACGCAAAGTCCCTAGGCCTGCCACTCCGGTGCAGGCACACCATGACGGGAGCTCGCAAATTCGAGCTCCCCGGGGCCACAAGCGGCCCAGCAGCGGACGCCCTCGCGGCGAAGATTCGCGAGGCGGTGGCAGGCTCGGCACACGTGAGCCGCCCTGTGAAGTGCGCCACCCTCCTAGTGACAGAGCTCGACGACTCTGTCACTAAGGAGGATGTCATAGAGAGGGTGGCGGAGGTCGGCGGCTGCGAGCCGTCGACTGTCAGAGTTGGTGAGGTTCGCCGCGGCCGTTGGGGCCTGGGCCAAGTTCGGGTCAGGCTCCCCACCACTGCCGCAAAGGCAGTCCTCAGGGCTGGCCGGCTCCTGGTCGGCTGGAGCTCGGCCAGTGTAAAGGCACTGGAGGATGAACCCCTCCGGTGCCTCAAGTGCCTATGCACTGGGCACACCGCGGCCCTATGTCCCTCGGAGGTCGTCCGCAACAATTTATGCTACCGCTGCGGACGCGAGGGGCACCAGTCTAGGGACTGTAAAGAAAAGTCGCCCCGCTGTGCCGTTTGTGCCGTTTCAGGCCGGCCAGCGGAACACATCATGAGGGGGAGGAGCTGTCGTCCTCCCCCTAAGAAAGGGAAGCAGCCGCCGGCCGAGAAATCGGCTGGCGCGGCCGCCTCTGGGGCTTCCCCAGTAGCGCAGGTTGAGGAGGGGGGGGCAATGTCCGAATAATGGCAGAAGCCGGACAACGCACCCTCCTCCAGGTGAACCTGAATAACTGCCGCTCGGCCCAAGACCTGTTTTATCAGCGTCTGGCCGAGTGGCAGGTAGATTTGGCGGTAGTCGCCGAGCCCTACTACATTCCCGATAGTTGGGTCGGCGACACCGATGGCGTGGCCGCCATTTTTCGGCGGCCCTCTTCACCTTTTCCCCCCCTCTCATTCGTGGAGAGGGGGTCAGGTTTTGTAGTCGCCGGCTGGGATGACTTGGCCGTGGTGGCGACTTATTTCTCTCCATCGCGGTCTTTCGCCGATTTTGAGGGGTATCTTCACACCCTGGGCGCGGCTTTGGGCCGCTTGGCGCCGCGCCCTGTCCTTCTCGCCGGGGACCTCAATGCGAAATCTGTCGCATGGGGGAACCCGGCTACCGACCAGAGGGGTCGAGCGCTCCAAGGGTGGGCCGTGGCGTGCGGTCTCACCCTCCTTAACACTGGCTCGACCCACACGTGCGTGCGGTGGAACGGCGGTTCGGTGGTGGACATAACGTTCGCCACCCCAGGCATAGCCGCACGCACCGGCGGATGGAGGGTGGACGACACGGAGTCGCTGTCCGACCACCGCTACATCCGATACGTGGTCGGAGGCGCTCCGGGGTCGCGATACCCCTCGAACAGGCCTTCTCCCTTCCCGCGCTGGGCGCTGACAAAGCTGGACAGGGAGAAGGCTAAGGAGGCGGCGTTCGTCCAGGACTGGTTCTTCCCAGTCCTGGAAGAAGACGATGTGGACCTGAAGGCGGAAACCCTCCGCAGGTCCCTGACCGAGGTATGCGATGCCAGCATGCCTCGGTCACGCCGCCCGGGCCCACGCCACGCGGTATATTGGTGGTCGGCAGAAATCGAGGCTCTGTCGGCCACCTGCCGGAGGGCCAGGAGGACCTTGCAGAGGGCAAGGCGGCGTCGGCACAGGGACCCCGCGAGTGAAGACCGCCTCTACGAGGTCTTTAAAGAGGCGCGCGGGGCCCTGAAACACGCCATTGGCAGGGCCAAAGACGCCGCCAGGGCGGAGCTACTGGAGGGCCTGGATCGGGATCCATGGGGGCGGCCGTATAAGGCGGCACGCAATAAACTGCGCCCCATCGGCCCCCCGGTCACTGAGACCCTCCAGCCCGAGCTCCTGGAGAGGGTGGTGCGGACGCTTTTCCCAGTCCGCACCGAATACATCCCTCCCAGGATGCCTCCGCCGGTAGGGGCGGCCTCCGTGGTGAATGATGCACCAACAATCACCACGGAGGAATTTGGCGCGGCGGAGCTCCGGCTCCGCGCGAAGAAGACCGCCCCAGGCCCGGACGGGATCCCGGCAAGGATCGTGGCCCTCTCTCTAAGTGAGATGGAGGGCCGAGTGCGGGACCTCTTCGACCGTTGCCTAACGGTCGGGAGGTTCCCCAAGGTGTGGAAGCAGGGCCTCTTGGTCCTGCTTCATAAGGAGGGCAGGCCGGCGGACTCCCCGTCGGCCTATAGGCCGATTGTCCTCCTCGACGAGGTGGGGAAGCTCTTCGAGAGAATCATTGCTTCCCGCCTCGTCGCGCACCTTGAGGGTACTGGGCCCAATTTATCAGGGGCCCAGTACGGTTTCAGGGCGGGCCGTTCAACGGTAGACGCCCTGAAACGTCTTCAAGCAGAGACGGAGTTGGCGGCACAAGAAGGGGAGGGTGTGATGGCGGTGTCTCTTGACATCAAGAACGCCTTTAACACCCTCCCCCATGCCGCTATAACGGAGGCACTCCACTATTTCGGAGTGCCATCCTATCTGGTAGTTCTAATAGAGGACTACCTTGAGGAAAGAGAGGTCGTGTATATCGACAGAGACGGCACCTTAAGGCGCCGCACGGTGGAGACCGGTGTTCCGCAGGGGTCAGTTCTCGGACCCCTGCTATGGAACATCGGCTACGACTGGGTCCTACGCGGCACCCTCCCCCGGGGCAGGTTAGTCATCTGCTATGCAGATGACACACTCATCACTGCCCGGGGGAAGGAATTTGACGGCAAGCGCGGCGCCGCAGCAAGAGCGTCGCGCGCCGCGGACCTGGTCGTAGGAAGAGTGCGGCGCCTCGGACTAGAGGTGTCGTTGGAGAAGACCGAGGTGATCTATTTCCCTCGGTCTTCTCGAGAGAGGTTCCCCTCCGGCAGACACATTACTGTCGGAGGGGCCCAGGTGGAGGTGAGGGCCGAGATGCGCTATCTCGGCCTCACCCTGGATCCGCGGTGGCATTTTGGCCTGCATTTTAGCAGGATGTCACCGCGGCTCCTCAAGGCAGCAAACACGCTTTCGTGGCTGCTGCCCAACCTGGGGGGACCAGGCTCCAGGTGCCGGCGACTCTATGCCGGCATCCTGCGGAGTATGGCGCTCTACGGGGCGCCAGTCTGGTCCGACTCCCTAGCAAGGGGGGAAAATCTTCCCTTCTTGCGGGGGCCTCAGCGGGTGGTAGCGCAACGGGTCGCTCGAACTTACTGCACGGTAAGCTTCGACGTGGCCTGTTTGCTCGCTGAGACCCCTCCATGGGAGTCAGACGCCGTGGTGCTCTCCGCCGTGTATGACTTCGCGGCGGAGAAAAGGGCAAAAGGGGAGTCCTTTTCCCCGTCGAGCGGGAGGCCGTACGGAAGGAGGCCCGACAGGTCCTCCTGAGGCGATGGTCGGAGCACCTCGTCCTCACCCGTTACGGCCGCAGAACCCTCGACGCGCTCGCCCCGGTCATGGACCGGTGGCTTGAGCGTGCCCACGGTGTCGTCTCCTTCCGGATGGCGCAGGTAATGACCGGGCACGGTTGCTTCGGTTATTACCTGCATAAGATCCGTCGGGAGGAGACACCTTCGTGCCACGCGTGCGGCGATGCGGTGGACACGGCGCAACATACCCTAGCGGTATGTGCGCCGTGGGCACCGCAACGTGATGCATTGGTGGCGAAGGTCGGCCAGGACCTCTCACTGGCTAGTATAGCGAGAGCTATACTAGCAAGTGACGAGGCCTGGAAGGCTTTCGCTGCCTTCTGCGAGCACGTGATGGCAGCGAAGGAGGCGGCGGAGCGCGAGCGAGAGGCGGATCCTCTCGCCCCCGCGCTTCGCAAGGCACGTAGAGGGAGGAGACGACGCGAATACTTGCGTCTCCTTCCCCTGCGAGGAGCAGGTCCGCTGGTGCGTGGGGCTGTAACCCCACCACCGGCATTGCACGGACCTCCTCCTACGCCTGGTGGGGACGGCACAGCTCTCCCGGCTGTCCCCATCCCTCCCCCTGACCCCGGGGGGAGAAGCGCCGTGCCCGCCGTGTAGGCGGGCTTTCCGTTCGGGAGGGGTCGTGGTGCCAGGTTTCGTACCTCACCCCACGACCTCTCCCACTATGGACGATGAGGGAGAGTCTCAGGAGTTTTAGTCGGTATACCCCCGCCTTCTGCGGGGGGGAGTCCGACATAACCCATCCGTTTACAGACGGATGGGTATGCGTAACGCATTTCTCCTGGGTCATCAAAAAAAAAAAAAAAAAAAGGCCTGTGCCCCAGCAGTGGGGACTTAAATGGGCTGACGATGACGATGATGATGATTTAAAAAACCACGGTGCAAACACAAGTATGTATTTAATTAGGCACGTGCATAGGAAATATACTTTGGTGTCAAGTTATGTAGGTATTTATTAACGTTATCGTTGAATAACAGGTATGTTTTAAGTTCAGTGTCAAAATTGATTTGAGATATCTTAAATGTCAAGCCTTAAAGCGACTCATGTGTCAAGCTCATAACCCCGATTTTCATAAATAAAAAATAAAAATGATACAATCATATTGACACTTAGCCAAACCTATAACAATATTAATCAAAAGATATTAATGTACAGTAAGTGCTAATCGATTATGCTGATACAATATTATAAATGGATTTTAGGATACGAATTTACAATATTTACCATTTTATATTATCATTAACCTTAAACCATCAAATCGTATTAAAATACGTATAAAAACATAAAACTCGTTTTACGCCCGATAATTATTAACATTATGTCTGTTTAAAACCTTTAAGCTATTAAAATTATGTAAACGGACATTATTATCAACAGGTACCATTTACTAAGCTATCAATTATAATAACCAATGTATTTGTAGTCTCAGCTTGGCCTTATCTGAGTCAGTGATTTCACACTTTGACAGGCTCAAATAAATTAACGTTTTGAAGTTATGTAATTTAAAGCGACGTCTTTCTCTCAAAGTTACGGGTAGGGCACGCTAGCGACGCCAATCGATTTTAATTTTTAGCTACTAAACCGGATCTATTTTAAACAATGTCGGGGTTACAACTTCTCGGCAAATACTATTTATTGAATAACCATGCACAAATCTTGGGTCCGTATTTGTACGCGAAATATTGATTCACGTCAAAAGTGGCCGCTTTTGGCGTGAATCAATTTTTCGCGTACGCGTTGGACCCAACATTTGTGAATGGTTATTTAATAAATTAGTATAAATGTTTGCCGAGAGGTTGTAACCCCGAAATTGTTTAAAATAGATCCGGTTTAGTAGCTAGAAATTAAAATCGATTGGCGTCGCTACTGTGCCCGACCCGTCACCTTAACATACACGTACCGGTCGGGAAATCTGGCGCTGAAGTAGCTGAAGAGCAAAAATTGCTTGTAGCTTGCATAGTTTTTTGTTTGAAAGTAACCACTTTCAAACGAAGGTGAAGGGTAAACCCTAGCGACGCCAATTCATTTTAATGTTTTGCTACTAAACTCCCTTGATTTTAATCATTCCCGGAGCGGCAGTCCTTGCAAACACTTAGGTATACTATTTATTGAATACATATTGTAACTATTTGGTCTGCTTGTCACCTGTTCACCTTAAATCCCTGAGCTCAAATAGAGGATAGAAATAGTTATGCTAATTGCAAAAATGCCGTGAGGTCCCCGGCAGCGTAGAATAGGCCACCCTTCACTCTTCCGAGGTGGTGTAAAGGCGACTACTATAAAGGTAAAGCTGCTGCCATGATATCAGGCACCCAGAGAAGAAAAACTCTGCACCTTGATATCCCAAAATCCTCGCCCAACCCGTCTGCCAAGGTGGGAGCTTATGGCAATTACCAACTCATGGTGATTGAGGGAGGACTGTGCCAGCAGTGGGGACTTAAATGGGCTGACGAGACGATGATGCTGTTAAAAACCACGGTGCAAACACAAGATGTATGTAATTAGGAACGTGCATAGGAAATATACTTTGGTTGCCAGTTATGTAGGTATTTATTAACGTTATCGTTGAATAACAGGTATGTTTTAAGTTCAGTGTCAAAATTGATTTGAGATATCCTTAAATGTCAAGCCTTAAAGCGACTCATGTGTCAAGCTCATAACCCCGATTTTCATAAATAAAAAATAAAAATGATAAAATCATATTAACACTTAGCCAAACCTATTACAATATTAATCAAACGATATTAATGTACAGTAAGTGCTAATCGATTATGCTGATACAATATTATAAATGGATTTTAGGATACGAATTTACAATATTTACCATTTTATATTATCATTAACCTTAAACCATCAAATCGTATTAAAATACGTATAAAAACATAAAACTCGTTTTACGCCCGATAATTATTAACATTATGTCTGTTTAAAACCTTTAAGCTATTAAAATTATGTAAACGGACATTATTATCAACAGGTACCATTTACTAAGCTATTAATTATAATAACCAATGTATTTGTAGTCTCAGCTTGGCCTTATCTGAGTCGAGTGATTTCACACTTTGACAGGCTCAAATAAATTAACGTATTGAAGTTATGTAATTTAAAGCGACGTCTTTCTCTTAAAGTTACGGGTAGGGCACACTAGCGACGCCAATCGATTTTAATTTTTAGCTACTAAACCGAATCTATTTTAAACAATGTCGGGGTTACAACTTCTCGGCAAATACTATTTATTGAATAACCATGCACAAATCTTGGGTCCGTATTTGTACGCGAAAAATTGATTCACGTCAAAAGTGGCCGCTTTTGGCGTGAATCAATTTTTCGCGTACGCGTTGGACCCAACATTTGTGAATGGTTATTTAATAAATTAGTATAAATGTTTGCCGAGAGGTTGTAACCCCGAAATTGTTTAAAATAGATCCGGTTTAGTAGCTAAAAATTAAAATCGATTGGCGTCGCTACTGTGCCCGACCCGTCACCTTAACATACACGTACCGGTCGGGAAATCTGGCGCTAAACTAGCTGAAGAGCAAAAATTGCTTGTAGCTTGCATAGTTTTTTGTTTGAAATTACACCATTTTTTGGTAGGACGTGCAAGCGATCTTCCTTTGAAAGTAACCATTTTCAAACGAAGGTGAAGGGTAAACCCTAGCGACGCTAATTAATTTTAATGTTTAGCTTACTAAACTACCTCTGTTTTTAACCATTCCGGAGCTGCAGTCTCTCCGCAAACACTTATACTATTCATTTAATACTTATTGTTAACTATTTGGTCTGCTTTCTACCTGTCACCTTAAATCCTAGCTCTAAATAGAGGTAGAAATACGTTAATGCTAATTGCAAAATGCCGTGTGGTCCCCGGCAGAGTAGAATAGGCCTACCCTCACTCTTACCGAGGTGTCGTAAAAGGCGACTAAGGTAAAGCTGCTGGCATGATCATCAGCACCCAGAGAAGGAAAACTCTGCATTTATATCAAAATCCTCGCCAACCCGTCTGCCAAGCGTGGTGAGTATGGCAATTACCACTCATGTGATTGAGGGAGGCCCGTGCCCCAGCAGTGGGGACTTAAATGGGCTGACGATGATGATGATGATGATGAATTGCAAAATTCGCCACCACCACAGAAGGCCCATTAATATGAAGCTCTCAAACATTAAACCGCCTCAAGTGCTTCACTACTCACAATCAAGCATCACAATAAAAGTGAATTTCTCGGAGTGAACTAGAAATTTGCCGGTTGTGTCGAATTATCATTTGAATGCAAAATCAATTCTGAATTTACACAACCATTTTGTCGGCAACTACCGGAGCATGGGCTACGCTTTTATTATTATCAAGGGGCAAGGCTTGTTAGGCATGAATAGGTAATTTGTGTCTGTAACTATTCTTTGAACGTTTACTATGTTTTGTTTGGATCCTACTTTCTTCGAGTTTATCGTCTTAAGTTAGGAGTCAAGTCTTATTAGAGTTACTATAGTTTTAAAATCATTTCTTGATGTGTTTTTTTAACTGGCTTTAAAATTTCACTTCAATGCTTTAAAGATAAAGATTTAATATTATGCCTTACTTATTTTGATGCCCTTTTTAATGCCCTTAAAAAATCCTCGACATCATTAGGATAAGACTCAAGCCCACGATCTTTTTTCAAACCGCGATAAATGTGAAAATGAAATCTAAGTCACAGAGCTACCGAGAAATGCCACAAATAGTTTTTTTTTTACATTTTCTTAACCAAACTTTTGTAGGTATCTTTTTTGGTTGGATGGAGTTTTTCAGTCTTTCATTTGCTCTTAATAAGATTATTTTGTTACCTATTTACCTTAAGGTAAGGATTTTTTTTTAAATTTAAGTTTCAAGAGTAGAAATCGGTATGGGATCAATTTAATATCAAGGTATATGGTTATTCTATATTTTAATCTATATAATGCACTTAGAAATTTTACGTCAGACTTCGGGTGGGACTCGAACCCACGATCTTTTGCTGACCGGGCAACTGCATTACCGACTAAGCTACCGGATACGTTGGTATGTCGATGAATTTGGTAAGTGCTTTGTGCTTCGCCATGAGCTGTTGATGCATGATGATTCATCAATATTTGTTTGTATGTATTTACAAAAGAAAAGTATTATATGTACAACCTGTGCGGATAAAGAATGGGATCAGAAATGGCGGCGCATCTATTCACTTCTCGCTCGTACACTATTTGCGTCTTTACTCGCACTCGTGGGTGTTCGAGCGAGAAGTGAATAGATGCGCCGCCATTTCTGATCCCATTCTTTATCCGCACAGGTTGTATATATTTGTAATTCCGCTGTTGGTTCTGATGTCCGTAACACAGGTGCTTGAGCTACCTATCTCGGAGTCAGATCAATGTATGTGATGTTGTGAAATATTTATTTATTTATATGTACGGCCGTTGCCTGGTTAGCAAAAGATCATAGGTTTGAGTTCCTCCCGTAGACTGTCGAAAATTTTTAAGTGCGTTATTTCTTAAGAATAAATTGCAAAACATTGCTATAACCAAAAAAAAAATCTTTTTCTTTCCTTCTCCAATTCCATTCCAAATTTTGCGCAGTCGTTGTACTTTTTTGCCTTGGTCTGCCTGCTCCTGAAAATCTTATTGCTAGTGATTAAGTGACTGCACCTGTTCCTGTAATCGCGAACACATGCCGATCATATGACAGGAATGCATTCCGCCGTACTTCTGCTGGCATGAATGATGGCGCCACTGTCGCTTGTGATGTTGTGTTTCGTTCTTTTTTTTCCTTTTCTCTTGGTTGTGAGCGTATTTTGTTTTTCATAATTCCCTCTGTCTTTTGTGTGTGTTTTAAAAAAGGTCGAATTTGTCATATACCTATGTACCAATATAATTGTATATCTGCCACATAGTCCACACATCTTTCAATATATCTTATACGTGTATATACTTGTAGCTATTTATTTACTTATACAATCACTCGCAACCAGCTCCCACCAGAATACCAGCACTGCTGCGACACCGCAGATAGTGCCGTAGCAGCAAATGCTGACTTCGGGACCTGACTGACCACACACAACACGCCACCTCTTCTTTTATCGCCTCTTCTCTTTGTATCTGTATCGTGTCGTGTTATGCCTATTGTACATATTTACTTTTTCTGTGTTGTGATGGTAAATAAATGTATTTTCTTTCTTTTCTTTCTTTTCTTTCTTTCTTTCTTTCTTTTCTTCCTTTCTTTTCCATCTTTCTTTTCTTTCTTTTCTTTCTTTTCTTTCTTTTCTTTCTTTTCTTTCTTTTCTTTCTTTTCTTTCTTTTCTTTCTTTTCTTCCTTTTCTTTCTTTTCTTTCTTTTCTTTCTTTTCTTTCTTTTCTTTCTTTTCTTTCTTTTCTTTCTTTTCTTTCTTTTCTTTCTTTTCTTTCTTTTCTTTCTTTTCTTTCTTTTCTTTCTTTTCTTTCTTTCTTCATGACATGCGTTAGACAGAAACCGGTGAAGGTAGACCATCTGCTCCATATGCAGCCATGATACTGACCACGATCTTCAGACATGAGCGACTCAAGAGAGATCTGTCTCCAAATATGTTTTTCTGTAGCAATAAACCTAATAATAAGGACTAATAACTTAGATGACGTAGGTAACTTAACATAAACGATTCATCAAATTCTGCTCGCTCCAAATTGACTGTTACTATTCCCAAAAAAGGTTGAACGAGTAAAAAGAACAATGATTTAAACAAAGCACGTTTAGTCAATACAGAAGCGATATAAAACCCTGAAAGACCATTATGCGAAATTGTCCGCAATTTCCGCGATATCCGTTAAACGGTTTGCAAATGCCGATTCCTCATACGTCATAATTCTTCGGCACACAATGAAATTGCAACTCACTTCTTAATATTTCCGACTATTTGGTTGTTAAACAAGAGCATGGAATTCTATAGAATGAGTATCAATTGATGGGTTGCAAAATAACGTTTGCTTAACGTTTATGAACCTTGCGGAATTGGTTTCTCTATTTCTTTCGAGCTATTGAATGTTATTATAAATACAGGTGAGTAGTTTCACTATATTTACTGCGTAATATTTTTGATACAATTTTTGTTGCCGTGACGTCAGCGTGAGTGAAGGTAATGGAAGCCCATTCCGGGGAAAATGGTGGTTTGAAGATTGACAGCGTACTCGTGACTCCACTGGTGTTGCGGGTATGGGCGGCGGCAATCACTTACCATCAGGCGGTCCGTTTGCTCGTCTGCCATCTATCACATAAAAAAATACGCTTAGACCATAATAAAGGATTTAGGGATATAAAGTAGTATCTAACAATAACTAATCAAAGCGAAACTATAAAGAGTTTATAGCTTGAAATTTTTACTGACAGCGAAGAAAGATAATATTTTATTGCCAACCTAATTTGGTACCCAAAAGGGGTAACTGTGAAGCGTATCCATTACAGAACATTAAGTAGGAGACACGAAAAGTAAGTCCTCACTAAATACAGCAGAAAAAGTTGAAAAAACTAACGACTCGCGATCACGCATCCCGAACTTAGTTAAATTAAAAGTTGACTGCAATAAACAATAAAAATACCGGATTGGGTCTTTCTTCATTTGATACAAGTTTTGGTAATGACGAGACTTACCACAACTTTGATCGTAGGCTGAGGTGAAATGGTACGTGGAACGGCATAGGTGCCATCACGCTAATATTTTGAGGTTTATAAATTAGACCATGAACTGTTTTACATGTAATAAAACATTAAGAAAGTGAGTTACTGTTTTTTGTTTTTATACTAGAGGCGGACAAACGAGCAAGCGAGTCACCTGCTGGAAAGTAATCATCGCCGCCCATGAACATCCGCGAAATCAGAGAGATCGCTAATGTGTTGCCGGCCTTTTTAAAAAAAGAGTACGCTCTTCTCTTGAAGGTCTCTAAGTCGTAGCCGTCCGGAAATACTCCTGCAGCCAACCGTTCCACAGAACTGAGGCACGTGGTAGAAAGTTCCGGGAAAAACGCACAGTATTAGACCGCCATCCATCGAGATGATGAGGATGGACTGACAATCGCTTGCGAGTGGTTCGATGTAAGAATTTGGCTGCAGGGAGTAGATCAAATAGTTCTTCAGAGCACTCCTCATGATGATGCGGTATAGAATTCTGAGGGAAGCTATGTCCCGCCGCAATGCTAGAGGATCAAGTCGACTAGAGAGAGTCAAGTCACCGACAATTTGAGCAGCCCCATGGTAGCAGAAAACTTGTAAAATATTAAATAAATGTTACACAACATCACATACATTGACCTGACTCCGAGATAGGTAGCTCAAGCACCTCTGTAACGGATATCAGAATCAACAGCGGAATTACAAATATATACATTTAATACACAGAATAAAGATCATCATCACCATCATAATTTTCGCCAATAGACGTCCACTACTGGATATAGGCCTCCCCCAATGTTCTGTCCTGTGCCGCCCACATCCAATGGATTCCCGCGACATTCACCAGATCTTCGAATAGATATCATTCTTTTTTATTTAATTCATCAAGTTCAAAATCAAATAACACAAATATATGTTCATATCATCAATCAATGTTTTAATGTCCGGACCAATCGAATTAATACTTGAAGATAGCCAATTCCTTATAAAATACGTATAAATCACAGAAAACTAGCGTGAAGCAGCACTGTGCTGTATTTCGCTGCGTGAGGGTACCAGAGGCCCAATCATGGGGAAATGGGGATTTAAAGATTGACAGCGCACTTGTAACTCCACGGGTGTCCATGGGCGGCGACAATCGCTTACCATCAGGCGATATGTCTGCTCGTCTGCCTATCTCTTATATAAAAAGGGAAGAGATAATCTTAATCGGCGGTATTCTGCAACATAAATAGAATCAAGATCAATCAACAGCTTACCAGCAGTAGATCCGTTGGTTTGTTTACCTCCTATCACATAAGAGAGATGATTATCTACAAGTCAAGATCATGTATCAATAGTAAACACAGCAATTCACGGAAAGATGCCGTAAGAAGGTAGCAATTACAAAATAGCCCTAACGATTCTGCTTAGCTATGCATAAACGACCGAGGAAACAATTCTTAATACGACATTGATTAGCTTGTAGTTATGAAAATCGAGCTGCACGTACATAATGGCAATTTAAAGACTTAAAAGGTCGATTTTATTATCATATTGTATGATTCTTCTGGAACTATTAACCCTTATGACAATAGTGTAATGATGCCCGCTCACGCAAACCATTTTTCTTATCGCTTTGCTTGTAGACTCGTAATACGAAGCATTAGTTCGTGAGATTAACCTTTTTGCTTAAGTTAGTGCCCATTACCTATATTTGTTACTTCAAGATTGTATTGTCATTTAAAACTGGCATGGCATTTACGATTTCCCGAATAGCACTACTAAATGCAATTTCTATTGCTTTGGGTAATGTTTCTCTGACTGTGTTTTATTTGGTTGTAAATACATTAAAGTTTTAAATGACCCTTATTTGTGTTTAGCATGAGTAGGTTTACACACTTATATAGTATTTTTAAAGATAACCTAAATGATCATTATGAGAGAGCAGAAACTGCCGACGAGTTACTTAATTAGATTATGTTTGTTAATGCTATTATGCTCAATTAAACGTAGTGCCTCTAGTTTCATCTACTTTCATAATTTAGTTTCCAATTTAATCAAAGTCGATTAATGTATTGGAGTAATGAGAGAGCTACTTACTTACTATACGACCTGAGTAACTAGCGGGGTGGGCCTCGGGACCTCACTAATTTATTAACCACAGCTATCGATGGCCCACCATACAGAAATTAACTTCTATATTGCCTTCATCGTGCATATTAGATAGTAGGGATCACCTATCTTGATACTTAAAAAGTAAAAAAAGTAAAGAGTCAGCCGATTTCTGTCCCAGTGCAGGGCAAAGGCCTCCCTCATAGAAATCTAGCTTGCCAAATGCAGATTGGTGATCACAAACCCAAATTACGTGCGAAAAATTCGAAACATACTTTTGCTCGACCCGGGAATCGATCCCACAACCCCGAGATTAATACTTACTTATTTTGCGGCAAATCCTTACTTTTTTATGGTGGAATAGTTTATGGCTTACATTAGCCCGATGATAAACTAAAGGAGAGCCCACGCTGATTTTTAACAACGAAATATCAAAAAAGTATAAACAAAGAAACCAAAATCGCGTTATTGAAAATTGATTGATCGTTCCATGGCATATAAAAAATAAAACACCTGAGGAAATCCATTTGTTAAAATTTTACAAAAAGTAATTATTTTCGGATTAGGCACTTTCAATGGTTCTTTTATAAACTTGTTAACTACATATCAAGCATGTACATGTCAAAACTGACTTTTCTACGTCCAGCGGAATATTTGTACACTTGTCAGTCTTTTATTTTTTTTACTAACAATTTTATTTTACGTCAAAGTATCAAAACCGTTCAGCCCCTTGACACCAAAAGGTACGTCACGGCAACTCATAATAGGCTTGAAATTTTCTTATAGCTTAACTCCTACATTAGATTTTCTTCGGGCGAGGGTGGCTACACGAACCACATATGCAAAGCTATTACCGTGCTAATCTAAATTGATGGGGCGTCCTAAAACCGGACATTCTTTCATAACATTAGTAATTTCTTTGGCGTAAAATAATAATATAATGAGCATAAGCCATTTCATTACTTAAGGCGGCCATTTAAGCTACCAAAACAAAGAGTAATGACGTAATATAAATAATAAAATGATAAAGGGTGAAGGTTAATTAATGATAATGTAAGAACTAGAAAAATGAAAATCCACGAGAAAAATACAAAGTTACTTATAAGGACATTATTAGATAACATTACATGTATTGACTTTGTATCAAAGTAATTAAAAATCAGAAGCAACAAAAGTACCACAATAACCCAGAAAAGGGAGGAAAGAGGAGAGGAGGAACAGGTTAGACGAAGTGATCTGCGAAAGATTTTTTTTATAAGCCGGGGCAGAAGAGCAGGTGGATCATCTGATGGTAAGTGATTACAGCCCATGGACATAACACCTGACCTGAAAGACGATATTGACATTGAAAGGAAACGCATGGCACTGTCTGGTCGAGCCAACATGGTCGTACGCCAGTTTTCTCGATGTTCGGAGGAGGTCAAAGTCACTTCGTCTAGGGCATTTTGTATCTCCTTTTACACTAGCAGTTTGTGGGCAAACTATACAAAGAAACAATACAGTGCCCTGCGTGTCCAATATGATAACGCTTTTAGGATGCTGATGGGGCTGCCGCGATATTGCAGCGCATCAGGGATGTTGGCTGAACATGGAGTGGACTGTTTCTATGCAACAATTCGCAAGCCGATGTGCGTCCCTCGTGTGCAGGGTCGCGCTAGTCCCAACAGCATCCTCAGACTATTTGCGAGTTGATTTGACTATTACTAAATGAACCATGCCGCGATGATTCATGTAGTGACTGCTTAATTTTATCTCAATTTTATTTATTTTATTTAAATTTAATGTATGATTGATTCAATTGTAATTTAGTAAAATCTATGTAATAACACTGTCACAGATGCGCCGCCGGAATATGCTCTTTTCTTGAAGGTTTGCAGTTCATATAGGGCCAAAAGTAGTTAATTTCATAGTTTTGTCCCTACGATGTGGAAAATTTTGCACAGCTACGTTGCTGGTAGGTATTGGATGGTTCAAGCCGAAGATAGGGTGAAATGGTAACGGAAAAGGCCTTTGTCTAGCAGTGGACTGAAACAAACTGATAATAACAATGAGTCAAAACTATCTACATAGGTATAGTTTATGGCGAGAAGTCTAGTCACTAAAGTACACACTACACTACATTTAATATTATATGGCCATGTCATGTGGACACATTGCCGATCAGTTATACGCAATTTGAAGCAGTTGCAGATACTTGGCGTGACAATAACGACTATTTGTATGCAGACACTAATTGCAGAATGTAGCTCTGATTTAAAGATAAAGATAAAGATAAAGAGTTCTTTATTGGCCACAGAACACAAATCAAACATGAGTGACATAAATACAAGTATGACAAATTTTGTAGCCAACAAGGCCCAACCTCAGCATTTGCTGCAGTGACCGAAGCCGCTGCAGCGCTGGTTTTCAGGCAGAGCCTTGGGCGACGTACGTGCACACATACATAACATACAATAGGAAGAAAGAAGAAAGACAAAACAAGGAAAATAATAATAATAAACAAAAAATCAATATTAGAGTATATATATTAGAGTATAATTTAGAGAGTCCTTTTTGCATAGTTATTTTACGTACAGGAATTCGCAGCCGTGGCAGGCCCCCTGCAAGGCGGACCGACGATCTGGTGAAGGTTGCGGGAATCAATTGGATGCTGGGCGGCACAGGACCGATATGTATGGAGAACATTGGGAGAGGCCTATATCCAGCAGTGGACGTCTATTTGCTGAAATGATAATGGTAATTTCACTCCAGAGGCACGTTTTCACGTTCAATCTCTAGCATACAAACGAAAATTTAGACGAAAATGAGTCAGTTGAAATAATATGCCCTGAGGAGAACACGACCTATCACACCTTAGTAGTGACAGTGTATCTGCCATGGGATCAAAAGAGACACGTGTTGGTGAAAAACCAACCTGATAGAGATACCTCTCTCTGTTCTGTTGACTGACTGTTCTTACTCCCACTTCTAGTCTATCCGGGAAGAATCATCACTGAACTCCCAATTAAGTAGAACGACGAGATTTAGTCGGTAAACTTGGTACTTCGTAACGAATGTCTCCAGCGACAAAAAAAGTTGAAATAATAAAAGTAGCGAAACCAAACAAAAGCTTTCCTTTATGTTTACCAAAAAAAAAACAATTGGTAGGTGTAAAGGTCAAGAACATATTTTAAATATCAATAAAACTATTACATATAAATAAAATAATAGTCATTACGTCTATTCATGTCCTCGCATAGAAAAAGGTCATTACTCCGTACAATTAGCCTTAGACAGACCATTAAAAGCCCACTGAGATTCATGCAAATGACCCCAGTCCGTATGGACTGACAATCAGTATTGGCCAATGATGTAAAAGTTACTGGATACGACATTTCATTGTCAAGGTGTTCGGCTTTCCAAGTAAGGGAGCGTAGCCATCCAGTACACACTGCTAAGTACAGCGATTCTTTTCCAAAGATTTGTATCATTTTCCACCCGGGTGGATAGACAGGAGGGTGGACAACTGGAATAAACCCGAAGCTGCTGAGTAACTTCCTCAGCATACGGATTTGATGAGGATAGCGATACTGGGTGCGTTAGTATGAATAACCACAGTTCCTTCCAGTGAAGGTCTGCAACAGGCTGATGATGATGTTATCATCATGATGCCATTATAAAAGTATCTAAATATTGACTTGTAATTGCCAAAATTGCTATACCCACAAACTCACGAAGAAGCAGATTCATCTTCATATCAAGGCGATTTAGTCCCCAGTGGACAAGGATCCTCATACATGAGGAGTAATGCAGTACTCACCTATAAACTTGCCAGACGGTTGGCAAGGGTTTGATTATAAAATCAAGTCCTTCTACTGTGATGCGATGATTCATGCCCAGCAGCTTGACCTTAGTGCGATTGGTGATCTCGGTAAAAGGGTGCTATTCTACTCTGCGAAACAACGGCTACCGTCTCGTTCCAGGAATTTTACAAACCAGGGACCTATATATGGGCAATTATCTTTAACTCATGTTGGATCAGTAAAATAATAAAGTAAAGTAAATAGTTAACGAATGTCACACATCTAGTTTTTACATCATTGGCACCAATCAATAATCTATTGGCAGACTTAATGACTAGCCAAGGAGACGCTCCAGTCGCCACTGCCAATAATTGGTTTCCACTGATACCAGTAATTGGTCGCTCTCAATAATAATTGGAATAATTAAGCGATCTAGTACGTTGGTAACAATTGATTGAAGTGTTTTTATTGGACGTTCCGAGCGTAGCACCTCGTGATGTTGAGATTAGCATACCTATTTATGTTATGTCTTGAATAGCAGCCAAATATATTTGTATTTCTATAGAAAAACATGATACATTTCGGACTGACTACACACATTGGTCTGCTGTCCAAGTAAATAACAATGGAAATAGTAAATAACAAACGGAAATGAGAAGACTTAATACGCCAAGACTAAAACCAGGTCATCGTTATGAATCTTCAAGGATGCAAACTTCTATCTACTAAAAGAGTTATAAATTACATTGGTATAAAGAGTACGGAGTTTGCTCGAAGTTAAATGCTAAGAAGACAATTAGTGGCAAGAAAATGTAATGTTAAAAAGAAAAAGAAGAAAACACAACACTATAATAATTAAAAACAGGCCATAACACACAACAATCAAATAAAAGACCAATAAGTAATCATTTTATAATCAGACTTGTGGCCCAATTAGACGAATCCGGAGGCCCAGTCCGGAGGGAAAGAGGAGTTCAAAGGTTGGCACCACACTTGTGACACAACCGGCAGTCACTTACCATCAGGTGATCCGTCTGCTCGTCTGCCACCTATCACAAAAAAAAACTTTATCCGTAGATAAGTCTATGATATTACGTCAGATTTGTATGGTATGACAGAGCTGTACGATTTATCCTTAGCTCAAGATTGCTCGAATTGAGCCTAAAAACAGGAGGCTGACACAATCAAATAAAGAACCAATAATTTACAATCAGATTGTACTCGTAAACCAACTAAAATTAAAAAATCAATTACTCCTCAGGCTGGACCACCAAGCCATCACGGACGCCCACGCACCTCAATATCCAATAAACTAGAGGAGCAAGGAATCCCACACTTCGCTGCCCGGCAATTGTTGTTCCCGGTGTTAATAAAACGGCGTATATTTTAGCTATTTTGACAGTTCCAAGCTATTTGTAACGATTGGGACACACGGGTCTGGAGATTGGGGAACCAAATTGGATTCTGTCGCGATCTCAAACCAAAAGTCTCGCCTGATGCAACTTACAATTTTTAAATTGTTATCTAGTGGTTTTTAGTGGTATCATTTTTAGCACTGATATTGTTGGTCGAGTGAGTTGTCATATAAACAACTTGCTTAGTTTTAATACCGTCTTAAATCCAGCCATTACATTAGGAGCCATCCCAATCCACCTTAAAAAAAAGAAGGCGATTAATTAAGTGACTATGATTCTCAATAACTTCCACTTCAACTAATGCGAAATTCAAAAGTAAAAAATTCAAATTAAAAATTCACACCACATTAGTAAAGTCTTATAAAAGGATAAAATAAGCTAAGAACAAACGAACGAAGGAACAATCCTGGGAAAGTTATTTCATCATTATATTTCTTAATGAGGTATGTTACTCTTATACCAACTTTACAAGAGTATGAACACGATCAAAAATAATCTTCTTCTTGTCATCATATGGGCTGTTAAGCAATGGTTTGATATCCTAGTATCAAACCGCCTAGGGGCTTTTTTATTATTAAATAACAACCACTACCAAAGTAACTGGATGCCATCTAAGATTTAGTTTTCCATATTTAAAATTTCGTTACAGATCATCATCATCAGCCAATCGCAGTCCACTGCTGGACGTAGGCCTCTTTGTTCGCCACTGTGATCTATCCATGGCTTCTCGCATCCAGCTCTTGCCAGCCATCCTGCGCAGATCGTCCCTCCACCTAGCCAGAGGGCGCCCTAAATTACGTTTGACAAGACGCGGTCTCCACTCTAGAACTCGTTTACCCCATCGGTTGTCGGTTCTGCGGCTAATATGGCCAGCCCACTGCCACTTAAGCTAATCCGATGAGCAATGTCGATGACTTTGGGTGTCTGCCGGATCACCGCGGATCGTTACGGATATCTTTTATAAAAATATATTCAATACATTGCTATTTGCTAGCTATCCGTTTGGTCTGTATGTAATAAATAATGGCTGGAAGCGACTGGCGAGCCGCCTACGGTGTTCGTGAAAGCGTTCGGCTTACAACTTGATTTGTGATTCTAAAGATTATTGCATTTACTCCATTACTGGGCTAGTCGTTTAGTTTTTAGTTAGGATTACTGAATAAGGCCATTCGCACTTTGTAAGAGGTCAGAACCTTTTTAAGGCTAGATGTAGTAGCATACAGAAATGAATTATTTAGATCGTTCAATATTTTTATCTTGATGATGATAACATAACGAGCCTATACCTTCCTAAGGGGCTGGCAACGTATCTCCACTCCATCTTGTGTGGCTGATATCCATGGGCAGCGGTGATCACTTACCATCAGGTGACCCGCTTGCTCGCTTGCCTCTTTTTTCATAAAAAAAATAAAATAAATAACAAGTTATTTATATGATATTTGAATCTGTAAATTTTTTAATATAGGTATATAATATTTTTTTCATTTCCAAATGGAATCTTGGAACCCAAATCGGGGCCCCTATCGCAGCTATTTGCATTCTGTGAGTTAGGAGTTATCTGGCTACTACCTTAATTTAGTTATGTAAAAGAGTAAAGATTAGACAAAATCACAAAACAATGTTCAACCTTTAAAGAAAACTGAATTCCCCATTGAAACCTTTTAGGTTAAAAACAAACAAACCAAAAAGAACCTTTATTACCTTTTTTACACTTACGAGTTACAGTTTCCTCCCGTCTAACAATACAGTGCGTTGACTTTACTCGAGTTTCTTCATTTTTATCCGTAACCCAGTATGATGTTTCTTTTTTTTTATTTTAATATTTATCTCGGCTTTATGACAATTTTATTAAGGCAAGGGCGGTGCCTACGCAGCACTCTGCTCATTCATTAAAATGATGCTGTTCGTGAGATTAGCGGAGCTAGTCGATATTTTTTATGAATGTGTTATAGAAGGTCTTCAATTCATATGAATGAAATTTAACAAAGCCACTTAAAGGAAACTCATAAATTGTAACACTTTCGTACCTTACTATTATAGCTATCTGACTTTTACTTTCTGCATATGTATAGGAGATTCGCGCTGGATTTTCGCTTATTTAATACACATGGTTTCAAACACATTGTTCCAAATTTTGTGTCTGTTAGGGTGACCGATAATCTGTGACCAATTATTTGTAGGGGTAAAATATATCGTACTGATTTAAATAGAGCAACGAACACGTTCTACAAAATTTCGGAGACAAATAGTATGAAAAATCAGCTGACTTTTTGTAGGTCCGATATTCGGCGCGACAAAAAGTCAATCTTGTCTTTTTTGTAGTACCTACTAATAGACTAGCAAAACACATATCTACCTAAATCAAAATATAAAGATTTTTTTTATAGTGACACAGTATATTGGCTCTCCTCAGCCTGATGGTAAGCAAGACAAGACCCCACGTTGCAATTAAAACAGACGCGATGTCAAGGTATCACCTCAGTGGGACTGCCATACTGGCCCGCTAGAAATTTTAAACGTTCAAGTGGACCCGCCACACAAACGCACATGGACAGAATCTCGGCTTATCTTGTGGATCGCGACGCGCGCGCATCCCCACGAATTATTTCATTACTGGCGGCCGCGCTAAACAATGAACATGTGACTGACAACTACATACCTACACGCTACCGCACAAACACATGGTTCTTTTGTGTCATTTGATAGTCGAAACATGGTTGTTGGACTTAAAAAAAGTAAAGTTTTTTTTAGATTCACCAAGTTGTCCTTGATAGGTCAGTAAAAAGGGTCACCCAATCGGGAATCAAAAAGGGAATCCCACCTGAAGAATTATTATGTCAAAGTTTATGAGTTTAAGCCGCGATTGAAGAGGCAATCTGAAGATGAAATGAAAAAAAAGATGATGAATTGATGACACATTTTACCACTTTAGAAGCAGTTTAGAAGAAAACGTGATTGAAGATATACACGTGTGGGTTTGATGATCATTTTTTAATTTCAGTTCTAAGTATGGGGAATCCCATATTTTTTGGCTCTCTCTCAGTCGAATAGTCATGACACTTTTGGACAGTGAGGAAACGTATCTAATATTTCGATAAAATGGACGTTACATTTCATAATTGACGAAAACTACAAAAATTTAATTATAATACATGTAGGGATGCGTGAGGATTTTGCTCTTCTAAATTGCTTTTAAATTCATCCAAAGGATTCCTGGATTCAATTAAGGACACTCTCGTGGTTTCAACTCTGCAAAGTTTAACGCAACACACGCTTTGGAAGTGGGGGATCGTTTGAAGTTGCCCTTATTAGGAATTTTAATCGCTTATTCGCTTGCTAGGTACATTTAATTAGTGGTGAAGGATCCTTTGTAATCATTTTATGTAAGCCGGTTCTTCTGTCGTGAGCAACACTAGAATCTTTCGTAGAACATGTGAACTATTTAATGATTTGGCAAAAGTAAATGTCGACATTGACTTGTTCAACACTTTAGTTTCGAAATTGAAACGTGTACTGAATGATAACTTTTTTTCAAATTCTATTTAATTTATTTTTGTTTTTTTTTTCATATCTTTCCTAATAATGTCAGATGACTTGATTAATTTCAATGTTTCTTCTTTTAAGCGTGGCAAATATGTTGTTCGTTTTGTTTGTTATTTAGTAACTTTTTTCTCTCTTAACATTACCCACTTGCATTTCTGTTAAACAACCAAGTGATTATCAGAGGAAACTTGTAATTGGCGCTCAATGTTTTTTTCTGTGATTGTTTCCCTAAATCAAGCTGTAATTTTTTCTAAAACTTGTAAAATAAAAATAAATAAATAAAATAAAATAAATCTGCAGAATGTGCGCGACCATGTAGAGGAACAAGATAAATTGGCTTCAAAGAAGCTCGGCTTGCTTAATAGGTCGAAGGGATATTTCATGCCGGGGCATCTCTTGCAACTCTATTAGGCGCAAGTGCAGCCTCACATGGAATACTGCTCTCACCTCTGGGCTGGAGCTCCCAAATATCAGCTTCTTCCTCTGGATCGTATCCAGCGAAGGGCGGTCAGAATTGTCGACAACCAGGCACTTTCCGACACACTTGATCCTCTGTCATTGCGTAGAGATGTATCATCACTGTACATCTTCTATCGCATTTACAATGGGGAATGTTCCAAGGAGCTGTTTGGCCTTATTCCAGCTGCAATTTTTCACCACCGCATATCACGCCAGAACGCCAAATTCCATCTACATCACCTGGATGGATTTATATCGACTACAGTGCGTTTCTCATGTCATTTCCTACCACGCACAGTAAAACTGTGGTGGTTCCACATCCGTGGCTATCATCCTTGGTGTTTTCGAACAGATACGACCGTGACCTTCAAGAAAAGGGTTTACTCCTTTCTAAAGAGCCGGCAACGCATATGTGATACCTCAGGTGTTGCAGATGTCCATGGGCGGCGGTGATCACTTTCCATCAGGTGTGCCGTCTGCTCGTTTGTCCGCTATATTGTAAAAAAAAATGGAGTTAGATGAAATTCCTAGTTACAGAGTCACCAAATGCGGACCACAGATGATGCGCAAACGTAGCATACATCTTAAATGTATTTTGTTTAGCAAAAACAACAATATTTTTTATTATTTTAACATCCACAACACACAAAATTACAAATATACTATCCACATTCCTCATATTTCTAAGTTGGAAATTACTGCTGATAACACAATTTTTTTTTAAAATGGGCTTTTTAGATTTTTTTATCAAGCATTTTTTTTATTACTAGTTTTCTCACTACATAGGTACATTGGTACCTTTATTAAAAATATTAGCTAGATACCTACATCGAATGTCTCTAGGTGTTAGTGACATTTTTTTATTCATGCAACAACGTAGGTATATCAAACAGATTTTCATTGAGACTGCACCCACTAGATCCTAATAAATTAAACTTTAAGAGTATATCCTAATTAGCACAACAATACTAGTAACGATACGTTTTAGTATTATATTGGGTAGTAAGTAATCAAATACGGAAAATCGATAAAAAATATTTTTTATCGTCTTAAAGCAATAAAATCGTAGGTAATCAGCATTGATGATGTCAGTCAGCTAAGTTTTGGAATGTTTCTAATATTGTGAAAATGAATACTAATATTGTTTAATGCTTACAAATGATAGCATCAAAACTTTAGGGTTGTCAACTTTTTATTGCGATCAACGATTAGGTGTATCCTATGAAATTGGTGTTTACATTTTCTAAACAGTTGTGTTTTCTATAACTACTAACTTAGTCGTGTGTCAGTCACTATGAATGGTATAGTTCCATTGGTTTAACCGACAACCGACAAAATTAAGTTACGTGTAGAATAGCGTATAAAAAAACATATTTTTTATTTAAAATCAAGGAATTATAAAAGCAATCAATTCTGCATAACTAATACGAGAGTGACTGTGTAAAAAACTTAGTTTAGAACATTCGTTTCTTTTAAAATGAAAGTGGTAGACGAGCAGACTAATTAACTGATGGTAAGTGATTGCCGCTACCAATTGACTCCCAGTGGAAAAACAAATATGGCGGCAATCTTTGAACCCCCTTCACCCAGATTGAGCCTACGGTACCCTCTCTCAGTTTTCGAAACGCCGGGGATTTGCTTGCCCGAAATAGTATTTTATTTAAAGAAGAGGTAGATAAATAGATACACGATTGCACATTATTTTTTTATGCATTCAAGAAATGTTATGTACAATTTGTTTTTAATTAACGTTGGCTTTTATAAAAAAAAAAACACTTTTATCAACCCTAAGTTCCATAATAAGTGCGTTAGTGAGTTTCGTGCACCGATGAGCCAATAAACCTAAGAATTAATGAATCGTGCCCCGAAACACTGATTTTAATGCCTTGTGACGAGCCCTGACAAGCCGTCTATTCATTATTAGAAATACGATCACGACAGTATCCGAGTTTGTTATACAATTTAGCTATAGATGCGTCAATGTGTTTTCGAGGTTGTTTAAGGAGATTCGTGGATAGATAGATAGATAGATAGATACACTTTATTGCACAAAATTTACAGATCTTAGCTTAAGTTATTATACTAAAACAATGTAGGCGGTCTTATCGCTATGCGATCTCTTCCAGACAACCTCAGGGTAGAGGAAAAGTATAGCGAATTAAGAAAAGGGGTAAGGCAGTGCAAGTCAGAAAAAGAGAGAAAAAAAAAAGACATTGTATAAATACGAGTATGGTATATACATACATACATTATATTAAATAAATATATACTTGCTATAAATACTAAAACATACTACTACATTACAAAACAAATAAACATACATACTAACAGTTTATTGGATTGATAGATACGTAACCAGGGAAATAGGAGACAATGAAAGGAAATACAAAGGCTTAGAAAGATAAGAAATGATCTTTAACTCGGGACTTGAAAATAGAGTGGAATAAGTTAAATGATCGACACATCTCATAGGATCAGTACGGTGAAATGGCATTGATATAGCACGAAGCACTAATGGCCGCTGGGGTAAGAAGGTTCTGGAGTGGAGACCACATAATAAACGCAGTGTGTAACGCCTACACAGGAGATGGTCAGGCAACTGGTCATAATCGCAGAATTTCGTTGGATGTGGCCTGCCACCAGACACTCTGACAGCCAATGGGGGACAACTTCTGCACTGGACGTCACTAGACTGACGACGATGGATTTTGCCCACAAATAATAAGACTTGCATATACCGACTAGAATTGGCCACCCTCACTCTTACCGAGGTGTCTTAAAAGGCGACTAAGGTAAGGCTGCTGGCATGATCATCAGAACCCAGAGAAGGAAAACTCTGCATTTATATCAAAACCCTCGCCAACCCGTCTGCCATGCGTGGTGAGTATGGCAATTACCCCTCATGTGATTGAGGAAGGCCCGTGCCCCAGCAGTGGGAACTTAAATGAGCTGATGATGATGATGATACATAGATAACGGAACAACTCGAGATCGGAGCAATGGAACCCAACCGATGGAGACGGCTGGTTGACAGAGTCGGACGGAATCACTATCCTCAGCAGTGAGGGAATCGCACATAGGTACATATGTATATGAGACTTATTTCTATACTAGTGGCCCGCCTTCATTTCGTTTCGGGACTTCATTTTGCTATTAGCACATATATTATAATACTAGCTTTTAGTTACAAACTGTACCTGCCATTAGATTTACCGTGGGAAAGCCATGCTTCTGCATAAATGGGCCAGTTCGACTGGAGTGATACCACGGTCTCACAAAAAATAGGTTTGAAGCAGCACTGTACCGGAGGCCCAATTCGGGATAAGGAGGCGCACTTGTGACTCCACCGGTGTCGCGAGTCTCCATGGGCGGCTGTAATTGCTTACCATCAGGTGATCCGTCTGCTCTGCCGTCTGCGTATGTGGTCATTTAAAAAAAAGTTTATTTTAGTAGTCAGTCAGTTAATGTATGAAAGCTTGGTCGTTCTCTATAGTATTTACCTCTATAAGAATATAATACATAATTAGAACGATTTATTATGTTATTTGAAGAAGAGTTTTCATCTTCGTTTTTTTAAAAAAATAAAACGTTTTTGTTTAAAAAATTTCGAATAGGTAAATCAATATTATCATTTTTTTAGTGTAGTCTCGTCTCCCTCCCTTCTTGTTTATAACTAAAAATTATACCTCCTACAAGTGCTTAATATTCGCAACCGTACATTGTTATGCGTCACAGACAAAGCAACATTAATCCTGGAAACAATGGACGAGCTTTACTAAAGCAGTGTTTTTGATAGAGGTTATGTATTTATTTTTGGGGCAAAGTGGTCTACCGGCTTGCCTTATTTAAATTGAACAGTCATACTAAAATGTGATGTTATGCTAGAGCATTTTTTCTTTTTTCATGTAAAAATTTTATTCAATACATATTTCCAAAAAAAATCGTATGCGTTGTTTTACGAGAATGAGAGAGAGACGAGATTTAGGAAATTAATTAATAATAAATGTTCAATAAACTTTTGTTAGCTGACATGGTGTTATAGTGCAGTTTTGACGTAAAATATTTATTGTTAAACCTTTGCTAACTAAAATGGTGTTATAAATTTCGAAAAAAATATGTTTTTTTGTTTAACACAAACTGAATGCTTATAACTAAATGCCTTAGCTATTCTGTATACAAGTAGTTAGCGTCAGCGGCCTTATTTGTTGTATATAATGTAGGGTTTTTTTCTTTTCACCCTGTTGAAATGACTTAACGTGACGTGAAATGTACCCTGGTTTGTCTGCTCTAAAGAACCTCTTTATCTCTTCATAAATTAACAACGCGCATGTAGTATTTCTTTACTCATATATTTTGTGAACATCTACTTGACTGCCTTGGTGGTGCAGTGTCTAGTGGGTCGCACTTTAAAGCATTGGCTGCGCTAGAGGTCCCGGGTTCGATTCCCTCGAAAAACTTTGTACCTAAGTTTTCAGTACGGAAATTCTTAGTGGTAGCCCGGAGTCTGGAAGTTAGCGATCTTGTAGCACCGTGTCTCGGAAAGTACGTTAAGCCGTTGGTCCTGCGCTCGATCCCTCTCCGGTCATGTCAAAGTAGTGTGCCTATCGAAATATGAGGGTGAGGGAATAGAGAGTGCACTTGTGTTTGCGCACACACTTGAGCACTAAGATATCCTGCGTGCGTGACTGATCTTTGAGATTGGCCGCCGTAGCCGTTATCGGTTGGAGGATATGATTTTGTGAACGTCTACAACTTTAAATCTCTACACAAAATTCACTGCCATATCCTCACTTCTGACATCTCAGCCTAGCATTATTCATGCGACCCGCTATTTGTATTAGTTACAAATGAACGGTTACCGAAATAATTTAAATGCTAATTCAATAATTAAGCCGCCCCACCCGTACCTACAGCCACAATGCAGAATTACAACTATCCATTGAGGTATAATGTAAAGATGTGTGATATGTATCGATATTATTCGTACCGATTCACGAGCTGCGGTAGACATCGTGCGGCACGGTAGACTTATTTGAGAAAGCCAACTGGTGTGAGTTGGAAGCTTGCTTGGAAGGTGTGATTGTGCTTTTTCTACAAAGCCTATGGATGAAGCGGCATGTTACATTTTAATCTATTTTAATAAATGATTCACATCCATAAGGTGCTCACAAAATAGTAAGTTATGCTATTTTAAAGATCTCGTCATATGTCATCATATTTTGGTTGCTAACATCGTCACCGATTCGAATAAACTTTAACCTTTGAAGGTTTTTTATTACAATTAATCGGCACTGATATTTAAATTATCTTTAAAAAAATGTAATAGTCAAGCATTCGCAATTAAAGTTTTGTGAATGTTTGTGTAGTAACAAACACCTGATATATCGATATTTCGAAAGGCAATTCGTAACACACTGTATCGATACAGATACAGTTCATGACCGTCTCTACTATATGTAACTATTGGCACATTTGCATGTAAGCCGATTGTATGAGACTGCGTGATAGCGAATTGGTTTTTGATTGAGTTTAAACAAAAGGGGAAGGTAATTTGTAATAATGATGGTAAAAAGTTAATGTTCATGTACGTGCACATATTATTAATGTAAGTTAGAATTCACCGTGATAAGATTTTAAACTTTGTGTAGTGAACCTTAAACGCATAAATAATTCAATCAATCACTTATATAAATCTAAAAAGAAGGCACCTATAAAAAGGTATTAATGAGTGCTTCACATCTTATTAAGCCTCTCCTAATACACATCAGCAAAAGATAAAGATCCCTGTGGCTTAATTCACAAAGTTACCTTGTTCGGTTGTTCATATCACCTCCAAAAATGAACAGACAGTAGACACTGAAACAGAACGGGAAATTTGCGTATTCATAACTATTAGACGGCTACAATCACACCGAAAAGAACCGATGGATTTGAAGAATCGAAGAAATTTGACTCCAGGCTGCAATGATCGAAGACGCCAAGTTAATAACTATGTATTTTATATAACTAGCTATAAAATAAAAACATTTTATGGGGCTGAATAGGGTGCAGACAAACCACCCAATGGTACCCGATTACCGTTACCTATAGACACTTTTAACACCAGAGGAGTAACAAGAGAGTTGCCGGACTTTTAAAAAGGCATATTATTTTTTTGGTGATTTAATGTACGCATCGGTCAGGATAGTAAATAGTCAGGGATGGTCGTAAGGTTCTCTTAACCGATATTTCCACGATGGCGGATAATCTCAATGATAAAAGCTATCCATGCAGTACATAATTATTATAATGCACTATTGTTTGCACTGACCCAAGTACAATCTCTATTCCCATATCCTCACATTTCGGTGGGATACCAGTGTAACATGACCAAAGAGGGATCAGGTGCAGGACTAACAGCTTAACGTGACCGTCAACTTCCAGACATTGTGCTGACACTACGAACTTTTTTATGTGATAGGTGGCAGATGAGCAGACGGATCGCCTGATGTCAAGCGACTGTGACTTCTTAAGATTTTGACCTCATCCAAATATCTCCCAGATTTCAAGATCTACGTCACGAGACAGTCAGACGCTGATGATTCACACTACATATCGTTACACTACGGTGTAACAACCGCCACTTATAATGAGTTGCGTCGGCCGCGGGTGGGTACGGGTGTTCCGGCTTATTCAACCGTATTCATATTCATTAGGGGTAGGGGTGAAGGGCTCGCTTGATTGCACAAAGAGCCGACTAATTCTCTCCCGCGACTCTGTCCGATGGGTTTAATCTGTTTAAGGTGTAACAAGTGGTAACTTTGAGTTCGGCCACGTAATTTAGGGGTGTTGGACGTTTGAAACGTTTATGTTGAATTAGAAAGTTAGAATACTGTTTAAAGAAAGAAATAATAATATTTATTTAGTGACACAAATAAAGTAACAAAAATACAAAACATTATACCATCTATAAAAATATTAAGGTTATGTACAGTAAAAGAGATAAAGGCAATAAAAAAAAATGTGTCACCAAAAAGGTTTGCACTCAGCATTTTATTTATTATTTGTTAGAAATGCTGCACTGCGACCAGTAGATGATCTATTGTGGCAGCCCCATAACCTATTACAGCACCTCATGTAGCTCCAGTTCCAGGATAAACCCGAGAATGGAGCTGATGGGGGAGCTTTTGATCTCGTCTGCTCTGAGATCATGTGTGCTCCTAGGTGCCGGCTTCTGCACCGGTGCAGCGCTATGCACTCGCCGAGGACGTGGATAATCGTTTCCTCGTCCTCGCGACAGAACCTGCAGATTTTGGTATCTGAAAGGCCCATGTTGTGCAGGTGCTTGTTTAATTTGCAGTGCCCTGTGAGGGTCCGAGTGAGTGCCCTAACATGTTCTCTACTCAGTTTTATTATTTCTACAGCCCGTCTCTGATCGAAAGCCTGTATCAACGCCTTAGACACTGCACTCAGCATATGCCGAAGGGACGCTTCGACGCTGGTCTTCCGTGCAAACCTCGTGAGGTAGAGCAACTAGGTACGTTGTATTTTGTATATGTGTTGCAGTGGTTGGTTATGTTTCTTACAGCTTAGTAAGGTAGTATGTACTTAATTCATACTTACAACGAAAGACTTACCAAGTTCAACATTACTTCGTTGCATGCTCGGCGTAGTAGATATGACTTACTCTGTCTCCATAAAATAGTGCACTCAAGTATGGACGCCCCTGACCTACTGTCTTCACTCAACATTAATACCAGATACAGATCTCGCAACCCGAACATATTTGCACTTCAGGTGTATAGAAACAGCACCTCCTTTTGCAACCCTGTTGTAAGGATGTGTCGATCGTACAACCAAATATTTCGCAGTGGTAAAGATATTGACATTTTCAATGGCAGTTTTCGCCGATATAAGAGATCCATTACAGAATTATTCAGAAAAGAACAACCCTCGACCCTACTTTATAAATAGTTACCTACTTAAATATATTAAATGTAATTTAGATTTAGATTTTTTTGTTTTTTTTTAAGTGTAGCTCTAATTTTAAGCATGTTGTGTACGCTAATTTTGGATTGCTGTTTGTTAAAATGAAATGTTAATATTTGTGGCTGTATAATGTTCAGTAATCTGTTTGTGTACCAATTTTAAAAAAATAAATAAATTACAATAAAATCAGAAAAGAGACAGTGGATAAAGAGACACAGCACAGCTATACATTACTCTTTTGCAAATTTTTGTTTACATTTTAACTAATATCTAGGTATATACTAATAGTTCACGCGCGTTTAGTTTGCGCAGAATTGAAATCATTCGGAAACAAGCCAACATCTTCCCAAAAGGCCGGTAACGTAACGTGTGTCGCTACAGCGATATCGCTAGCCATCAGGTAGCCCGCTTGCTCCTTTGCCTCCTTTTCCCGAAAAATGTAAAGATATCACGAAACAGAAGACCTCATATTTACTGCAGGTTATCGTTAAATTATATTTGATTTTGAGTTTTTGACCCTAAGCGTTACTTCGATGACATAGCATCGCTTTAACAAAAAATACCTACACCTCCTCTTCTATCACGAGTATTACATGAATTGCCAGAATGCAAGCAGTTACTACACCCATTACCAAGAACAACAAACAATTAAGAACGAAACGTGTCTTTTTTTTTTCCTTTTTTCAACTCGTGCTTTTGAAGACAAGACAAAATTACGCGTGCAGTAGTCGGTCCTTTATTAGATGAGTTATAACTGGTTCAAAATGCGTGATGAGAGACGCATATGCACTATTGAGAAGGTGGACACGTTTACACAAAGATGTGTGGTTGTGATTACGTCACTACTTAGAAACGAGCTGGGATGAGCGCCGGCGCAGCACGTCACAACCTGGGCTAATATTTTTTTAATTTTGTTTTGAGTACAGAAGTCACTCAACTGGCACTCTTATTTTAAAACGAGGTCTAAGAAAAGTTCCAGAACTAAATTCATGCCCGCCCCTTTTAACATTGCGTATTGGAACGAAACGGTTTGGGCTTTAGTACCGTAATAACTTTAGATCGCGATTTATAATAAGGTGGTGGAAGTTTTAGAACAATTTCATTGACCTGTATGATAAATTTATTCAAGAGTTTGGAATTTGTGTGATCATTGTTCTTTTCAGAATGTTAGCGTTTAATGTTGCCGTGCTTAATATGATTACTAATCAAAATATATATGTGCTTACACTGCTGAATGTAGTCTGTGTGAGAGTGAGTGTATCCTTCATTCTGTGGGTCAGCACCCACAGATTTCTATTCCAAGCTTTCATCATTCACCGCCAGCACTCCTTCTATGGTTAGCAGCTCCATGAGTATCTACATTACATTTAACCGCAATACCAGCAATTGAAAAGAAAATTGCGTTTTTTTATGTGATAGGTGGCAGACGAACAGACGGATCACCTGATGGTAAGCGATTGCCGCCGCCCATGAACACCTATTTTCATTTTCAATCGAAAAAAGAAATGAATGAAAGAAGTTCAAAAACAATTATTAACCCAGATTTTGCATGTGTCTTAAAAAATCATTCATAGTTTTATGTATCAAAAACGATTTTAGCTGGCGTTAATGAATGAATGAAAGATTAATATACTTAGAATATAGATACTTTTATTGCACTCAAAATAAAGTATGAAAACTTAAAAACTAGGTATTACAGGAACCTTCCAGGAAACCTATTTATGCAATACGAAAGACAAATTATCTTCCTTTGCTAAAGAGTGTCCTGCCTAAGAAAACACAGCGATGCTCACCTACGAGTAAGTTTATTTCAAACAAATAAAGCCGTTGTATTCGTTAAAAGTAGTGCACGTGCGACGACAGCACGCCCATCTTATTACCACAACGATAAACATCGGTTTTATTTTACAGCGAACGTGTAAACCTTTGTTAACTCAAACTTAGCTCCATAACGACCTTTTTAATATTAGTAGCACGCTTGCTACCGGTTCTTTCTACGTTTTGTTAACGTTTAATTGTTACGGCACTATCGTGAATATCATCTATGACTTCATGGGAACACTGTTCCGCCATTTTAACTTTTGTCGGTACGATTCGGCCGGAAAGACAACGCTTCTTGGTAATGAATGGGATAATGTGACCCGTGATTGTGTAGCAAGGTATGTTTTAGGGGTCCTGGTTGTTTTTAAGTTTAACATTTAAGCAATTTTTAACTGTGGGAGGGCTTTGGCGTGAATGTTACCGGATCGACCAGTGTTACTACGGGCACACAGAAAACAAGCGAGAATTGAATAATAATGCAACTCGAATAGTCGACGACGAGAATCTTACTGATCGCTTAGACTCTCTGGCCCTCCGGAGGGAAGTCGCATCTCTATGTATCTTTTACCGCATTTACCATGGTGAGTGTTCCGAGGAGTTGCTTGAGTTTATACCCGCTGCTGAATTTCACCACCGTACTACACGCCGTAAACTAGGATCCCTCCTGTACCATCTGGATGGGTGGAGGTCCACCGTGCGAGGCAAAAAATGACACGTCATTTTTGCACCTCTTCATAGTGGAATCAACATCCCACAGCGGTATTTCCGAACCGGTACGATATTGAGATCTTCAAGAAAAGAGCTTATACCTTCCTAAAAGGCCGGCAACGCATCTCCACTCCCTCTGGCGTGGCTGATGTCCATGGGCGGCAGTGATCACTTACCATCAGGTGACTCGCTTACTCATAAAAAAAGTTAAATAAATAAATTCAGATAACATCACATACATTGCCCTGGTCCCAAGGTTTCCCTTGTACTATGGAAACCAGAAACAACGACGGTACCACAAACACTTAGACCCAACACAAATATCTGCTTCATCAACAAAGGAACCTGCGATCCTTATGTCTCAATCAGCGCTCAAACTACTGCGCTAAACGGGTCATCATAAAAAAGCTCCTGCGCTGAGTTACGCCGAGAGAGTGAAGTTATCTGAGGCAAAATCCCGAGGGATTGAGAGTTTAAAGATTGACGAGCCACAAGTGCCGTCAAGACTACACTGGTAGACACTTGTGACAATGGTGTTGCGGGAGTCTTATAATATCCTCCAGCCACTGACGGCTAAATCAGCCACGTACGCAGGATATTATAGTGCTCAAGTGTGATCGCAAACACAAGTGCAGTCTCTATTCCTTTACTCTCATATCCGATGGGACACCAGAGTGACACGATTCGGAGACGGATCAGGCGCAGGACTACAGGATTAACGTGCTTTCCAAGGCACGGGGGTACATACCGCCAACTTCCAGACTCCGTGCTGACACTAAGAATTTCTTACCAAAAACTTAGGTACAGATTTTTGGGGCCGGGGCCTCTTGCGCAGCCGTCGCTTTAAAGTGAGACCTACAAGTAGTAGTATTTGAATGCGACCTATTAACCACTGTGCCACTGAGGCAGTCACAGTGTGGGAATATATGAGCGCGGCAATCGCTTACCATCACATGAGTCGTCTACTCGTCTGCCATCTACGAGTATGACATAAAATAAAAATGTGCGACTAAATTATGAATCATCCAGCTTATTACAGCTAACATTTTCTACTCAACCCTCCCGCTGCGACCCGACTCCCACTTGGCCGGTATTTTGTTCATTTTTTACATCATTACAACTTTTATTACCATTGTTAATGTTAACACGAATGTGCTTAATGACATTCGCGGGTAAGATAAGAACTGTGATTTTCGTGACACGGCTTAATGTTGAGAAAATACAAAGACTTTGTAACAGGTACACTTTCTTATTAGTCGGTAAAGTTCGTTGTCTTTTTACCCTGGTTAATTTTTATATTAACTTTTTGGAGTCCTTGATGACCAAAATCCAGAAGTGCCGCTATCAATATATTTTTATTGGTAAGTGTGATGAACTTTAGATATTTAAACAAACTTTTGCAGTGTGCTGGACTAAACTATTACTTACTAATTGGTATTTATTAAAACTCAATTACTCATTCATGGTGTTCTTTTCATGCTACTTTTAACAATATTTGCGAAATTGTAACACATAAGAATGAATTCCTATAAAATGTCATAGATAAAAAAAATAAAAAAATAAAAAATTAACTTCATTAAAAAAACCACGAGAACAATATAAATACTTATAATCTACTTATACTAAGGGAACAAATTTTAACTTTCTTGCCTGAACTAGGAATATCCTGTATCTCAGGCAAAAACGAAAGAAAGAAAAGAACAATACGAGCTTATCAATTTTAACAATAAACAATAAATTGAACTTATCCAAATTTACCTAATCTAGCGCCTATGTAAATAATGAAAATCTAAAAATAAATACCTGACAATGATTCAAGATTAACCCAGTTAACAATTTGATGACTCTGAAAATTTACATGACACACATACCTTTACACTTAAAACGTTTATCTAGCAATACTAAAGAAACACCTAACAAACTATGATTACATAATAAAATATTTAGACTCGTGCTTGGTGGTTCGTGCTACTTGTATCTTGTGCGATATTGTAATAACATTGGTATTTGCATAACAAACCTTCCACTGCAATCTCAGCCACAAAAAATACAAGACTTCTTGAACAAATCCAATTTTCTAATTCCACCCGTATCGTATGTAAAGCGGCGTTATATGGGCCCCGTCACCCGATAATGTTGATAGTATGGATCGATCGGAGTGGAATCCCTTTCTTTGTCCCGAGTAGTTTGACTGATTTCGCTGATGTTTTATTGGTATTAGTTTCCTCTTTACTGTGGTCGGTTAATACGATTTTGCGTTTACGATGTTGACGGCTAGGAGATATTGAAGTGTTTGAACTGTTGAACATATCAAAGTGTTGAGCTTCCGGGTTTACATGAGTTGTTTGATTTGTAATAGGGAACAATATTTGACATATGCCTGAAGTTCTATTTTAATGGTATAAGAGGTAAACGAACAATCGTCTAAATTGATGGACTGGTGATCATAGCCGCTTGTGAACATTTGTGAGATCGAAGAATTCGCTCATGTGTGCTGGCTTGTAGGACGAACTTAGGCGCTCTGTGAGAAATATTTGTATGATGAATTATAATATCATTATTATACAAGCGTATATAAATCAGTAAGTTACACTACTTAGTAGATAATCTGTGCTGAGTGTCTTCTCTGTAGGAAATCAACGTTCCGAACCCGCTGAAGATTATAATTTGTACTATTATAATCTTCTTCTATTTTAACATTCATAAGTGCTATGAATGGACCTAGTTTGAATAAAGTTTTTTTTATCTTTAATACTCGTATGTAGGTACACCTACCTAATGACTACTTTTTTGGTTAGAGGCAGTATTCGCTTTTAACTAAAAAAGGAATGAATGAATTGTAAAATAAAGAATCTAAATGACAAGTAGAATTCAATGAAACTATAACACCAGAAGTTAAGCAAACACACCGAAAGAAACAGTAGCAAGAACCTACGTATATTTTTCTGTATCAATATTCCTTCTTCGTGGGATTCATCACATTTTTCATCCAACGTATCCAAACATCATAGGCGTGAACCCTTATTTCCTTAAGTAGATAGGTGTCTCCAACTATAGAACATGCAAAATTCCTGCCACTTCCCGGGAGGTTGTAGCATCCGACCGAATGTTTTAAGAATATTGCGGCTGTCGCTCGAACGGTGACGGCGATCGATGGTAACGGATTGCCGGGCGTGGTGGATCCAATCTAATAATAAAAATATTGGTTATCTAATTGTTTAAATGTAGCCAGTTTTGGGGCTATACTTTGCTGGGATGTGAATCTGTTTTGATAGATTGACTCTTTTAATATTGGGTCTTTGAAACAGCGTCCGTAAAATATTTTTCTAAAATAGTTTAAAGATTCGATATTGATTGTTTTAATACCTACTTGTAAAACATAATTTCTTAATCCTCCTCATCTTACCGTGTAATTCCTTGTAGTCCTAAGCTCTCGCTCTGGGTCCGGGGTACGCTTAGACCATGATTCAGGATTTGGGGAGTCTGGTAAATTACAATGAAGAGACTTCCGTCTGACCTTCGCAACCCTTTATAGGGGAATCATGGTTACACTTTTCAGAAACTATCCGCGACGTGCAGGTTTCCTCACGATGTTTTCCCTCATCGTCGAGCTAATGGTAGAAATACGCATATAGATTTTAATAAGAATCAGAATATCTTTATTTGCGAATGTTACAATGTTACAATTACAGTTAGTAAGAGGAATGAAGGAAAAAGGTTCAGGGTCAATTATAGGATCTTTAAACTCTATAGTGGATGATTCTTAGGTTTTAGCTACTTAATAGGTATAGTATAGCTCCACCCATGTAACGCATGACATTGTAAAGTACCAACTCATTTACGCACGAGTGCAGAGGATATTATTTCGACAATTACGACTTTTCGTAATTGTATCGAAATTGATAGGTACTTCTTATTTATTCTCAAAACGAATATAAAGGTAGTTATCGTCCCTGTTACTCACTAACTCAACATCTAACAACTCCCAATTTGTAACACCCAGATTATCTATCAAATCCGTCGAGTAAACATGCAAAATAAATTCATTATAATCCGCCTAATTTTCTGTGAGAGCGCGCGATTCGTCACGCGCCCCTGTCAACCCTTCGGCCGCTGCCCGGCCCGAAATGCCCGCTGTGCTAAATCTAAATGAACGCAATAATTGACGCTGCCCATCCGGGTTGAGCGTATTTGACACGGACAGAGTGCCGTGGAGATGTGTGAGGTGAATGCTAAATTTTGATAGTTTTTCTCATATTATGTAGTGGAAGAGTTATGATAGTTTTGTTCAAAATTTTTAATAATAGTGTTTAATCTAAAGTACTAAGCTTGCAATTTGAAGAAAAACATAAAGCTTTACGAAGTTTACCCGTTTACTTGATCAGATTTTTTTGAACCTACCAATTTTTACTAACAGTAAAAATGAGCTGTGTTTCGCCGTGTGAGTGAGGTTACCGGAGGCCCAATGGGGGGGAAGGGGAAAAAGTTGGCAGCGCACTTGTGACTCCACTGGTGTTGCGGGTGTCCATGGGCGGCGGAATTGCTTACCATCAGGTGATCCGTCTGCTCGTCTGCCACCTCTCATATAAAAAAAAATGTGCAATTTTCGTAGACAATTTTGAATGAGCTGGACTTTTTTTTATTTAGCTTTGTAGTGAATTTATCAGTGTTTAATTTATCAATCGTTTACCATCAGGTTATCCGTCTGCTTGTCTGATTCCTTCAGCATACAAAAAAGTAGGATATACTGATATTTTTAGCGTAAGTCTTAAGTAGAACATACCTAAGACTGGGGGCTGAATTTATAAACGTAAAATAAAAATATGTAAGCTGAAACGGTGTTATAGAGCAGTTTTGACGTTTGAAACTAAATATTTTCAATTTTATGTTTTTAAAAAAGCATGAAAACTGCTTATAATACCGTTTTAATTAACAAAGATTTACGAATAAGACCCTAGATTGTAGCCTAAAGGATTGGATTAGATTTTTAAAAAGTTTTTAAGTGATATACCAATAGTACCAATACCAAAGTGATGTACCGGAGGCCGAATCCAGGTGAAAGGGGCAACGCACTTAGTGACTCCACTGGTGTCGCGGGTGTACATGGGCGGCGGCAATCTCTTACCATCAGGTGATGCATCTGCTCGTCTGGCACCTATCACATAAAAAAATCGTATTGATGGTACATGTCAAAAAATATGCAATCAAAAATGAAATATATTCAGTACAAAGAATGAAAATGAACGCTCAAACGAGCCCAACTGTAATTAACATTTGAACATACTAAAACAAGTCTACGAAATCTGTCCCGCTCCCCTCGTTAACAAGCGAGGGCGACATAATCGGAGAAACAAATCTGACTACTGGTGCTGCATGTAAATGATGATGATTAATTTGTTCTTCGCAAATGACAAGAAGGGTTAAAAGCCAAGGGGCCTAATTCCGCTACTTGTTCGTGGAATCCCGGGAATTCGCCCAGTCAGAATGTACACAATACGATTGGCAACGATTTGATTGCCTTTGTGAACGTCTGCCGGTTTGATGGAGTACTCTGATATTTCCGGGTTGAGAGTTGTATTAATTACAATTGTGCGGGAATTTTGGGTTGTGAGGAATTTTAAGTTGGCAAGTCTTTGATCCTTGGGGTTGCATGTGATGTTAGATTAGGCTGATTTGTGATGTCTTTTATTAGCTGTCTGATTCATTGTTACATTTTTAGTTGCATTGTATTTTAGGGTTACTTATTGACATTTCACTTGTCTTCTTGTAAGACGTAGTAAATATAGAGTTCCTTCAGGCCTTCTTTCATCTTTTTCTATGCATATCCTATTCAGAATAGTGTCACTGCAATTGTTACATTTTGTGTGCTTGAACATATCTGTTTGTATTAGTCTGGGTGTTGTTCTATGTATTATAAGTATGTATTTACAAAAGAAAAGTATTATATGTATATATTTGTAATCCCACTGTTGATTCTGATATCCGTAACACAGCTGCTTGAGCTACCTATCTCGGAGTCAGATTAATGAATGTGCCGTTGAACAATATTTATTTATTATTTTATTTTAAGTCGCATTACCTATATTTAGGGTTACTTATTGACTTTTCACTTGTTTTCTTGTAAGACGTAATAAATATAGAGTTCCTTTAGGCCTTCTTTCTTCTTTTTCTTAGCGGGCGTCTATGCAAATCCTTTTACAGAAAAGTATCACTGCAACCAGTTTGATCTATTGTGATCGCTGCTGTGCTACGAACCAGTACCAAACCTTGCACGTTTCAGAAAGTGTATTAATTGTTTGGGACTGAGATCCCTAGCTTTATTGGGGCTCAAAATGTGCTTTAAGTTACCGCCAATTTTTCGCGTACAATAACGGACCCAACATTTGAGCATGGTAATTTAATAAATATTATAAGTGTTTGCCGAGAAGTTGTAACCCCGAAATTGTTTAAAATTGACCGGATTCACGCTAATATTGGCCGCTTTTGGCGTGAATCAATTTTTAGCATACGCGTTGGACCCAACATTTTGCATGGTTATTTAATAAATAGTATAAGTGATTGCCGAGAGGTTGTATTCCCGAAACTGTTTGAAATAGATCCGGTTTAGTAGCTAAACATTAAAATCGATTGGCGTCGCTAGTGTGCCCTACCCGTTACCTTAATGAATTTTTAAGCTCCTAGGCGTACATAATTAAGGACTACTTACAATCTCGATAGGTACAATTTCATTCCCTAAACAATATTTTTCTTCAATTATAATCTGTTTTGTGTGCTAGAATAAATAAATAAATAAATTTCGAAAAGAAGAATCAATAACATGTCATGTTAGGAACTAGGAATCAAAATATCTCATTGAAACATGTTAGGAATAAAAATGTTGATGGCTATTTCAAAATCTTCTCAACAAAGTACCTACGTAACTTGGTACGAAATTTCTAAGTCCAAACGAACCTTCCTTATAAATAGGAGAAAAGTTATCATCGGTTCATTAGTTTTTCCCCTCTTCAGAGTTGAAAGCATTGAAGGAAGCGATCGCGAGATGTTTGCCGTAGCTCTAATATCAGGGGATTAACGACACCCTTTAAAATTAAAGACGAAATTACGACCCGGAGACTCCGCGACTTCAAACTTTATACCCACCGTGTTAATACAAAATTTATTGACCGAACTAAGAATTATTCGTTCCTATTGTTCCTCTCAAGAAAATCTGACCCGAACAATACGTCCATAATTTATTTTTCGAGCGCATCCCTGTTCTACGGCAGATAAAGTCGTGATAACAAATGGTAACTAAAATAATAAAATAAACAGCGGCTGTGTAGCAAGCGACATATTTCATTAATAAAGGCAAAACAAGCATCGAGACATCATACGGACTCACTTCGCAGTGTCCATACGTTACTGAGATAAAACAAAAGATTGGAAGAACCGTTGAATTTATGCGTTATCGGAGAGGACCGCTGCGAACAATGGACGATCGTGGCGCCCCATGCGGCGAGCGGCGGAAACCGCACCCGGCCTGTGACGCGCGACCGTGACACATAGCGACATCTATTATGGAATAGTTAATACTAGCCTTTGTATAGTCAACGAAAGGTGAGAAAGGTTACTGCCTATTTGAATAAATAGTTATTCTATCGTTCTTATCTTAAGTAAAGATGTAAATATACGAACTCGCGAATTGCCAAGCATTTTCCAAATAAAGGAAGTGTAGATGCGCAATTTGTTCCACAAAGTTAAATAGAGATCGTCCCGCCAATGGAAAAGCGTTGAATTTTGCCAAAAATATTCATAAGCTGTCATCAGGCGACTGGACTCACGCCAGCTGCGGCAAACCGAGGACAAAATATTTCGCCGCAAAATACTTACTCAGTCAAATCACCCCCTGTTTAAAATCACTTTTGAAGAATTGAGGAGCAATCTCTTTGGGAAAAGTACGTCCTATTACGGTGAAATTATCTATGGTCCAAGTTTTCCTCTTGTGACTAACAGCCGTGTTGAGGATTGGTTTAATTTAGTATTTTGGGGTAAAAATTGAACACTTTTTTCTTTACAAAGATGTTAAAGTAGCTACTTATTTTTAAAATTTCCCTACTTACAAATTTTTTACTTATTCCAAAATACGTAGATTGTTGTCTTTAAGGTGACGGGTAGGGCACACTAGCGACGCCAATCGATTTAAATTTTTAGCTACTAAACCAGATCTATTTTAAACAATTTCGAGGTTACAACCTCTTGGAAAACACTAATACTATTTATTAAATAACCATGCACAAATGTTGGGTCCATTTTTGTACGCGAAAAATTGATTACCGCCAAAAGCGGCCACTTTTAGCGTGAATCAATTTTTCGCGTACGCGTTGGAACCCAACATTTGTACATGGTTATTTAATAAATAGTGTTTGCCAGGAGGCTGTAGTCCCGAAATTGTTTAAAATAGATCCGGTTTGGTAGCTGAAAATTGAAATCGATTGGCGTCGCTAGTGTGCCTTACCCGTCACCTTAAGTATGAGATTTGTTTAATAAATTAAAATTGTTAGGATAGCCTTGATAGAATCAGTAATAGGTAATTCACATTTTCAAGGTAAACAACCCTTCGAAAATATTGGACATACTTTTTTCGGAATGCAAGAACGTCTACCTTAAGGTGGCGGGTAGGGCACACTGGCGACGCCAATCAATTTTAATTTTTAGCTACTAAAATTCCACTTTTGGCGTGAATCAATTTTGCGCGTACTAAAAACGGAGCCCAACATTTGTGCATGGTTATTTAATAATAATATAAGTGTTTGCTGAGAGATTGTAATCCCGAAATTGTTTAAAATATATCCGGTTCAGTAGCTAAATTAAAATCGATTGTAGTGTGCCCTACCCGTCACCTTAAGTTGAAAGTAATGCAGTTTTAATCCAGATTTATGGCACATATAAACTATCCATCCTAATAGTGTTCGTTTCCACGTTTTCCCTAAACGCGCCATTACTTAGAGTCAGTGACTCGTTGCGGGTTATTTATGCCTCGCATTAAAAACAAAATGATATGCCTCCGCCGCTGAAAATCTAAAAAGAATAAGCAATAAAACGATAAAACCCAAATCTGATACATACTAGGGACGCAGTATCCCGCAGGGCGTGCGAACGAGACAGAGCTATACATCTGCGAAATGAATACCATGCTACTGTTTCATCTCTCACCTCTATCGGCTAGCGATCTCTGAATCGTCCTAACTCTTCCCGCAATAAACCAAAATTGGACTTTAACTCCCCACTAAAACGTCGACTATCGCATGCAGATTACAACAAATGGATTCGAGATTAATATAGTACGAGTGCCACCCCTTCCCATACCACCCCATTCGGCGCTCAGCATTCAAATAGGAATCGAATGGATGACCAAAACATAATATCGTTGGAAGACTCAGCCGCTATAAATCAAATGAGAAATAATTTGTTTCAGTTCGGATAGTCGCAAGCGCGCCGTCATAAAAACGCAAAACGCTTTGTCTGATTGAAATCTTTGCGTCACGTTTGGCTTTTTCCGCGGTTCTGTTTCCCATTTTATTTTTCCCTGATGTATAATCAATGTGTTAACGGGTGGCCGGCCGAGGGCTTCGAGTAGATTTGCTACACAAAAGATTCTGATATTGAGTTTGAAAGTAGTTTCTCTTCTTCTTTTATGTTAATGGCACTTTCAGTGGCGCGCGGTAATGGCTCGAGCGAATAAATGTCCCACTTTACTGAGGGACACATGGGACGGGTTAGTTGTTGTTTACGCTTCAGTAATTTTCGTATTAAGAATATTTACATACCTACTAAATGTTGTTGAGTTTCTAAGTGAAGTGCATTTTAATAGCAATCGCGTTGGAAGGTGGAAAGCTCTCACATCTTTTAAAAGGATGAATTTAATTCCCTTTAGCAACATTTCGAAATTGCTTTGCACATATTTTGTACGTTTTAGTCTGAAAAGCAATATACAGTCTACATACTCCTTGTACACTATGCTATAACTACTTTTGTGCAAATCCAAGTCTCATTATCTTAATTGAAGTGTGTATTATCAAGATTTCAATTAGCGTCTTTACTCTTATCAACATTATCAAGCTATTTAGTCAATGCAAAACCCATTAACGTTAACTACTTTCATCAAGTTTTTGCTTCTCCCAAGATCCCTAAACAAATTTAATTAAGCTAATCGCCACACAAGCGTTTAACCTGTCAAATTATAATTTAAAAATTCGATATAAACGCCCGGCAGATTGCGCCACATATGGTCAACCTGTCCCATAACCGCGGCACATGCCATGCCCATCACAATTACCCAAGGAACTCAAAAAATTCCCACATCCAACCAAAAAAGACACGATCTTAAATCTCCGTGATAAAGTCTAAAATCGTCGACGCGTGCGCTTCCTCGAAACGAGCCATCTGTTCCGGATGATAGTTATCGAAAAATTAACAATTTGTTTAATGTAAATGAAGCGAGGTCAAGCCTTCGATAAATTATTGACCGCTTAGCGATACTTTTCGAGTTTTATGCCCACCGAATGTCACCTTTCCTGTACATATTTGCTTATCTTCCATCGAGGCACGCATTTTAATAGCTTTTTTTTCATCACGCGCCAGGACAGCTGGTTTTATAAACTGTGAAGTCTGTATCTGTAGTATTTCTGCATTAGGAGTTAATATACCATCCAGTGGTAATTATTTTTTTCAGGCTAATAAAAATATCGTAATAATGTTAAAATTTCTGCACGAGTTATTTTATTTGTCTTTCTCAATGACAGATTTGGGGTTCAAATCTGTCATTAAAAAGTAGTGATATTTATGGAATAGTTAGTTTATTTGTCTCTTTAATTCATCAAATTCAAGAAGTTTAATCATTATATTTGAGGTTACACTCAAGGAAACGCTTAATCTTAAGTTGTAAGATTATAATGTTAATAATAGATGAAGAATAAGATTTACATATAATTTTATGTTAATTTTAAATTGTTAAATTTTAATTGGCTAATTCATTCCAATCAAATTAAATCTAACAGGTATTTTGTCAGTTGACTTTACACTTAGTTACTGCTAACTAATAGCGATAATTTGACGAAGTTCATCCAAAAAATATATTCAAATTTTAACATTATGCACGTTGAAGAGTTTTGAGTTCATCTCAAACTATTAAGTAGCTGTGATTTAATATTTCAACTTCAACCGATCCTTAATTTTTTTGTTTGTGTTTCGAGTAGAAATTCCTATCTCTTCGGATCTTCGTGGGCAGATTGCGTGACTCATGCGCATTAATTAAGATAACCAAGCTGTTCCAGTGACAATATTTACAGTTTGTATATTTTTCTAATTTTGTTGCGTATTACACTAGAGGTGGTTGTGTATGAGAAAATCACTAGACCAACTAGTTCGTTTCACTCATAAATAATGAGTGAAAAGATAATTAACGTAATTATTTAGTTAACTTCATTATGTAACGTTTACAATTTCTTTTTTCTTTCATTTTGTTTACTTTTTCTTAGCACATGAGTCCTAAATTTTACAGTATTCAAGTGATAGAAAAACACAACAACAAATATGAATTATGATGACCAATTCTCTCATATGTTATTTCTTCCGTGTACAATATCTATTGGAATTAATTGGTGATATATATCAATAGTTCAAGGAATTGGTGATATCACTTAGATCAATAGTTCATTAATAAAATCAATGGAATCTAGAGTGTTAGTTTTTCATTATCTATGAAGTGGTTAAAGTAGATGAGTATCTGTGATATTATGGATCCTTCGATTCAAATCATCTGGATCACTCACTCTTTTTATATCAGTGAACTGTTCAGATCAAGTTCAAGCATTATATTTGGATATTCGTGGGCGCTTGTTAACTCTTTCAATAACATACAATCATCGATTATAACTGATCTCATTCGGATAGTGTCTTATTAATGCAAATTAATTTGTTTGAAACTTTATTTTTATTTATTCTGACAACTTATCTTGTTATCTTCCGATGCTTGATTTATTTGCAATAGAAGCGTTGGTTTTGCATATTATTTTAATTGGTTGTATAAATAATGACTGACCAGATGGCGCAATTGGTAGTGACCCTGCCTCTTACGCCAAAGGTCGTGGGTTCGATCCCCACCTTGGACAAACATTCGTGCGATGAACACTTGTGTTTGTTCGGTGTCTGGGTGTAATTTATGTATTTAAGTATATATTTGTGTTCCTCTGTTGTCTGATATCTGTAACACAAGTGCTTAAGCTACTTAGTACGGAATCAGGTCAACGTATGAGATGTTGTGAGAATTATTATTATTATTATAAATAATAATGCCAAACTCCATATATATTAAAAAGCATATTAGTGAAAGTATAATTTTGGTAATGTTTAAATAGACAATACGTATTAACAAAAAAAAAACTACAAGAACGTTTAACAATGATTAGATGTTTAGTTCCTCACCTAATCTCTTTCTGCAACTTAAAGATATCTTCAGGATATTTCAACTGCAATTTTGTATGGAGTGAAACTGATAGATTTTTCACCTTCATTATTTTGACAAGGATATATGAAAATGTTCATAATTTGGTTATAGTTAGTAGATTGTTATACTAGTCTAAAAGTTACCAAATACCTTCCCTTGTACAATAAATTAGGATTGCGTTCGTGATCGTTCTTCCCCGAGGTGTCATTTACAAAATGATATATTACAGAAAATAAAAAAGCAAATTAACCGGCAGGCCTCGAATAGACAATCGCATGTTGTCAAGTAATTATCAAACGGTTTTCAAAGTTTTTTCTTCCTTCGTGACTGTTTCAGCTATAAATCTTTGTCTAATGAGATATTTATGCGATGAGCTTACCTGTCACCGATTAATCCTTTATTTTGGAGGAATTGAACTGTTTCAAAGATATTAGGAAGCCAATTTTGTATCATTGGCATCGACAATTGCTTGAAGTAAACCTTAATGGTCGCGTAAGTTTTTGGCAAAGGAATTCGTATGCCAATTGTGTGTTTTTGTTTTAAGGCCGACGCTTTTTCGTATAAAAAGTGATTTAAATGATAACTGCTAAAGTAATCTTGGCATTTTCTGAACTTAATACAAACCATCCAGACACAACAAAGTGGGTTTAGAAAGAAAAAAATGAAGAAAGAAAGAGAGGAAACGTTTATTAAGCACACCTTTTGTTTTTTTTAAAGCTCTACCAGAAGATAATTCGCCAATGTCAAGTAACTTACTGAGAATAAGTAGGTAGTTCATAGTCAAAGTCACAGTTCCTCAATAAAACGCCGGTGTTTTACGTTTTATCGACCTATGGATTCAGCGGATATCACTCTAAAAGCAATCGCAGGTTTTAAGACTCTATTAGGTCCAAGCAAGTTGTCACGAGACAACGCACTCCACACACAATAGCGGTGTTAAAAACGATACAATCCAACGATTTTATTATTAGGATCACTTTGTGGTACTTCACTGCACAAATAAACACCAAATTTTTACACTAAAAACCACTAGACACTTATTTAAAACCTTTGAATTGCATCAGCAAATGCGGCTTGCTTTAGCCCTATCCGCCGAATCCCAGAAAACCTTTTGATATTGAAAAAGTTTATGTTCTAAAAGTGTCACATTTGGAACATAAACTTTTTTAGTTTACCAATGTAAAGGTAAAGACCTATTATGTCACTTTACCATGCAGTATAGACCTACAGACATGGTCTGAAGTTCTGATAATTCGAGGTCGCGGTCAGAAAATTTAAGACATAAGGTTTATTATAGCATGCTTCGTACACATGATAAAGTTGAAGGAAAGCTTTTATGAAGTAATCATCACTAAAGCGACTAGTAACATACGCCCAATGAAATAGATTACGCCGCTTTACAACAGATAGTTAACAATTAACATAAGGGTGCATCTGATTACGGGTCTAATTGCCGTATACCTAATTGCCGTATAATAGCCGTTTAGTTCTATCAGATGGATAGTTTGATAGCCGTAGCTAACATCCGTAAAATTTTCAATTGTTTACTGTAGAGATAAGGTCAGTGTAATTATTTAATGGATACTTAAAGGGCGCTTCTTTTGCTGCTAATATGGTATTATGTAATACTATTGATTACGTATTATTTTGATAAACTTGTCGTAAAAATACACATATTGTTATTAAAATTGCGTTGGTTCTATACCATGCACTGTGCTTTGTTTCGCTGCGTAAGTGAGGTGCGCGTAGGGACCGGCCCGATCTGGGGGAAAAGCGGGTTTAAAGGTTGGCAGCGCACTTGTGACACCACTGGTGTCGCGGGTGTCTATGGGCGGCGGCAATCGCTTACCATCAGGCGATCCGTCTGCTCGTCTACAAATGCATATAAAATATCAATATTATCAACTCAGTAGATAGATACATAGATATACTTTATTGCACAAAGTTTAAAGATTAGCCTTCAGACAGTAGATAGTTCAATGCAATTATTACTGATTCTAACTTAATTATTAATCATGATACTTATATTGATATCATGCATTTTGAGATATCTCTAAGGATATTATTTGGCATAATTAAATAGATACATTATATAGTTGTAGTAGAAGTTGTTTTTTTTATGGGAAAGAGAGGCAAAGGAATAAGTGGATCACCTGATGGATTTTCGCTACACTACACTAGATCTAGTGCGGAGCCGGCGTTTTAGGAAAATTCGATATTATTAACAGATTTTCTTTGTGGTAATTTTGTTCATAGAATTACAAAATAGCTAGTTTGACATTTTATCATTTAATGTTAAATGCAGTAAACAAACCATTTGGTCCATACTTATCATTTTTCATTTCATTTCATTTATTTATTCTTTAACGATATAGGTACATTGTGTTAGAAATACATAATAGATACAATGCAAGATTAAAATTAAACAATAAATAATAAAATTCTTAACTAAGAGCCCAATTGTCGGGCTCGTGAAATTTCTTTTCATACGACATATATCACTAAAACATAGTTTTTTTGTATGGTTTTCTGGTGATATCTGCCATGTTTTCAAAATATCACAAGCACGAGAATTGGGCTCAAAGTCGCAACTAAATTATAAGCAATATAAATAAATAATGTCAACATAAAATTCATTCATACAATAATATTTCAATTAGATGATAAACAATAATAATTAATACTAATAGAGACATACTAAGTTATGTCACATTTAAAAAATCGTCAATAGAGTTAGGACTTTTTTCCAATAAAAAGGCCTTCAGTTTTTTCTTGAAAATATGTAGCTTGTTGAAAATGAAAATATCGTGTTGTCTCGTTTTAACTCCACTGTTAATTAATAAATAGATGAATAGACTGGTAAATGGCGCTGTGCCTATATTCAAGTAAGCAGGTACTATTTCAGGTACATAAATAAGAAATATCCAAGTATTTGTTAATTAATTACCTGTTAAACGATACTAAAAAGTCCAGTAACTAATGGTTTCTCATCGACATTCCATAGCCATTCGAGCAGAATTCCCCTAATTACCATAAGCGCCTTTTAACAAAACAAACCGATGTCGCGATAAGCCATCGTCACGTTATGTTTGCTATACATTACTGCAATTAACACGTTCGTCGATAAATTAGAAGCGCGGTGTACCGGAACTAGAGAAGAAAATGAACAAAAATTTAAATAAATACATCGATATCGATTTTGATGATTGAAGAGCCACGCTTCGGCAGGAATGGGCCGGCCCGACCGGAGTGATAAGTGATACCAAGGCCTCACAGAAATACGGCGTGAAGCAGCACTGTGCTGTGTCGTTGCGTGAATGAGGGTACTGGAGGCCCAATCCGGGAGGAGGGATTTAAAAGTTGGCAACGCACTTGTGACTCCACTGGTGTAGCGGGTGTCCATGGGCGTCTGCAATCGCTTACCATCAGGTGATCCTGTCTGCTCGTCTGCCACCTATGTACATAAAAAACGATATTTCTTTCAAGAGTGAATCAGCTCGATGTGATATACTGGTCAAAACAGAAATCATCTACCTATTCTTAAATTATTTGGGTATAGTATGTTTTATTTAAGAACATTAAAAAAATCAGTAGCTCCTTACGTTGGACGCTAAATTAATTTTAGCTTCTCATGAATGGAATATTGATCACTTTTTATCGGGGAAGATGAGTCCAATTATTAAAATGAGCTCATAACTCATCTTAAAGTGTAGTTCTCGGTTGCGTCAAGTGGGTTTAGATGATTCAGATTTGTGAAGTCTGGTAGTTACAATGACACGACTGCTGGCTAATCTACGCAACCGTTTAATAGGGGAACCAGACCAAATCAGTCATGGTTACACTCTTCAGAAACTATTCGAAAGGTGCAGGTTCCCTCAAGATTGTGGTTTTAGCAATATGCATTTCGATGTAGATATCTCTAAATCAATTGAAATTTTCTTAGCATTAGTAAAAATATCGACACTAAGCGGCTTTCCCATACGGCACATCACTAGTCGTGACTGGCGCGCCCTGGATCGGGAAACTGATGTTATCTGTCAATCGAATGTTTATTGATAGGCGTTTGTTTTTGGCAACGGCTTTCGAAGCCGATTAGCTTGATAGTCGGAGAGCTTATTGTTGTGTTTGTGCACTAGTACGCGCACGCGGCGTTGCTGGCGCATTTTATATCGGTTTTGGCAAAGTCGTCCTTACGGTAAACAGATTTTCATACGATCCCCACCCTGGACAAACATTCGTGCGATGAACACTTGTGTTTGTTCGGTGTCTGGGTGTAATATATGTATTTAAGTATATATTTGTGTTCCTCTGTTGTCTGATATCTGTAACACAAGTGCTTAAGCTACTTAGTACGGAATCAGGTCAACGTATGAGATGTTGTGAGAATTTTTTGTCTCAAAATGGTTGTTATTATTATTATTATTGCAATGCCTTGTTAGGTGTTCAGTAAAACCTTTTCTCGAGTGTACTGCTATAAAATGTTATTTGAAGTGTATAAAGTGATAGAAATATTATTTAACACTTTTTAGTTCGTGGTTTTTTTTTCGCAGAAATTCTTTCAAGCTTTTAGTGTCTCATTTATTGGCAATTTCCCCATCCCATCCATAATACTATATCCATTAAAATTTGAGGGTTCCTCTCAATTTTCCAGGATTCCATCATCAGATCCTGATAACCTTATCATGGTACCAATCCAGTACTATCTTCTTTCCAACTAAAAAATAATTTTCACTACGGTTCATAAATGGCAAAGTAATCGGCGAACAAACATAAAAAATATACATATATATACATGTTGAATTGAGAACCTCTTCCTTTTTTTTTAAAGTCGGTTAAAAATATGCATTGCTATTTGTTTTTACTCGCATAATTTTAAGAGTTTTAAAACAAGAGTCATGCTGGTTGACTCTGTATATCCAATAAATATGGCTTCTCTTTATCTTTCTTTATGTGATAGGTGGCAGACGAGCAGACGGATAAGTGATGGCCGCCGCCCATGGACATCCCACGACACCAGTGGAGTCACAAGTGCGCTGCCAACCTTTAAACCCCCGTTTCCCCTGGATTGGGCCTCCAGTACCACTCACTCAGCGAAATACAGCACAATGCTGTTTCACGTAGGCTTCTACTTGAGATTTTTTGAGTGCAATAAAAGTATATAAGGGGGGATTTTTTGAGGGCATAAAAGTATATTCATTCATTCACAATTAATTTTCAAATCTTTACCTAATTCATCATTCCCGATAATCTACCACTCCGATATGGCCGGATTACAAAAAATAAAGTAAGTAATAAATCCAAAAACAAAATCCTAGTACGGAACCGCAGGTGTAATTTATGGACCCGCTGCGAATAATCACGGAGGTGTCCTATAAATCGTCTGCCATTTGTAAAATAGGAATAACGACTCGCCATCGGGGGTATTGTCACCCCACACTACCCTAAAAATGTTCCGAATAAGCTCTCTCCTGCTAATTTGAAATATTTTTTTACTTTGTTAGGTTGACACTTAATTTTGTCCCGTCGGCTTATTGCTGGAACTCATTAATTACAAATCGAAAGTCCAAAAGAATTGTCTTAGTATTTATTGCTTTGCTATCTACTGTATTTTTTAATGCTAGAGGCGGACAAACGAGCAAGCGAGTCACCTGATGAGAAGTAATCAACGCCGCCCATGAACATTCGCAAAATCTGAGAGATCGCTAATATGTTGCCGCCCTTTTTAAAAAAGGTCCCTAAGTCGTAGCCGTCCGGACATACTCCTGCAGCCAAACCGTTCCACAGAACTAAGGTGCGTGGTAGAAAGTTCCGCGAGACACGCACAGTATTAGATCGAGATAATGTATTTAATTTTAATATTGCATACGACAAGACCGGCTAAATTGTAAATTGTATCTCTGTATACCTGGCTTTTAAGTTTTGTATGTTGTGCAATAAAGAGTATCTATCTATCTATCTATCTATCATAGCCCACCGAATTAGCAAACTGAAGTGGCAGTGGGCTGGTCATATTAGCCGCAGAACTGACAGCCGTTGGAGCCGCAAAGTCCTTGAGTGGAGACCGCGACTCGGTAAGCGTAGTGTAGGACGCCCTGCGACAAGATGGGATGATGACATTCGAAGGCTGGCTGGTGTGGGCTGGATGAGAGTGGCCGAAAATCGGGAGCAGTGGCGTGCATTAGGGGAGACCTATGTCCAGCAGTGGACGAGTGTGGGTTGCTGATGATGATGATGATGATGATCGATCTATCTATCATACGGTTCTACTCAACGAGTCTTACAAGACAACGAAACTTCTACTTCGAATCGTACTGAATCATGTTATTGCATGTAAGTACTTACATAGGTATGGTTTCTTTTCTTATTGGGTTAAGCCCTGGTTTGAGTTGAGTTCCAAAGCTACGGGCGCCTAACGTCGGTTGGATAAAAACGGACTATGATTTCATTAGAGGTTTTTCTTTATGTGATAGATGCCAGACTAGCAGACGGATCACCTGATGGAAAGCAATTGCCGCCGCCCATGGACATTAAGCCTCCTTACCCCAGGATTGGGCCTTCCGGTATCCTCACTTCACGCAGCAAAACACAGCACAGTACTTCACGCCGGCTTTCTGTGAGGCCGTGGTATCACTCCGGTCGATCCGGCCCATTCATGCCGAAGCGTCGCTCTCCTACGGTCCTCAACGCCGGTTTTCTGTGAGGACGTCCCGACTCAATTCCGGCAGGTGAATCGAGTCGGGATGTATGTAGCACGGTTTTAGAAACGAACTTTGACTCAATTGCTTTGTCTTTGTGGTAGGTGAAAGAAGCCTCCGGTTTTATCAATTTATAGAATCACCCTTCTTTCAGACAGCCAGACATAGGGAGTCATTCATGACCTGCAATCTAGAGCTACTAAGATAAACAATGCGCACTTTTAGTCAAATATTGACTTAAATCAAAATTGTCGAAGTAAATAAACCCACTTAAAAATTTCATCTCGTGTTCTATTTGCACTAATTACATATGTGTGTGTATTTACTAAACTATTTTTTTGTGTAATGTGATGGGTGGTAGACGAGCAGACGGTTCGCCTAATGGTGAGCGATTGCCGCCACCCATAGACAGCTGGCACCAGTGGAGTCACAATACTATTTTGTTTTAGCATTTATCTACAATTTTGAGTTAGGTCAGTATTTTACTGAGGGTGCGAAAGTAGGATCAAATGATCCGTGGACCACCTCTAATACCCATCTACATGTAGATCTACAGACATAAACATCATATCGAAATCCACTCAAAAAAGGATACAATATGAACTATCTTTTTTTTTCTCAAATAAGCGGCTTTTCCTCTTAAATAAAGTATATATATACGAAGAACGCCTGCCTCTCGTTGACTGTCGAAAATTTCTAATAAACGTGTCATGCACTCCACTCACGCCGAACCTCGGATACACCAGTACACCACTATACGTCGCTCTTCGGAATTTTTAATAGTTCACACCCCCTTCCATCTGAGCACCCCCGAATGTAGCGTTCGCATAATGTTGCTATTTTTAATGTAGGTAACTACTTAGAAAATAATAATGTTACAAAGAGTGAGCAGGCTTCCTTAATGTTAAGACTACGATTATGAATCCCTTCAACCGATTATGTTTATGGCGGCCAATCTCAACAATCGGCCACGTACGCAGGAAATAGTTATAGTGCTCAAGTGTGTGCGCAAACACAAGTGCACTCTCATTTCCCTTATCCTTACAATCCGATGGGACACATCTATGACACGACTGCAGAGGGATCAAGCTCAGGATACATGAATACATATTAATACTGACCGGATGGCGCAATTGGTAGTGACCCTGCCTCTTACGCCAAAGGTCGTGGGTTCGATCCCCACCCTGGACAAACATTCGTGCGATGAACACTTGTGTTTGTTCGGTGTCTGGGTGTAATATATGTATTTAAGTATATATTTGTGTTCCTCTGTTGTATGATATCTGTAACACAAGTGTTTAAGCTACTTAGTACGGAATCAGGTCAACGTATGAGATGTTGTGAGAATTCGTCGTCAGCCCATTTAAGTCCCCACTGCTGGGGCACGGGCCTCCCTCAATCACATGAGGGGTAATTGCCATACTCACCACGCTTGGCAGACGGGTTGGCGAGGGTTTTGATATAAATGCAGAGTTTTCCTTCTCTGGGTGCTGATGATCATGCCAGCAGCTTTACCTTAGTCGCCTTTTACGACACCTCGGTAAGAGTGAGGGTGGCCTATTCTACTCTGCCGGGGACCACACGGCCACACGGTATTGTGAGAATTAATACTTTAAAATACATAGAAAACACCCTGACCAATACATGTGATGTGACATGTTCATGCACACAAATGTTTGTATTGTGCGGGGATCGAACCAGCAACCCTTAGATCAAAGGCAGCGTTCACACGACCACTGTTCCAAAATGAGTCGTCAATAACAAATTCTATTATTCAACCAAACATCTTGAAAAATAGATCAAACTGGAACGCCAATACGGTATATGACTATTTTTTTTATTTTTGCAATCAAAAGACCTCTCAATGATAGAAACATCGTTGAAAAAATCACTTGATTCTCATTTAAACTACCGGAGATATCACAACTTTAAGATCACATTATTTTGGGCAAACCCAAAACGCTCCATACAAATGGCTACTAAGATGTGACGTCACACCTAAGTATTTTGTATGCATTTCATTTGAATTTCGTATGGTAGCTATATCAAATGTTTCGTTTATGTCAATGGTTCTATTATAATAATTGGTGCAAATTGTATGGGTTATTTAATGATATAATTATTTTTTAATAATTTCATAGTTTTAAAATGGACTTGCCCATGAATCTTTGAATGACCATAAAACCGACTAGACGTTATATTTTTAATTGAGATTTTTTGGCATTGGCACATATTGACCTATATTTTGATAAAATATTTATATTTTGTAAAATCTTGAGCTCAGTCTAATACCCTATTCTAGGATGATTCAGTTCCCCCACGGAACACAAAATCTTTGGAATTTTTAATAGTTCACACCCCTTCTATAAGGCGTCAGCTAATGTATTTGGAATCTGTCTCGAGCTTTATCTATTGGAAATGGTTGTTTCGAACTACTGTTGGCCTTCGGAACTAGTTTTAACTACGAGTAATAAATCCAGGGTAAGGCCGGCTAACGTCTCTGCAAGTCTGCATAGAGGGGAGGGTGGTGGCAATTGGTAACGATTTATTTGACGATCCAAAGTTTAATGTTTGCGTGATTATGGAGAGGATGGTCACTTTGGTCGAATCCCGTGGCCCTGAGTCTATATGCAACCCTTTACCATCATAATCACCAGCCATTTCAAGCAGACAACACCACGTACCTAACCTCAAGGCTACCTTAAAAACATTATGAGAAAGATACCACAACATTTTTAGCTACTAAGTTGGATCTATTTTCAACAATTTCAGGGTTCCAACTACTCGGCAAACACTTTTACTATTTATTAAATAACCATTCACAAATGTTTGGTTCGCTTTTGAATGCGAAAAATTTATTTACTATTTATTTATTCACGCCAAAAGCGGCCACTTTTAGTGTGAATTAATTTTTTGCGTTTGTGCACTGATCGAACATTTGTGCATGGTTATTTAATAAATAGTATAAGTGTTTGCTAAGAGATTGTAATCCCGAAATCGTTTTTTTTTTATATGAGTGTTGCAGACGAGCAGACGGATCACCTGATGGTAAGCAATTTCGCCGCCCATGGACACCCGCAACACCAGTGAAGTCACAAGTACGCTGCCAACCTTTTCCCCTTCCTCCCCATTGGGCCTCCGGTAACCTCACTCACACGGCGAAACACAGCGCAGGCGCTGCTTCACGCCGGTCTTCTGTGTGTTTAAAATAGATCCGGCTTAGAAGCTAAAAATTAAAATCTATTGGCGTCGCTAGTGTGCCCTACCCGTCACCTTAACTATAAATTACAAAACCCACACATATGTAGGCCTAACACAAAGGCACAGGTAACACATGTGTTTTTCATATTATCTGAACGTTTGATTAATGTGATCCGTATGCAATTCTTTACTCCTTATTAAGTCATCATAGTCTTGTAAATTATTTAAGATAAGATAAGATAAGAAACAATTTATTGACCACAACACATTACACATAGAACAAAACAAAGAAAACAAGGTACAGAGACAAAGAGTTGCGGCCAACAAGGCTCAGCCTCAGCATATGCTGCAGCTGCCACACAGCAGCTGCAGCGCTGATTTTCAGGCTGGACCTTGGGTGACGCCTTTTCATTGAAAAAAAATATTATAAAAGATTGACATGCAATATATACAAGTAAAAAGAAAATGAAAAATTACATATACAAAACAAAGAAATAATAACACAGAGATACATACATAATCAATTTAAAAACATTAAAATTATATTTAAAAAAAAACACACACACACAAAAAAGAAACAACAAAAAAAATGGCATTCGCGGGTGTCAAACCAATATTGTCATATTGTCATATTTACGGAAAACCATTTTTTTTACTTTAAAAGTCAATGTGTGCAGTTTATTTGAGACACATTTGAGATTTCTAACCCTTTAAAATTAGAAACTACACTAAATATACGCTTATTCAATAGTTTCCTAAAAATATGAAGACTAAAATTCAAGTCTAAGTGAGATATTTAAGATATCTCACCATCTAACTCATTAATTTTAATGAGAATTATCAAAAAACAACTATGTATACTCAATTAATTGCAAAAAAAAAATAAACAAACCACCTCTTAAGAATTCCACTTAACTGCCAGCATTTTCCCGTCTAAACATTCAGTCTAATCGTAAAACTGCACCGGCATACCATTACAATTAAAATTTAAACCCATTGTCCGTTCGTGCCCTACCTCCCCTGCTGTATCGCAGACTGGGGCTTTATACGAATCTCTCTCCACGAAAATGCACATTAATATTAAATGGCTTGGAAATGCTGCGTCTTGGGGAGGTGGGGGTGAGTGGGTGCAATAAAAAAGCGAGCGGGCGTCGATGATACGGAGGTGCTTTAAATCTCATTGTTTCTTATTGCCCTGATCGGCGGAGTACTCAGCTAATTTTTGTCGCCTTGGAAATTCTTCTCGATTTCTTATTAGACATCTGCAGGTAGATTGTTTACCTACTTTCGGATTTTCTTTGTAAGTCTTCCACATTTTTATTTTACACATGATTATTTTGACCGTGTGAGAGCCATCGGAGTCATACCACAGCCTCACAGAAAACCGGCGTGAAGCAGCACTGTGCTGTGTTTCGCTGCGTGAGTGAGGGTACCGGAGGCCCAATCCGGGGCAAAGGGGATTCAAAGCCAACCTTTGCACCAGCGCACTTGTGACTTCACTAGTCTCGAGGGTGTCTATGGGTGGCAATTTCTTACCATCAGGCGATCCGTCTGCTTGTCTGCCACCTATCACATAAAAAAGTGATTAAACTGCTAAGTTGATTTAAAAGTCAAATAAATAATATCTAAGATTTCTTGTTAGCAGTAGTAGGTATGCAATCGCTTCATTAATTTGGAGGGTAGGTATATCTAGATTCTTGTTTATGATATAAGGGGCAGACGAGCAGACGTATCATCTGATGGTAAGCGTTTACCACCGCCCATGGACACCTGTCACGTCAAAGGTGTCACAGGTGCCCTGCCGGCCTTTATAAAAGTTAATTAATTAGTTAACTTATAACGCGACGACCCGTTTGGAACAGTGGTAATGTACTCTGCCTTTGGTCCAAGGGTTGCGGGTTCGATCCCCGCACAGTACAAACATTTGTGTGCATAAACATGTCTGTTTGTATTGGTCTGGGTGTTATGTAGTGTATAAGTATGTATTTAAAATGAAAAAAGTATTAAATATATATATTTGTAATCCCACTGTTGATTCTGATATCCGTAACACAGGTACTTGAGCTGCCTATCTCGGAGTTCAATCAATGTATGTGATGTTGTGAAATATTCATTTGTTTTTTAAATAGTTAATACAGTAAAAAAAGTTAAATACTAAGTCATTTTATACACTTATTTGCGTAAAGTTTCTTTGTTTTTTATAGTTTGAGCAAGTCAATTAATGCAAATAAGATCTCGTAAAGAATAAATAGTCCAAATCCAACAAATTGTGATTTCAAATAATATAATCCATACTAGCATTATAAATGTGAAAGTGTGTTTGTCTGTCTGCTTTTTAATTAGACATAGTTGAAAGGATTGAGATTGACGTAGGCGTACAAAGCCACGATTTAAAGCTAGTATTCTAATAAAACAAAGTTATTCAAACATATTTTCATACATTTCGTTACGTAAATATATTCATAAACGCTTGCAACTGTTTCTTTTACCCTCACGTGCATAATCCTCTCGCCCCAGAACTATCAACTATGAAAACGTCCACCGTACAATTTCCCTCACAAAGGCATACGTACGTGTTTTCCTTATATTAACTGCGTAACTATTCCCCCGTCTCCCCTTCCCGTTAGTTCCAGCATCCAATAAGAGGTGGCGTTGAAGCCAAACTAGTGATCTCGCTCCGAGCAATTTACTCCTTACACTAATTAAAAGAGCGAGAGCGAGGCCACGCCCACCCGCCGAGAACAAACAGAAGGGGGGATGGGGCCATCCAATCAGAAAGCTTGATTGTTTGTAATTAGAACGTGCCTCTCTTCCTCTAAGTGCGATGACCAATAGGATTTTCCGACTTGAAAAACCGTTATACCGTGAAAATGAAATTCGTTTAGAGATTTAATTATAAAAAGTGGTGCTCAGGCAATCTCATTTGCGGAGAGCAATCAGTGATGGGCGAAAATGGGCGTTGTTTTAGATTTAATTTTAGATTTTAACGGTCTAACGCGTCGGAGTGTTTGCTGAGACGCTTGTAGAATGTTAATTGGTAATAATAATGATACACTTTAGATGCAGATTATAGATAATTGAAATGTGTGTTTGTGGAAGAATACACGTTTTTGTACTGTCGTTAAAAGTAAAGAGGTCTTTATCTATTTTATCTATGAGGGGTTCTTTTTAACTATTTTTCCTAACAACACTTCTATAAATAATATAGTCATAAATTAGAATTTGGAATCAATTTTTATTGTTGTCCCTATTCATATTTATTACTTTGCTCAAGTATGTAGTTAATAAATATGTTTTTTTTTAAATAAAAGATTGTTCCACAGACTCTTGGTCCGTGCCTTTTTTAGTTTATTTTTATTGATTATGTTAATTACTATTTGGTTTAGAGCTCCGCGTTTGCTCATTCTCAAAACGAAATTACTAAAATATTAATGGGAAATAAGGGAAAAAAGGGGGAAACGGTACATTGGTATTATACTTGAATCTCCGTTTTTTTTCATGACCTAGATTGATTACCGAGTGCCTACTCTTAGGTCTACCTTAAGGCATGAGTTCGATAGAAGAATAGATGAAGATTTTTCAAGTAGCTATGGGATCTCAAGACCAGTTCAGATCTACACAGAGTCATTTCCTATTAGAAATTAAAGAAGAGAACTAAGTTGTTAAAATATTCATCGTGCATTTAATTGTCCTAGAAGCTTTCGAGGACATCATACCAATGAAAACAATGATTTCTCCCAAATAAGTAAGTAAGGGCCTAATCTAAAAAAATAAATTATATTTACATTTCCAGATTCACTTCTTCCGTGGGAAAGCCACGCTTTGGCATGAATGGGCCTGCTCAACCGGAGTGACACCACTGCTACACGGAAAACCGGCGTGAAGCAGCGCTGTGCTGTGTTTCGCAGTCGCTGCGTGAGTCAGGGTACTGATACTGGAGGCCCGATCTGTGGTAAGAAAGGTTTAAAGGTTGGCAGCGCACTCGTGTCTCCACTGGTGTTGTGGGTGTACATGTGCGGCACAATCAGGTGATCCGTCTGCTCGTCTGCCACATATCACATAAAAAAACTATTACTTATATCCCTTTTCAATATTGCACCACCTGCCTCTCCTCTACTATCAAATGTCATTTGCCTCAAGGTTGTCTGGTAGAAATTGCTTCCAGCGATAAGACCGCCGAAATTGTACATTTAAGTTTCTGTAATGCCTAGTTTTTTTAAGTTGTGTATTTTGTGCGATAAAGTATATATATCTGTCTATGTAGGTACGTGGAAAGGTGTTTTCGTTTTCAAATCAGACATGCTCCGTGGAAAAATGTATTTGTTTTCATCAGTAGGTATAATGACCCTCGAGAAGTATCTAAAACGAGTAGGTAACTACAAAAGCACGATGTAAAAAGAAATAAGAACTACTTCTTATTTTAAACTCCCAAATTACAACTTAAGTAGAAATAGTAACCCGAGCCACAGCCTCAAGTATTCACTCCTCATTGTCTGTTATTTCACAGTTTTCCCAACTTATACCAAGCCTCACAAGTCGCTAACAAAAGACTTGTTCTTTCCGCATAAAAAAGCGGCACAATTCTTAAGTAATCTAGACCATTCCGACAAAAAGTTGAACCAACCGCCATTGAAATATAACAATCAAAGAAACTTCTGTACGAATCAAACTGGCTACAATGAGAAGTTGTAGCTGCCAGTTTGCATATAGAGATAAAAGTGGGGAATATTAATGTGAGTTGCCTCCCCAGACCCCCCTTTTCCCTGGGGTGGGTGGGGGGGCTTTCTTCCAGTGGACCGCGGGACAGTCGTGATTTTAATTATATTGCGACGGGTCTCACGTAGAGAGTTATGGCGAGTGGAAAGTTAGGTAAATAGTGGGTATCGATTGCAGTACCTCGATTATGTTTTAACTAGCTTTCGCCCGCGGCTTCGCTTACGTTAGAAAGAGACAAAGTAGCCTAAATTACTCTTCATCTCCTCAACTATCTCTAATAAAACCACGTCAATATATATATACGTTTTGGCGCAAAAGACGGACTAACAGACAGACACACGCACTTTCTCATATATAATATGAGTATGGATTTAAGTGGGCTAACATAGAAACTTAGATTTTGTACAGGTCATTGAACAACTATAGTTCAATGACCTGTACCAAAATCTAAACCTATTATGTAAGGAAGGTACTGAAATATTATCAAACCTACTTACTTGAAAAAGAAGATATAATAATTTTTGACTTTATCATATTAAGATCTCCAATTTTAATCGAACTAAGAACCATCCTGCCAATAGGTAGTAGACACATTTCTAAAGCCTTAGTTTCCAAAGTATAGAGATATAAGACTTTAAACTTTCGCGTTGCATTATACAAATCATTAATGTACAGTCAACAGCAAAAGTTGATGAATTGAAACAGCGAAATATGTGTAGCTACTTCTGCTGTTAACTGTACACGGGACTATGAGCGTTGACGCTAGTAGTAGCATGTATCTCCTTACATGTGAAAATAACCGCGTTTTGTCCCGTGTACATTAATTATTCAAAGAAGAAATGCTTTATATATTTTTTGTACTCGTAAAGTTGCTGCCCAATACTTTGAATTCCAAAAGTAACTTCCCTTTGTTGCGAACATCTTAGCTATAAGAAGTACCTATTCCTGAACGCAAATATTAGGATTTTCTTAAGAGAAGCGTGAATAAATCCAGACAGGATCGTAATTTTAGAAGTAACGGCCAAATAAATGACTATTCTTAAAAAAAATACCTTGATGATTTCTTTAGTAGATACAGACACTCGGCGTCACGGCGAATTACCTTTGTTGGACTTTGGACTGTTTTTATGTCTGAGACATAAGTTCTATTTTTGCACTGCGGGGGGAACACTTGCAACCTGACGCCGTATGTACAGTAATAGATTTTCTGCTATAGATTAAATATCATTAATTACATTATTGAGATGATACCTATCTTGTGGCACAAATAACCATTAGTATTGACTTTCCAAACAATGGACAACATTTCAAAATTGCTAAGCTCTGAAACAAAAAATACCAATTCTTTATTTACTTTTCCGCTGCTCGAATATATATTTATTAATTTTTTATATTGCTTATTTACTGAGAAAAAAATTAAAAACTAAAAAACGTAAGATGACGTCATCGGACGGCAGAATGTAAAATATTTCTTCGCTTAGCATATTATAGTTTTAAATTTACGAAATGCCAAACCCATGACATGCAACTGTCAAAAAAAGACAACTTGTCAACGTTGAATGAATGAATGACTTTGACAATGTTGACACTAGTATTATTTACCTTTGACAGTAGTACTTTCTTTTTATTAAAACAATGATAAGCAAAGGAATATCGCTGTATTCAGCCGTCCGATGACGTCATTTGGCGCTTACGTCTATTTAGAATATAAAGAATTTCAATAATTATTTTATGCATGAAAATGGAAAAATTTTGAAAAAAGAAAAAATATGGGTCTGTTAATTTTATGTCTATTTTCATATAAAAAAACAATATGGACATGTTAAAAATATGAAATGTTGTCCATTTAATTTTACATTCATTAAGTATTGGATAAAAGTCTTAGAAAATTAGTCAAGACCAAATAAGATTTATGTTTTCTTTCCTTCGGGACCGTAAAGTTCTGTCTCTTATTCCAATTTAACTTTCTTTTGATGTGGTTTGGAATAATTGCTCAGAATTTTTAAAAGTATAAAAGCTTAATTAAAGACTTATTTTAGAATCTGTCTGGTTTTATTGAGTTGTGTATTTTGTGCAATAAAGCATAATATCTATCTTATTATACATATAAACAATAGATAGATAGATAGATAGATATTCTTTATTGCACAAAAATAAAATACAGGCATGATACAACAGCAACAGACAGTACAATAAGGCGGTCTTGTCGCTTGTAGCGATTTCTTCCAGACAACCTTTGGGTAGAGGAAAGAAATATCGTATTCGTAATAAGGGAAGGCAAAAGTAATTTCATCATCATCATCAGCCCATTTAAGTCCCCACTGCTGGGGCACGGGCCTTCCTTAATCACATGAGGGGTAATTGCCATACTCACCACGCTTGGCAGACGGGTTGGCGAGGGTTTTTATATAAATGCAGAGTTTTCCTTCTCTGGGTGCTGATGATCATGCCAGCAGCTTTACCTTAGTCGCCTATTACGACACCTCGGTAAGAGTGAGGGTGGCCTATTCTACTCGGCCGGGAACCACACGGCCAAAAGTAATTTAACAAATGAAATTGAGAATGGCAGAAATATACATTATTTTATATATTAATATTATTACGTTACATAAATAATAATAAACAATACATACATACCCAATAATATATACATAGATAATTTATAACAAAAATTCAATAAAAATATTTCTTATAGATAGGTATAAATGACCAGAGAGCAGACCACATAAAAAAGGGAAGAAGAGACAAGGAAAAAACACTGTACCTATTTATAGAGATAGGAAGTGAGTCAACATCGATTCAACATCGAATTATCTAAAGATAAACCGACAACGTGTGTGTGTCCTTTTAATATAGTACCAGATGTGCTTAGAGCGTCAGTGCATGCTTACCTAACAATACACTTGCTAATTTTGATTCCCTTTCCCATAAAAAAAATACCACAACAAACAATAAAACGACCTTGTTGTACAGTCTTTGTTGTTGTGACTCATAACTGTATTTGATCTTTGTGCAATAAACATCTATCTCAAATATGGACTATACTGTACTAAGTAGCTTCAGCACAGTACACATTTCTTAGTTACCTTAGTACAGTAAGCATCCAAATTATTAGCATTCAAACCTAGAAAATCTATCTTAGCTTAAATCCTTCTTAGCACAATACCTTAAGATGTACTTTCATTTGTTATTATTTGTGCTAGAACAACAAAAAGCACCTTGGCATATACCGACATACAGTGTCTCTTCGTCAAATGCTCAGATATTTTTGGTATGCTGAAGGTGAGTTTAATACTAAGTAATAAATATTTCAGTAGTATCTACCGCAAAGTAAGGACTACCTAAATCTTGAATAGCTCGCCACAAACGTAGCCAATTTTATAATAAATAAAAATCTATACAAAACGTACACAAAGCTCTATTACTCAATATTTATACCGACGAACTTAAATATTCCATCACACTAGCCCTGAATCCATAAATCTGCTTAGCCATGCATACATCAAAGAGTTTCCCGCATAAAAAGCGCCAAGGACCATGAGAAGTTACAACAATACCCTCCAGTAACTTAACCCCTTATTCAACGGAACAGTCAACTCGCATAAATATCTTTCGACAAACTAATGCCAATGTAAAAACGCCATTACTTGCGTTAAACAAATTCTGAGATCTCTATGCCAAATGTAAGGTTATGTCCAGAAGGTATTCCGTGATCGAAGATGCGTGAAAATATTTTACCTTTTCTCTCCCTTATAATAATAATCTTGTATTATAATTTTTACCTGGTTACGGTTAAAAATACGATAGATATAGCTAGTATAGTAATCCTACGTGTAAGAGCCCTTTCACGGATTAGTGGCGCTTCTCTTCAACTAAAAAAATGTAAATTGTAAAGATGGTGTGACGATTTTTACAAGTATGTCGAAGATTGGTAAGACAGGGCATTTGACAGGGATCAATGGAAGAATTTGGGGTAGGCCTTTGCTCAGCAGTTGCACGCTACAGACTAACTAAAAAAAACGGAATCAACAAAAAATTGAAAATTGATCAAGACATTTGAAATGCAAATCGATTTATGATTTTTCAAGCTTATTTTGCAAACGCCACTTGTGGTCACTTATTGTTAGCAGCAATGCAATCGCTATGCAGTCCTGTACTGTAACAGTCAAACGTGCATTTATATCGCTGCAAAACAGTCATAATGCAAATATACCGTTATTTTTATCGTTTACATCCCGAACACGTCATAATAGGTAAAAAATCTGCTGTTCCATACAAAATAGAATATCCGCCCGGCAATAATATATGGAACAGCTGATTTTTTTCGCTTATTTTGTTGATCTAACTTGCTAAATGGACTCCATTCCGATACCTATTATGAGGTTTCCGGAATGTAAATGATAAAAAATAACGCGGTATAGGGGCTAAAATAGATAGTGCAGAGAAAATGTTCTAAATGGCGAGTGGTAAATGGTGAACCAGTCTACGCGTAGTTACTCTATGCGCGAGATCTCTACACGAAAATCTCTGCGCGTGTGTGAACGCTGAACTACAAAGTAAAAGGGCCTATCTGCATATGTGAGGAGCGTTGCCAGATAAGATCCATAGTACGTTTTTGGTAACTTTCGACATAGAGTTGTACCATTAGCCTGGATATTTTTTCGGCATTAAAAGTGTCCAAATGGGGTGCACAATCAAATCCATCAGGAGGACCACATCCTATTTAAATAGTTTTGAATTGCAATGAAAACGTTATTACTTTCCTATGTAAAACGAAACTACGAGTATATCGGGAAATAATAATGAAATTCATAATTCAAAACCATAATTAAGTACCCACTTATGGATTAAAAATGCTATTGATTATTATTATTAGGTATTTTGCAATACCACGAGGTATGTTTTCTTAAGAACTATACGCTTGACCACAATCTCACTTGGTGGAGTTGAGGTCGATCAAGTGACGATGAGGTCTAGTATGTAACGTGTTCGCCTAGAAGATGCCTGTTCACTCTTGCCCTAAATATGTTCAGATTGTAGTGGTCCGGAAAAACAGAACTTGGCAAGGAGTTCCAGTTCCTTAAGCTGTCCGCATTATGAAGGTGGAAGCAAATCGCTTCGTGCGGATAAGGGGTAAGCTAACAACGTATGGATCAAACCCCTCGCCGCGCCTTGTTATCCGGTAATGGAATGGAATAGATATGTAAAATAAGTTACGAGAATCTACTGTTTGTACTTATAATATCAGATTTGTATTCTGAATATCACAATTTCTGTCTTTATTTAAGCTGTCTTTTTTAACGTTGCTAGGTAGATATTTCTGCCTTACCCCAATTTAGTACCAAAACTCTTCCCCAAATGGCAACATTGCTCTCAGGACGTATGTAAATATGTAACGTTAAACGTTCTATGTGTGATGTTGGCTCGAGAGCGAGAGGTCCTGCTCATTATCGACCTAAGGTCACGGCGCATGCTCCAACTCCAGTCTCCTGGCTAACGAATGCCTTATTGCGACAGCGGTTCATCGCAGTAATTGAGTTACGAGTTTTTACGTAGCAATTTCGTTTTTCTCTTAGAACCGGGTCGCACGTTAATTGGGAAGATTTTTTTTTCTTCTCTTGAACAAATATTGGATTAGGCGCGTAATTCGGGTCGAATAGGTCTTTGAAGATACAGTTTTATTATGCTATCAAATTTTTTCTTATGTACTTTACAGGTATTCATGGTTAAATTTCATTAGGAGTTAGGGGCCAGGCAAAGCTTATATATTACTTTTTACAGTCAATAATTATGTTAGAAAATATTCAATTTAGTGTTTTTGTTATTTCAATAAAGCTTTAAGGTTTTTTTTCATATGAAAAGTGGCAGACGAGCAGACGGATCACTTGATCGTAAGTGATTGCCGCCGTCTATGGACACCCATGACACCATGTATGGTCACAAGTGCACTGCTAACCTTGAAAGCCCCCTTTCCCCGGATTGAGCTTCCGGTAATCTCACTCACGCAGCAAAACACAGCACAGCGCTGCTTCACGCCGGTTTTCTGTGAGGCCGTGGTATCACTCCGGTCGAACCAGCCAATTCATGCTGAGGCATGGCTCTCCCACGGTCAAAAATCTAGAAAAGTATCTATCTCTCAGATCGTACTACAAGGGAGCGATGCAGCTATAACAATGGCGCTTTAGCAGCTTTCATCTTTTGTTACAATGCACAATTGCACATTGTTCCTCGAATCCTAACGGAAAATTAAAAAATCTTACTTCATTTTTAATTTTCCCATAATATCTTATTATATTCGAGAGATCGATGCTAGCTTAATGGATAAGAAAGTGAGCCCTTTGAACTGAAGAGGAGGTAAGTTCCAAGCATCAGCTCGTCTGGATATCCATTATTTTACCAACCTACGAGTATGTACGGCCTCACAGAAAACCGGCGTGAAACAGCACTGTGCTGTGTTTCGCTGCGTGAGTGAGGGTACCGGAGGCCCAATCCGGGGGAAGGGGGATTTTAATGTTGGCAGCGCACTTGTGACTCCACGGGTGTCGCGAGTGTCCATGGGCAGCAGCAATCGCTTACCATCAGATGATCCGTCTGCTCGTCTGCCACCTATCACATAAAAAAAAAATGTGTTTTTCTACCATTCACTAGGCGGCAAGGGAACACAATTGTGAAGAAATCAATTCATTCATTATTCTGAAGTAGTAGTCCTCGATCCAATTGGCCTAGTTCCTCTGTTAAAGGATTGCGAAGGATATATGGTAGATTCCAAAATCCTGCATCATAGTCCAAGCGTGCCCCGGACTTCGAAGCAACTGCTTTGGTTGTAGCTGGGAATGACACTCTGAGTTATTAGTAGGCATGCTGCTAATGAAAATGAACATAAGATCGAACAGCGACTGCAGAGCATGCAAGGAGAATATGGAAAACCATAGAACACGTTTTTTGTGGCGAATCACTGGCCAGAGGCATTGCGTCTTATAAGGTGACGGGTAGGGCACACTAGCGACGCCAATCGATTTTAATTTTTAGCTACTAAACTGGATCTATTTTGAACAATTTCGGGGTTACAACCTCTCGGCAAACACTTATACTATTTATTAAATAACCATGAAAAAATGTTGGGTGCAACGCGTACGCGAAAAATTGAATCAATTTTTCGCGTACGGACGCAATATTTGTGCATTTAATAAATAGTATAAGTGTTTGCCGAGAGGTTGTAGCCCCGAAATTGTTTAAAATAGATCCGGTTTAGTAACTAAAAATTAAAATCGATTGACGTCGCTAGTGTGCCCTACCCGTCACCTTAAGTGACGCTTATCCAAAACTAGAAGACTACAGGCACTTCAACCCGAAAGTCATCGGGACGCTGATGAAACAAATCGTGATTAGGAGTGCAAAGGATAGGGGAGGTACAAAAGATCCCATGCTCGTGCTCCATCAAAATGGGCCCTAACAGATAAGATATAAACATATTAAATCATTATCATCATTATCATCATCATTTGAGCCAATAGACGTCCACTGCTGGACATAGACCTCCCCCAATGTTCTCAACACAGATCGGTTCTGTCCCGCCCGCATCCAATGGATTCCCGCGATCTTCACCAAATCGTCGGTCCACCTTGTAGGAGGCCTGCCACGTATTAAATAAATAAATAAATATTTCACAACATCACATACATTGATCTGACTCCGAGATAGCTCAAGCACCTGTGTTACGGATATCAGAATCAACATTCTGATATCCGTAACACAGGTGCTTGTGGTGCTTTTAAATTAAATTAAAGGTGCTTTTGAATTAATATTTTTAATTAAATGTATATATTTGAATTCCCACTGTTGAGTAGGAATTAAATTATATAGATATAATACTTTTAGACAGATAGTACACAAATGTTTGTACTGTGCGGGGATCGAATCCGCAACCCTTGGACCAAAGGTAGCGTTTACTACCACTGTTCCAAACAGGTCGTCTTGTTGGAGCCTAGGGTACGCTTGGATCATGATTCTTGATTTGGGGAGTCTGGTAATTACAATGAAGCGACTGCCGTCTGACCTTCACAACCCTTCGCACAGGGGAAAAAGACCAGCTGAGTCATGGTTACAGAATCGTTTCAGAAACTATACCAGGTTTCCACACAAGGTTTTCCCTCACCGCCAAGCTAATCGTTGAAAAACACACATAGAATTAAAATATCCAGAGGTACATACTCGGATTCAAACCATGACCCACCGTAGTGAATCCATCGCTCGTTTTGGTAATTACTTCATAATTAACTGCCTCCGTTGCGCAGTGGTTAGTGGGTCGCACATTAAAGCGACGGCTGCGCAAGAGATCCCCGGGTCGGGCGAAAAATTTGTATCTAAGTTTTCGGTAAGAAGTTCTTAGTGTCACCCCGGAGTCTGAACGTTGGCGGTCTTGTACCCCCGTACCTCGTGTCCCATCGGAATATGATGGGAAGAGAATAGAGAGTGCACTTGTGTTTGCGCGCACACTTGAGCACTTTAATATATCCTGCGTACGTGGCTGATTTTTGAGATTGGCCGTCGTAGCCGTAATCGGTTGGAGGATATCACTTCATAATCGGATGATTAAGTATTATCTAAGCTACGATGAATACTGTAGACAAGAAATTTCTGCAACCCCATTAGCATTCAAGGGCGATGTGGTACACAGTACAATTGATTCGAATGTGTCCGCCATCGAACCCGGTTGCATTGGGATCAAATATTCATTAAATAGACCCGGAGCGTTCGCCTTCATATTCAGCAGACGTCGTTGTTAATAGTTCGCTCGGCCGGTCTTATCTTCGACACTCAGACTAGTAGTGCGACTGAACGCGCTTGATACTGTACTATATTGATAAATAAATCGGTCAAGTGTGAGTTGGGCTCGCCCATCGAGGGTTCCAAATATTTACAATAGTTCAAGTTCAAATGGCTTACTTTTTTATATTTTTCAGTTTTTTGGAAATATATTTTCCGTATAAATTATTAATAATACATCGTATAAAATATTTATTATATTTCACACTATATATATTAATAGTTGATATTTATTACAGCAATCTTTTGCAATTTATTCTTAAGTAAATAACATACTTAAAATTTTCATCTCGTGTTCAGGCGAACTCACACCTTCCACAATCCGGGTGAATGTCCTATCAATTAGACCACTGAACGCGTTACCAAGCCGACGAAATTTGTAAGTGCTTGATTGGACATAAGCTGTCGATAGTCTCATCAATATTATATAGTGTTATTTATTAGTATATATATTATATTTTATATTCACTAACTGAAAGCCAGAAATCCAAGCTTGCCCAAAGAGCTATGGAGCGGAGCATCCTAGGTATTAAACTAATTGATAGAGCGACTCACAAACCGTCATTATGGACGTAAGTGAAAAAATCGCAAAACTGAAATGGAACTGGGCTGGCCATACTATGAGAGTGTTTTAGGATAACCTAACCTAAAACTACTTCCTTAGAAGTTTTGATTTCCTTATAAGGTTCAAAAAGTGCGTTCTAATAAAAAAAATCAAAATATTTTTGATTTTTTTAATTGAACGCACATTTCACGCACACGGCGTATCATTCTTTTTGCTTAACTTAAGATGTATAATTTTTTCAGGACATCAGGGGACCATAATCCTTTATATTATATGGTTTAAATTTCACTCCATAAAATAAAGTGTTGTGACACGCAGACGGAAAACAAAGATATACGGGTCCACTAAAATTCAATTTCCGTCCCAAAAATACACACACATCACTCATCCACACACACACACACACACACACACACACACACACACACACACACACACACACACACACACACACACACACACACACACACACACACACACACACACACACACACACACACACACACACACACACACACGCAAACACATACATATAACCCACTCACTTAATCATGTACCCCAATGCTGCTTATCCCTTATTATTGCAACTAGTTTTTTTTTCCTCTCTCATTCCTTTTAGCCGAACCGGAGCAAATTAATCATAAGCACAACTTATTATATTCACTCATAGTTAGTGCGATACAGGTCTGCGAGCCTAGTGCAATAACTAATGTAACTCGATACTTGTAAGTACTTTCATGAAATAAACATTTTATTTATTATTATTTATTATTCAATCAACATATCATTATTTGAATTCTCAAATCAGTAAACACCTTACAAGATCTTTATGATTTCTTCAGTTAAACTAATGGACTCACAAGTTGTTCTTCCAACAATTTGCATTATTTTCATTTTCTCTCCTCACTAAAACTCCTTCGTGCTCATTCTTAATTCATATTTTCCGGCGCTCAAACAATGTCCGTCCAGGTAAATTACTCCGTTTCTTACCTAGGTAGGTATATACCGAGACCAGCAAGAGGGGGCGGAAAGGGGTTCTTCGTTTGTTAACCACTAGCGTAAGGATTGTGTGGATAAGATGCATTCATTATAGAAGTAAATATTTTAAATTCCATTAAAGCAAACTGAGATATGTTGTAAGAAAATTAATTAAAATAAATTTGAACAAACCTTCTTCTATTTTTTTGTATGAAAGAAAAGTCAAGACCTTTTTCTTATGCTACCGACAACACCATCTTAACCAATCATCATCTCAACGGATTATCTTGTTTGCGTTATGTATGTTGGAATCCGATCATGTACCTATTGATTTTTCCATAGATTGGTGCAATACATATTTATACTTGCACTTTTTGGTTAAGTGTCTGAAACGTGTTACCATGATCCAGTTGGTTTGGTTCTCCTGTTTTAGGGCGAAGGTTAAACGGCAGTCACTTCAATATAATTACCAGACTAACTAAATCCTGCACCTTGGTGCAAGCGTACCCTGGGCTGCGGAGCTTGGAATTAAGCTAAGCTGAGGAGAGTGTGGCCGTGTGGTCCCCGGCAGAGTAGAATAGGCCACCCTCACTCTTACCGAGGTGTCGTAAAAGGCGACTAAGGTAAAGCTGCTGGCATGATCATCAGCATCCAGAGAAGGAAAACTCTGCATTTATATCAAAACCCTCGCCAACCCGTCAGCCAAGAGTGGTGAGTATGGCCACTACCCCTCATGTGATTGAGGGAGGCCCATGCCCCAGCAGTGGGGACTTAAATGGGCTGACGATGAGACGATGAGGAGAGTGATATCCACATTAAGCTAGCCCCGAGTGGGTGGGGCAGTCCAAGCTCGGGGCAGCGTCGAGTGGCGCAAATTAATCTCCATACGTCTAACATGCTCGCCCCCGCTCGTTACACTACGTCCAGCTGGTTATTATTATAAAAATGTCTTTATAATAACGTTGTAACAATGACAGCTGACAAGGGGTGAAATAACGCACATTTGACCTCTATTACATTATTATAAATACTAAGTAGTTTTAACAAGTTTTATATTCGTTTTTAACAAGTTTTACATTAGATACCGACAACTTCTTCTTCTTAAAGTTTAGTCCCGTTTGGGTCATAACCTGTCGTTTCAGAGTCCGAGGTATGCTTTCACACTGCCACTCTACGTCTTCGCACGGTCTTGGGCATCCACAATGGTCAGTTTCTTAGCACATGTCATCCCTTATGACGTCAAGCCACACCTTTATGGGTCTACCCCGACTGCCAGGAGCCGGCGGTAGTATAGCCATTTGCTTCCCACGTAGCTATACTATTAGATATATTATCTCTCAAGACTATATTTAATCAATCCATAAATTGTTATCTATTCACATAGATAACAATTTAAGGATTGATTGCATGCAAGTAGTCCTCACTACTTGCATGTTTGCGCATGGTTTTTCTACATTATCACAGAATGGCTGTACAACAGAAAAATTGACCAATCAAGTATATCTGAGATCTACGAGTAATTTGACATATTTCATAGATAAGGTTAACCAGGTTTTGACTTTTATATGTTTAGATCGATCATTGAGACTGTCGAAACATGCATATTTCCTTAAAAGATAACGTAACGTAAGATGACCGAAATTTTTATTACGGTTACTAAAAAGTTTGATTTTTCACATTAGGAAACCTGAACTCGGATACCTTCACGCGTTCTTGAAATAAATGGTCATGACCCAGAGACAGACAGACCGATGACAGAGTGATCTTATAATAGTTTCGTGTTTCCCTTTTGAGGTAAGGAAACATAAAAATATCATCCACCAATGGACATCCGCTAGACTAAATCAAGTGCTGAAGGTGCGTCGCCCACTTACTTAACTGCTCTTCTTCTACTATCAATCTCTCTCCATCTACTATGGTGGGGGAAATGGGGAAGTGGTGATGAGGATGAATATGAAGCTATCTATAAAAAAACACAAAGTCACTTACGGTTATGTAACCTGTAGCCGCCGAAAGGGTGCCCCGGCCGGCGGCCAAATAATGTTAGCGGGTGCGATGCGGTAAGCGGTACATATATCATGAATTTTTTTCAGTGACGGCGACGTTCAAGTTCATCCCGTACATCCCGTATATCCCGTAAACTGCTCTGATTTTTTATAGATAGCCAAAAAAGGATGAATATGGCGTGAACATGCTCCCCAGTTTGGAAGTCCGTAGAGGTTTCAAAGTATATGATAATATGCAATAATATCTATTTTGCCTGTGGATCGTCAGGTATAAGATCGTCAAAGCTGTACACTAAGTTCTCAGGTTTTGTATGTTGAGCAATAAACAATCAAATCCATCATCATCAGGCTTAGGGCCCTCTATATTAACGTAGGTGTAGGTGGAGAAGTCCAGTCGCAGTCTTTGGAAATCCAAGATTTTTTCGTAATAAATCCCTTTAGATTTCTGCTAGCATTCTACGCAACGATTACCTCCAAGTCACCACCCAAAAACTTTAGAACCAAAAACTAACAATCATTCAAATTAAATCCAAAAATAGAGTCCCCAATTTGACAGAAGCGCATAAACCCTTACCTTTTAAAAGCATTACTATTCTCCGACAAACCTCCCACCGAAACTTAAGCCCAGAACCCAAGTATCATTTATTTGAACAATATCCAGCAGTAATGTATGGAGATTAGGCGCGGGACAGACGCGCGGGCAGAGCTGATCCGACATGATACATCAACGTCTCGCTGGACAGTGGACACTCCCCCTTTACTTGGGGTAATAAGGTGTGGAGTGTGTTTGGCTTAATTTAATGGATTGAACTGATTTTCTTTGTTTATTTATTAATATCCATATCTCATAAGTTCCAATACACCAACAAATAATTATAGGAAAAAATATAAATTAGAAACTGATCATTATTTATTTATTTGTATCTAAAATACAGTTAAAATATCAATGTCAATTTTTTTCAATAAAAGCTGCATGAGTGAGGGTACCGGAGGCCCAATACTGGCCCAGTCTATGGGCGGCGGCAATCGCTTACCATCAGGTGATCCCAGTGCTCGTCTGCCACCTATGACATAAAAGAAAGTAAAAATGACAAAAAAATATGGATTAATATCGATAAATGAAGCCTCAGTGCATATGAATCCTATACAATATGCACTCAATCAGAATGATACCTCGGCCTCACAGAAAACCGGCGTGAAGTAGCGCCTGTATTTTGCCGTGTTAGTGAGGCAACCAGAGGTCCAGACCGAGAGAAGAGGAGTTCTAAGGCTGTCAGCGCACTTATGACTCCACTAATGTTCTGGGTGTCTATAGGCGACTGCAATCGCTTCATCATCATTATTTCAGCCAATAGACGTCCACTGCTGGACATAGGCCTCCCCCAATGTTCTCCACACAGATCGGTCCTGTGCCTCCCGCATCCAATGGATTTCCGCGATCTTCACCAGATCGTCGGTCCACCTTGTAGGAGGCCTGCCACGGCTGCGACTTCCTGTATGTGGCCTCCACTCGAGGACCCTTCCGCCCAACGGCCGTCTGTTCTCCTCGCTATGTGCCCTGCCCATTGCCACTTGAGGGATGCAATCCTTTGGGCTACGTCTGTGACCTTAGTTCTCCTGCGGATCTCATCATTTCTGATACGATCACGCAGGGCGACACCGAGCATGCAATAGCTTACCATCAGGTAATCCCCTCCTCGTAATCTTACCGTGTGATTCCCAGTTGCGTCCAAAGCTGTTGCCTAGGAGTATGCTTGGACTATGATCCAGGATTCCGGCTCTACCATCTCACCGTCTGATCATCAAGTTAAGTATCAGCCTATATACTGACCCACTGCAGGGAAAAGTCCTCCATCATAGAAATCAAGTCTTCGCTACTATGATGGAGTTAAGCTTAATCACCACCCTTGTATAATGCGCATTGGTGATCACAAACCTGAGCTATGTTTGAAAACTTCGAAACATATCTTTGCTCGAAACGGGAACCGAACCCCGGATCCCAAGATCACTGTTGGCGACGGACCTCCTTTTATGTATTTTTTTATAAACGAAACCCTTATAGATTCGTCATGTCTGTCCGTCTGTGAGTCCATCCGTATGTCACAGCCACTTTTCTTCGAAACTATAAGAACTATACTATTTAAACTTGGTAAATAGACGTATTTTGTTAGCCGCATTGAAAAAATAAAAAATGGGGGATCTCCATACTTGAAGCTGAAAATCAAACATTTTTTTTCATCAAACCTATACCTGTGAGGTATTTATAGATAGGTCTTTAAAAATGATGGTAAGGATTTTAACATCATTTTTTTCTAAACACAATTTTTTGCGCAAGAGACGCTCTCAAAGTGTTAAATTGTGCTCCCACAATGTTGGGTCCAACGCGTACGCGAAAAATTGATTAACGTCAAAAGCGGCCACTTTTGGCGTCAATCAATTTTTCGCGTACAAAAACATACCAAAAATTTGCTTAGAGGTTGTAACCCCGAAATTGTTTAAAATAATTCCGGTTTAGTAGCTAAAAATTAAAATCGATTGGCGTCGCTAATGTGCCCTACCCGTCACCGTAAACGACTAGACCAACGGGACGTTGACCATCAACTAATTTGTCTTAAAAAAAAGAACAGTAGCCCTCTCCACACTCCCCAACCATTCGTCATAGACTAATATGTATGGTGTCTGTTTGGACACCCACTTTGCATACGGCTTGTTAACTAGAGAATTAGTGCTGACCATAGGTGACGAAGCGCCGTAATTTGTACGTTTCATCTGTAATACGAATATATTACTGTAATTATTTTGACCCGGTTGCAATTAATTTTCTTTGGACGAGGGGATTTATGTTAACGACTTGTGAAAGAGTGATGTTGATGTTACTTTTTTATGAAAAGGTTCGCGTTGGTCTTTACACTGTTAATTAGGGTCAGTTATAATTATGTTGATTTGTCTAAATTAAACATTTTATCACATAATTATGGGCCATGATAAAATCAATGTTGGCTCTACTACAATAAAACCTATCTATAATATCCTCCAACCGATTTCTGCTAATGGAGCCAATCCTTTACACCTGTTCGTGTCATCGGCTTTTCACATATCGGTAGTCTTACCTATTTACGTTGGTGGGAGAGTGGCTAGTGGGTCGCACTTTAAAATGGGTTGAATTCTCGGGTCGGGCCTAAATCTGTATCTTAGTCTTTCTGCAAAGAAATTTTCAGTGTTAAGGCAAAGTCTGTAAGTTGGCGGACTTGTAGCTCCAGGCGTCGTAAAGTAAGATTAGGCGTTGGTCCTGCGCCTCTTCGGCCGTTGACATCGAAAATGAGGGCTTCTTTGTCATTGGTGGCAGACGCAGCAGACGGATCACCTGATGGTAAGCGATTGCCGCCGCCCAAGTACACCCGCGATACCAGGGGAGTTACAAGTGCGCTGCCAAGCTTTAAACCCCCCTTTCCCCCAGATCGGACCTCCGGTACCCTGACTCACGCAGCGAAATACAGCACAGGGCTGCTTCACGCCGGTTTCCTGTGAGACTCACTCTCGCTCTCCCACGGACAAATATAAAGTGCAGTTGTGTCTGCGCATACTCTTGTACACAATAATATGCCCTGTGTCAATTGCCGATAGTTGAGTTGAGCCGCCATTGCCGAAATCTCGGTTACGGGAACATTTGATTTTAGCCTTGAAAATCTCAGAGTAGAACGAAACTTTAACAGTAACTTCTTAATATCCCGACTTTAATATCAAATGTAAGCAGCAATATTGGATCCAGTCTCAGTAATCGCTGCAGCTGTTTTTCGCGACATGTGAGCGTTTACGCTCAGCGCTGAGCGGTAAGCGCTTGAAGCACGAAGTGTAAGCGGTTTATTAATAAAAATACACCTCGCCTCTGCATGTCAGGTGCTTAACACAGACCTGGAAAAGCTAAAAGAGACACGCTACACGCAATGTACGCTTTAGTGACTGCGTCAGCGAAGGCTTCAAAATTAATTCAACAATATATATTTAAACTTGGTAAATAGACGTATTTTGTTAGCCGCATTGAAAAAATAAAAAATGGGGGATCTCCATACTTGAAGCTGAAAATCAAACATTTTTTTTCATCAAACCTATACCTGTGAGGTATTTATAGATAGGTCTTTAAAAATGATGGTAAGGATTTTAACATCATTTTTTTCTAAACCCAATTTTTTGCGCAAGAGACGCTCTCAAAGTGTTAAATTGTGCTCCCACAATGTTGGGTCCAACGCGTACGCGAAAAATTGATTAACGTCAAAAGCGGCCACTTTTGGCGTCAATCAATTTTTCGCGTACAAAAACATACCAAAAATTTGCTTAGAGGTTGTAACCCCGAAATTGTTTAAAATAATTCCGGTTTAGTAGCTAAAAATTAAAATCGATTGGCGTCGCTAATGTGCCCTACCCGTCACCGTAAACGACTAGACCAACGGGACGTTGACCATCAACTAATTTGTCTTAAAAAAAAGAACAGTAGCCCTCTCCACACTCCCCAACCATTCGTCATAGACTAATATGTATGGTGTCTGTTTGGACACCCACTTTGCATACGGCTTGTTAACTAGAGAATTAGTGCTGACCATAGGTGACGAAGCGCCGTAATTTGTACGTTTCATCTGTAATACGAATATATTACTGTAATTATTTTGACCCGGTTGCAATTAATTTTCTTTGGACGAGGGGATTTATGTTAACGACTTGTGAAAGAGTGATGTTGATGTTACTTTTTTATGAAAAGGTTCGCGTTGGTCTTTACACTGTTAATTAGGGTCAGTTATAATTATGTTGATTTGTCTAAATTAAACATTTTATCACATAATTATGGGCCATGATAAAATCAATGTTGGCTCTACTACAATAAAACCTATCTATAATATCCTCCAACCGATTTCTGCTAATGGAGCCAATCCTTTACACCTGTTCGTGTCATCGGCTTTTCACATATCGGTAGTCTTACCTATTTACGTTGGTGGGAGAGTGGCTAGTGGGTCGCACTTTAAAATGGGTTGAATTCTCGGGTCGGGCCTAAATCTGTATCTTAGTCTTTCTGCAAAGAAATTTTCAGTGTTAAGGCAAAGTCTGTAAGTTGGCGGACTTGTAGCTCCAGGCGTCGTAAAGTAAGATTAGGCGTTGGTCCTGCGCCTCTTCGGCCGTTGACATCGAAAATGAGGGCTTCTTTGTCATTGGTGGCAGACGCAGCAGACGGATCACCTGATGGTAAGCGATTGCCGCCGCCCAAGTACACCCGCGATACCAGGGGAGTTACAAGTGCGCTGCCAAGCTTTAAACCCCCCTTTCCCCCAGATCGGACCTCCGGTACCCTGACTCACGCAGCGAAATACAGCACAGGGCTGCTTCACGCCGGTTTCCTGTGAGACTCACTCTCGCTCTCCCACGGACAAATATAAAGTGCAGTTGTGTCTGCGCATACTCTTGTACACAATAATATGCCCTGTGTCAATTGCCGATAGTTGAGTTGAGCCGCCATTGCCGAAATCTCGGTTACGGGAACATTTGATTTTAGCCTTGAAAATCTCAGAGTAGAACGAAACTTTAACAGTAACTTCTTAATATCCCGACTTTAATATCAAATGTAAGCAGCAATATTGGATCCAGTCTCAGTAATCGCTGCAGCTGTTTTTCGCGACATGTGAGCGTTTACGCTCAGCGCTGAGCGGTAAGCGCTTGAAGCACGAAGTGTAAGCGGTTTATTAATAAAAATACACCTCGCCTCTGCATGTCAGGTGCTTAACACAGACCTGGAAAAGCTAAAAGAGACACGCTACACGCAATGTACGCTTTAGTGACTGCGTCAGCGAAGGCTTCAAAATTAATTCAACAATATAGATATTGCGACACATGCTGATTGGAGCTCATTTCAATGTCTTATTATTTTCAAGGTTTTAAATTGTGTATATTTGGCTTTGAATATATGATAGTATATTTTATTTTTTAAATGTGATTTAAATACTTTTCTTTCAACCACTTTTTTAATTTTGTAGATCTTTCATCATCATCATCGTCAGCCCATTTAAGTCCCCACTGCTGGGGCACGGGCTCCCTCAATCATATGAGGGGTAGTTGCCATACTCACCACGCTTGGCAGACGGGTTGGCGAGGGTTTTGATATAAATGCAGATCTTTGTTTATCCGATATTGCCTAAAGAGACATTACATTTCGTGTAAGAGAAATTAGAGAGATTAATTAACTCGACTTTTGAATAGACTTTTTTAAAAATAGATCGACTGACTGATTGGCTTAAAATATTTCCGTAGGTGGTGTCAAACGCGATAAAATTGTAAAATAATCAAAACACTTGGTAGCATTACTATTTATCAAGCAATAATAAGGAAACGCAAATTAAGTCAACCTAGAAGAGACAACTTTTTTTTTATGATATAGGTGGCAGACGAGCAGACGGATCACCTGATGTTAAGCGATTACCGCCGCCTATGGACGCCTGCAACACCAGTGGTATCACAAGTGCGCTGCTTACCTTTTAACCCCCCTTCCCCTAGATTGGGCCTCCGGTACCCTCACTCACGCAGCGAAACACAGCGCATGCACTGCTTCACGCCGGTTTTCTGTGAGGACGTGGTATTACTCCGGTCGAGCCGGCCCATTCATGCCGAAGCGTGACTCTCCCACTGTTGAAATAATGCAAAACCTAGATAAATCAGAACCAAAGATTTAACAAGTACGTAATACAATGCATGGTGCAAGGGTTGCGGGTTCGATCCCCGCACAGTGCAAACATTTGTGTGCATGAACATGTCTGGGTGTTATCTATGTATTAACAAAAGAAAAGTATTAAATGTATATATTTGTAATCCCACTGTTGATTCTGATATCCGTAACACAGGTGCTTGAGCTACCTATCTCGGAGTCAGATGAATGTAGGTATGTGATGTTGTGAAATATTTATGTTCTTAACTCAATGTTTCTCCTAAAACGAAAACATAAATCTACAAATACATACACATTGACATTTTACTAAGCAAGTTAGCATCATCAACATCATCTGATAAGGTCGCGACAGTTTTTACAATGTTCAGACACCATTCTATGTTCTTTTATTAATCTGCCAAGATTTGTTTATCAGCTGATTTCAATTTTGGTGAGTTCTACCCTAATATATTTTCTTCGTCTTCTTTGAGTGCCTCTTTAGTTCTGAAGGTTGGCCTTAAGCTTTCCAAAATCCTCTCTGTTCATTGCGAGACAAAACAGCCGTTCCACAGATGCGATGCCAGTCCACTCCCTTATATTGCGCAGCCATGATTTTTTCCTTCTTCCAACACGTCACCTCCCCTCTAATTTACCCATCATGATGAGTTGAAGCAACTTGTACCTCTCATGCCTAAGTACGTGACCTAAGTATTCGATTTTCCGCGTTTTGATGGCATTCATAAAGTAACGGGTCATGGCGACACGTTAGAGTACCGTTTCTTTTGTCACTCTATGTGTCCAGCTGTAACACATTTTAAGTCCCTGTTATTATCAGTAAGTAAAATCATAAAAGGCAGTTATTCATAGGTATAGCTATTTAACAAATAAGTTTGTTCCTACACATCTCCAAATTTTATAGGGAACGTACAAACGGAAAGAATCGCGGTAGACGGTAGAGTATTTGATTCAATAATAATGAATGATACATGAAAGATGTTTAAAGTGTTCAATAGAATAAAAAAAACGATATTATACTCGAGCCAAAGACTCGTGGCAGTCGTCATATTTCATTCATAATTATTGAATAATATACTCTACCGTCTGTCGCCAATCTTTGCTTTGAGTATAACAGGGTAAATTCAGGGTGGCAGCACCGTCTATGTACACGTTCCCTAAATGCCACTTCTTGACGAATCTAGATCCGCGTTCCGAGGGCACTCTACAATGTTTTCGTTCGATCAGAGGCTCGTGCTACTGAAATGAAGTTGGGTATTAGAAACGCGCTATCTCCAGGTCTATTTTCAATTTGTTTGTTAACATTTTCTAGAGTACACTTCGTTCTAGAGAACGGATAGAAACAAACCTTGAAAGACTTTTCTATTAAAGGAACAGATGACGTGGGAATGTTTATTTCAGCATTGATTGTGTATTATAAGTACTTATCGCACTAGCCTGACAATTTTTTTTTATTTGATCCACTTCTTCATTTTAGCGTGTAATTCCTGTCGTTTTAGAGCCCAGGGTATACTTAGACCATGATTCAGGATTGGGGGGGTCTGGTAATTACAATGAAGTGACTGCCGTCTGACCTTCGCAACCCTTTAACAGCGCAACTTTTTTTATTCAATATGCCATCGATATAGATAGATAGATATACTTTATTGCACAAAAAAAACACAACTTTAAAAGGCATTACAGAAACTTAATTGTACAATTTCGGCGGTCTTATCGCTGGAAGCGATTTCTACCAGACAACCTTCAGGCAAAAGACATTTGATAGTAGAGGAGGGGTGGGTGGTGCAATATTGAAAAAGGGAAATAAGAGTGAACGGTATATATATATTAAAATATTTATAATGCTAATACATAAATAAACAAAATATTATATACTAATAAATAAATATGTTATGCTTGGATAAAATAATATAAAGTACTAGATATACATTCATATAAATTAGGATCTTAGACGGACCATCGACTACTACCGATGACTGGACCTGTAAAAACTTAAAGGGATATATGTGTCGCAAACAAAATCATTGATAAAATAATTAATTGATATCTTAACAAAATCCCAAAATTACACAATTTAAAAATCACACTTGTCTAAGGGCGTCGGCAATCGATTACTATCGGGTGATCCGTCTGCTTGACCAAAACCGCTTCATACAAATTCTGTCGAGACCATGGAGCCACCAACAAAATTTTACTGATTGTAATAGAATTGAAATATTAAACGATTTATAAAGCAGTTAATTTTTTATATATATTTTTCACACGCCATTCACGTCAGAATAAACATTCCATCCTCATCATCTCGATGGATGGCGGCCTAATACTGTGCGTTTCTCGCGAAACTTTCTACCACGTAGAATAGCTCCAGTTCTGTAATCATAATAATCATAATCATAATTATAATCATAATCTTTATTGTGGAACACAGGTGAAGGAGATGTTACATAGATTATTCTTAAAGAGCTACTGTGACCTGCCTCTTAAGGCGTACAAAATATTTTGACTTAAACTCTATAATAAATTAAAACACATCAGTAATAAAATTAACATAAGTACATAACCAAATAATTAAATTATTAAATTAAATCATGCAATATTAAATTGAATAAAATTTTAATGTCATACTTATTATATTATATTTTTGTCAAAAAAGAAGTCTTTAACAGAATAATAACATTTTTTAATTAGGTAGTACTGTGATTCCACAGATTCCAGATTGTGATGTGGTTTAGCTGCAGGAGTATTTCCGGACGGCTACGACTTAGGGACCTTCAAGAGAAGAGCGAACTCTTTTTTAAAAGGGCCGGCAACACATTAGTGATCTATCTGATTTCGCGGATGTTCATGGGCGGCATTGATTACTTTCCATCAGGTGACTCGCTTGCTCGTTTGTCCGCCTCTAGCATAAAAAGTAGTATTTGCTTAAATAATACCCTTATCTTAATTACCCTATCAATACTTTAGACATCACTTAAATCTAATTACCAATTCAAAATTACGCACAAAAGCAAATTCTATTTACTTTTACGCCGACGTCCCGTCAGGAATAATCGAAATTATAATTTATTAGTGCGGCAGGGGTTCGATTCTGGATCCGTGTGTAGCAATAATGCGTAAAAAACTCATCTCCGACCCCTCCCCCCACCCCACTCCCGGGCCTAGTGAAATATGATGTTTTCCCATCCCATGCGGACGCGATTAGAAAATTCGTCGCGAAGATATAGGGTGAAACAGGGATATATGACACAGTTTTCGGAATCATTTTTTATCTTCTCGCACAAAAATCTAAATATCTTGATAGATGTTTAATCAGTTCTGCCATGTTGTTTGTATAAAGCCATCTAAATTTGGATTCAAATAAGCTAAAAGTAGATTTTTTGTTAATTTAGTTTCTTTTCTCCTAAAAAGCGTTCTCCTATTACCCGTGGAAGAGCCACGCTTCGGCAGGAATAGGCCCAATCCGGACAAATGGGGGTTTAGTAGTTGGCAGCGCACTTGTGACTCCACTGGTGTCGCGGGTGTCTACCCGCGACACCAGTAGAGTAGGAGGCAGTGGAAATTGCTTACCATCAGGTGATCCGTCTGCTCGTCTGCCACCTATCATATAAAAAATGTCCTCATAAAAAAGACAAAAAAAAGATCACTACGTTAAATTACCGAAAAAACAGTGACATAACTATTTCTCCTTTGGGCATCTTTGTTATTTTGTTTTGTAAATGCCAACCTTCTGGCAGTATATTTTCAGTGATCTATTGTTGTAAAAAACAAAACGTCAAACGCCAGTTTCAGGTTATTCGTGGTCTTTCATTTATCCGCCTGACAGTCATGACAGTCACGCGTATTGCTTACAATAACAGTGACGTCACGGCACAAATAATTAATAGACCATCATGGTGGACGGCTTTTATGGCTGTAGGTATAGCAAAATGAATGAAGGAAAGGTGCTTTCAAAAATTTCATATTTTTTTATGGCGTAAGGAACTGTTCTATCAAAAATAAAAATAGTGGCAACTAGCCTATTGCGGCCCCTTTAGCACTGATGCATCTATCCCTGTTGTACCCTACGTATTTCATACATACATCCCTAGATATACGGTGTTGATAGTTTTCATATGTAAGTAGGGTAGGTATGAATTTCGTAGGATGGAAACCCTTTTTGCGATGTTTGCGCAGTCTTTTCAGACGAATTGGATTAATCTGTGGTGATGAGATAGGCATCCGTAGGCGTGATAGGAAGAATGGGATTGGCCAGCTACTTGATATTCAAATAAGTGTTTGGACCGTGTTCTTAATATAACGTTATTTTATTTATGCTTCATGCGTATTTATAGGTTCGAGCCAAAGAGTTGTGGCAAACGGCGTCATACAGTGATCTATGATACCGTCTTCCACGAGTCCTTGGCACTTTTATAATCACAAGTAATTTATTAAATGTAATTATAATAAAAAAAATCTAACCTACTTATGGAGGATTATTAAGGACATAACAAAAAAATATTTGATAAAAACATTCAAAAATATAAATAATATTTCCACTGGATACTTGTTGGTACATACAAATATTGATGAAAATATCGTCGACTAACGGCGAAGCAAAAAGCACTTACAAAATTCGTCGACATACCAAAGTCTCCGGTAACTTAGTCGGTAAAGCCAACTGCTTTATTAGTAGGAAAACCCGGTTAGGAAAAGATCGTGGGTTCGAGTCCCATCCGAAGACTGTCGAAAGTGCATTATTTACTTGAGAATATATTACAAAAAAAATGCTTACAAAAAATCATAAAAAAAAACATTCGTTAAAGCTTAGTATTATAACAATGATCCATAGAATTACAAGTATCCAATAAATAAATAAATAAATAAATTAGATGACGGCGCTGAAAGAAAGCCCTAGACATCCAATTGGATGGGTCATTTAACCAAATGGCTGCGGTACATACATCTATTTTTTTATGTGGAGTTCTCTATCTGGAAATCGAACCCATTTCCACTAAAAGACCAGCGGTGAAAACAAAGCAAGCGCCAAGCGGCAAGCCCACATTTTACTGGACAGCCACGCTGACGTCACAGAGCTCCCTGTGGCTTAGCGACCTTTTAGTTAGCGTACGGCAGCACACATCAGGTTACTATAATCTGCCTTAATTAATTTGAACCAAATGCCTTTGACACTACAGTGAAAATGGATTGAAAAAATCCAAGTTTGTATACATTGATATGTCCATACCATTTCAAATCTTCCGGACCTAAAATGGACAATACGAAAAAAAAACATATTAGCATTTTTATACGCTTTTCGAACAAAGAAAGAGAAAAAAGATGACCCATATTTTTTAGTTATCATAAAATATGTGTATTTATAGAAATATTTGTTTTTTAAATTATTAATTAATTTTCCGGAAGTGACGAAGTCCTGAGGCTCAACGTATTGTGATGTCGGTGCTATACGTCAAATAAAAATAATTAGGTGACTTTAAGTTACTTACTGTCACTGTCATCATTTTGTCTTGTCATTTTATGATCAGATTTTTTTTTGCTTTAATCAACGTTAGCAAAAGCGTTATTCGTTTGTCATGCCGAGTGATGACGTCACAGGAGGATTTTATATTTTATTTTTTTTCTCCATTAATATCTGTTATTTATTTTTCTTAAATTTCTATGAGTCTTATCTAGAAATAGTAATTTTCATTTGGTAAAATGATTTTTTATCGTATTGTCCATTGTAAACACATTTTAATTAAACTACAAAATAACAAAGGTTAAGAATCCAATCCCAACCACCCATAAGTTGACATTACCTCTCATTTCTTCGCATTCGACAGTGCACGCATAAATCAGAGGCCTGCCCAGGCCGAAGGATCAAAGCCTATATATCAAGCTAATGCTGATATGATATGTTAAATAAATAGCAGCGACAGGATATTGGGTCCGGGCGGGAATCGAAAATGAATGTGACGCGCAAACAAAGTGAAATGTGGACGGTTTTAGAAAGATGTATGTTTTTGTGTATGTGTGATGGCGGTTTAGCGTGGAGGGGAACAGGTGTTGGCATTTTTAGAGGTTTAAACTTTGAGATTTCTGCCACTTTACAGACAATATGCCTAGAGTTCATAATACTATAATTATTATAAACTGGCGTACAGCTCCTGCACTGGGTTTCGCCGAGTAAGTGAGGTTACTGTTAAAGGTGAGCAGCGCATTTATAACGATACTCATATTGCATCATTTACAAATAGACAAAAAGATAAATAGAAATAAAGTGTGATGGTAGCTCATTGGAGACCATGAGATAAGAAAAGACCTATCGGAAGAGACGACATAGCAAACATTGGCGGCACAACTGGACTTCAATTGACCAAAATTGAAAATTTATAAAACCCCCGACTGGGCCATCTTGGATTTGAAATTTGTTACAATAAATGTGTTCTGCTACTCAAGCCCTTTTAGATAGATAGATACTCTTTATTGCACAACATACAAAACTTAAAAGCTAGGTATACAAAGATACAATGTACAATTTAGGCGGTCTTATCGCCCTTTTATATGATACCCATATTGTGAGAGTTGTGTTAAAACATACAATCCATATCTTTGTGACGGCGGCCATCTTGGATCAATTACTATCCAACATAGCTAAGAACACTCCCGCCTTATTCATCTTTCAAACAAAAAAAAGCAAAATCATAATCGGTCGATTTGTTCGGAAGCTACGATTCCATAGACAGACACACAGACACACACACACACCAAATTGGTTGAAAACGGCTTAAGATGATATTATTTATTTATTTAAGAACACACACAGTGTACTGTACAATATTTCGTAAACTTATTTTTAAGGTTTAAGAAATCTTTATTTTTCTCAAAAAGGATTAATACAAATTCACTTATAAAGAAAACATTACATATTCAACACAGTAATAAACAAAAAACATTGCAAGCGTACCTAGATATTAAAAATATTCCGGGTAGGTCGAAGTTACTGTATCATATGTCTACTATACATACACAAATAACAAGTGTTCCACAGCTTCTGATGATGAAAATGGTAGCTCAGTACCCATATAAGAATGTGGGGGATTTAAATCTGAGCATGCACCTTTTCCAAGCATGGATTTTGCAGATCTATGTGGTGAAGGAAAATATCGTGGGATTTTTTTGGATAGTTTCTGAAACAGTTGGTGTGGTTCCCCAGTCTTAGAGTTGGGGAGATCAAACGGCAGTCGTATCACTGTAATAATAATATCATTCAACTGATTCCCTAATTACGGAGGCCAATCTGATCACAGCCCAAGCGTACTCCGGCAAACCGATGGTTTGCCGGAGTACGCTTGGGCTGGACTGGACTTGGACCAGATTTAATTACGAAGAATAAATATGCTGAGAAAATAAAACTAATGCCGGAACCTTTAAGAACGAAAAATAAAACGTTCGATACATTCGAACACAAATCTATTTAGATATAAGTTCGATTTATGACATAATGATCCAATACGACGTAAGACCGCAATCCACATCACGAGCCTAACGATACAGCAAAACCGCATGAATTTCAATTTTCCCGTGACGTCACCTATCTGTAATGTATCACCCGCCTTCCCTACATTTCAGGAGTTGATGCTTTAATGATATTATTGGGAAATTGGCTCACGCGTCCCTCGGTGTTGACGGGAATTCTCTATCAAAACACTACCCCGCGGGGTAGCTATTTTTGAATTGGTAGAGATAATGGCACTCGGGAAGAAAATGTAGGTCCTAAAATTCCAACCTGATGTTATTTTTTTACAGTTGTGTTTATTTGCGTCAACAATAAGCAAAAATATATATCAGAGTATAACATGGTCAACTGGTCTCCTGGTCGTAGCACACGGAACAGTTTGAGTACCTGAGATCATGAGTCCACTCGTCTGGAGACATCGATTAAGACGTCAAGGCACGCATTGATGCCACGTGGGGCGTGAAGTTAGCCGTGTGGTCCCCGGCAGAGTAGAATAGGCCACCCTCACTCTTACCGAGGTGTCGTAAAAGGCGACTAAGGTAAAGCTGCTGGCATGATCATCAGCACCCAGAGAAGGAAAACTCTGCATTTATATCAAAACCCTCGCCAACCCGTCTGCCAAGCGTGGCGAGTATGGCAATTAAACCTCATGTGATTGAGGGAGGCCCGTGCCCCAGCAGTGGGGACTTAAATGGGCTGACGATGATGGGGCGTGAAGTAACAAACGTCATTTGCGATCCCAAAATGCCGGTAAATTGGTATGGCAGTGAGACTTGTCCTGTACGTGAGCGACACAAGCAGGAGTTACATTTCATGAGGATTTGTGGAGTAAGAAACTCACGTATACGTGACAGCCTTCATGTCCATGACATAGCAGACAAACTGCAGTAGGATCGCCAACGCTGGTACGGCCATGTGGACCTATTACCATGGATCTTGGACTCCGAAACGACAGCATTGGCTAAGATGACGATAATGTCAGAACAGGGTATACACATGTAGTTAATAATCCAAGGGCTTGTAATGAGTCATGACTGCAAACAGTAGTGCGACATGCTAATAGCTCAGCGGAAAGATGTTAAGCAGCAAAAGTTAGGTAGGTACAGCCGAGGGTGAGGAGCAGCAGTCATCAACAGCCAGTGCATTGCGGGCGTTGGTACTACTAAAACGACAAGCCTTTACCTAACCTTCTTACCTTAGAATAAAGTGGATGTTTATGATAGTGGCTGTTTTCTATGTATTATAAGTACGTGTTTACAAAAGAAAAGTATTAAAATGTTTATATTTGTAATTCCACTCTAGGTTCTGAAATCCGTAACACAGGTTTGAGCTACCTATCTCGGAGTCAGATCAATTTATGTGATGTGAAAATTATTTATAATAATAAATTTATTGATAATTTAATTAATTCACAAAACAAAAAATATCGACCAGCAACCGCACAACTCAAGAATCCCCACCCAGCCAATAGGGTGTGTCGATTCACACTATCTACAAAAGAAATTACATGCCCCGCTCTATCAGTAGTGGGGGGTGGGGGTTGACGTCACAACGGAGCCTCGAATAAATGTGATGGAAATTGGAGGATTTGTTTACCCATATTCTTCTCACACTTTTGACACTAAAAGGTGGCGCGGTAACGCCCCGACGTTTCTACGTAACTATTGTCTCTACTTGTAGATGGTTTATATGGAATATTTTCTGGCATGTAAGGTTTCAGAACACTGATAGATGGGCATTTCCTGAAACAATTTAACACATTTCATTTGACCGTAAGAGAGAGAGAGAGAGAGAATATGTTTTTCTTGGTGGCCGATGAGCAAATAGAGTGCCGACCACTTCTAGGTAAACATAGTGTAGGGCGCCCTCAGGTCAGATGGAGTGGCGATCTGACTGGAGAGTCAGTGCCACAAAAGAAGTGGGTTTGACCATGGGAGAGCCACGCTTTGGCATGAAAGGGACGGCTCGAACCAGAGTGACCACGGCTTTACAGAAAACCGGCGTGAAGTAGCACTGTGCTGTGATTCGCTGCGAGAGTGAGGGTACCGGAGGCCCGATCCCGGGGAAAAGGGGGGTTTAAAGGTTGGCAGCGCACTTGTGACTCCATCTTTTGCAATTGCTTACCATCAGATGATCCGTCTGCTCGTCTGGCACTTATCACATAAAAAAAAACATAGTTGTAGGACTTTGACTATGAGCAGAAACTGTGAGAACTGTTATCGAGACTTGAGATCTCTCATATAATATAGTGTAACCGTGATTCCGTTGATCTGGTTCCCCTGTAAAGGGTTGCGAAGGTCCAACGGCAGTTTCTTCATTGTAATTACCAGATTTTCCAAATCCTGAATCACTATCAAAGCGTACCCCGGGCTTCAGAGCTACAGCTTAGTAGGTACGCAACCGGGCATTGTATGCTAAGATGAGTAGTTTTTGTGGGTTGTCACGTGGATGGCTTGGACCTAGAGTCTTAAGGTGACGGGCACACTAGCGACGCCAATCGATTTAAATTTTTAAGCTACCAAACCGGATCTATTTTAAACAATTCCGGGGTTACAACCTCTCGGCAAACACTTAAACTATTTATTAAATAACTATACACAAATTTTGGGTCCATTTTTGTACGCGAAAAATTGATTCACGCCAAAAGAGGCTGCTTTTGGCGGTAATCCAAAATTTGAATGCGATTCCAGATTAAATAGCTAACTTTAAGTATTAAATAAATAGTATATGTGTTTACTGAGAGACCGAAGCTCCGAAGTTGTTTAAAATAGATTTGGTTTAGTAGCTAAAAATTAAAATCAATTGGTGTCGCTAGTGGGGTATACCCTTCACCTTAATAGAATAAAATGGTAGTCCTCGTGATTATTGATAAAAACTATACCTACACGTTTATCTATTCTTCATCTTAGCGTGTATTTTCCGGTTGCGTACGCCGGGTATGCTTGAACCATGATTCAGGATTTGGGGAGTCTGGTAATTACAATGAAGCGACTGCCATCTGACCTTCGCATCTATTATGATAGAAGAATCAGACCAACTGAATCATGATTACACATTTCAGAAACTATCCGAAACGTGCAAGTTTCCTCACGATGTTTTGTCTCACCTCACAAGCTAGTGGTAGAAATACGCATATAGATTTAAAAAATCCAGAGGTTCGTGCTTGGATTCGAAGCACGGCCCCCCACATGGAAGGCGCATTCTTATCCACTCACACTTCTTCAATCGTTATTCAGATTACAACCCGAACTCTCCACAACCCAGCCGAGGCATTTTTCCATTCAAAATTACCATAAACTATATTTCATTATTTACATCCGAATACGTCCACTCACACATTATTCATACTCGTATAGAAATTTAACACTGAGCCGAAAGCCCAGGCAGGGCCCAATTCAATTTATTTAGCGATTTTCAGAACAAAATATTAGGGAGGCCTATTTATCAGAGTTCGGCAGCGAGGCCATAGGGATGGGACACATAGGGGAAATTAGTGAATGAATAGTTATATTGTTGACTTGGATTAACAGGGTATCATCTAAACAAAAAACGATTTTTTTAAATTGTAAACGCAGTTGTGATAAAAAAAATCGAGATCTTTCTTAAAACGATCGAGAGTGAAATGGTGCTGGAAGCATGTGCTTAATGCACACAATATTCACATGAATGCTAAAAAGTATTCAATAAAAGAGCAACACATTTGTGATACCTTAGGTATAGCAGATGTCTTTGGGCGGCGGTGATCATTAAGTAATGATCACCGCCGCCCAAAGACATCTGCTGATGGCTGACTGATGGTAAGTACCATCAGATGCGCCGTCTGCTCGTTTATCTGCTATAAAAGACACATTTCTATAAAATGTAACGATAAGATTTTAAAGATAGAGACACAATATACATACATTTTTTTTTTCAAGTGTCGCCAGACACCTCAACCTCCTGATTAGTGGTGCAATGCAGTTTTATGCATACCCAATTCGAGATAAGTGGGGTTTTTTATCGTTTACATCCCGAAAACCTCATAATATGGTATTGTGAATAAAGTCAATTTAGCTTGTTAGATCAACAATACAAGCGGGAAAAAATCTGCTGTTCCATACAAAACATAATATACGCCCGGCAATAATGTATGGAACAGATTTTTTTTAGCTTATATTGTTGATTTTACATGCTAAACGGACTTTATTCATGATACCTATTATGATGAATAAAGTCCATTTAGCAAAGATCTCGGTGTCGGTTGCACAGTACATCTAAATTGTATTGTTATCGGATACCTATAACTACATGCGTTTTAACTTTCGATTTTAAGTTAAGTTAACTGGTAGGTACGGTTTACAGGAAAGTCCTTTTTAACTAAAACGTTACGCACATTCCTTTCAGGGCCAAACATTACAAATTATAACTTGTAAGTAATAATATTAATACGAGTGTTTTTTATGTGATAGATAAATATAGGTACTTTATTGCACAAAACACACAACTTAAGTACTAGGCATACGACTTACAATAGGTGGCAGACGAGCAGACGGATCACAAGCTATTGCCGCCCCCATGTACACCCGCTACACCAGTGGAGTCACAAGTGCGCTGCTAACCTTTAAACCCCCCTTTCCCCCGGATTAGGCCTCCGGTACCCTCACTTTCGCGACACGAGAAATGTACGTCTCAAATATCTGTTCCACATCCCACCTAAAATATCACATGACGATACAACCGTCCCATCCCTTGAGACGCGTCGCAAAACCAACACATCCATCGTGTGCGCACCTCACATACAAACTAGAATGCGATTTCGTAATATATTCCGGTGTCGTGTGGCCCCATTTTTCTATTCGCGCGGCTCTGGAGGTGAGAGAAATGTACTATTAGGTACCTAATTTACGCGGGATGTAAAATGTGGACTGGTACTTCTTTGACGCGAAAATACCTACCAATACCAATCATTGCCCATTTTTAAAGCCAGAGTCAAAACTCACTTTTTGCAACTTCAACACCCTCTTCTTCACTCTTCCTCATCCCATTAACTTTTTTACAATCGTCCTGTTATCGGCAGCGTGTAGTCGATGGTCCATCTTAGATCCATTTGATTATCATATTATTATTATTTTTGTCTTTTTCTGATATCAATTTCACAATATTATGTGTATGTATTTGAGCATAACTTATTTATTAGTTTATAATACTGTATTTTATTTATGTATTAGGGTTATATGTTATTTTTTAACATTTACAGTTTCTTTTTTTTTCTTGCCTTATTGAATATTGCACCCCTACCCCTTCTCTACTATCAAATGTACTTTACCCGAAGGTTGTCTGGTAGAAATCGCTTTCAGCGATAAGACCGCCGAAGTTGTACACAAAATTTCTGTAATGCCTAGTACTTAAGTTGTGTATTTTGTGCAATAAAGTATATCTATCTATCTATCTATACCTCCAAAATACTTCACAATAGAATACTGAAACTTTTTGACCGTGGAAAGTACCGCTTGGGCACGAATAGACCGGCTCCAGAGTGATACCACGGCCTTACAGAAACCGGCGTGAAGCAGCACCTGTGCTGTGTTTCGCCGATTGTGAGCCTCATTACTGGAGGAGGACGCTAGATCCTAGGAAAAGGACCCCCTCAAAGGTGGACACCTCATTTGTGACTCCACTGGTGTTAGCGGTTTCCATTGGTCTATTAGTGGTCCACCCCTTACAATCGGGTGCTCGTACAAATCCGTTTGCTCGTCTGTCACCTATTACATAAAAAACATCTTTCTTTAGATTTGCGCTGTATAATTACAACTTGAACTTTAGAGAGGTACCTACATATAAGTATGTTTAATATTGCATTGTATGTATGAATATTTCTAGCCGGATCACACCAGCAGACGACGCCATGATCCGGTAGTCCGCATGTGACCACAGCTGTTAGCTGTAACATAACCGAAAAACAAAGCAGAAATAAACTCCTACGCCTTTATTCCAAATCGCGAACTAAGGAAAGTCCCGCAACAAGATTCGTGCCAGCCCCTTTTAACATTGCGAGTTGGAACGGGATGACATGAGATTTAGTAATAAGTGGCTAAGAACCAGACAGCAGACACAATAGCAAATCAATTGTGTTTGTTATTTAAAAGAATTACCGGCTTTACGACTTTAAGACACTTAAAAATTATCGTTACATTTGGAATTATGAAGAAGATACTTTTTACCACAGGTCTCAGTTCTGTGGAAGGGTTTGTTTGCGGGAGTATTTAGGGACCTTTAAGAGAAGAGCGTAGGTACTCTTTTTTAAAAAGGCCGGCACTACATTAGCGATCACTCTGATTTCGCGGATGTTTATGGGTGGCGTTGATTACTTTCCATCAGGTGATTCGCTTGCTCGTTTGTCGATTCTAGCATAAAAAAATGTTTGTGCAAGTGCAAATTGCGTAGCTGTCACGTAAAACAAAAAAATATTTATTTCATTATTTCACTCCTAATCAAGCAAGAAAGCAATAACATCATCTACATTTCATATCCGCATAAAAACTCTTACGACAACATACGCTAACTATTACACCATGAAATACAAAACTACTCGCTCGTAACATATGTAATAATATCCCGTAAATTTAGGCGAAGGAGAGGACCTAATAAAGGGGCGGGCAGCAGTCCAAAGTTATCTAAGAAGGCGTAAAATTTATGTTAATGACACCCTCACAGAAGGAAATAGCATAACGTTAAACCAAAGAAGAAAGCCCGACGATAACGTGTCCCTGTTAAATGAGCAACAGGGAGTATTTAAGTGGCGTGCGACTTGAAAAGTATGCGAAAAGTTGTAGTTTTTTTTACACGAAGGTGAGAAATTCACGCATCTAGCATAAAAAAGCACGCCGCGTTTAACCTGATTTTTATGCAAGGGTCACCAATCGTTGGCGGGCGGCAAGGTGCTCGAGTGGAGACCACGTACAGGAAGTCTCAGCAGTGGCAGCCAGCAGTACCCCAACCAAATTTAGAGGTTAGGTAAACATGTGGATGTTGATGACCAGTGGTATGAGTGGTAGTGAACACTGCGTCCGGTGCAACGGTTGCGGGTTCGATCCCCGCACAGTACAAACATTTGTGTACATGAATATGTCTGGTTGTCTTGATTTGGGTATTTCTATGTATTATAATTATATACATATTTACAAAAGAAAAGTATAAAAATATTAGATTAATCAAAAAAGCTATTTTGTATTAATCTAAGATTAAAATGTATATATTTGTATTTCCGCTGTTGGTTTTCATATCCGTAACACAGGTGCGTGAACTACCTATCTCGCAGTCAAGTCAATGTATGTGATGTTGAGAAATATTTATTTACAAGAAGACCATTAAGCCTGTAATCACAATTTAACTATGTTTTGATAATACGAATTAGTAATTAACGTGGTATTACCGTTGTTGTACAGTTAGTGAATTGGCCCTAAGACGCTTTGAATTTTATACGGCACTGGAAAAAAATTCAAGAAAGAGAGACATTTTCGCACACCCCCAAAATACCCGCCACAAAACTACAGAAGCACGCAAAAAACGTAGCTTGAAGCGGCCAATTCATTCGTTCCCATATCCGGTTATCGCCGGTTTATCATACGCCTGGGGCACTGTAACTCCTCCCGAGATTATTTTAAGCTTCAACCCTTAACGTTTGATTAAACTACCATAGGGACAGCCCTTTGGCAGAAGGAAAAACTAGGGTGCTGAAAATTGCCCCCTTTTAGTTTATCTTCGGTCAAGATGAAGCTGTGTTTTTGGGCGGGAACGAAGGATATTAAAATGTTAAGGTGAAGGGTCCCTATGCCGTGTGGTCCCCGGCAGAGTAGAATAGGCCACCCTCACTCTTACCGAGGTGTCGTAAAAGGCGACTAAGGTAAAGCTGCTGGCATGATCATTAGCACCCAGAGAAGGAAAACTCTGCATTTCAAAACCCTCGCCAACCCGTCTGCCAAGCGTGGTGAGTATGGCAATTACCCCTCATGTGATGGAGGAAGGCCCGTGCCCCAGCAGTGGAGACTTAAATGGGCTGATGATGATGACGCCAATTAATTTAAATTATTTGTTAGCTCCTAAACCAGATGTATCTTAAATAATTTTGATACTCCAACCTTATAGTTAACTATTTGGTCTGCTTTTGCACTCGCATTTTGGATTACTGCCAAAAGCTGCCCACTTTTGGCGTGAATCAATTTTTCGAGTACAAAAACAGACTCAACATTTGTGCATGGTTATTAAATACATAGTATAAGTGTTTACCGAGAGAATGGAGTCCCGAAATTGTTTTAAAGAGAATATAGTTTAGTAGCTAACAATTTATATCAATTGGCCTCGCTAGTGTGCCCTACCCGTCGCCTTAAGGAGACGCATCGACGTAAATAGCGCCGCCCACATATTTGTATTAAATGTAGCGATTATGAGACATTTTTTAAAAAAAAGTACAGCGGTGAATCTATAAAGGAAACTATTAAATTTTTTTTTGTGATGTTCTTGTGTAATATTATCTTCTTACAAGTAACCATAATTTGCCTAAAGTGGCCACTTTTAGCAATTATAAAAATTACGCAGAAAGAAATTATGACATAATTTTATCTCAAAATATTCTATATAATTTTCTCTATAGATTCACCGTTATACTTTTCTTAAAAATGTCTTATTATAACTAACTAAATAGGTTGGCACCCAAAGTGAGCCTTAGACTCCAATAATTAGAGTCTCCATCTAGGTCGGTTCTGCGCCACCTCCTGCCAGTCATCCGCCAGAAGTGAACGCAAATCCTTTTCGACCTCGCCTCTCCATTCGGTACCTTGGACTCATTATCGTCACATAAATTATTTTATACCTTTTTTTTAATTAAGTCTGCTGAGTCCCACTGCTGGGCTAAGGTCCCCCAAGTCTCTCCATTCCTCCCAATCCAATGCCTTTACTTGCCATTCTTGGACATACGTATTGAGATCGTCACACCATCTCTTTCGGGCCTGCCGCGTAGTCAACGTCCATCGGTAGGTTGCCATTGGGTGACGATTTTTGTCCATCTTTCAGGGTAGCTTATCATCCAAAAAAGATCTAACATAATTTTTTTAAGCAATTTTGTATGAGCAATTCAATTCTAAAGAGTATCGAGTACATTTGTTGTGTACGCTCAGTGGTTTAGAACGCGCTTTTAATACATTTCGAATGCGAGCTTACACCTCTGGATTTTTGGAAACTGTGGAACCAGCTGCCATCGGCGGTGTTCTGGAACCTGGTTATCTGTAAGAAAAGAGCTTGTTCCTTCCTTTAGACCCACCAACGCCTATGTGATCGTTCGTGTGTGGCAGGTGTACACTGTCCATGTGCCGCAGTGATCACAAAAAAAGTAAAAACAAAACAAAACAAAACTCGGCTTAACTTCAAACCATTACAACATTTGAAACATTCAAAGCTAAGACCCTACCGCTGCAAATGAGATAGGGGATAGGCCGAACACATTCATCTCAAACACGGCGAAGTAAAAATTGTGCAACTGCTAGTGATGTCCCCCCAGTGACATTTAAAAAATTCCATTCGATCGAAGTGTCCAAAATCGACTTATAGTGAAAGTGATGAATGGATTTTTGGGAACACGTACGACTTCGAAAAAAATTCAATCAAAAGCAAAAAGAAATTGTCGATTCAAGTGTAACTAAATCCCAAAGTATAAGTATTACTCCCTCGCCCTTGTCCGTGACCAAGAGTTTCTTGTTCATCAAAAAAGTCCTCTCTCTGTTTCTCAGTCCCATTTCTGAGTAAACCCAGCAAGTAGAATTCCATTTCATTTAAAAACTCTTCCTTTTTCGCTGGTGACAGATTTTCACACCATGTATTGTAAGGGTTCTCTTAGTCGAATAAAGACGGGCTTGCGAACCATGTGCTGCTGGCATCGACCACCCCGGACACAGATTAAGGCCTGGCGTCTCAATCAGCGGGTCGCGGGTCCGATTCTCGCACCAACAAAAAAATAATAAATGTTTGTTCATGAAACATATTTATGTTCGGTATGAGTATTTATGGTACCTTCATTGTATCAGGTTTATATATCATTAGTACAAGAAAACCTTTAGTTAGGACAAGGGCAATCTATGTGATGTTACCTCAATTTGCTTATTTATTTATAAGTATAAATATATGTTCTTTCGGACAGCCCTATCATTAAAGAAAATCAACTCAGCTTAAGTGACTACTCCAGTGATCTTGGATTAAAAAATAGTTTTGATTCGAATATCACTCGATAAATAGGTACTAGGCGTCGCATCACTAAACGCAGCCTGGAAAACCTTTTAGAGTCTTTGCATTTTTTCTCCCGAAATGCTCGAGGCGACAAAATTATAAAGGGGAGCGAAAGGGGCATCCACACGATTGTCCCGCTAACCACTGGTAAGGGTCAGATAAAAATGTAAACTTCTTGGTTACAGGTTTTACACAATTTTTTAGCATAAGAATAAATCGATTACTTAGATCAACTTATTTTTTTGAAGACGTTTTATCAATATGTTCTACAACTTCTTTTTTGTATTTCAAAGTAAACTTTTCTAGATTTTGAAAGGATTTCTGCAAAACACATTTCTGGACTTTATAAGACAACTTTATTTTATAAAATCTAAAGGAAAAGATCAGACTGGCGTTAATGAAACCACATAGTACAGTTCTGTACTTAGGTATATTGTGGTTAAACTGACACCACTAAACAGGACACCACTATTTTTCCATATCCTTAAAAACTCCAAATGGTTTACCTACTAAAACATCACATCCGAATCCATTTGCTATCACTCCCACAACTATTTCATAAAAGGAATTCCTCGTACAAAAGGGAAACCTGGGAAAAGAAATAAAAAAATATAATAATAATTCAAAATGGCGTCTGGCCACTTAATAACTGCCTGACACCATTGGGAAATATAATTTAATTTTTCTCTATTCCTGTCCCTGTTATTTTCTTCTCTTGTGTCTGTTGCTGTCTCGTTTCGCCGATACCTTTGCCCCCCTTCTAGTCGGGAACTTCCGTTGTTCGGGAGGTCCCATGTCACCCAATGTTCTGGACAAGAAATATTTGCGATATTGTGAGGGTATTACATGATTTGTGTATGCGAATGTGTTCTTGGTCGGAATTTATTGGGCTATTACGTGTTATCGGGTTGGTGAAGTTCGGCAGGTATCAATTAGGTTTTTCTTGTATTTGGGAGAAGGGGTAAAATAACGATGTTTTTTCTCTGCTCTGCAAAATGGCTTTAAGGAATTTATTTTATTTTATTTTCCATTTATTCAAAATCCATAGCTCTTGTACAATATTAAATGGTACCTACAATTTGATTGAATTACGAGTGTGCGTTACCAATTAGAAAGTATCAGAAAAACATTTAAAAATTCATTAGTCAAAAATATTTTTAATTGGAAATAATAGTCTCGATTCCAATTTCAGATTGGTTTATGTTACAAATATCAGACAAAAGAGATATTACAAGTAGGTATTATAATACTTAAATAAATAAGATTTTTTTTTCTTACAGTTTGAGATACAAACATTTAGGTATCTAAAAAATATTATGTAAGCCTTTACAAGCATTCCCAAAATTCTTATAACAAGTACATACAAGACAAAATATTACTCCCAGAACTCTTTCGCACTTTAAAGTAACGCTGCGCTTAGGGTCCCGGGTCGGACCAAAAATTTGTACCTGAGTTTTTCTGTTAAAAAATTCTCAGTGTCAGCCCGAAGTCTGGAAGTTAGCGATCTTGTACCCCCGTGCCTCGGAAAACATGTTAAGCCGTTGGTCCTGCGCCGGATCTCTCTCCGGTGTAGCATCGGAATATGAGGGAAAGGAAATAGAGTGCACTTGTGTTTACTTGGACACACTTGAACACTATTATATGTATATCGTGCGAAGTGGCTGATCGTCGCCTAGGCCGAAAACAGTTGGAGGATATTATTTTATTTTTATAATTTTTTATGAGAAAAGGAAGCAAACGCGCAAGCGAGTCACCTTATGGTAAGAGATCACCGCCGCACAAGAAGGAGTGGAGATTTTTACTTCTAATTATTTAGTTTTTTTTTTGAGCCCAGCTTTGACGATCTTGCGCTACACCATTCGCAACACCATCGGTATACGGCTGATACCTCTGTATCATCATCGTCAGCCCATTTAATCCCCACTGCTGGGGCACGGGCCCCCCTCAATCACATGAGGGGTAATTGCCATACTCACCACGCTTGGCAGACGGGTTGGCGAGGGCTTTGATATAAATGCAGAGTTTTCCTTCTCTGGGTGCTGATGATCATGCCAGCAGCTTTACCTTAGTCGCCTTTTACGACACCTCGGTAAGAGTGAGGGTGGCCTATTCTACTCTGCCGGGACCACACGGCTATACACGGGGATACCTCTGTATACCCTTACTTAATGAGCTCGAGTTCTCTTTCTTATTTTGTCATATAACTCATTAAACCAACCACGTTGCATTCACAAAGTATCCAAAAAACCAGCAAACATAAGTAGTTACCTTCAAGGTTTGAGCATAAAACAGCAAAAACTATTTTACGGGGTCGAGGCAGGTGTAAAAGTAATATTCTAATGTGGGCAAGAGCGGCCTGCCATCCATAATAATATAACCTCCCCACCCATCGGGAAACTAGGGAACGTAAATACATTCCTGTATGTGTGCATTTTCACACTGACATTTTGGTTTGAATGTTTGGTAATCTTTTTGAGATAAAATCCTCTCGTCACATCGGTCACTCTTCCAAAAACTCGACTTAGATCACTCGACATTGGCAGAATATTATACAAGGCAACATTGATTGTGATGAATTAGATTTGAGATATATTTTTAAATATACTGTAGTTGGTGGTATCGAATGGTATTCGATTTTTTCAATCAGCTCTCGTTTATTAAGTTACAGATGACTGAAATTCTGAAAATAGGTAATTGGGAGCATCTTCACATGCTCTTCGAATATTATATACATTTCACGTAATTATTGGTTACTTTATTAATGATAAATCAAATTAAAACCATGATCAGGTTCATATTTTTATCTTAGAACTATGGTGAGATTTATTAATTTGAAACTCTATACAACGGCGCGCTCAAGCAAAGTATGGAAAAAAATACAACATTTAAAATCTTTGGTATCTTTACAAAAATATAATAAAGGTAGTTTAAGTTTTAATTATGCCATATATTTGCCATATTTTTATGTTTTTCCGTGTTTTCTCTGTAAATAACTTAAAAACTATAGCTGATATAGAAATTCTGGAAACGTAGACGTATCGAGTAACTTTAATTTATTTAAAAAATACTATTTCTGTATAGATCAAGAAAAATGTTGGTTTTTGTTGCCCTGTGAGTCTGGATGTATGCGTGCGTGCGTGCGTGCGTGCGTGCGTGCGTGCGTCGTAAAACACAGTAAAGAGATTCTGGCGGTAGGAGTCAAACACTCTGCGTGGGCTAATACAATTCAAAGGTTTTAAATTAGAATCTAGTGGTTTTCAGTAAACAAATTTGAGTGAATTATACAGTGAAGTGCCGTAAAGCTGCACATGCTTGGACCTAATAGAGTCCCACGATTATATTTAGAGTGGTATCGGCAGAATCCGGAGGTCGATAAAATAAAAATCAAGATGGCACCATTGCCATCTTGATTTTTAGCCTTGTGATACAAACGATCTCGAAGCACCTCGAAGTTAAATTGCATTGCATGCAATGCAACAGATTGAATTCAGACTGTGGATGTACTGCTACGAGAAATCCGTAGTCTCCATTCGTAGGCTTCATGAAATATTTTAATAGCGCCACCTAGGTACGGCACTACGTATTAAGATTTCAAACATGCTTTGAAGCGATCGGCATGCTACGTTGCTGGTAAGTACATATACGTTCTTCCATGTAAAAACTCTAGATGTCGCTGTTTGGCATTTTCGTAAACCCTTAAAAAGTGCAGTGTAGTAAAAAATATTTTGGTATCATTTATTTTGAACATTATTTACAGTTAGAGTAAAATTTTTAACAACATAGAAATAAGTACAATAAATTCATAATTGTACTAAATAAATGTACCCGTGCGACAAGTTTACACTCAGTCTGTCTAATCAAGAACCGGTGCGTGTCAGTGGCGTTTATTTGTTTATTCTACCTCTACGTAGGTAAACTTACACAGTATTTACACAAAGATTATAAACTCGCAGACTTTAAATACGCCACTTGTGGTATTGATTATAATAGGTTTTTTTTTCACTAAGATAAAAAGTTACGTGAGTTTGAGTTATAATAAGCATCTAATTAGATAATATATTATGATTTGTAGTATAATTATACTACTAACATTTGAGTAGTAAGTAAATAAGATAAACGTACATTTGACAATTTAATTGTATTAAGGGCCGACTCGACCAATCTTATTCCGATACTAAATCTATGGTAAGTAGGTATAGCGCTTTTATTCTTTACAAATCTGATGTTATACCATACATTTATACACGAATAAAGACTGGTTGAATCAGGCTTGAGTAAAGATACAGAATCCAGTAAAGCACGACTGGGAAGAAAAATAAAGATTTTTTTACCATGCAGGTAACCTACGGTTTAACCTACCTAACCTAACCTGTAAGGTTTAACCTACTTTTATAATGTTAGTTAGATACCCACCTATTTACTTTAATTTCCTCTTGACTTTGTGGAAACGCATCCCGGGCTCCAAAATGATAGCTTTAGCTAGATGAAAATAATGATGGTGATGTTAATTTTCTCTTTAATTAAATATTATGAGTATCTTTATTCAGTACGTACTTCTGCATTTTAAAGTATGTTCTAGTTGCTATCACTAACTTCTTCATACATGTCATTCACTGTTGCAAAGTGAACCCGACGCTTGCGCTTTATTTGCGCAAGGATTGAAGGAAAATCCACTTTTATCTATCTCCTTATTGTTGTTAGAGGAGGCTTGATAGCAACTTACTTTCCGACAACACGCGTTAATTGTAGCACGTCTAGATTGTTATGCGTAAATTTACTATTACGAATAGAATTAACTGGTAAAGTGAAAACTTTAAAAATGTTTCAAAATGTAACAAAACCTGCATCACCTTTATACTTCAATGTAGCAGAATATTGTTTATTTGGAATAAATTTGGGTGTGATAATAGGAATAATACTGTACTTTAATATGGTGAATAGAAAGTATAACTCAGTGAATGGTTTTCTATTTGGTGGTAAAAATATGTCCGTTATATCAATATCGTTAGCTTTAATTGCAAGGTAAGTGCAACTTATACAATTTCTTGTATAGGCTGTGTTAGTAATATATCCATTAAGATTATTGTTATCAGTCCTAAAATGTATATTTCTATATAAATGTGTATTTATATTAATAACCAACATATTTGTTTTATTCACAGTCACTTGACAAGTATAACTCTATTAGGAGTTCCAGTAGAAATATATTTAAGAGGTACTCAGTATTGGGCATCTGCACTTTCTTTGATAATTGTGACATTTTTGACAGCAGTTATCTATTTACCAGGTCAGTATTGTAGTCTCTCATGTTAATACTCTTGACTTGAACAAATTCAATTATCGGTAGATAAATATATTCAAGATTGTATTGCAGTGTGTGACATGCAATGAATCGTATGGGCGCTTGATTGCATATATTTCATACGGGACCCTTCATTTATCACGTAAAATTATTCGGAGGAGAGAAGTGGGAGTCGACCATGTCTTGCAAGTAGATAGTTCAAACGCAAGATCCCAAAAAAATATAAACGTTTCTTACTTAACCGGGGAGTGGTCGAAAAGTAGGTAGTCAAAATTGTCTTACTGCCACACTCAGAGTCATTGATTAACTTAGTTGGCTACTTAAGAAAAAATATTGATACGCGTAAAGATTACCGATACTTAAGTTAATATAGATTAGCTTAAATGACGTCTCTAAGTGCAGCTGTTAGACAGTAAATTAATGCCCCCTTTTCAACTGCTGCTTGCAATAAAACTTCCCAAAACTAGTAAATTGATATCAATCTGAAGAATAACTGAACTTTAATTTTAAGAGTCAGATCAATGTATGTGATGTTGTGAAATATAATCATTGATTCCTCTTTTACATTGTATTTCTAAATACCTAGCTTTTAAGTTTTGTATGTTATGCAATAAAGAGTATCTATCTTATATTAATATCGTCTTCAATTAATTGCAAAAAGTAATGGAAATCGATAATGAATGCTTTATCCTCACCGTCCGGCACCTGTTAGATGTCAATGTTGAGATGTTAAGTGTTGAGCTCTGCTATATTACTTACCTGATCTACAGTTACGCTGAAAAAGCAGGACTAGATAATGTGGCTGATATAATAAAATTCACTCACATTATACTTAATAGCTAATCCCTTATCTATCACAAGCAAAGGTTTACCCTCACATAAATCTCATACTCTCGTCAAACCGTCTCTCTCTCGTGATTAAAATTTATTGTTCATTTAGATTCCTCATACTATATTGCGGGAGCAGATTTTATGACTTTTGCATCATTCATCATCCTTATCATTAGTTTATGTTCTAAGCACTAAATGCATACTATCTTTTTGCTTTTTCGGAAACTCGATGAAGTTATGAGACAAAATATATAATTTATCTATTACTACCTTGATCGAAGATTTCCACCCATAGTACTTTTGGGTTCAGGTCAATGTGATGTTGGATAGTAATAAATAATAGTCCTGTATTTTAAGATGCTTACATCGCATAATGCCCTAATCAATTACTTCGTAGATTATGCATAGGTACCTTAAACAAGTAAGATTCCTTTTAATGAGAGAAAATTATCATTATAATCTTTGTTATTTTTTATTTCAGTGTTTCATAAGCTGCAGCTATCATCCAGTTTCGAGTATTTGGAAATAAGATTTTCAACACATACTCGTACAATAGCTGCAGTATTGTTTGTCATCAGCAAGCTCATGTTATTGCCCATTGTGCCTTATGTTCCGTTGATGGGATTTAGATTAGGTATGTGAATTGTTTTTCAGCAATATTCATTTCAAAAAAGGATTCTTTCAGCATTTTACTTTCATAAGTACATACATTTATACTCAAAAGTATTAACTCTCCAATACTTAAAAAATATAATTTTACTTGTCACACTTTGGACATTGGTACATGTTCCTAGTGGTTCTGAGTAATTTATCTATTTGAAGGGTTTGAGAATTATTTGAAATTATTATTTATGTAATATGCTCAGCTCAGGCCTTTGACGTTTTACCATTAGATCTATGGTAAAACGTCAGATTTGTATGAAATGGCAGCATTATACCATATATTTAGTATTGGGTTATGATTGGTCGAGTCAGCCCTTAAAACAAAATCATTTGGCGCTCCTTTATAGACAAACTGTTTTTTTTAAATGCCTCTTGTTATAAGTTCCAATTCTTGCTTTTCAGTAACCAATCCTCTGGCTGGCCACATTACAGCTGTAATTTGCGTCGCTTGTGCGACTTTCGTCGCTGTGGGAGGATTACGGGCGATCGTAAGCCTTGGCATTGTAACTTTCTTTCTGGCAATGGCTGGTACCGCTCTGCCAAGTGGTTTGGCGTTGTTGCCTATGGGCTTCAAAAAGATGTGGGAAATAGCAAATCTTGGTGGGCGGCTTGTGATATATGAGTAAGCATAACTTTCCATAGTATGTACACTAATTGATTCATACGTCTTAGAGTTTACAATTTGTGACGTTTTATTTTAATTTAATATTTCTTTCATTTAATTTTGGATAAGTAATATAAAACATATTTTATTTTTAGCCCGGATCCAGAAATGGAACACCACACGTCATTCTTCGTTGTAACCTTAGCTTTAAGCTCAAACTGGCTGTGGAAGGTGGCCTTAAGCCAAGGTTCTCTACAGAAACTTCTGGCTGTACCTACTATCAGTCAGGCCAGGCTGTGCCTTACAATATCGTGCGTAGGAGTGATATTGATGAAATTGCTCTCTTGTTTCCTTGGCCTAGCTCTGTATGCTTGGTTTGTTGGCTGTGACCCAATGCTGACTGGGCAGATTAAAAAACATGAACAGGTAAAAAGTTTGAAATTCACAGGTTAGAATAGATATTAAAAAAATCTTTTTACTACTGGCTCTGCTTACTTGGTTAATAATAGAAGGTAATTTAAAAAACGAATTCAATAACAATTTAAATGGATGTGAGCTATATCTTTAGGTAATATTGATCCATCCTTCTCTATTGACTTGTATTTATAAATTTCAGTTGGTACCACAATTCCTTCACAACTTGTCCGCCATGTTTCCTGGAATCAGTGGAATTTTCATAATCTCCATATTTAGTGCTACTACAGGGTATGAATATTTAGTAAATATTAATTTTCTAAGAGCATTAGAGTGTTATATTTACTTACTGCATAACATTAGAATCAAATTTATAAATTTTTAATCTTATAGATGTATCGCATCACTTATTAACTCAATTGGTGGAGTTTTATTTGAAGAGTGTATAAGACCATGGATGCCACAAAACACCAGTGAATTGACATGCTGTAAAATTATGAAAGTAAGTAAGAAATAATAATAATTTAATCAATATTTACAGAAATTTTAAGCGTGTTATTTACTTAATAATAAATTGCAAGCGATTGCTATAAGGGACTACAGCGACAAAAAAATTGCGTCCTAATAAGAAATCGGCCCTTAATAATATGAAAACAAAACATTATAGTTAATTGATTTTATAGTGAATATAAAATATATTTTTTTTACCCCCGACGCAAAAACGACGGGGTGTTATAAGTTTGACGTGTCTGTTTGTGTGCGTGTGCGTGTGCGTGTGTGTGTGCGTGTGCGTGTGCGTGTGCGTGTGCGTGTGCGTGTGCGTGTGCGTGTACGTGTGCGTGTGCGTGTGCGTGTTCGTGTGCGTGTGCGTGTGCGTGTGCGTGTGCGTGTGCGTGTGTGTGTGTGTGTGTCTGTCTGTCTATGGCATCGTAGCTCCCGAACAAATGAACCGATTTTGATTTTGTTTTTTTTTTGTTTGAAAGGTGAATAAGAAGGGAGTGTTCTTAGCTATATTGTGAAAAATTTCAAATCCAAGATGGCCGGCGTCAGAAAATGACGAATAACCTAACAAATAGGTTTGAAACCTATAGCCTGCCTCAATATAGGTATCAAAGAGCTTTAGTTGTGTCGGGGTTTTTAAAATTTTCAATTTAATTCGTTTTTAAGAATTCGCTTTTACAAAATTTTATTGTCTGACATAGCACCAGCGTGAAGCAGCACTGTGCTGTGTTTCGCTGCGTGAGTGAGGGTACCGGAGGCCCGATCCGGGGGAAGGGAGGTTTAAGGTGACGGGTAGGGCACACTAGCAACGCCCATCGATATTAATTTTTAGCTACTAAACCGGATCTATTTTAAGCAATTTCGGGGTTACAACCTCTCTGTGCAAACACTTATACTATTTATTAAATAACCATGCACGAATGTTAGGTCCGGTTTTGTAAGCGAAAAATTGATTCACGCTAAAATTTACCGCTTTTTTCGGTAATAAATTTTTCGCGTACGCGTTGGACCCAATATTGGTGCATGGTTATTTAATAAATAGTATCATTTATGCCGAGAGGTTGTAATCCCGAATTTGTTTCGAATAGATCCGGTTTAGTAGCTAACAATTAAAATCGATTGGTGTCGCTAGTTAGGGCTACCCGTCGCCTTAAAGGTTGGCGGCGCACTTGTGACTCTACTGGTATCGCGGGTATCTAGCGGCGGCAATCGGTTACCATCAAGCTATCCTATTTTCCTATTCCTATTCCCTAGTCCTATTTTGAAGTCGGTAAAAGTAATTTGTGGTTTTATTTTTCAGATGCTCTGTGTGCTAGTTGGACTGTACTGTGGAGGAGTGGTTTGGTTCGCCAAAGAACTGGATCGTCTGCAGCATGTCGCTTCAGGAGTCACTGGGGTGACTGCTGGAACACTTCTAGGTCTTTTTACTTTGGGCATTGTATTTCCAAGGGCTAATTGTTCCGTAAGTTTTTTATTATAAGCTGAGTGAGGGCCATTTATGTTGGAAGTCACAACACACAATATACATGCGCTGTCTGGTTATTTGTGCTCTTATTATTTTGATTTTTCATTTCTTTGTTTTTTTTTCTGTATTAATTTATTTTTGTTTGTTTGTACTTCTGTAACGGATGTTGCATCGTGTTGTGATGTCCAAAATCGCTGCGGAATACGCAAATTCGCCAACCTGGGTCGCTATACCACAGTGTACCAAGCGGAAGTCTTCGCAATAATTGGCTGTGTCCAAGAGAGTCTACAAATGAATCTCCAGAATAAGAAGATATTCATCTTCTCAGATAGTCAAGCTGCCCTCAAGGCGTTAAACATCCTGTGAACTTGACTCCAAACTCACTAGCGAGTGTGTCCTGCTCCTAAACCAGCTTGGCAATGCCAACATCGTAAATCTGATTTGGGTACCGGGACACTGTAATATCAGAGGCAACAAAGTCGCTGACGTGCTAGCAAAGGCCGGGGCAGAGAGCCCACTACTCGGACCGGAACCAATATGTGGCGTTCCAGCCTGCATGGTCAGGTTCGAGTTAAAAGATTGGGAGAAAAAAACAAAGCACTGAATTCTGGAAAAAGACTACCTCGACTAGAACAGTCTCAGGCGTTTCGATCAGAGACGAGCTGTAGAGATAACAAAACTGAGTAGAGGACATGTTAGGGCACTCACTCACTCACTCGGACGAACAAGCACCTGCACAACATGGGCCTTACAGATACCAAAATCTGCAGGTTCTGTCGCTAGGACGAGGAAAACGATTATCCACGTCCTCGGCGAGTGCATAGCGCTGCACCGCTGCAGAAGCCAGCACCTGGGAGCACCCGGAGCACACATGATCTCAGCTGACGAGATCAAGAGCTCCCCCATCAGCTCCATTCTCGGGTTTATCCTGGAACTGGAGCTACATGAGGTGCTGTAATAGGTTACGGGGCTGCCACAATAGATCATCTCCTGGTCGCAGTGGCTATGAGACGCAGGGCTCACCCCATATCTATCAAATAAAAAAGATGTCCAAAATAATAAAATTGTCATTCTTTCTCTTTTTCTGATACCTATTTATATCTGATTGATTACCTATTAGGTTAAAGTACGAGTGTGTTATTCAGCTACTTTTATGGACTCAATACTCTATTGAATCTACTGTAATTCCCTGTTCCAATGGCGGCGGCAATCGCTTACCATCAGGTGATCCCTATGCTCGTCTTAAATACACACAACAATCTGTAAAAGGAGTCGTCAATCCTCGGACTTTCATATATTTTTGGTCTTTGGAACGTGCCGGCCAAGAAGAAATCTTGCCATATTCTGTTAGAACTTGAACTTGTCCCCCTGTTGTTTAAATGTGAAGATTTGGCAAAACAAAAATATAGTTACTGTTTGTTAATTCGGTGAAAATGTATGAAAAATGCAGATTTTTAACTTCATAAAACCATGGATATTGACTCTATACAATACTCAGGGGGGTAAGTCCTACAGAATACAGCAATAACATTTCTGGACGGCACTTGGACCCAAAAATATAGTTTTTCAATATTTTTTTATTTTATTCTCTAATTGTTTAGCTACATGTTGTCAGGGTACCGGAGGCCCGATCCGGGGGAAGGGAGGTTTAAGGTGACGGGTAGGGCACACTAGCAACGCCCATCGATATTAATTTTTAGCTACTAACCGGATCTATTTTAAGCAATTTCGGGGTTACAACCTCTCTGTGCAAACACTTATACTATTTATTAAATAACCATGCACGAATGTTAGGTCCGGTTTTGTAAGCGAAAAATTGATTCACGCTAAAATTTACCGCTTTTTTCGGTAATAAATTTTTCGCGTACGCGTTGGACCCAATATTGGTGCATGGTTATTTAATAAATAGTATCAATTTATGCCGAGAGGTTGTAATCCCGAATTTGTTTCGAATAGATCCGGTTTAGTAGCTAACAATTAAAATCGATTGGTGTCGCTAGTTAGGGCTACCCTTCGCCTTAAAGGTTGGCGGCGCACTTGTGACTCTACTGGTATCGCAAGTATCTAGCGGCGGCAATCGGTTACCATCAAGCTATCCTATTTTCCTATTCCTATTCCCTAGTCCTATTTTGAAGTCGGTAAAAGTAATTTGTGGTTTTATTTTTCAGATGCTCTGTGTGCTAGTTGGACTGTACTGTGGAGGAGTGGTTTGGTTCGCCAAAGAACTGGATCGTCTGCAGCATGTCGCTTCAGGAGTCACTGGGGTGACTGCTGGAACACTTCTAGGTCTTTTTACTTTGGGCATTGTATTTCCAAGGGCTAATTGTTCCGTAAGTTTTTTTATTATAAGCTGAGTGAGGGCCATTTATGTTGGAAGTCACAACACACAATATACATGCGCTGTCTGGTTATTTGTGCTCTTATTATTTTGATTTTTCATTTCTTTGTTTTTTTTTCTGTATTAATTTATTTTTGTTTTGTTTGTACTTCTGTAACGGATGTTGCATCGTGTTGTGATGTCCAAAATCGCTGCGGAATACGCAAATTCGCCAACCTGGGTCGCTATACCACAGTGTACCAAGCGGAAGTCTTCGCAATAATTGGCTGTGTCCAAGAGAGTCTACAAATGAATCTCCAGAATAAGAAGATATTCATCTTCTCAGATAGTCAAGCTGCCCTCAAGGCGTTAACATCCTGTGAACTTGACTCCAAACTCACTAGCGAGTGTGTCCTGCTCCTAAACCAGCTTGGCAATGCCAACATCGTAAATCTGATTTGGGTACCGGGACACTGTAATATCAGAGGCAACAAAGTCGCTGACGTGCTAGCAAAGGCCGGGGCAGAGAGCCCACTACTCGGACCGGAACCAATATGTGGCGTTCCAGCCTGCATGGTCAGGTTCGAGTTAAAAGATTGGGAGAAAAAACAAAGCACTGAATTCTGGAAAAGACTACCTCGACTAGAACAGTCTCAGGCGTTCGATCAGAGACGAGCTGTAGAGATAACAAAACTGAGTAGAGGACATGTTAGGGCACTCACTCACTCACTCGGACGAACAAGCACCTGCACAACATGGGCCTTACAGATACCAAAATCTGCAGGTTCTGTCGCGAGGACGAGGAAACGATTATCCACGTCCTCGGCGAGTGCATAGCGCTGCACCGCTGCAGAAGCCAGCACCTGGGAGCACCCGGAGCACACATGATCTCAGCTGACGAGATCAAGAGCTCCCCCATCAGCTCCATTCTCGGGTTTATCCTGGAACTGGAGCTACATGAGGTGCTGTAATAGGTTACGGGGCTGCCACAATAGATCATCTCCTGGTCGCAGTGGCTATGAGACGCAGGGCTCACCCCATATCTATCAAATAAAAAAGATGTCCAAAATAATAAAATTGTCATTCTTTCTCTTTTTCTGATACCTATTTATATCTGATTGATTACCTATTAGGTTAAAGTACGAGTGTGTTATTCAGCTACTTTTATGGACTCAATACTCTATTGAATCTACTGTAATTCACTGTTCCAATGGCGGCGGCAATCGCTTACCACCAGGTGATCCGTATGCTCGTCTTAAATACACACAACAATCTGTAAAAGGAGTCGTCAATCCTCGGACTTTCATATATTTTTGGTCTTTGGAAAGTGCCGGCCAAGAAGAAATGTTGCCATATTCTGTTAGAACTTGAACTTGTTCCCCTGATGTTTAAATGTGAAGATTTGGCAAAACAAAAATATTGTTACTGTTTGTTAATTCGGTGAAAATGTATGAAAATGCAGATTTTTTAACTTCAATAAAACCATGGATATTGACTCTACAGCTTTGGTGCTATAGTAACAAATACTCAGGGGGGCAAAACCTACAGAATACAGCAATAACATTTCTGGACGGCACTTGGACCAAAAAAGAGGATGCAATTTTTTCAACTTTTTTAATACGGTATATGACTATTTTTTACTTATTTTTGCAATCAAAAGACCCCTCAATGATAGAAACATCGTTGAAATAATCATTTAAACTACCTGAGATATCACAACTTTAAAATCACATTATTTTGGGCAAACCCAAACGCTCCATACAAATGGCTACTTAAATGTGACGTCACACCTAAGTATTTTGTATGCATTTCATTTGATTTTTGTATGGTAGCTATCAAATCTATCAAGCTATCAAATGTTTCGTATATGTCAATGGTTCTATTATAATATTTGGTGCAAATTGTATGGGTTATTCAATGGTATAATTATTTTTTAATAATTTCATAGTTTTAAAATGGACTTGCCCATAAATCTTTGAATGACCATACAACCGACTAGACGTTATATTTTTAATTAAGAATTTTTGCCATTGGCACACATTGACCTAAATTTTAATAAAATATTTATATTTTGTAAAATCTTGAGCTTAGTCATATACCCTATTTTATTCTCTAATTGTTTAGCTACATGTTGTCAAAATACCACACATGTCCTTACACTGTAATACCATTAAGGTGACGGCGGGTGGGGAACACTAGCGACGCCAATAGATTTTAATTGTTAGCTACTAAACCGTATTTATTTTATACAATTTCGGGGTTATAACCTCTCGGAAAGCACTTACTTATACTATTTATTAAATAACCATGCACAGATGCTTGGTCCAACGCGTACGCGAAAAATTTATTCACGCCAAAAGCGGCCACTTTTGGCGTGAATAGTCGCTAGTGTGCCCCACGGTTTTAAAATAACACATCTTCAAACTGTGTGTTGTTTCAAAACGTATCTCTAAAGTTGCAACAAAAGGACTTGTGTTGTTTTAAAATCACACGATTTATTTAGCAATCGTGGAAATTGGTTGCCACAAGAAGTAAAATACTTTTTCACAAAATTCATTTATAGTGCCATCTGTGATATGTTTGACTAACTTTATATTTTGTTGCAAGCAGCGCCATCTAGTCAATCCTTAGAGAATTTGTTTCCAAAAGTTATATTTTCAAACATCGTGCTTGTCTGCCACGGCCACATTTAGTGTTTTTGTACTACCCTTAGAGATGGCGCTGTTTTTCATTTCACTTTTTTCCTTTTCTTTGGATACGGGGTCAGAAAAGCTTACAATTTACTGAATAGGTATTACCAGATCTTACTAAGTACAGAACTTTTCCTTTCCAGGGTGCTCTAAGTGGCTGTCTACTCAGCTTGATGCTCTGCGGCTGGCTCCTCATTGGTGCTGAAAACGCACTGGCTACAGGCGCCTTGACCTTCCAAGGCAAACCCCTGGCGATATCTGGCTGTGGCAAGACGAATTTTACTCATGTGCCGTCAAATATAACTAACGTTCTTTTAGCCACGTAAGTCATCCCAAACTTGCATTTTTTTATGTTACTAATACCTAGGTGGCAGAATAGCAGACGGATCCACTAATGCTATTCGATTTCCGCCGCCTATGGACACCTGCAACACCAATGGAGTCACGAGGGCGCCCCATTTTCGTAAGTAAACTCCACCTAGCCCCGGATTGGGCCTTCAGTGCCCTCACTCTGCGGCTAAACACGCGAAATTTCTGAGTGATATATTTTTATAGCTGTTCTAAATAAGTACCTACTGTCAGACTGCCTAGGTAGCACAGTGCTTAGTAGGTCGTACTTTATAGCGACAGCTGCTGCTCTTAGGGTCCCGGGTTTGATACTTGGATTGGGCCAAATTTTCCAGCTTGTTTTTTATTAAGATTTTTTCAGTCTCAGCTTTCAATCTTGGGAGAGCCATACTTCAGCACGAATGGGCCCGCTCGACCGAAGTGTTACCACGGCCTCACAAAAAACCGGCGTGAAGCAGCACTTTGCTGTGTTTCGCTGCGTGAGTGAGAGTACCGGAGGCCCAACAACTAACACTCAATTTTATTGTACGTCCGAAATGGATAAACTGTCTGTTCTAAAAATACTGTACCATCTTTTGTACACAGTTACCGGATACCGGATTGGAATACAGAATATCTTTACTGTTATAGTAAAGATATTCTGTATTCCAATCCGGGGGGTTAAAGGTTGGCAGCGCAATTGTGACTCCAATGGTGTTACGTGTGACCATGGGCGGCGGCAATCACTTACCATCAGGTGATCCGTCTGCTCGTCTGCCACTTATCACATAAAAAAGGTGGACCGACGATCTGGTGAAGGTTGCGGGAATCTATTCGATGCGGGCGGCACAGGATCGATCTGTGTAGATAACATTGGGGGAGGCCTATGTCCAGCAGTTCCAGCATGATGATTGATGATGATGATAAATTTTTATTCAGACAAAAATTCGAACGCATGATTTTTGGCGCCTGTGGCAAATTATACGAAGTAAAAAATATCTTTTAAAAAAGCATGTTATAAGTAATTTCAAAGCCCGTTCTTTTTTTTTATGTGACACGTGGCAGACGAGCAGACTGATCATCTCATGATATGTGATTGTCAGTAGAGTCACAAGTGCGCTGCCAACCTTTCTGTAACACAACGCAACGAAACACAGTGCTTCACGCTGGTTTTCTGTGAGTACGTGGTAGGCCAGTCGAACCAGCCCATTTAGGCTCCTTAGGTCAAATAATTTTCATTAAACTTCACTGCAGTATGGTGCCACAAGCGTCCGATATTATGCCTTTTAGATAAATCATCGGACCTCGTTGAACGAAACTGCAGATAGGGATTTTCTATGGACCCCCGAACTTTTGGCCTGGCAGAGGTCCAATTGACCCACTTCTTTAATGAAGTATGATCGTTAGTGCTATAGTAGCTAGATGGAGCATTTTCCTTATACAACGTGTGATTCAGAACATCAAATGTCTATTACTTATCATTTAATCCGAACTAAGTACATAGTTAATACAATATCTCATGCATTTACCTGATTCCATACTTAGTGGCTTATAAGCATTTGTATCTCCTCTCTCTTGATCTCTTTAGTCGATTCCCTCACTGCTGAGGGCCATGACTCCTTTCGACTGTGTCAATCCTGACTCTTTTCGAATGTGTACCCTTACCATGACTTTGAATAATTGTTCTCGCTATCGAAAACTATCGCTTTGTCCCTTTCATTGCGGTGCATGTGAAAGAGACAGCAATAGTTTTGGATAGCTAGGATAGTATTTCAAACTCATGTTAAGGCCTCTGTTGTCTGTATCGGTTGGTTTATACGACACTGCTTATCGGTACTCGAGTTGTTGCGCTATCTGGTCTGACCATCGTCGACTTTTACTTATCTATAATACTTGCCAACTATTACATAATAAATAATATTGGTATTTTTTTCGGGCAAGACTGGAGGACGAGCAAAAATTATGGCGAAAGTATCTGCAGTGATATCGTTTAACATTTAGACAAAACATCAAGCACTGCAGATGTAAGTTTTCTATGGACACCCGGACTCTAAACTGGCAGTGGTCCAAGTGACCCAATTCTGAAATGAAGTATAGTCTATCATTTTAAACGTCAGAATCATTTCTTGGCGTTGAAAAAAGAGTTTAAAGGTTCTGTTATCTCAATGTCGTTGGGTTCTATTACGTATCTAGTCGTGTGGTCCCGGCAGAGTAGAATAGGCCACCCTCACTCTTACAGAGATGTCGTAAAAGGCGACTAAGGTAAAGCTGCTGGAATGATCATCAGCACCCAGAGAAGGAAAACTCTGCATTTATATCAAAACCCTCGCCAACCCGTCTGCCAAGCGTGGTGAGTATGGCAATTACCCCTCATGTGATTGAGGGAGGCCCGTGCCCCAGCAGTGGGGACTTAAATGGGCTGACGATGATGACGATGACTACACGAAAGCAGCTCTATCACCATTATTGCACGCACGAAAAACCTGTGGGTTTTTTTATTGATACGATAGACAAGCATTTGACCTCAATCTCACCTAATGTTTAGTGAAGATTATGTCTATGGTGGGCCATGCTTGCCCGTGAAAAGCCTATTCACTCTTGCCTTAAATTACTCGTGACTACCGGCCGCTGTATTTCCGGACCGATACGATACGACCTTCCAACATTCAAAAGGATCCGTTTTGAAAGGCCAACTGGCCATTTGTTGCCACTAGTGTCCATGGGAGATTTATAGACTCTTTTTCTCAAATAATGCCTGTTATTGTCAAAATTGCTAAGTACCTATTTGTTATTTTTGTTCTCTAAGTTACTAACTTCGATTCGACCTAACCTAAAATAAGTCAAACGAATGTCGCTGTTTGCCTCGGGTTTGTTTGCGGAGATAGACGCCAATCTCCTGCCTCAAGGTTATTGCAGGTCGGCACTAACTGCATCTATTTTACGACAGCGTGTGCACTTTACTGGTCGTATCAGCCATGTATCGGCTTTTTGAAGTATCTCTAAAATCGTTATTTAGATCGTTGTTTTGCCAATCAGAAATGAAACGCCCGCTCACGAACAAAATATAAAACTGTTGATTTTGATTTTATCCTTAGATTAAATAAAAAAAATTATCGATCTAAGTAAAATAAAGGTGTTGAACTCAGGCTACTACGGATCAAATGATAACTGGCGGTGATGTTTGGGTGATGCTGATGGACTGTATATGATGATGATGGATACTAATGATGAGTGAGGCTCGTACGGTTTATTATCAAAATTATGAAAACAAATATTAACAAAACTATCATTTTATTGACACTCACAAGACAGATATGCAACGTCAAAATTACTTACAAAAATAAGTATTATAAAAAGGAGGCCAGTCGCCAACAAGGAATCTGTTAAAAAACTTAATAGATAAAAATGAAGATCTCACCGCACCACGACTAACTATGGTTTAAGTTTTGCGAATATCTCACAAGCGACAAAAGTTACACACGGTATCTAACAAACTAAAGGCGCTACATAAAGAAACGTCTACATAAGCTGCAAATTTACGCTCCGTTCAATATTTTGGGGTAAACAAACCCGTATCCAATCTTGTAATCCCGCGTGTACCCCACACTTTATGACCACAAATGAGTTCACAGTTCACACTCGGTTTCCTCTAGGCGAAGTTTTAATCTTTGCTGTAACTTCGGTGATATCGGGTCGAAGCTTACTTTTATTTTCCCCCCTTATTAAAACTTTTCCCATATTACTATTACTCGATTCTTCCACTTTTATGACTTTTGTTCCTGAAGTCTGTGACTGGCCGAGGTTATTCTATAACCGCACGATATCTTTACGGCAGGATCATAAACTTCGGACCTTGGGAAGGTTCATAGTTTTATGGACACTAAAGAATACTTTATAAGAAGAGATTTGCCAAAACTATATGTAAGAAATCTTTATAAGAGTACGCATGAGGAATTTCCCACTCGATTCACGTACAATGTATTATTATAACTGTGAATGATCTCGCTCGATCATTTTTGATATAGTTTCTCGTTTAGTCTTTTTCGTTTATTGGAGCAAATAGTCGTTTCAATAAATCCAGTGCAAATTTCTGACTGGTATTTTATACATGAAGCGCTATATCATGTCTTCGAATAAAAGTAGTTCTTTAGGGAAATGTTCATACATTGTAGCAGTATCTTAAATATGTTCATGTATATCTTAGCCCTATAAATTAACTTACCTAATAGCTTTTGGTTTAAAATAATGGCAGTCACCAATTTATCGTTCTTTTATTATAACTCCATCATATTATCTTCATCGCTCATACCAACACCAATATGTTCATAGAAATTATAATCATCAACATGATTAGCAAACTTCAAAATAACTTTTTTCTTTTTCAGAAACCTTCCTACCAAGCCACTGCAGTCACTTTTCAAGATCTCTTTTACATACTGCCCCTTCACGGGAGTAGTCGCCGTTCTTCTCATAGGAGTTCCCATGAGCTATCTCACAGGGAAACCCAGGACAGAATCTATGAACCCTGATGTCTTCTGCCCTCTTACCCAAAGCATCCTCCACAAGTCCCAAATGCGGAGCCCTTCAGAGTCCTTGGAAGTTCACAGGGCACCAGATACTCAAGAAGTGTACGTAGCTTTAGACGAGGCGTTGAGACATTTAAAAGAAGTTATAGATCGGTAGTTTTAAATAAAGGTTTTATAGAAGTTGTTATTTGAATTTATTCATAAGTTGGACTTATAGTTATTGGGTGTGTTATTGTTATTGCGAGTTACATGGCTGGCAATTTTTCGTCATCAGCTTAAACGCAAGCCACGAGGACATATATGCCTTTCCAATTGTTTGCCCTTTCGATCGATTCTACACATATTCCAGGTCAAACCAGCAATCTTGATCCTTGATCTTGATCATCTTAAATCCTTCAGGAGGCAAACTGAGAGATCAAGCTTGCTCAATTCAATAGTATTAGTACAAGCTCTTTACTAAAACTGTACCGTACATCTGTGATGCAAATGCAACGTAAAGCAGGGTTTTAGAAAGATTCATTTATTTATTAAAGGACATCCAATTATTAGACAATCACTTATGTAACATGATTTGGAATCACTAATCAAAGTTAGATATGTAGATTGAGACAACATCACATAGATTGTCCTGGTCCCTTGTACCATGGAAACCAGGAACAACGACGGTACCACAAACTCTGTTTCATCAACAAATATTTGAGTTGGTGCGGGATTCGAACTCTTGCACCTCAACCGGCGCACGAGCCACTGCGCTAAACAGGTCGAGTAAAGATGAAAATATTGCCAGGTATAGGCCCTAAAAAGAAAAATACTGGTGGTTTTCTGAAGTTCAGAACGTGTCTACTGGAACTCTCATTGCCTTGCATTAGCGGTAAGTTAAAAAATGAATACCATTTAACAAGCGAATGCTCACGACGGATTCCATGGTTCACTTCCATTATTCATGCAACGCGATGATATATTGCTCGTCATTAAGTCGTCACCTGATCTGAATTCTTTCTGAGGCAAATATTCCCATTCATCTTATTTCGGAAGCTTTTCGTCTTATCCATAATTTGCTCTATATCATTAGTGTGATGGATGAGTTAGATGTCTTTATTCCTGAACGCCCAATGGAGGGGATAAGTAAAATGGGACACCTTAATTTTAAGAAGGAAAGAGTTGCCATTTTACTTTTAAGGTGGTTAAGTCTTTATCTCAGTGTTTATATAACTTCGAATTCTTTTTATCGATCATTGAAATGTGCTTTGCAAAAGTAAGTTTAAGAGAATCAGGTAATTCAAGCATGAAATCTCTTACTACCGATCCAACTGGATCGGTTAAAGAGAACACATGTCCATTGCTCCCCCTGAGATTCGACCCCAGGACCTCCCGATCGTAAACGAATGCCAACGCAGTAAACCACTAAAACTCCCTAGTGTGCCACAGGGAAGCATTTGTGACAATGTGACTTTTTCACTGCTTTTTAGGGTTCCATATCGAAATTGCAAAAAATGGTACCCTTGTGGATTCGTCATGTCTGTCAGTCCGTCCGTATATCACAGCCACTTTTTACTGAAACTACTAAAACAATACTGTTGCAATTTGGTAAGTGCCAAATTGTTTTCTGTGAATCGCAATATGAATGTCACATAGTAAACTATCAGCCTATAAACTGTCCCACTGCAGGGCAAAGCCCTCCATCATAGAAATCAAGTCATCGCTACTATGATGGGGTTAGACTTAATCACCACGTTTGTCAAATGTGGATTGGTGATCACAAACCCGAGCTTTGTTCGAAAAATTCGAAACATACTTTTCGCTCGACCTGGGAATCGAACCCAGGACCCCGAGATCACGGCCCGGTACTTAAACCACTACACTATTGTCACATAAAAATATAAAAAATGGACACATTTTCTGGTTCCCCATACTTGACTGAAACATAATCGAACACATACATGTGGGGTTTCTTTGAAAAAGGTCTACATAAAACATTTTGAGGTTTGTAATATATTTTTTTTAAACTGAATAGTTTCAAATTAGACACTCCCAAAAGTCCAATATAAGAAAAAGGCTAAAACTAAAAAAGTACATGATGTACCTATATTTATTACCATGTACACTGCTACCGAAAATTGGTTTGAATAAAATCTAGTTAGATTTTTTTTTGATAATCCTCATCTTAGCGTGCAATTCCCGCTTGCGTCCTAATCTGTCGCTCTGGAGCCATCCATATGTCGCTCTGGTACACTTATACCATGATTCAGGATTTGAGGAGTCTGGTACCTAATTACAATGAAGCGACTATCGTCTGACCTTCACAAACCTTTACAAGGGAACCAGGTAAATTGATTTACGGTTACACGTTTTAGAATCTATCCGAAACGTGTCGATTTCCTCACGATGTTTTCCCTCACGCCGAGTTAATGGTAGAAATACGTTACATAGATTCAAAATATCCAGAACCACGACCCCCCGTTTGGGAGGTGCGTTCTAAACCATTGGACTAACATCGCTCTAGATTTTTTTAAATGATGTACATACGGCATAAATGTCGATCTTTTCTTTAATCCAGTCTCAATATCAAAGTTAATTAACCTAACCTAACCATAGAATACCTGCATTACCAACAGCATGCGCCGCTCTTACGTGGAATTGGATAAGTCACAAAAATGTATGTTATTCCACTCTGAAATGTATCTAGTGCTACCTAGAATAGCAAGCTCAATGTCCATAGATGCACTCGCACAAATGCTACGGGAGCAGTCTCGTCTCTTCACTGCCGCAGAGATAACGTATGCCTTTAAACAAAGGAAAAAACCAAGGTGCGTGCTACGTTTTAGTCACGGCACATTAATTCCTAGACCGCAACTCAGACCGAGTGCCTACTGTCTCAAGTACAACCTCCTTCCCTTAGGACCTATCCAACAAAAAATTACACAGAAATGTTTACTGTGTGTCAGTTGCAGTAGAGGTGAATGTTGAATGGACGTTGTTGTGGGATGCAACTTTGTCCAACTCATTTGTTACTTTTTAGCGTAGAAAATTGAGAGTGGCTTCGAGTAAGTCGTAAAGAGAAAAATGCGTGTACCGGTAATGAGGGGTGAAAATATCTGTGACTGTGACCAAATTGTTGCGGGATGTTTGGTGAAGTAGTTTCGTTTTTGTCGTTTGTTTTCTTATTGTACAGTCTTGTTACAAAGACACAATTTTACTTCAATAGTGTGTACAGTTTATTTCACTCATACCTCTGTATAACTTCCTGACGATTACGATTTCGGAACCTTTAAAAGAGAAGCGTACTTTTTTCTAATAGGCTGGCAACGCATCAGCGGATTTTCTGATCTCGCAGATGTTAATGGGCAATGTTGATAGATCACTTACCATTAGGTGACCTTACAAGTTTCTTGCTTCTAGCATAAACGTTTCAGTTGAGTTGGGGATTTTTTTATTTAATCCGAAATTTTGTTACAGCCCCAGCAGTATTGAAACAACTTTCCGCCACATCAATTCAAATCATTCAATCAATTCAATCAAAAAAATCCGACACCGATAGAAAGTATCTAACTCTCAAAAAGAAAAGTGATGGTGATCATTTTTGATGCAGATAGGAACAGGACCAAAAGTACATAAGGCTTTTTTCTGTCGGAAAGTAAGCCTTGTGTAGCCATTTCATAGCTGATAAACAGCAAGATAGCTGAAAGGCATAGCTGATTATCATAGCTGATAAGCCAGAGTCACCGACATAGCCCACCGAATTAGCAAACTGAAGTGGCAGTGGGCTGGTCATATTAGCCGCAGAACTGACAGCCGTTGGAGCCGTAAAGTCCTTGAGTGGAGACCGCGTCTCGGTAAGCGTAGTGTAGGACGCCCTGCGACAAGATGGGATGATGACATTCAAAGACTGGCTGGTGTGGGCTGGATGAGAGTGGACGAAAATCGGGAGCAATGGCGTGCATTAGGGGAGAAGTCCTTGTCCAGAAGTGGACGAGTGTGGGTTGCTGATGATGAAACAGCAAGAAATTCACTTACGCTGGTAGGTACTTTGCCCTAAGAAAACTTCAGTAGAAAAGCGTATCCTGGACTATAAAGCGTTGGCTTTGGACGTAATTAGGAATGACACGTTGAAATGATAACGTCATCATCAGGCTTTTACAGTAGGTATACCACTGGACTGGCCTCTCAATATGTTCATCAATTAGATCGGGCTACTCACATCCACTGCCACAACGCCCTGATGGTCTAGTAACGCCCTGATGGTCTAGTGGGTTAAGTACTGGGTCGTGATCTCGGGGTCCTGGGTTCGATTCCTGGGTCGAACGAATGGTATTTTTCGAATGTTTCGAACATAGCTCGGGTTTGTGATCACCAATCCGCATTTGGCAAGCGTGGTGATTAATCCTAATCCCATCATAGTAGCGATAACTTGATTTCTATGATGGAGGCCTTAGCCCTGCAGTGGGATAGTTTATAGGCTGACACCTTACTCAAATCCAGTTCCTCCCAGTCATTTTGCGCACATCTTCACTTCAGTTGGGCTGGAGAACACTACGTTTACTTAGTCGCATTCTCCACTCCAGAACTCGTTTACCCCAGCGGTTGTTGGTGGAGGCAGTGGAGATAAGGAGATATCATTATCATTATCATTTCAGCCAATAGACTTCCACTGCTGGACATAGGCCTCCCCCAATGTTTTCCACACAGGTCGGTCCTGTGCCGCTCGCATCCAATGAATTCCCGCGACCTTCACGAGATCGTCGGTCCACCTTGTCTGCCACGGCTGCGACTTCCTGTACGTGGCCACCACTCGAGGATCTTTCCTCCCCAACGAAGAAGATGGTGAAGAAGCATGTAAGCAACTTATACATATTCATATTCGTGTAATTTCTATTGGCTATACTTAAAAACATTTTCACACAATGCATAAAACAGTTCTGTAACTTAATTTGGCAATGACAAAAATCTATAATTTAGTATAATTAATAATTCCTTGCAGCAACCAACTACTTATGAACCAATAATTATTTTCAAGATCCACCAAACATGCCTCGATGGCGCAGTGGTTAGTGGGTCGCACTTTAAAGCGACGGCTGTCCAAGAGGTCTCGGGTTCGATCCCCGGGTCGGGCTAAAAAAAATTAAACCCAACTTTCGTTAAGAAGTTCTTCTTGTCAGCCAGTGGAAGTCGGCGGTCATGCCTCAGAAAGCACGTTAAGCCGTTGGTCCTGGTTGGTCCGCCCAACCCCTCACCGGTCATGTCACGCTGGTGTTCCGTCGGAATATGAGTGTAAGGGAAGTGAGTGCACGTGTTTACGCACACACTTGAGAACTATAATATATCCTGCGTAAGTCGCTGATCGTTGAGATTGGCCGCCGTAGCCGTAAACACATCTTCACACCTTTTTAGAATAGCTGCAGAGCACATATTTGGTGGAAAGACATCATTATGATGGCCTTTAGTCAACGGATGTATTACAAAACCGGTTACTTTCCTAATCGCTAAGAAATCTTTCCACCCTTTCAGATTAGTTTGAACAAAGAAAACGGCAGTCATCTGATACAGGCTTAGGCTTAGATGCACCATTAAAACTGTTGACACAGGCTTCGCAGGGTGTGTGATCGAAGCGGCTAGACACATACGTCATCGTGTGTCCAGGAATTAATGTCCTGGTATGGAGGTTTCCAAACTTTTGATAAGGGCATTCAGCTGGAAATTTTAATGCAAGGTACTAACAAAAGTTCGGATCGCCTGATGGTAAGCCAGTTGAGTCACAAGTGCACTGCCAACCTTAAAACCCCCCTTCCCCCTTTGATTGAGCCTCTGGCCCGAGGGGGCCAGAAACAGCACTGTGCTATGTTTCTGCCGGTTCAGCCGGTTTTCTGTGAGGCCGTGGTTCGACTCCGGTTGAGCCAGCCAATTTATACCGAAGCGTGGCTCTCCTATGGTAAAAAATATTGTAGCGTTGGTAACTCAGTAGTTCAGCTCTTCGTACAGGAGGTCCGAGTTCAACTCTGGATTTTTCAAATATATGTCCGTATTTCTACCACTAGCTCGGCGGTGAGGGAAAACATCGACAGGAAACCTACACATTTCGGATAGTTTCTAAATCGTGTAACCGTGATTCAGTTGGTCTGGTTCCCCTGTAAAGGGTTGCCAATGTCATACGACAATCGCTTCATTGTAATTACCAGACTCTCCAAATTCTGATTATGGTCCAAGTGTACCCTGGACTCCAGAGCGACAGCTTAGGACGCAACCGAGAATCACACGCTAAAATAAGGAGCTATGTCCTCCTATATATGTGCAAGAGATGACATGCAAGATGAGGAGGGAACAAAACATTATTTTATTAAGTTTGGTTTTCAGTGTAAAGTTACTGGCAACCAAAGTTTGCAAAAATTTTTGAGTCATTATTTTGCCTTGGCCAACCTTAGGAGTCATTATTTTGCCTTGGCCAACCTTAGTCTCTGTGCTTGGAAATCTGGGTTCCAACGTATTTGTTAGCGAGCGAGGGAGATGGGTAAAAATAGCAATAAAATAGGTAATAAAATAAAGAAATAAAATATATTACGTACATACCGATTGCACCACAACAAATCAATGACAAGTCAAAAAAACGTCAAATTTAGAAAACAAAACAAAAGCGAAAATAAAATAAATTAAAGAGGTCGGTTTCATCATCATCATCATCAGCCCATTTAAGTCCCCACTGCTGGGGCACGGGCCTCCCTCAATCACATGAGGGGTAATTGCCATACTCACCACGCTTGGCAGACGGGTTGGCGAGGGTTTTGAACTAAATGCAGAGTTTTCCTTCTCTGGGTGCTGATGATCATGCCAGCAGCTTTACCTTAGTCGCCTTTTACGACACCTCGGTTAGAGTGAGGGTGGCCTATTCTACTCTGCCGGGGACCACACGGCCACAAAGAGGTCGGTTTGCCACAGTAGTATTATCGCGGGTCTTCATCGTTGCTCTTTCCTTCCACTTCTCTTGCCTTTCTTTCATTCCCTTGATATATTAAACAATTTTTAGCCATTGTATTCGAACTTGTCTAGCTCGTTGAACAACCCTAGGAAAGTCTTATGACAGTAACTGAATGAGGAATGCCTGGACAGCATGGAGAAGGCCTGATTGCAACAAAAGATTACCATTTACCATCAGACCGTATCGGGCCGCATGCCCGTCTGCTTATTTTTTGTAATAAAAATAAAATAATTTATTGGCTTAAAATAAAATAATTTTATTGGCTTTAACAATGAAGCAGTCTTAAACTATAAGGACGGCAGTGTTCCCTTTTAAGCTTTAAATAGCCTGTGTCAGGGTATATAAAAAAGATGGAGTTCAGGTGTGGAGAATGCGATTTAGTAAACATAGTGTTGGACGATCTTAATTGATTCGAAATAACCATGGGAGTTTTCCTTCTCTGGGTGCTGATGATCATGCCAGAAGCTTTACCTTAGTCGCCTTTTACGACACCTCGGTAAGAGTGACTGTGGCCTATTCTACTCTGCCGGGAACCACACGGCGAGAAGGAAAACTCTACATTTATATCAAAACCCTCGCCAACCCGTCTGCCAAGCGTGGTGAGTATGGCAATTACCCCTCATGTGATTGAGAGAGGCCCGTGCCCCAGCAGTGGGGACTTAAATGGGCTGATGATGATGAACCATGGGAGAGCACACTTCGCCATGTAAGGGCCGGTGCGACTGGAGTGATACCACGGCCTCACAGAAAACCGAAGCAAAGCCTGCACAGTGCGAATCTGGGAGGAAGGGGTTGGCTGCACAGTGCACACTTAGTTATTGCGGGCGGCACATATTACAATTCTATAAAAATAGCTTCTGGCTTCTCCTGCTCGGTGGTTATATTAGCCATTTGCCTTTTCACCTAATTGGTTAAGTCTGGTTAATAACAGAGATATGTAAATGACACACGGTCTCAAAATTGATCGTGTTTAAAGTTTGACAACAGCTGACATCGTGTATTTCACGGCCTCATGTAAGTCCATAAACCGCTACTATTAATAGTGTTGCCATTAAAATTTATGAAATGTGTTGACAACATTTCGTTTTGTGAAGCTTTATTGTCACTTAATGCTTGTTACAATGTATTTTAAACTACCTTCGAGTACATTATGTTACTCGAACAGATAACGGGTTTAGACTAAACTACTCGTGTGCAAAATACTAAGTAGGTCTTAAGCTACTTAGTACTTTGCACTTGTGTTACGGATACTAGGCAACAGGGGAATTACAAAATATACAAATATATTCATAATATATATGTACGAGTCAACTCGAACATTTTATTGTATGACGTGTATTTTGATGATTCCGATGTACAGCCAACCTACTTTTGCAAGTTTATGTAAAATCAATGAATTAAAATCAGTGCATTAAACGCATTCGGCAGCTATACACGTCTTGTTATTAAATCCCATCAGCGGTTGATAGGGCGGCGCTGTCTGACATCTAGGCTACTTCTGGCATCTAGTACCGAACGGTACAATATATACTTAAACACTTAATCTTACACCCAGATACTGAACCAACACAAATAATCTTCACACGACGAATGTTTGTCCACAGTGGGGATCGAGCTTACAACCTTTGGCGTATAAGACAGGGTCACTACCTAATGCGCCATCCGGCCTGTCAAATAATACCTACTTAAGGTGACGGGTAGGGCACACTAGCGACGCCAATAGATTTTTATTTTTAGCTACTAAACCGGATCTATTTTAAACAATTTCAGGGTTATAACCTCTCGGCAAACCTATACTATTTATTTAATACTTATAGTTGACTGTTTGGTCTGCTTTTGCACTCGAATTTTGGATTACCGCCAATAGAGACCGTTTTTGGCGTGAATAAATTTTTCGCGTACAAAAACGGACCCATCATTTGTGCATGGTTATTTAATAAATAGTATAAGTGTTTGCCAAGAGGTTGTAACTCCAAAATCGTTTAAAATAGATCCGGTTTAATAGCTAAGAATTAAAATCGATTAGCGTCGTTAGTGTGCCCTACCCGTCACCTTAAATAAGTTGATGATAATAGATGAAACTTAAGATTTACCAATGATCTGTCGTAAATAAATGTCCAAGAAGTTTTACGATTTTGCCCTGATATAACGGTAAACAAATGTTGAAATAATGTTACGTGTTTAGAAAGAAGAAAGAAAGAAAAATTGATTAGTTAAATTTAAATTAAATTAAATTTATTAGATAAGTTTAGCACATCGATTTGTAGGTACTACCTATACTGGGCAGTGGATTGTTTTGGCTACCTGTGCACCTTGAATTCAGAAAACGTTTTGTATACAGAACATATGGCCCATGAACGTTTCGCCTCTTTGTTTTAATCGTTTATAGTAACATACATATTACTGCTCATAGTGTTAGAAATCACACATCCAACCGATGTACTTCCGTTGTTTTGATAAATCGTCTCTCAAAGAAAATTTGTCTCAAACGCAATCTAACAACCTTTTATTTAGTAATCCTCTTCGAAACCCTCAGTTTATTTGCCAATCTTTTTAAACCCTTGATTTGTTTTGACATATAATGACGTAGAAGGTGTGTCAAAATACATCTTGAGAGGGGAATGAAAAATTTAGGTAGGGGTGAAAATAAATAGATACGAGGAAGAAGGATTTAAAGCGGGGAGTGAAATATGACTTCTATCAAATAAAACACAAAATGCATACAAGTGTTTAAGAGGAACTTATTTACATACACGTAATACTGTTTTAATAAATGAAAAATGAAATGAAAAATGAAAAATATTTATTCTGTTCAGATACACATGTACATTACTGCTGTATTACATTTGGTAAATTCAAAAACTACAGATTCATAAAGGCAGTTATCCTGGACTCCACACTAGGATTCCCTGTGTCGTGGAGGCCAGTCTTCCCATATAAATTATTGCCATATTATATTATGTGTTATGGTGCATGTAAATGTATTGTATATCTTTGTTTGTAGTGTATTTTTTTTTTTTTTTATTATTATTTTTTTTTTTTTTTTAATTTTAAGGCTTTTATGAACTCTCAACCAAAACAAAACAAATTATACCTGCTTAGGTACTTGCATACACAGAACAGAACGACAGAACGAAACAAACGAATTCCTATTGAAACAGTGAAATTACTCCCGATTCGCATCTAAATACTCGGAATTCTCACGTAGCCAGTATTTTTTTCATTCAAGGACGAAACGTATTTACCGTTATATAAGCTCTTAAAGCAACATTTTCACCGTACCTACTTTAAAGTGCCTGAGAGAGTAATTGGCCATATCAAGAGTATAAATTCGCTAGGTTATTTGCATAAAATTTTACGATGATGAAACTCGTGTTTGGACTATTTCATTCCATGCAACGCGAATCTCAAAATACACCCTGAGAAAGTTGTAGACAAGGTTTAAAATCTTTTGGAAATTCCAAGGTGCAGATATGAAGATTAAAATGTATGAGGCATGTGTGGCTTCGAGGTGTTCTACGGAATCAATTACGGTATCTTTGATTTTGAAGCCGTGTGGTCCCGGCAGAGTAGAATAGGCCACCCTCACTCTTACCGAGGTGTCGTAAAAGGTGACTAAGGTAAGGCTGCTGGCATGATCATCAGCACCCAGAGAAGGAAAACTCTGCATTTACATCAAAACCCTCGCCAACCCGTCTGCCAAGCGTGGTGAGTATGGCAATTACTATGGAGGCCCGTGCCCCAGCAGTGGGGACTTTAATGGGCTGATGATGATCTTTGATTTTACGATAGCAAGGAAGGTTCTAAATGTTTCAAAAAAGTGAGCAGAAGCTTATCTTTTTTGGGAATCCTTTTAGAATTTATCGACCGAACTTGGTAGAATGAGACATTTAATAAACGTGCCTGGCGAGCGATAACAATTGAATGTAGTAGGTAGTATTTTTTGGATAAAGAGCTATATAAACTCTAAAAGTGAAGCAAAATGGGTAATTTTCATTTCGTTATTAAGAGGAATTTCTACAAGTTGATATTTCTATATTGATTTTTTACGACTCCTGGCAGTCGGTGTATTGTATTCATTTCAATAAATAATTTAATATATATTGTTATTTAAAACCCATCATAAAGGAAAAAGGCTGCCTCGCCACCGAGGCAGTGGTTAGTGAGTCACACTTTAAAGCGACGGCTGCGCAAGAGGCCCGGATTCTATCCACGAGTCGGGCCAATAATTTGTACCTAAGTTTTCGGTAAGAAATACTTAGTGTCAGCCCGGAGTCTGGAAGTTGGCGGTCTTGTACCCCCGTGCCTCGTAAAGCACGTTAAGCCGTTGGTCCTGCGCCCAATCCCTCTCCGGTCGTGTCACGCTGGTGTCTCATAGGAATACGAGTGTAAGGGAATAGAGAGTGCACTTGTGTTTGCGCACACACTTGAGCAATATAATATATCCTGCGTACGTGGCTGATCGTTGAGATTGGCTGCCGTAGCCGTAATCGGTTGGAGGATATTAAAGGAAAATAGGTAACTATTTTTTTATAATATGTCAAGTAACTTATTGATATAAGTAAGTAGTCAACAGTCGAATTCAGTCAAAGTCATAGTCACTCAATAAAACGCCGGTGTTTTACGTTTTATTGACCTACGGATTCAGCCCTTACCACTAAACATAATCGCGGGATTGAAGACTCTATTTGGTCCAAGCAAGTTGTCACGTGACGACTCACTCGACACTTAAGGTGACGGGTAGGGCACACTAGCGACGCCAATCGATTTTAATTTTTAGCTAATAAACCGGATCTATTTTAAATAATTTCGGAGATACAATCTCTTGGCAAACATTTATACTATTTATTAAATATACGTGCACAACTGTTGGGTCCGTTTTTGTACGTAAAAATTGCAATATTCCGCGTACACGAAACGCTTACGCGATGCAATCGACACCTTGCGCCTTCTATTGGTATAAAGTGGAACTAATGTCCCGAAAGGAAATATGGGCGGGTCACTAGTAGTTCATAAAATGATAGCTCATTCATCAAAATCAGCTGGGTAGTTTAGGCGGATCTTGGAACATACAAACATATGTACATACATAGACTGCTAAAATCATAACCCTTCCTTTTTGGCTTTGCAATAGTCGGGTAAAATCCTTAGCACTAATCAAAGTAAATACTTGCATTTTATGGCGAATTTCCATTTTTAGTATCAGGATACAGATACCTACTATCTGTATTAAACTTGTGAATTAATATTTATATTATATATATTTTATATTATAAAAAATAGTATTTTCTATCTTCAAATACCTTTTTACATTAGTGATTCTGACCGTTACTCTCTTTGACGTTAACATCGTTATTTCCACCTTCAAAACTGAATTTTATCGCAACGATAAATAAACAGGGTGTAATTCGATTGGTCGTCCACATTTCTCGATAAAAAGCTGAGTGAGTTTTCTTAAAAAGCTACGACTGAAATGGAATTCGTTTGGCAAGACTAAAGGAATCAATTGATTTCAGTAATTGATTTAGATACGAGTACCTATGTCCTTCTGTACAGTCTATATAGAGTTCTTTTCTCCATTATTTATTCAGCAAATAAGGCGCTGAAAATGTTTTTCTGGTATACTGTGACTTTGTGTACAATAAAGTGTTTATAGAAATCAGTGGAATAGAAAGCCTTAAGACCATTTTCTGTACTTTTTAGATCATGTTATTACTTAATTTAGCTATTCGTTTTAATTTAACTTTACCAATAGATGGCGTTAGCGCTCCTTCAGATTACCCAAACGCTTTGTCGTTTAAAGTACGTTAAGCCGTTGGTCTCAATCAATCAATCTTCGGTTGTGTCACGCTGGTGTCCCATCGGAATATAAGAGTAAGAAAATATATAAGGAGAGCGCACTTGTGTTTGCGCACACACTTGAGCACTATTATAGTAGCCGTAATCGGTTGGAGATATTATTATTATACATACTCCTTTCGCTTTTTCATGATATCGGTGAGAGCAGGACAGAGTTATATATGACAGACAAGTCACACGTTAGAAAGAGACTAACGTGAGAAATGTATAGATTTCGACATCTATCACCCATATCATGCTAAAGCAAAAGGGGTACCTATATATTTGTCATTATTTAAGTACCTCTTGTGGATTGTCATCATTACCTAATCTAAAATTACTTTGGAGCAATATCAGATGAAGTAAGGTTCATTATTAATTTTATTATCGACTTGTGCCCGCTCTCACTTCAATTAAGGTTTTGTTATTGGTTACAAACGTTAAAAAAAAGATGGCGCTGGATGTCGATTACACCGCAAAAGAGAGAGAGATAAAATAGAGATAATAAAGTAAGATAATAATAGTCTGGATTATCTGGAAGCCTTCTCGTTATCTATAAATAGATTTGAAACCTATCTATAATATTTATATAAGGGTAAATCCTACAGACTTCGGCAACGCTTATAGGTAATATGAAAACGCTAACCGCTTGCGCGATGTAATCGGCACCTCACCCCATCTATTGGTATAAAGTGGAACTTTTGTCCCGAAACGAAATATGGGCGGGTCACTAGTAGTTCATAAAATGATAGCTCATTCATCAAAATCGGCTGAGTAGTTTAGGCAGAATCATTGGAACATACAAACATATTACATAAAATACATACATTGACTGCTAAAATCATAACCCTTCCTTTTTGGGTTTGCCGCAATCGGGTAAAAACCTTAGCAATAATCAAAGTAAATTTTACGGATAGTTTCCATTATTATCAGGATACAGATACCTACTATCTGTATTAAAGTTGTGAATTAATATTTCTATTATATATATTTTAGACCTATTTATAATATGTATAAAAGCGTAAATCCTACAGACTTCGGCAACGCTTATAAGTCATATGAAAACACAAAACGCTTGCGCGATGTAATCAACACCCCACGCCATCTATTGGTATAAATTGGAACTAATGTCCTGAAATGAAGTGAGGGCGAGCGTAAAGCTTGTTTCATAATGTGTTCCTTATTCACAAAAACTCATACTGTTTTATGCCTGTTGTAATCATCTTGAAAGTAGGTGTTTTCCTTAGCACATGCTGATTATATTCCCTGGGGTAAATCAGTTCAATATTGCTGGAGTGTTTGTATATTCCGAGGGATATTATGTGGGCGTGCAAAGAATTATGTCTGGAATACCTGATTTGGCATTATGAACATACTCGTATTTATTTTGTAAAAGAAGTGACGGGTAGAAGTGTTTTAGACAAAACGTGTTGGCATGAAAACATGGGGTTAAATAAAAAAAGCCTTACCACATAAACATCAATCAGCTAATTCAGTTTTGTATGAGAAGGCGTGTAGGGATGAAAGCTTAAAGAATAAATACCTATAAATTTGATCGAATCATTTTTTTTCATGCTAAGAGGCGACAAACGAGCAAGCGAGTCACCTGATGGAAAGCAATCAACGCCGCTCGTGAACATCCACGAAATCAGAGAGATGGTGCCGTGGGAAAATTCTAGTCTAAAGTCGATACCAACAAATTTCTAGACGCACAAGATTATATTAGGTAAAAGGACACACAACTATGGACCTTTCTGCATTGAGTTTAAAGCGCAACAGTTGACACCTTTTAGTACCGTGATAGTATCGGCAAAATTGAATTTCGTTTCGAGCGCTGCTGATTGCTATTCACTGATTCAGCTAAATTGACTGCTCTGGTATATAACAGTTATATCAGTCATTGTTATAATGAGAAAATAATTTTGGCTAACTATTAAAATGAAACTTGGCCGATAGGGGTTTTTACCTACCCCTACCATACAAGATCACTGCGGATTGGACTTCATATACGTATCATTTCAGTTTTATTTACGGGAAAGCCAGTGGATATTTAGATAGTTGCACATTTACTTATAAAAAAAATTACACTTTACTGGACTGTGCTGATGGCTTAGGTTTAATTTTTTCATGTGATAAGTGCCAGACGAGTAGACAGCTCGCCTGATGGTAAGCGATTGCCGCCGCCCATGACCACCCGCGACACCAGTGAAGACACAAGTGCGCTGCCAACCTTTAAACCCCCCTTTCCCCCGGATGGGGTCTCCGGTACCCTCACTCAGGCAGCGAAACACAGCACAGCGCTGCTTCACGCCGGTTTTCTGTGAGGTCGTGGTACCAATCCGGTTGAGCCGGCCCATTCATGCAGATGCGTGGCTCCCCCATGGTGTGAAGCGTGGCTCTCCCACGGTAAACACGGAAATTAAACTATTAAAAGCAGTTGTCCATTGCTGAAAGTAGGGATAGTATGTTCCTACTACTTAGATCATAGATCTGGGGCACAATTCTCAGGCCACTCGAACAAAGTTCACATTCGAAAAAAGTTCGATGATCGATTTTTTTTCGAAGGAAACTTAATTTGTCTATTCTCAGAACTTCACAATCGAAATAGTTCGAATGAACGTCGCTCGATCTACGTTCAAACACTTCGAGTGCTAAGGACCGGTAGAAGTCGGAGTTGGTATACGAATTTACTTGTCATACTTCATTTTGAGGTTATCTGACAACTGAAGTGCGGGAGGGGAGTGCAAATAGCCAGTGCCGACTCGTTCGTCGTGGAGCGTGGTGCAAATTTTGAGGTTAGTAAAAATTTTGTTCAAACTAAATTTCGTAAGGTCTGTAAACAGTGTTTTAAGTATGAGATGATGTTCGATGTTATGAATTGTTATTGCTATAGTACTAATCTGATTAAACTCATGCGTTTTTTCGTGATTACAAAACATACAAAGTGTATGAGAATTTTTCTTGTAGGTACTTAGGGGTCCCTAAGTTCGGACACACTTAAAGTCCCCTAATGCCGGACAGTTTTAGAATAAGTTTATTTTGGTGGTGTTAATTTTTTAATTTTTTTGTTTTTCAGTTTCAACATGAGTAAACCTAAACCAAGATGTGTGGATACCCACAAATATGAAACATTGAAGAAAGCCATTGATAAAGTGATGTCAGGTTGTAGATCACTTCAATACAGAGGTTTTGTGATTTATAAAAAAATGTTTCCGATCATTACCAAAGTTTATCATAATTATGACTGATTTCCACATTTCTTAGTGATTTTTTTATTGTTATAATGATTAATATAAAATCGTTTATAAAAGTTATATTTTAGTTTAAAAATGAACGAAAAATTCACTGTCCGTCATTAAGGGACCTTTTTGAAACTGGTCATTGTTCTATGTTAGTTATTTCCTAATATCTAGTACATTTGAAGTAACATTTGAGATTGTTAATATATATGTGTTGATTAGTTATATAGTATAGAGTCGATTATGAAGAAATAAACAAAATAATCTATAACACCTTTTTTTTTATTTTCATTATTCCTTAAGTGTCCGGTTCTCGGGGACCTCCCCCTACACCATTCGAACTTATACAGTAGACTCGGAACATTCGTATACGAACTACCACACGGAAAAAGTTCCAGTGGCCTGAAAATCGTATCCCAGCCTTAGGATAATGCTGCGTCATAGATTGCAAGCTTTTCTCATAGTCTCTGCTAGGTACAACGATCGGCAGTTGGACCTAGCACACTATGCTTGTCAGCCAGTAGACTACTACTTTAGCGTGGTGATTCGAGGTTTAGTCCTTTTTTTATGATATAGGGAACAAACGAGCAGACGTATCACCTGCTAGTAAGCCATCACCACCGCCCATGGACACTTGCCACGCCTGGCTTTGACTTGTATGTTCTTGTCGTATACGATTCTTCAGAGAGAAAACGGCTATAGGACTCCTTTGTTGACTTTGATAGATTAGCCTTTTAAGGTTGAATAATTATTGCTTTAAAAAAGTTCGGTAAGTTTTTTTCTTTTTTTTATATTTAATAGCCAGACATTTGGCCACAATCTCACTTGATGGTAAGTGATGATGTGGACGAGGATGGATCATGCCTGTCTAGTAACAGGCTATTCACTCTTTACTTGAATAAGTTCAGATCAAGTTTTTGAATTTGTTAAAGCCAGTGAAACACAAATTAATGCTTTCTAGGTGTACAAATAGAAGACAATTTTGCATTATATTTCGTAAGAATCAAGCAAGCACTCGTCGTCAGTTCAATAGAACATAACAAAAACACCTTCTCTCGGTAAAGAAATATGTATCTCACGTAGCTTTAACCGTCAGACGCAGTAAGCCAGCGGATGACTGGTCCATTTGTGTGCCTGTTTATTACACCTGATCCGTGGGGAGCCTATGATGTCCTTTCTAGCAGTTCTCATGTAGTGAAGAGTAGTGGTGCAATATGTTACAAATATCGATAATTATGCATAGTTACGATTTGCGCAAGATTTGGACCGGCTCGACCGGAGTGATGCCACGGCCTCACAGAAAACCGGCGTGAAGCAGCACTGTGCTGTGTTTCGCTGCGTGTATGGCGGTACCGGAGGCCCGATCAGGGGAGAAAAGGGGAGTTTAAAGGCTGGTAGCGCACTTATGACTCCACTGGTGTTGCGGGTGTCCATGGGCGGCGGCAATCACTTGGGTGATCCGTCTGCTCGTCTGCCACCTATGTCATAAAAAAAACGATTTCTAGAGTAGCCGAGGATCGATCAACGTGGACTGCTACAGGCTAATGATAATAATTCAAAGTTAAGACTTGAGTCAGCATGACGTCATTTGCAGATGTACAAAATTCGGTTTCAATTTGAAAATTATTGCTAAGCTTCTTGCTAGCTTTTTTCAGTAGAAATAGATAGGTACTCCAATTCAGGTGTAGATTTTAAGAGAGCTTCTTCGAAATTTGACCTTCCGGTTTCTTCGCGTCTGATTTCCATGGGCTCAAATATATTGTTCAAATTAGAATTTTAAATTGAAATAAAAACACGTAAAGACACATACCCTTCTTTCAATTTAAACTTCTTCTTATTTCAATATAAACTTCTAATTTGAACAATATTTATGAGCCCATGGAAATCAGACGCGAAGAAACTGGAAGGTCAAATTTCGGAGAATCACCCTTAATATTATAATTTTTTTTATTCAACCAGTTGAATAAAAAAAAACAGTTTTTTTATAATTTTCAGTAGGTACCTATTACCTGCAAATTCTGTTTCTACCTAAATGAAAAAAAAAAACAGTTTTTATCGATAATTGGGAATTTTCACTCCACTCTGCCCTAGCGTTTCTGTCTAGTTGGGTGGGTACGTGACTGACTTTACTCGATGTTGTGTATTGCGGCTATTAATACTCTGTGGGGGATGAGTTAAGCGTTATTTCTTCACTGTCTAGCTTTGACTTGCTGTTGAAATTAAATGTTACGGTAACAATTAATATTGTTGTATTTTTTTATGTATAGGTAAGGCAGACGAACAGACGGATTCACCTGATGGTAAGCAATTGCCGCCGCCCATGGACACCCGCGACACCAGTGGAGTCAAGTGCGCTGCCAACCTTTGAACCCCCCCTATCCCCCGGATTGGGCCTCCGGTACCTCACTCACGCAGCGAAACACAACACAGTGCTGCTTCACTGTTCTTCACCGGTTTTCTGTGAGGTCGTGGTATCACTTCGGTCGAGCCGGCCCATTCATGCCAAAGCTTGGCTCTCCCACGGTAGAAATCTTAGAAATTGTATCTAGAGTATTTATATTAATATTCGGGTTCAGCTATTAGAATACCATTGAATTAAGCCCACGAATATCGTGCACGTAAGAGAATTGCACCTTATAGAGGAAAGATAATTTTCCGATACGCCTAGGGAAAAGACGGAAAATCAAAATAAAAAATCATAGAAAAGACATACCCACCCTATACTACCTACCTACCTACTTGATGTTATATATAGAATGTATTAAATACAAATAGAATATATAAAAAGCCATAAAAACAGACAATAAATAAATTAATTACAATATTGGTATACGGTAGAACTAACAACAATTTACAACCGCACGATAAGTTAACAAGAGTCAAATTATGATAATATGATATCAGTGTATCAGACCTAGTAATATGTCGCATTGCAATTGTATAATCCGCCGTATTACATTACGGCTAGCTGTTATCAAAACAGGGCCGTTTTGAAATGCAGCGTTTCAACGATTAATCGGATTGAATGCGGTTGAATAAAAATTGTCGGAATGTATTCGGCGCCATACGTCATTATATTATGTTGCTACATTGTGAAGTAATGAGTGAATTATACAATGAAAACGTGTAAAATATGTCAGTGAACAGTGACTTTAAGAAAAAAATACGTGATGAATTGTCATTTAAGCTAATGTTCCTTAACTTTAGTATCGGTAGTCTTTATGCGTATCAAAATAAGGGTCAATATTTTTTCTTAAGTAGCCAACTAAGTTAATCAACGACTCTGAGTCTGGCAGTTAATGGTGTTATTTTATAGTATGATCACCCTTTTATTAACCCTTGAGCCGTCGCGTGGGGTCTTTAAGAGCCTAGGTTTTAAAAAAGCACAAAATTGTGAAAGAAAGAAAGAAAAAAAATATTTATTATTATAGACATCACAACACAGAACACATAGCAATTATAAACAGAACACAATTTGGTACAAACAGAAAACAAAACATAAAACAATTAATATACTCTATACTCTGGTATGCGCCACCGCTTTGAACGTTTAGGTACCTTCGCTTTAGCGATTGTCAACTCTGCGCCGGCGAGCACACGCGCCGTGTAATATAGACGTGCTGTTGCGCGCGAGGCTCCCAGCGACCTCTAGCGACGGATCACGTAAGTAAAAACTTGCGGTTTTTTATCATTAGAAATCAAGTCAACGCTGCTATGATGGGAATAGGCATAGTCACGCCCTGTTGGTCTAGTGGTTTAAGTACCGGGCCGTGATCTCGGGGTCCTGGGTTCGATTCCCAGGTCGAGCAAAAAGTATGTTTCGAATTTTTCGAACATAGCTCGGGTTTGTGATCACCAATCCGCATTTGGCAAGCGTGGTATATCTGATTATTTTCATTTTATTTCCTAGAAATATATAACGGGATCTCATTTTAATAGATGAACGTCAGCAGCAACTCATTCTGACATTGTTAGAAAAACTTGATGAAGAGATTTTCGGGTGGTCAGGAAGACGAAGCCATGAACCTGGTGTACAGTGGTCAATTTAGTGAATATGACACAAATTCAGAGCAAGAATGCGAGGAATTGAATCTGATTCATGATATGTCATGTAACATATGTCCGACACATACCAAATCTGTTTGTACCGTTGTATCGCTAATGAAAATTAGGCTTATTTTCAAAGAAGAAAAGATTATGTTTATTTGTTTTCTATTCTATAGATGTTTAGTTTATAAGGTACTTAACCTAAATTCCATTTGTTATGCTTAAAGAAAAAAGTGAAAATATCTTTAATTTTTTTAGAAGATTTAAGTTTTTGTTATGTGATGATTAATTCCAAATAAAAATAGTTCCTAACTTAAATTTATTTTTGTAGTGTAGTTTTGTATAACAGTTGCAATAAATATCAAAAAATATATTTTTGTTTAATTTCTTACATTATAAATATATTATTCCTAGTCAAACATAAAAAAATGGTCAAAATATTATGATTACAAAGTTTGGGGTCTTTAGAGACCCCATGCGACGAATCTCATATGTGAAAAGTACTAGTAGTTACGACGCGGCTAAACGTAGGCCGTTCCTTATTGAATAACGTATCGCAATGACGATCCAGCTAATCATTGAACCGCTGCATTTTAAAACGTTACTGTTTTTGATGACAGCTGGCCGTAATGTAATACGGCGGATTACATAATGTGACTGCAACACATTTATTACGTGGCCTGATTACCTTTAGGGTCACAATGCCTTGCTCGATTTATAGGTAGGATACTAGAAAGTAACAGATGGACAGTCTAACGTACACGGGAATTTAGTCTTCGTAAGCGGTAAGGCGGTGGTGACCGGTACAACTAGTATAACGTGCTTTAACATTTAGATCAGTTGCAAAGGCACTATCGCGGCGCATGCGCGTGTTTGTGTAAAAGTGATTAAAAACTAGATTTTTGACATAGTCTTGTTCAAAATGGAATGGCATACAACAGCTGATGGTAAGTTATTTTTATTTTTGAGTGTTGTGGTATGGTGTAGTTCTACTTGGGACCAAAGTCCCCGTACTACATACTTATGCTTTGTCTTATTTTTTCTTGCAATTTTCAATATTTTGATAGTATTACACTGTGGTATTACATATACTGTATGTATGTACGGTGAACTGTGTAACCCAAGCCAATATAGTATTAAAAAAAAGTGAAAAACATGGTTTCTTTTTTTTTACTCAGCTCGAATAATGCAATTTTGATGTCGTATTCATTTTATCTTTGATTAACATTATTCTTTTATTTCGTGAAGTCTTTATCTCACTTCACTTTGCAATTGTTTTTTAAATTTCAATGTGATATGTGGCAAAAGAGTAGACGGATCACCTGATGGTAAGCAATTGCCGCCGCCCATGGACACCCGCGACACCAGTGGAGTCAAGTGCGCTGCCAACCTTTCAACCCCCCCTATCCCCCGGATTGGGCCTCCGGTACCCTCACTCACGCAGCGAAACACAACACAGTGCTGCTTCACTGTTCTTCACCGGTTTTCTGTGAAGTCGTGGTATCACTCCGGTCGAGCCGGCCTATTCATGCCAAAGCTTGACTCTCCCATGGTAGAAATCTTAGAAATTGTATCTAGAGTATTTATATTAATATTTGGGTTCAGCTATTAGAATACCATTGAATTAAGCCCACGAATATCGTGTACGTAAGAAAATTGCACCTTATAGAGGAAAGATAATTTTCCGATACGCCTAGGGAAAAGACGGAAAATCAAAATAAAAAATCATAGAAAAGTCATACCCACCCTATACTACCTACCTACCTACTTGATGTTATATATAGAATGTATTAAATACAAATAGAATATATAAAAAGCCATAAAAACAGACAATAAATAAATTAATTACAATATTGGTATACGGTAGAACTAACAACAATTTACATCCGCACGATAAGTTAACAAGAGTCAAATTATGATAATATGATATCAGTGTATCAGACCTAGTAAAATGTCGCATTGCAATTGTATAATCCGTCGTATTACATTACGGCTAGCTGTTATCAAATACAGGGCCGTTTTGAAATGCAGCGTTTCGACGATTAGTCGGGTTGAATGCGGTTGAATAAAAATTGTCGGAATGTATTCGGCGCCATACGTCATTTAATACGGCTAACCATAATTTTATATTAACAGCCTCTGGCGCTGAATGAAATAACGACAACAATGGCGTTAGTTTCAGAAAATATGTTGCTACATTGTGAACTAATGAGTGAATTATACAGTGAAAACGTGTTAAATATGTCAGTGGACAGTGACTTTAAGAAAAAAATACGTGTGAATTTATTGATTATCATACGATATTAACGGCCGCACTCAGAGACGTCATTTAAGCTAATGTTCCTTAACTTTAGTATCGGTAGTCTTTATGCGTATCAAAATAAGGGTCAATATTTTTTCTTAAGTAGCCAACTAAGTTAATCAACGACTCTGAATCTGGCAGTTAATGGTGTTATTTTATAATATGATCACCCTTGAGCCGTCGCGTGGGGTCTTTAAGAGCCTAGGTTTTAAAAAAGCACAAAATTGTTATACTCTGGTTTGCGCCACCGCTTTGAACGTTTAGGTACCTTCGCAAAAGTAATCGCCGGCGCAGAGTTGACAATCGGTGGGTAATTTGCGTACACGTGCCGTGTAATATAGACGTGCCGTTGCGCGTGCGGCTCCCAGCGACCTCTAGCGACGGATCACGTAAGTAAAAAACTTGCGTTTTTTTAAGTGACTTCGGCATTTGAGTTCTTGTTATGCTTATATCTGATTTTAAAAAAAAGTATAGTAAAGTATCAGCCTATATACTGTCCCACTGCAGGGCGAAGGCCTCCATCATAGAAATCAAGTCAACGCTGCTATGATGGGAATAGGTATAATCACGCCCTGTTGGTCTAGTGGTTTAAGTACCGGGCCGTGATCTCGGGGTCCTGGGTTCGATTCCAAAAAGTATGTTTCGAATTTTTTAAACATAGCTCGGGTTTGTGATCACCAATCCGCATTTGGCAAGCGTGGTATATCTGATTATTTTCATTTTATTTCCTAGAAATATATAACGGGATCTCATTTTAATAGATGAGCGTCAGCAGCAACTCATTCTGACATTGTTAGAAAAACTTGATGAAGAGATTTTCGGTGGTCAGGAAGACGAAGCCATGAACCTGGTGTACAGTGGTCAATTTAGTGAATATGACACAAATTCAGAGCAAGAATGCGAGGAATTGAATCTGATTCATGATATGTCATGTAACATATGTCCGACACATACCAAATCTGTTTGTACCGTTGTATCGCTAATGAAAATTAGGCTTATTTTCAAAGAAGAAAAGATAATGATTATTTGTTTTCTATTCTATAGATGTTTTAGTTTATAGGTACTTAACCTAAATTCCATTTGTTATGCTTAAAGAAAAAAGTGAAAATATCTTTAATTTTTTTAGAAGATTTAAGTTTTTGTTATGTGATGATTAATTCCAAATAAAAATAGTTCCTAACTTAAAAATTTATTTTTGTAGTGTAGTTTTGTATAACAGTTGCAATAAATATCAAAAAATATATTTTTGTTTAATTTCTTACATTATAAATACATTATTCCTAGTCAAACATAAAAAAATGGTCAAAATATTATGATTACAAAGTTTGGGGTCTTTAGAGACCCCATGCGTCGAATCTCATATGTGAAAAGTACTAGTAGTTACGACGCGGCTAAACGTGGCCGTTCCTTATTGAATAACGTATCGCAATGACGATCCGGCTAATCATAAACCGCTGTATTTTAAAACGTTACTGTTTTTGATGACAGCTGGCCGTAATGTAATACGGCGGATTACATAATGTGACTGCAACACATTTATTACGTGGCCTGATTGCCTTTAGGGTCACAATGCCTTGCTAGATTTATCGGTAGGATACCAGAAAGTAACAGATGGACAGTCTAACGTACACGGGAATTTAATCTTCGTAAGCGGTAAGGCGGTGGTGACCGGTACAACTAGTATAACTTGCTTTAACATTTAGATCAGTTGCGAAGGCACTATCGCGGCGCATGCGCGTGTTTGTGTAAAAGTGATTAAAAACTAGATTTTTGATATAGTCTTGTTCAAAATGGAATGGCATACAACAGCTGATGGTAAGTTTTTTATATTTTTGAGTGTTGTGGTATGGTGTAGTTCTACTTGGGACTAAAGTCCCCGTACTACATACTTATGCTTTGTCTTATTTTTTCTTGCAATTTTCAATATTTTCATAGTATTACACCGTGGTATTACATATACTGTATGTATGTACGGTAACTGTGTAACCCAAGCCAATATAGTATTAAAAAAAAAGTGAAAAACATGGTTTCTTTTTTTTTACTCAGCTCGAATAATGCAATTTTGATGTCGTATTCATTTAATCTTTGATTAACATCATTCTTTTATTTCGTGAAGTCTTTATTTCACTTCACTTTGCAATTGTTTTTTAAATTTCAATGTGATATGTGGCAAAAGAGTAGACGGATCACCTGATGGTAAGCCAAATACACATGTGGAGTCATAAACAAGTGCGCTGTTAATATTTTGCATTTCCGCTTGTTCATTGACGTACGTAACAACAACATATCAATGTATGCAAAACTGTAAATTTTCTTAATTCGATTCTCTCCTTAATATCAAACACGTTCGGTTCAATATCAATTGAGGAATTTTGACATATTGTAGTAACCTCATGTGTGGCTGTCTGTACATACTTACTTTCTACATTAATCCTGATTGACCTCACAGTATGTTTTGCTTCGGGAAAGTAGAATAAGTCCATGCATGATATGCTGTGATCAGAAAGCTAGATACAAGTCTCCAGTCCACCATTAAAGATTTTTTTTTTATTATTTGATAGGTGGCAGACGACCTAACGGTTCACCTGATGTAAAGCAATTGCCGCCACCCATGACCACCCGCGACACCAGTGGAGTCACGAGTGCGCTGCCAACCTAAACCTCCTTTACCCTGGCTGGGGCCTCGGGTACCCTCACTCGCAGCGAAACACAGCACACGCCGGTTTTCTGTGAGACCGTGGTATCACTCCAGTCGAGCGGCCCATTCTTGCCGAAGCGTGACTCTCCCACTCTCATGATGAGGCTTTCTTTAAATGTCTTAAATTCTCGACTATCAATAAAAATAATAATGTCACCTCTAGTGGACCGAACAAACGTCCTCAAATATCATTAAAACCGAGTTAGAAAAATTATTCCCAAGTTTTGAAAGGAAAAGTATTCGGCTTAAGTTGTTGAACCCGGAATTGGAAATAATAAGAACATCAGAAGGAATAAAATCGTATTTTTTCTTTTCTAGGCAAATACAGAATAGAATCACTGTCAGCTGCCACAGTCCCAGGAGCTTTAGATGTAGGTAAAATACCATTTTTAACCCCCGACGAAAAATCGAAGAAAATGGCGAATACTATACATCTTCAGTATACATATTATGCTATATATACTTGAGTGGGGTGCCTGTGGAAAGCGGGAACAGCTTTGTAGTTAAGTATTATAAAATTAGAGTTTCTTTGACAACCCGTTTGGAACAGTGGTAGTGAACGCTGCCTTTGGTCCAAGGGTTGCGGGTTCGATCCCCGCACAGTACAAACATTTGTGTGCGTGAACGTGTCTGTTTGCATTGGTCTGGGTGTTTTATATGTATTATAAGTATGTATTTACAAAAGAAAAGTATTATATGTATATATTTGTAATTCCACTGTTGATTCTGATATCCGTAACACAGGTGCTTGAGCTACCTACTCGTATGTTGAAGTCAGATCAATGTATGTCATCATCATCATCATCAGCCCATTTAAGTCCCCACTGCTGGGGCACGGGCCTCCCTCAATCACATGAGGGGTAATTGCCTTACTCACCACGCTTGGCAGACAGGTTGGCGAGGGTTTTGAATTGCAGAGTTTTCCTTCTCTGGGTGCCAATGATCATGCCAGCGGCTTTACCTTAGTCGCCTTTTACGACACCTCGGTAAGAGTGAGGGTGGCCTATTCTACTCTGCCGGGGACCACACGGCTTTACGGCTGTCAATGTATGTGATGTTGTGAAAATATTTATTTATTTAAAAATGGAGAAAAAAATTAAAAAACATTAAAAAGTCTAAAAATAAATTGAAACTGCTGTCCTGCATATTCAATGAACATTTTGGCTTAAGGTGACGGGTAGGACACACTAGCGACGCCAATCGATTTTAATTTTTAGCTACTAAACCGAATCTATTTAAACGATTTTGGGATTAGAACCTCTCGGCAATCGCTTATACTATTTATAAATAACCATGCACAAATGTTGGGTCCAACGCGTACGTGAAAAATCGCCACGCCAAAAATGGCCACTTTTGGCGTGAATCAATTTTTCGCGTTCAAAAACGGACCCAAACCCTTGTGCATTTTTATTTAATAAAAAGTATAAGTGTTTGCTGAGAGGTTGTTACCCCGAAATTGTTTAAAATGGATCCTGTTTAGTAGCTAAAAATTAAAATCGATTGGCGTCGCTAGTGTGCCCTACCCGTCACCTTAATTGTTATCGCGTCGGGGGACCGCTCCTTATCTTCTTATAAAATGTATGTTTTTACTAAACGTTATGCCAATATTAATTATGTAGAGCGGCCCCTCACGCGTTAATATTTAATCAAAAATATTTATACGTAGGGCAGTCAACAGCATCTTCAATAATTTTAGGACTTTTTAAATTTTTGTCGGGGGTTTTTAAATTTAAATATTTTTTCAAATAAATAACTTTATTATGTAAGAGTAAAAAATTGGGCGTGTGGTCCCCGGCAGAGTAGAATAGGCCACCCTCACTCTTACCGAGGTGTCGTAAAAGGCGAATAAGGTAAAGCTGCTAGCATGATCATCAGCAACCAGAGAAGGAAAACTCTGCATTTTTATCAAAACCCTCGCCAACCCGTCTGCCAAGCGTGGTGAGTATGGCAACTACCCCTCATGTGATTGAGGGAGGCCCGTGCCCCAGCAGTGGGGACTTAAATGGGCTGACGATGAATACCCTCCAACCGATTACGGTTACGGCGGCCAATCTCAACGATCGGCCACTTACCTAACAAACGCTCAGTTACGCACGCACACAGACGCACACTTTACGGATTCTAAGGTCCCATCGGAGTACAATCGTAGGAAATTCAGGGTTGTCAATTATACTCGAGTGCCGCTAACTTTATTTTGGTAGAGAAAATAAGTAGATACATTATTAGGAAGGGGGGATCGAAATTGACTGTTGACTGCTGTAATTTACAAATCACGATCACAATTACATTTTTATCTTCTGTGGCACAGAGCTGCTTCACGCCGGTTTTCTGTGAGGCCGTTGCTCTCCCTCAGTAATATCTGACTTCCTCCATAATAATATACTTTCGATGAAGTTTTGTTTGAACAAGTTGCAAGTAGTTTCATTGAAACACAAACTTTTAGAGTATCACGTCACTGGCAACTCCCGCCCGTGGATACAGTCTCTAACTCAAAGTTAATTAGCGGGATTTCATCGTGTTCCATCAAACTTAAATACAAAGTTATATTTTGGTAACTACGTTTAATGTTAGTGTAAGTTTCTCAAAAGCACTTTGCTGAACGTGGCGAAACTGAATGCAATTAATAAACGATAGAGGTATCAATGTTAGCTGAGGATATATTTAGGAGGCACGCCCTGTGGCTAGGGGCGTTTAAGAATACTGCCAAGGTTTTCCCGGCCTATCGTAAGAGGCGACTAAACGGGCTTTCGAAGTACGTGAGTGTATCCACTGCTGGGGAGTGGCTTGCTCAGCATACGACTCCGCGGGGGATGACATTACTGGGTGTCCTGGTAGGTCGTACAGCGTTGAAGGGCTGTATTGCGCCAGGTAGGGGTGAAGCGGCGAGCGCGATTAGGCTGTAGGGTTTCCTACCGAGATGAGATGGTAAATCCCAAAGCCTCGCTCACCGACGTAGAGTGGCCAGTCTATCGGTTTTTTATAGGATGCATTTTGGAGAGTGTTCGAATGAGCTTCACGACCTGATACCACCTTCTCCTTTCTACCACCGGACATTGCGGAAGACGACAGGAATCCACCCTTACACTGTGCAAGTTCCACCAGCTCGTACTAAGCGGTTCGCTTCCTCTTTCTTGGTACGAACTGCTAAGGAATGGAACAACTTGCCGGCTTCTGTATTCCCAGAGAGCTACAATTTGGGTGTCTTTAAGTCGAGAGTGAATAGGCTTCTTCTGGGTAAGCACGCTACATCTTAGACCTTATTATCACTTTCCATCAGGTGAAATGAGGTCAAGTGCAAACCCATTTAATATATAAAAAAAAAAAAAAGATTTCCAAGATGGACACCCCAGGGATTTTAGTTAGGGTTTGAGTCCCACACACCACCTTGTTCCCTACATGTAACAAAGTGACGGCATGATGGTTTCCCCTGGGATTATTAAAAATAGGGTTATATTTAGGAGTCTCTTGATTCATGATTAAGGTCCAAACTGTGGAACTTGTTGCCAATAACAGTGATTCAGAACGGATATGACCTGTTATCTTTCAAGAAATAAGCCTACGCATGTAAATAGGTTAGGTTCACTTACAGAAAACCTGCGCGAAGCTGCACTGCACTGTGTTTCACTGCGTGAGAGAGAGTACTGGAGTCCCAATCCGGTGGCAAAGGGGAGTTAAAAGGTCGCTTACCATAAGGTGATTCGTTTGCTCGTCTGCCACATATTACATAAAAAAAAACAAAAAAAGATCAGTAAAAGCTGGCAAAGCATGCGCGATGCTTCGAGTGGTGCAGATGATCACTTACCATCAGTGTGTTTTATGCTAAATTTAAGTAGACTGTGGGCTAGCCTCATCGCTAGAAAGACGGACTTAAAGAGATGGTAGAATTTGAGACCATGGGGCAAAAACGCCCACAAGGAAGGCCATAGATGCGTACGACGACATAAAAATAACAGTGGGAGGAGTTAAAAGTAACAAAGTCGCCAAGATCGTAAGAGATGGCTTATTGAAATTGGCTTTTTTATGTGATAGATGGCAGATGAGCAGACTTTATCACATATTAATGATTGTCAAATGTTTGTATTCTTTTTTATTTACTATGAATAACTTTAGAGGCGACGCTCACTCTCTATTATATCTGTCTGTCACCTTTGTTACGGATATCAAAACCAACAGCGGAATCACAAATATAATATATTTAATACTTTTTTTGTAAATACATACTTATTATACATAGAAATCGCCCAACAGAATACAATAGAATCTATTGCATATTTCTACGTTCATTTATGTTCTAGATGGGGTTTAGGATATATTAAAAAAAAACGTAATTCATTATAGGAAACCTGCTCAAAACACCGGGCAGTTTCAGGTGAGAAAAATCGATATCATCTCTTGACATTGAGTTAAATCTATACTATTCACCAATGACAAGATAGAAAAATACTTACTTACTAACTCTGAGCAGAATAACGACACGGACACAATAGAAGAAACACACTTGAAATAAATGTTCTTGAAGCGACCTTGTGTAATTTACTTAAGTCTGCATAAGCCATCGCTAACTTGCTTTTCTTAGATGGTTAACACTACAGATTTACATATTTTTAATTAGCAATGGACTAAGTATTGTAATAAATATACTTGTACAAGTTTTAAACATCTGTTAATAGGTAACTTTACGGAAAATTTCATCATTTGATTCTCATCTTTTTATTACGAGCACATTTGGTTCATTGGGTAGGTATCTGTTAGGGTTGTTACTCGAACAATCGATCGATAGTCGACTTGAGATTGTAAGATCCATGATTAAGTTTCTTTTACGTATAAGTTACAAAAAAAACTCTATTTGGTGCCTTAGATTTAAAAGTAGATAACCAAAATATTTGTTTCAGGTAATAAAAACAGCGTTTTGTCAAGATGAGGCCGTATCAATAGGAAGTGAAGTTAACAAGAATCCAGTGGCTATAGAAGAACTATTAGAACTATGCGCGGACGCAGCCCTAGACGGTGTATCTTTAGTTGCTGTCGCAATAGATACAGGGGAAGTCGTTGCAGCTGCAATCAACAAATTGCAGGTGATATGAAACATTCTGTATTTGCGTTGCACTTGAAATTGTTAAATAGTAGTTCAATATAACCATTACCATTTATTAAATAATTTAATTACTGACTTTTTATGTGATATGTGGCAAACGAGCAGACGGATCACCTGATGGTAAACGAATGCCGACGCCCATGAACACCTGTAACACCAGTGGAGTGACAAGTGCGCTGCCAACCTTTATACTCCCCTTTCACCCCGGATTTGGTACCGTCTATGTGGTGTCGGTATGAAGGGACCGTGGGAGAGCCACGCTTCGACATGAATGGACCGGCTCCACCGGAGTGATACCACGGCCTCACAGAAAACCGGAGTCCTCACTCCCCCAGCGAAACACAGTACAGTGATGCTTCACGCCGGGTATCAGTGAAGTCGTGGTATCACTCCGGTCGAGCCGGTCTATTCATGCCGAAGCGTGGCTCTCCCACGGTCACGGCTTTTAGTTAATAGTCGACTGATTGCTAATAAAGCATCGAAAGGCCACTTAGAAATCGGTTTACGTGTTTAATCAAGAAAATATAAACTATTAATTTTCATCATCGTCAATTTCCCGGTGTACAACCCTTTAGCAAGGAATCAAGATTTCAGGATTAAGAGCCTTGATTTGAAAGTTAACCACGAAGCATTCACAGGGTATATGTATGTGAGAAAAAACGAAACGCTTGTGCGATTCAATTTTGCACAGCTCCATCTGTTAAGCAATGTTGAAAGTAAAATGTACTTACCCTAGTTTTTAGTGTATTTGTATTGCTTTTGTTGAACGGTGACTGTTGAACTTGTACACACTGTTGATGCCACAGCCCAAAGATATGCTCTTAAAAAGAAATGATTTTCTACAGGTAGCCGCATCAGATTCAACAGAGAAGCCGTTTTTCGAAATATTCGCCGAAGAACGTTGCACACAGGCGTCGTCCCGCTCTCTCATACAATTTATGGCAAATGTTGATGGGAGATGCAATCTTTTCGAAAAGTAAGTTATTCTCGATGTTTATCTCCTGTAAGTTGAGTCTTGTTTAAGATGACGGGCGCACTAGCGACGCCAATCGATTTTAATTTTTAGCTACTAATCCGGATATAAACAATTTCGAGGTTACAACCTCTTGGCAAACACTTATACTATATATTAAACAACCATGCACAAATGTTGGGTTGTTTTTCGTACGATTTGGCTTAACATTTTTGAAGGGTTATTAAATATTTGGACGACCCGTTTGGAACAGTGGTAGTGAACGCTGCCTTTGGTCCAAGGGTTGCGGGTTCGATCCCCGCACAGTACAAACATTTGTGTGCATGAACATGTCTGTTTGTATTGGTCTGGGTGTTTTCTATGTATTATAAGTATGTATTTACAAAAGAAAAGTAGTATATGTTTATATTTGTAATCCCACTGTTGATTCTGATATCCGTAACACATGTGCTTGAGCTACCTATCTCGGAGTCAGATCAATGTATGTGACGTTGTGAAATTTTATTTATTTATTTATATTTAGTATAAGTGTTTGCCGAGAGGTTGTAATCCCAAAATTGTTTAAAATAGATCCGGTTTAGTAGCTAAAAATTAAAATCGACTGGCGTCGTTAGTGTGCCTTACCCGTCACCTTAATTTATAACTTCCGCAACTTGTTTATGCCTTTGTTTGGTTTTGTTGACATATTCGTGGAGATCTGACATGTACGAGTCCTTTAATATGGGACCTGTTTGTTTCGTGGTAAGTTGAATATAGGGATTGTAAGGTTTTAGATACGCTAAGCCGTGTGGTCCCCGGCAGAGTAGAATAGGCCACCCTCACTCTTACCGAGGTGCCGTAAAAGGCGACTAAGGTAAAGCTGCTGGCATGATCATTAGCACCCAGAGAAGGAAAACTCTGCATTTCAAAACCCTCGCCAACCCGTCTGCCAAGCGTGGTGAGTATGGCAATTACCCCTCACTCATGTGATTGAGGGACACCCAGACCAATGCAAACAGACACGTTCATGCACACAAATGTTTGTACTGTGCGGGGATCGAACCCGCAACCCTTTGGGTCAAAGGCAGCGTTCACTACCACTGTTCCAAACGGCGCCAGTGCGCCAGCAGTGGAGACTTAAATGGGCTGATGATGATGATGATGATGAGATACGCTAGTGAACGCGTTATATTATGGAAATTAAAGTATACAGATAACAGTATTATTTTTTTTGTTACTAATTTTGTTATTACTTGCCTGACTCGCTAACGCAGTGGTTATTGGGTAGCTTTTTTTGAACTTTGAAGCAACGGCTTCGCAAAAGGTCCCGGGTTCAACCCCCAGTTTTGCCAAAAAATTGTACCTAGGTTTTTGAAAGGAAATTCTTAGTGTCAGCCCAGAGTCTGAAATTTGGTGGTATTGTACCCCCGTATCTCGGAAAGCACATGAAGCCGTTGGTCCTGCGCCCAATCCCTCTCCGGTCGTTTCACGCTGATCCCATCGAAATATGAGGGTAAGGGAATCGAGAGTGTACTTGTGTTTGCGCACACATTTGAGCACTGTAATATATCCTGCGTACGTGGGTGCTCGTTGATATTGGTCACTGTAGCCGTAATCGGTTGAAGGATTATTATTACTTGAACTGTCTAAATGTCTGTTGTTATATTAATTTATTTGGAAACAAAGAATTATCTAAATAACACACTTAAAAATTTCATCTCGTGTTCAGGTGGGTCCCGCCTGAACACGACATAAAATTTTTAAGTGTATTATTTACTTAAGAATAAATTGCAAAATATTGCTAAAAAATATCATCTCAAGAATTATCTATACCTGTAGATACAAAACATATATTTATGTGTATTTTTCAGGTGCGGAGTCGATTGCAGTTTGGAAATAATGTTTCTGGCTACATATCGGGAACACAGAAAACAAAAACTGGGAGAGTTGCTTTGCACGTTTTCAATAGAATTGGCAAGAAAATTAAAATATGGACCAGTTTCTGTTATCACCGTTGCAGATCTTGGTCCAAAATATTCAAACATGAAATCGAGATCAGTGACAAAAATACCACCGAAAATCTGTCAAGCAATATGGACAGGCCGGCCTACACAAAAAATTGGAAAGAAATTGAATTTCACTGTTTATTTAACGGTTTCATTCGACGAGTTTGTTTTTGAAGGAAAAACGTATTCAGAGAGAATAGGCCCAGAAGATCCGTTTTGTGAAGTAGTTGCCTTAGCTATTTAGACACACCTTTCTGTTTTAATAACTATGTGATAAAAATGTGAGCTTATTTTTCTCATTTCAATTTTTTTGTCTATTGAGTATTTATTTTATTCTCACCAATAAACTTTATAAGAAAACTATAATAATATATATTTTTTAATCAGCCTATAAACTGTCCCATCATCATCATCAGCCTATCGCAGTCCACTGCTGGACGTAGGCCTCTCCAATTGTTCGCCACTGTGATCTATCCATGGCTTCTCGCATCCAGCTCTTGCCAGCCATCCTGCGCAGCTCGTCCCCCCACCTAGCCAGAGGGCGCCCTACATTACGTTTGCCAAGACGCGGTCTCCACTCTAGAACTCGTTTACCCCATCGGTTGTCGGTTCTGCGGCTAATATGGCCAGCCCACTGCCACTTAAGCTTGCTAATTCGGTGAGCAATGGCGATGACTTTGGTTCTCTGCCGGATCACCTCATTTCGTATTCGATCTCGGAGAGAGACGCCGAGCATTGCTCGTTTCATAGCCCGCTGAGTAACCTTTAACTTAAAACTGTCCCACTGCAGGGCCTCCATCATAGAAATTAAGTTATCGCTACTATGATGGGATTGGGCTTAATCACCACGCTTGCCAAATGCAGATTGGTGATTACAAACCCGAGCTATGTCCGAAAGATTCGAAACATACTCGTACTTTTCGCTCGACCTGGGAATCGAGATCACGGCCCGGTACTTAAACCACTAGCCCAACAGGGCGTTTGTATGATACCTTATGATGTTCTCAAATTTTTGTAAAGAAATAAGCAACGAAACAATGCCGCATCAAAAAAAAATCCATCTGTGTATTATGGAATTCCATTGGTGTCTTATATTCGTATTCCTAATGCTTGAAATTAGTTAAACTCTTAAAATCTTGTATAATAATTGTTTTTAAACATTGTTTTCTGTAATTTGACTTAAATCACCTTCGGTTCTTTAATTAAAATTCTAACATTAAATAACCTTTACAAGGATAAGCTGCTGTGAGTACTGTGACGGTAACCCGTGTTAAAAGAGCACATTATACAAATAGTTGCAATCTGGATGGATACTTACTTTTATGACCAACCGTAAATAAATATTATAATTACAACAGTGAGCCATTACAATCCTATAAAATGTAAATGCGAGCTGCCAACAATCGGCTGTAATGGAATAATCGCGGGACAGGCGACTGTCGATGCCGATTCTGAATCAATTAACAAGAACCAATTTGCTCGCAGTCCGACGATGCAATTACCTAGTCCGTCACTGGAGGCGTGATGTCAATGTAACTGCGTGCTTGCAATGGGAAGATGGAGACAATAATAGGTCCTTTAGTATATCTTGTTAAACAGTTTGCGTGTTTGCAATGAAAAGACGGAGACTTCCCCAAGGCACAATAATAGGTCCCTTATTATTTTTAGTCTAGAAGTAGTTTGACAAAAGCATTTACCTCTTCTTTTAGGTACAGAAACATAACCACGTGCATGCAGTTAAAAAATAAAGGCTCCTGTAAAGCACAATAATGTAGGTCCATTATGTTACTTATATACTTTACGTTGTGTAACAAAGTATCATAATTTTGGTGAGGACATTTTCGCGGCGCAGGCGTTGCTTCAGTTTTCAGTTAGGCCTTGGAAAGTATCATTCCGGCCGAGACGGTACATTCATTCTAAAGCATGGCTTAACACGGTTATACGGTCATAGTGTCATGTCACCCTTGTGTGCCATTAAAATATGACAGTGTTTGCTCTCACTATAATATCCTGACTGGCTGGAGGACATAATTATTAAATCTTCCAATGTTGATACAAAGCCCTAAGGGCCTGTCTGGGTAGACAGATGTCTTTTTAGTAGTCAGTAATGGCTCGTGTATGTAAATCCCTCAGGGTTTAAAGGCTCGTATATATGTAAAATACATAGCGATAAGTCTCATAATGACGATCAATATACTACTCGTGCACACAAATACGAAAATATGAACTTTTCCTATAAATATTTTATTCTATAAATAAATAAAATAAATTGGGACTACGTCACAGACATTGTCCTGGTCCCAAACTAAGAATTTTCCTTGTACTATGGAAACCAGGAACAACGACTGTAGGTTTCACAAACACCCAAACCCAATACAAATATCTGTTTCATTATCAAACATTTGTGCTGGTGCGGGAATCGAATCCGCGACGCTTGCGTCTCAACCGGCGCACAATTCACTGCGCTAAACGGGTCGTCAGTCAGGTCGATCGTCTTCTATCTTCTGAAATAGTCCTTTTTTTTTCTTTTTTTCTCTCGCTTAGAACGGGCTACAAATGATGTAGTCTTTCCAACACCTAACGTACTATTCCACTTCGTTGAGTTTGTGTTGAATTAAAATAATAAATGACACTGTTTTAATGTAACACTTTAAAAAAAAAAGTTACTAATTGGAAAATATAAAAATTCAAACGTAATAATATTCAAATTGTTCATTTTCATTTGTTTTCATTTTAAGTTATAATTGTAATTTTAACAGTACTTCATTACAAAATATATTTAGAAACGGTTATAGAAGAGCGGTTTCTTCTAACACAAGCAACATAATTACTTAAGGTGGCGGGTAGGCCACACTAGCGACTCCAATCGATTTTAATTTTTAGCTACTAAACCGGATCTATTTTAAACAACATTGGGGTTACATACTCTCGGCAAACACCTATACTATTTATTTAATACTTACAGTTATCTGTTTGGTCTGCTCTTGCACTCAAATTTTGGATTACCTCCAAAAGTGGCCGCTTTTGGCGTGAATCAATTTTTCACAAAAACGGACCCAATATATGTGCATGGTTATTTAATAAATAGTATACGTGTTTGCCAAGAGGTTTCTTTAAAATAGATTTAGAATTTTTAAAATAGAATTAGATTAGGTTTAGTAGCTAAAAATTAAAATCGATTGGCGTCCCTAGTGTGCCCTACCCGTCACCTTAAAAAGAGATACCAAACCTTGTATTTTTAAAAACTTTTGTAAGAAAGTGAAATAAATATTTTTGTATTTTGTGTCCATTCGAGCAATATTCACACCCTGCTTTCATAATATAAAAAATAATATTACACATTTAATGGAATATTAATGTTGTACTCGTACGCAGACGTAAAATAGACGAGGAGAGTATTATACGAGTAAGTTGTATATGCGGTTATTAAGGACCAGAACGAATGTTGAGAAAAATTATTTATATAGGAGACTTATTTCATACTTCAACGAGTCAGAAAATTAAGAAAAGAACTAGTAAAAACATGTTTACCTTGTCGAGATAATACGCTTTTTATTTACCGACTATCGCTGAGCTGACGTAACAATAAGGGTGAAAATAGGCTTTCGTTTTTAGGGCGGAGTTAACCAAAATCTAGATAACGGACAATTACGAAAACGGGCAGTAACAGTTAAGTTAAATATTAACCTGCCGTAGGTACTGTTCACCACAAAATTTGGATGGAACAGAACGTACTTTAACCGACTGTTCCATGAATATTTATACTCACCTAAAACCAGAAGTAAATTTTTCATATTTTCTAACACGATTTTTGGTATCATTCATATTTGGTAGAATTAAAGCATACCTAATACTTTTCAATTGAAAAATACGCACACGGTATTTTATAACAGTTCATTAGACTGTACTTTTTCACATGATCAAGTAATAACGCCAAGCAGCTGTCACTGTCAACTCTATGAGAGAAAGTAACTTATATACACTGAGATAGAGACATTAGTCGGCTAGCCAGTGCTAGCGCCATCTAGAGGAAAATGACCAATACTCAACGGATATGTAGTACAGCCACCTTTCAGTGATCTTTGCCTTCTTCCATTTTCAATTCATTTATATTCTCTTAGATAAATATTTTTGTGATTATTTATGAGTACTTACTGTTATGTTTTAACTTTCTAGCCTGAGAAACAGGTTCGCCTAGTTCAGGCATTTGTATTTATTTATGACCTTATTGTAATAGGTTTACATATGTATTATTTGTGTAAAATTATTATCTGAATAAATTGAATTGAATTCAAAACAAAAAATCCTCAGTTAAATACCTTCGTCGGTTTGGTTAGTGTAAACGTCAGTTAAGCAGTAGTAACCGCTGCTTTTTTGAGGTGAACATGAATAATCGTCACTCAGCTGAAAACACAATTAAAAAAAACAAACAGTAAAAAAAAACAGGTGCGATTATCGTTGCTTGGAAACTTGGTGAACTCCGCCCTTAGCTTTTTATATTCTATATTATGACGACAAAACGGATTATCTGATGCTATGTTGCCGCCACCTATGGTGCCCATCGCCAGTCGAGTCACAAGTCTACCAATCTATGATTCTAATTCTTCCGGAATGCCCATTGGGTATTTTTTAATGTATTTTCTACCAAATTTTGTAATTTAAATCCTATGTCTCTTTTTAGAGATATTAACAGTTAAGAGTATTAGGGTTACGGCACAAAACCCAAGCAATGGCGAGGCTGCGTGGCGCGGCGGCGCCGGAGCGGCGGCGATGCATACAACCATAATGAAGGTAAAATAATAGTGACGCGCGCGCAACCTTATACCAACAAAACAAGCTAAAATAAATTAGTTGTTCACTTTAATAGACAATTGGGCATACCTACCTACTCCGTAAAATTGTACGATACGCAAGGGATCACAGGCAAGTATTTTCCTAGAACATTTATTTATTTATTTATTCAAAATCTTACAACTAACATTACAGGTTTCCCCAATGCGATAGTGTAGATTACTTTTTTAACCTAATTTATTTTGTGCTATAACAAATTATAAATAAAGTAGCCTTTGTAAATTCAGTCAAAGAGTAGCTAAACACGTCGACTGTCTCAGCGACCTCGTTAAATATAAAAAAATATATTACTTTTTTCTCAATATTCTGCTGAGAAAACTTAATTAAGATTTTTGACGTAATTTTCTTAATAAGTGACTAGTACATTAAAAAGAAAAATTTATAATCAAACATCTAGCGAGCTTAAGCCCAAGGCAATTAACTACCAATTACCAAGTTAATTAAGTTCTGTACATTGAGGGGATACCTACTTAATTATCTTAAGATTGTTTTGAATTATTTATGTTACTAATTGAAATAATATAAAAGGCGAAAATAAAAGCATGTCTTGCGCTACACTTATAGCAAATGTTCTAGGTTGTTTTTGCTTTTCATAGTCTTTTTTCCTCTTCTTTCTCTAATAGAAGAAGATTATAAGCACACTCTTGAGTTCTAAACGATTATCTTCAGGTTCGGTATATGTGTAAATATTCTCTTCAGACTAAATCTGGAGGTGTTCTATGTGGAGCAAGACGAGCCAAGCCAAGTACAAGCGTTAGCTTGTACTTGGCTTGTTCTGTGAAGGAAGTTATTCCTTTTGTTTAGACGTATGTGTTAATAAGCTACAATAATTACAAACAAATTATATAAAAAGTATTAGATATAACTAGAGGGGTGTAAGGGGTCCCGCCCAATATCTAACGGAGCCTAAGTCAACCTCACCTGCACGTGGCGCACCCACGCGTTATAAAACAAAGACTTGGCCCCAAGTGCCCGGCGGTACCGGAGGCCGAGCCGGCGATTACGCCACCGGGCGAGGCGCCAGGACCAGGGGTGCCAAGAATCCCCGGGTGGCGAATACCAACCGTCAAACAACCTTGGCCCTGGGAACGTACAATACACGCACACTGCGGACCGAAGAGAAGCTGCTGGAACTAGAGGAAGAATTAAGCAGAATTCGCTGGAGTATCGTAGGATAACTATTTTTTTTATGACAAGGGAAGGCAAACAAGCAAGCAAGTCACCTGATGGTAAGTGATCACCTTATGGACATCAGCCACACCAGAGGGAGTGGAGATAGGTTGCCGACCTTTTAAGAAGGTATAGGCTCGTTTCTTGAAGCTCGCAATGTCGTACCGGTTCGGAAATACCGCTGCGGGAAGTTGATTCCACAATGAGGAGGTACGTCGCAAAAAATGACGTGTAAAGCGCACGGTGGTGGACCTCCACCCATCCAGATGGTAGGGGTGGAATCTATATCAAGGGATTACACGCAAAGATGAGGATGAGGTGGATGAATACTTACCCTCAAGTGACCTGCTTACTCGTTAGTTGCATTGAATAGCTATGTACGTTTCATTGTATTTGCAAATCAATATAAGCAGTCTAATTATACTATAGAGTATAAATATCAAAGGGTTCACAAACAAAGAGTCGGAAAACAATGAGAAAACGTCGAAGAAAGCAACTCGGTTTGAATGCTACTAATTGATCATTATCTCAGCGAGTATCGGTGCAGTGCCACAAGAAAGATGGAAACAGTGAGGTGAGAGTTTGTGGCAATTTTACCTACCACTCAGTTCTGTGGAATGGTTTGGCTGCGGGAGTGTTTCCCGACGGCTACGACTTGGGACCTTCAAGAGAGTGCGTACTCTTTTTCAAAAAGGGCCGGCAACACGTTAGCGATCTTTCTGATTTTGCAGGATGTTCATGGGCGGCGTTGATTACTTTCCATCAGGTGACTCGCTTGCTCAGTTTGTCCGCATCTAGCATAAAAATGCCTATCTTTACGCGGAGACTGTATGGATCTGCCAGTCTGATTTACATAGGTTGATAATGATCAGAAGTCTGAATTAGCTAATGACAGTTAATTTTGAATATATAGCCTAAATTAGTTCAAGGGTTAATGTGTTACAAATCCCGGCATGATCCTTTAATATCAACAATTCGTTGCAAGTACATAAATAATTTTACCTAATTCCGACTTTTCGTAATGAATTTAGGATTTTGTATTATGACCTTTCGTATTTTGTGGTCGAAGCTGTCCTAGAAGTTCAGGTTACTGACAAGAGTAACAAAACTTTTAAAAATATATGACGCAGCATTAATACCAAACCAGTTACCAGTACCAATAGCTATGTTTATGGTTTAGTGCTGAAAATTTTTTTCATCTTTGCAAGAGTATTTGGCATATTGTTGCAAGAACTTAGGATACTGATAAACATTTCACTATGGCATTAGTGGCATGCCTTTAGTTCTTTGCACCGAGTCGGTGTTTGATCTAGCTGATTCGGTTACAAGAAGATTTCGAACTAAATGATTACGAATAATTTAGCTGGTATTTATTGGTAGTTGTTAAGTTTCCAGTTACCTAAAGGACATTGACAGGCTTTGATGCTGTACAGACGTAGGAGTAGGAATACTTAAATTCTGTACCATGGTTAGATCTATCTTCAAAAGCTACAAATATTTTATACTTTAATTAATGCTATAAGCCGTGGCCGTGTGGTCCCGGCAGAGTAGAATAGGCCACCTTCACTCTTACTGAGGTGTCGTAAAAGGCGACTAAGGTAAAGCTGCTGGCATGATCATCAGCACCAAGAGAAGGAAAACTCTGCATTTATATCAAAACCCTCGCCAACCCGTCTGCCAAGCGTGGTGAGTATGGCAATTACCCCTCATGTGATTGAGGGAGGCCCGTGCCCCAGCAGTGGGAACTTAAATGGGCTGACGATGAATGCTATAAAACTAAAGCTGGTTTGTTTTATTGGTATTTTAGAATCTGTTTTGTTTTGACGTATAGCTAAAGATGAGGTCTAAAGTAGACTATAGTTGTTTATGTGATAGGTGGGAGATGAGCAACGAACCACCTTATGGTAAGCGATTGCCACCGCCCATGGCAGCATTATAGGAGTCACAAGTGATGTGTCAACTTTTAGACTCCTTCCTCTTCGGATTTTACCTCACTCTCTCGGTGAACTCTCTTCACACCAGTTTTATGTGCGGCCGTGGTACTTCCCATCACGGTCAGGCCGGCCCATTCATGCGGAAGCGTGGCTCTCCCACTATCGAGATTGTAGGTAAAACCTGCTGTTTGTCTAATCAGACACTGGCAATATTGTAACACTGATTTGAATTTAATGTATGTACTTTGTTTATAACAATATATCATGTTTGACTGTCTGACGTGACCAAGATACCGTGTATACTTAAACCTATTAAATACAACAAGGTTATTATTTGGATACTCTTGCGGCTATTATTCCGGCTTTTTTCCACTGCGTCCGCCATCTGCATCAGAAGAGATAATCGTGAAAGACTATTTATAAACAACAAGACTATATTTTCTGATGATAATGACTTAGGAAATCTCCGCATTCCACCCACATCATCTGGATGGATTCCACCACAGTACGTTTCTCACGCCACTTCTTACCGCGCAGAGTAAAACTGTGGAATCAGTTACCAACGAAGGTGTTACCGATCGGTAACGCCTGGTGATCTTCATAAAAAGAGCTTATTTTTCTTTAGAGCCGGCTACGCCCTGTGATGCCTCATGTGTTGCAAACGTCCATGGGCGGCGGTATTCACTTAACATTAGGTGAGCCGTCTGCTCGTTTGTAAAAAAAGGGCCCTTTATAAGACAAGCGTCTTCTTCCAAAAATACTGGTAAGGAACCACTCCGAGTTCTCAGATGTCGTAGGTGTTCATAGGGGCGGCAGATCACTTACCTACCATCAGGTGAACGATTTGCCATACAAATGTCTACAACACTTGCAATTGTAAATTCTAAGAGCAGATAATCCACAAAGAACTAGCTAATTTGTTAAATGAGATAGTCTGTCTATTTACTAATGGTACAGTCAGGCTGTAAAAATTTACCTAATTTATAATTTTTCACAGAGTGATTGATTAATGATAAACTTGTTATTGATAAAAAAAAACCTATTTATTCATGACAACCTATTCAATTCGCCAGACTTCTGTGCGGAATTGGAAAGATAAAAATACACCTTTATTCAACTCAAAGGTTAGAAAACTACGAGTATGTACATATTTTGTGAGCTTTAAACAAATTAGTTTGGATTACGCCATGATCGGTCTCTACTAAACCACTATTGAGTAAAGGATACGTGATAAAGCAATAAATATTTAAATATAAAAACACTATCAGATATTTCTAATAAATAGTCACATTGCTAAATATAAGACCGTTCATATACCTCATACCTACCTAGGCGATGTATCATTAGACTGCCCGAAGGTCAGGATGGATTTGAAAGTGTCCCTGCCTCATAGACCAAAGATTGTGGGTTCGATTTCCGCCCTAGATCAATATTCGTGTGATAAATACTTGTGTTTGTCCAGTGTCTGGGTCTAGATCTGGATCTAAGTATTATTTTGTAATCGAAAGTCTGTCGTACGGAATCTGGTCAATGTACCTACATTCGAGATGTTGTATGAGTTATTATTAGGCTTATCGACCAAAATGTGAGACCTCTCTAGCAGGATAAAGTTGAAGAAACAATCAGTCTTATATTGTTCTGGTAGATAATTCGTACTACGCGATGGAAATCCAGCACGTTTGAACCCTGCGGGATTTTCGTGTCATTATTATCAATTCTTCCGTGTAGCCAATTCCGCATTTAATAGTGGAGGAGGAATGGAACAGATTTCCGGTGGATTGCAGGATTCTGCTAGAGATGTGAGCGAGTAATCGATCAATTATTATCGATTTTCTAGTTTTTAAAAATCAAAAATAAATTATTATTATTTAGTCAAATTGGATTCTTGAGATACGAGTGAAAAGATAATTAATATATATTTTGGGCATGTCTGCTTATAAATGGTCGTACCGGATGAGAATCGTAACTTAAGTAATGTGAGCTATGGGAATGAATAAAAGAGTGATTAAAATAAGTAAATAAACACACCTATATTACAACCACCGCTAAGCCCTAACAGCAAACAAACAGAGCGCAAGAAACAAAGACAGATATACATATACAATGCAGGTGTCCATGAGCGGCGGCAATCGCTTGCCATCAGGCGATCCGCCTCATGTCTCTTCGTCTGTCACATATCACATAAAAAAAACTGTTTCTTCTAAAAAGGCTTCCAAGCTAGCCTGTAATCGACAAGTACTTACCATGTAATAAGGTGCAAAATGTACAAAGTAACTAAAATATAATAATTTTATTTATTCTAGAAAGCTGCAAACGAAAAAGCTGGTCAGCAAAAGGCAGCCGCTCATGAGAATTTACGAGAACAAAGGATTTAATCTTGACTCATAGATCAGTTGACAAGCATTTGAAAATTAAAAATGTCCCTACAGGAATCCACGACCGAATATTAATCCCTGTCTCTTTCACACGCTATGTCCGTTCTCATTTGTTTGGATGCGGCAGATATGTTCTTTTTCGTAACCGAACGGCTTGTATATCCTCCGTGATCCAGTTGGTCTGGTTCCCCTGTCTAAGGGCTTGCGATCAGATTACCCAAATCATGGTCCAAGCACATGCTAAGAACTTAGAATCACACGCTAAGATGAGGAAGGCTTCTTAAATATAAGCACGTCAAATATAGATAATTTAAATCATACTACATATCTTAAATGTCTTTATTTCCGAAGATAGTATCAATTCCGACTTCCTTCGATCAAACAATGCCAACTAATTTTCTTACCGTTATCTCTGCTTTTGACATTCCAATACCCCGACGTCAAACAGATTGTCAATCTGGCGGTTAGCATTTTCATTCGCTGACTGTACATTAAAGCGATTCCAATGGATCTGAGATCCGATTCACTTTGCATAGCACTTGAAATTCAAATGGTGCAGTTCATATCGAGCCTCCCCTGTCTAAGTGCCTACGGTTGTCATGGTAACGCTGTTCGTATAAGGTCCACCCCGACCCTTTACCATAATAGGTAGTGAGACAGTAAGTTATGTTGGTGAGTGGTTCTTTTAGTTTTGAAAACCTACCTGATTAGCACACTTTGAAGTTTTTTATGTGGTAGATAATAGCGAGCAGACGGATCACCCGCAACAACTTATGTTAGTATTATTGTCTTTTGTAATCGGTACTTTTGTAATCGGTACCTATAAAACTGTCCTTTTATGTGATAGGTAGGTAAGTGGTAAATGGGGAAACGGATCACCTGATGGTAAGCAATTGCCGCCGCCCATAGGACACCAACAACGTCAGTGCAGTCCCAAGTGCGCTGCTAACCTTTCCTCTATCTAATTTGGGCCTCCAAAACCTTCACTCACTGTACTCTTATCAACACCAATATAATATAAATCTACAAGCAGTGCCAGAATAACGACAAAGTATCGCTTTTATCGATGTAACGAGGGAATTAAAATAAATGGACGCTGGATGGAAAGTAATTTATATCGGGGATGGCAAATTTTACTCTATGGAATTAATATGGAACTCAGTTTTTTGACTTGAAAATCTCGTTTGTATCGAAAATGTGTCAGTGAGTCAAAGTATTGCATTGTCTCGCCACTTTTGTAGAATGGACCGGCTCGACGGGAGTAGTAGGTACCACGGCCAAGTTGTTTCGCAGAGTGAGTGGGTCACCGGAGGCCCAACTGGGGAAAGGGGGAGAGGGTTGGCAGCGCATTTGCAACTCCACTGGTGCTACAGCAGTCTATCATCATCATCATCAGCCCATTTAAGTCCCCAATGCTGGGGCACAGGCCTCCCTCAATCACATGAGGGGTAATTGCCATACTCACCACGCTTGGCAGACGGGTTGGCGAGGGTTTTGATATAAATGCAGAGTTTTCCTTCTCTGGGTGCTGATGATCATGCCAGCAGCTTTACCTTAGTCGCCTTTTACGACACCTCGGTAAGAGTGAGGGTGGCCTACTCTACTTTGCCGGGGACCACACGGCAGTCTATGGGCGTCGGCAATCGCTTACTATCCGGTGATCCGTCTGCTCATCTGCCACTTAACATGTAAATAAAACTGAGCTTCTAATATTTAAGGTGAAAATAACGAGGTGTTAATATTTTAATTATATTAAGGACTCTCAACTTTACAAGTTACTGTTATAGCAGTTGTACTGTAACGTAATTTGATTTCATAAACAATTATATCCAATGTAACACTGAATGAAAGTTAATGAAGAAATAATGAACTATAAACATCGATAAATTGCTAAACAGCCGCTTTTCATGACATAGTTAATTTAATTTAGGGCTCCATTATGTTTTGAAAGAGCTCATTTTACTACATTAGCAGAGAGAAAGTAATTATGTCGCTTTTAAATATTTGTCCATTTTTGGTAAACAATTACCATTATCATTTTTTGACGGCTCGAGGCCGTACGCCGAGGCGCATTCGCTATTGGTCTTGGGCCCAAGCGTAAAAGGCTCTGAGTTCGATTTCTAATCTTGCAGAATTAAAAAATGTGTAAGTGGCTTAATTTGAAGCCGTCCCGTAACCAACGAGAATATACCAGTCGCATCCAAACAAAGGAGACACAGCGCGTGTGAAAAGGAGAGGAAACTCGATTACCATGGAAGAGCTTCGCTTCGGCATGAATGGGGTGGCTCGACCGGAGTGCCAAACACACACACCTTTGGAGACACGGCCTCACACAAAACGGGCATAAAGCAGCACTGTGATGTTTTTCGCTGCGTGAGTGAGGGTACCGGAGTACTAATCCGGGGGAAAGAGGGCTTCAAAGGTTAGCAGCGCACTGATGTTTTGGGTGTCCTTGGGCGGTTACAATCGCTTACCATCAGATGATCCGTCTGCTCGTCCGCCACCTTTCACAAAAACAAAAATCAGTCGTAACGTCTGATTCAAATTAGGCTCTCTAGTTTTCTCACGTTGTTTCCCCCATGGTGAAGCTCCTGTTATAAATATGTACATTTTCCATAACCTTGTTCCATCACTATTTTTAACCCCCGACGCAAAAACGACGGGGTGTTATAATAAGTTTGACGTGTCTGTGTGTATGTGTGTGTGTGTGTGTATGTGTGTGTGTGTGTGTATGTGTGTCTGTGTGTCTGTTTATGGCATCGTAGCTCCCGAACAAAAGAACCGATTTTGATTTTGTTTTTTTGTTTGAAAGATGAATAAGGAGGGAGTGTTCTTGGCCATGTCGGATAAAAATCGATTCAAGATGGCCGCCGTCACAAAGATATAAAAGGGCTTGAGTAGCAGAATATACTAATTGTGAAAAACTTCAAATCCCAGATGGCCGCCGTCAGAAAATGACGAATAACCTATTTGTTGTTTCAACTGCCTCAATATACTCGTAGGTATCAAATGAAAGAGCTTTAGTTGTGTCGGCGGTTTTTTAAATTTTCAATTTAATTTTTTTAACATTTAATTGTACATTATGGTTTTGCAATAAATATATATTTCACAACATCACATACATTGATCTGACTCCGAGAGAGGTAGCTCAAGCACCTGTGTTACGGATATCAGAATCAACAGTGGGATTACAAATATATACATATAATACTTTTCTTTTGTAAATACATACTTATAATACATAGAAAACACCCAGACCAATACAAACAAACATGTTCACACAAATGTTTGTACTATGCGGGGATCGAACCCGCAACCCTTGGAACAAATGCAGCGTTCACTACCACTGTTCCAAACGGGTCGTCGTCGTGAGTCGTGCAATAAGCGATTGATTGATTGAAACATTCAAAGTACGTCATGTCGTTTAGAAAATGCACGATTTTATGCATGCACTGCATATTAGTACTCTTCAAATTTCTCGAAGTACCTCCAACATATTATAAACCTTATACTGTAAGTAATACAGAAAGTATTCCATACCAACCAATCCCTCCAGCTAAATTGTTCGAAGAACGCCTCAAGTCTGCTAAAGTGTAGTTTCTGAAGCTTTAAAATTGTACCCTAAGCCGTATAATAGAGGTTGGTATTGTTTCCACCCCTTATCACCAGGGAAGAGCCATACTTTCCCCAGTTACAGTAAGCCCCTCGAATATCGGAATCGAAAGTACCCATAATGCTCTGTTTAGTCAAAGAACATAAAAATTCAGAAGGATCCAGAGTCGAAGAGGCTGTTTTTTCTTGGCGCAGTGACTAGGTGTTACGCCAAAGCAAATAGGGTTGTAAACACGAAATTTTCTAAGTCTTATTTCTGGGTGTGCTGAGGAAGGCTCCAGTCGTCCTCTACACCATTGTTTTTCAAATAAAAGAGATAGATAGATAGAAGTATGATACATCAACATCAGACAGTACAATAAAGGCTCGAGAAACCTCTCAATAAAAACAAATAAAAAAAAACCCCAAGAAACATCTACTACAGAGGTCTAATCTTATAAAAATGGCCTTTCCTATACAAATTGCATCGATCAGCTGATCATTTTAGTAAGGGGAGGTGATTATTTTTTTTGAGATTTGACCCTATGTTCCTTGGGGGAAAACGTTTGTTTTCATTAGTATAATTTCCTTTACAAATTTCTCCTGTATTCAAAAAGTCACGGTGTATAGGTAAAACGAAGCAAGCTGCATTACAATGTGGATGCCTACGGAAGGCTTCATCATGTAGGAACATGACAGAAGGGGAGTATCTTACAACTCAAACCACCACCGTTGCTCGCATTATTTTACCTTTGGAGGCGGTGGCCTTCCCTCTGCGATACCTTCAGAAAAACTACCCCACCAAACAAAGCGAATTATCACTAAAGTCTGAACTACGAGTAAGAAAAAACGAACCTCAGACTGCAGCCAGGGTCGGCTCTAGCCAAAGAAGCGCCCAAGCGCAATCAATAACCTGGCGCCATCTTGTGTGTGGCTTCCATTTTGTTCGCGCATTTTGAAGCGCGAACAAAATGGAATACTTACAACATGTTCGTCTACCTATAGGCAGTCGCTTCATTGTAATTATCAGACATCCCAGATCCTATATCATGGTCCAAGCGTACCGTGGGTTTCGAAAGCAACATCATTGGATGCATCTGGGAATCACACACTAAGATGAGGAGAACGATCAGTACTCGTGCCCGTTCCTTGCAGAGCGTTACAGTGGAGGCTCTGTGTGTAGCGAGGGGCTCTCGGCGTCCTCTAACTTCCACCGCACCCCCTGCACTAAAGATTGGTCAAATCGGGACTAAGATTGAAGTATTAAGTACCTATCAAATCACCCATAAATAATGAGACAATATAAGAAAAATAGGAAAAGAACTTTGCCTTCTGTATTTAACTATCCCCGATTTCTTGTTCAGAGGAAAATTGTTGAAAAATTTCGGAGAGGTGATATTGGTTTACTCATCGCTTTTACATTCAAATTGTGTGTTGTTCGTTCTCGGGGGTATGAACAATTTCTTGTAATCGGGACTGTATAGGTGTTTTTGAACAGAGATCACAAAGAAGCTCCGTTGTCATTTATAAAAAGTATCAGCCTATATACTGTCCCACTGCAGGGCAAAGGCATCCAACATAGAAATCAAGTCATCGCAACTATGATGGGATTAGGCTTAATCACAGCGCTTTCCAAATGCCGATTCGAAATTACAAACCCGAGCTATGTTCGAAAAATTTGAATCATAGTTTTTGCTCGACCTGGCATTCGGACCCGAAATCCCGAGGTCTGCACGGTCCGGTACTTAAACCACTAAAGCAACAGGCCATTGTCATTTATAGTTCTACAATAAAATGTGTGTAGATACCGATCACACACGCACACACACACACACACACGTGTGTGTGATCGGTATCTTTAGTTCTGAAGGACGTGTCCTCGAAAGTTTCTGGTAGCATTTAGTTCGTTCTCGACTGTCTGGCGGTTACGACGGGAAGCCCAATGATGATGATCGTCGTTACTTGGTCACTAAATGGTGGTGTGGTTACTTATAATTAATTATAGCGTTGAAGCACAAAATATTCATATTTTGTGTTGAAGTTTGTGTCTTGCTGGTTGTCCTAATAAATTACTTACTTACTCCGCTGGCTTAGTAATCCAAATAGAGGATTGGCCTCCTAAACAAGATATCATCACGTCAGTCGATCTTGGTGCTTTATTTTCAAGCTGTTCCATAACGAACGAGAATATACCTGTCGTGTCCTAACAAAGGAGACACACAGCGCGTGTGAAAGAGAGGGAAACTCCGATTCGTTCGTAACTTCTGATTAAATTAGGCCCTCTGCGCTACTTCCTGCCAGTTCTTGACCAGGAGCCCGCGCGGATCAGTCTGGACGATGTCCTTCCAACGATACCTATGTCAGCCAACGGGTCGGCCCTGGTGTGCTTTTTTCACGATACAATCTTCCTCCCACTTCCTCATCCTAATAAATAAAAATTAATCTCCCTTAAAAATCAGATTCCGCGGCAATTTAGTGAGGGGCATGTTTGCCTTAGACGATGCAGGATCAAAGCAAACATAAATCGAAGTAAACAAACCCTTCGGCCCTCGGTCATTTCCTGCTGTGCTCATAATTATGCAACGTGGGGAGGTTTGTGGGTCTGCAATAAATATAGGTTTACTAAATATGAAAAGGTACGTCGGTGAATTTGAAGTAATATAATCAGTTTCAGTTAATATCTTTAGAACGACGGTAATTGCTTTTTCACGGGAAGTCGTTGAGTATCCTAACGTAAAGACTCGCGGCAGACCGTAGATTACATTTGCGATATTTCGGCACCGTTGCAAGCGCCATGGTCACGGAGTAACAGAAGTTTGGTAAGTTGTTACTGACAGACAAATTGTCTAAAAACTGCCTTTCGGTCGGACGTACCTTTTCATAATTATTTAATGAAATTCTTTATCGTCTGCCTGAGTCTTTGTAGAATCCCAGCATGTGCCTCTAATTTTTCATGTATACAGGGTGTAACAGTGAACATTTACATCCCTTTAATCACGTGTTCTACTAACTTCTCGATTCGATTTTGCGTGCCATATGCAGGTCGCATATCCCTTCTTAAAGATGGCCACCCGTTTGATAACATTGGTGATCTTGGTCTACTACCACAGCTACTATGCTATGTTACGGTCCCTCAAACTGAACTCGATCCGGCACTCCAGTTTTCTCTACAGTTGACTATCCATTGTTAAACCGCCCTAATCTAGCCATTTTTGAGCAAATCACCAATAACATATCACTCGGAATGTTTTACGAGCATCTGATCCCATCAAACGCCATCACTTTGACGAGAATCGAATGGCATCACGCGGTCGCGGCCTCCCGGACATCACTATAAAACGCGGACGACGAAAAGCCGCGGGTTTACGATCACCACGTAATAGTGCTGCCTTGAACTGACTTTCACTCGAGTGACAAGACAAAATAGAACGAAAGAATAAGACAAGGAACGTTAGAGACTATCGACTCTAGTCTCTAATTACAGTCGTTCCAGAGGGCCTCTTTACTTCAACCGTCAAATAACGTGATAGTCTGTTAGTGTTTTAATAGAAAGTGAAAAGAAAAAAATGCTTTGATAGTACTTCTTAAAAACCATAAATTACCCTGATTGCTTGATTACTATAGATCATAATTGAGCTAAATGCTTGCATGTGGGCCCAGCGTGCTTTCTACAACGATGGCGACGAGACTCCAAGAGTTCAGACTTTCAATATCGAAAGCTGTAAAAGATACATAGATACTAGCATGGTACAGCATCAAAAATAGCTTAACACATTAGTACCATGTCAAAGTAACTGTTCTGCATATTATAGTTAATTTCCAAGGAGTTCGTAAAAAATGTTACTTCGACATGGTACCTACTAAAGTGTTACGCTACTTTTGATGCTGTCCGTACCAGTACCTTATTGGATATTCGGGGGATTTTTAACGATTCAAATATTTACAAATCTTCACCGTGGGAGAACCAAAACTGGAGTGAAGCAGCTGCGCTGTTTTCATCGCGTGATCCATTTGCTGATCTGTGACCTGTCACATAGAAAAATGACTCGAGTGATATACTTTTTTTCAAGAGTCATCTCTAGATCGTAAACCAAATATCACTGATCCGGCCGAAAGATGTTCGCAGCGATGCGTGCTTATTAAACCGGTTTATGGGTTCTTCTGTGTTTTACGACAGTTTTTAGTCACCGACTTAGTGTTTGGAGAGACATTTTTGTTTTTGCCCAAACGGTTTTTGTCATCATCGTTTACTTGGGTCTAGAAAATGGAATCTACAACTTAAGAATCTTGCAGCCGTTTCGTTAGAGCTTATTAGACAATATGTTTTCTTTGTTCCATGAGATTGACTAACAGAATTGTGAATTTAACAAATATTAACGTTAAATTTGATTTTGCATCAGAAAATCCAATAAAGTCTCCGCGGACACTACACACTGACGTTCACTCTCACACACTCACACTCAAGCCCACACCCGCCACATACAACTTACCAGTATTTAATAGTATACTATTCTAATATCTTATTCTTTATTCCATGAGATTGACTGACAGAATTGTGAATTTAACAAATATTGACGTTAAATTTGATTTTGCATCAGAAAATCCAATAAAGTCTCCGCGGACACTATACACTCACGCACACTGACGTTCACTCTCACACACTCAAGCCCACACCCGCCACATACAACTTACCAGTATTTAAAAGTATACTATTCTAATTTTTTTTTTTTTTTTTTTACATTATAGCGGACAAACGAGCAGACGGCACATCTGATGGAAAGTGATCACCGCCGCCCATGGACATCTGCAACACCTGACGTATCACATATGCGTTACCGGCTCTTAAGAAAGGAGTACACCCTTTTCTTGAAGGTCACCAGGTCGTATCTGTTCGGAAACACGACGGATGACAGCTGGTTCCACAGTTTTACTGTGCATGGTAGGAAATGACGTGAGAAACATCTAATCTAATATCTTATTCTTTACTTATACATCTTCAAAAGCTTCAAGAAACGAGCCTATACCTTCCTAAAAGGCCGGCAACGCATTGCCACTCCCTCTGGTGTGGCTGATGTAAATGGGCGGCTGTGATCACTTAACATTAGGTGACACTTGCTCGTTTGCCTCCCTTTCTCATAAAAAAAAATGTATTCTCATTAGGTACATAAGTATATCTTCGTTATTATTATATATTTTGCAAAAGTATTATTGCACACACTTATTATATGTATTTATACTGTATGTGCGTCATGGCAATCAGAGCTCATATAATATCTGCGCCATGGCCAATAGAAAGGTACCTACGCCTTCCTTAAGTCGTGACTTTAGCTGAGTGAGCTCTTTTTTGTTAGGCACCGCGACACACCTGCACACGATATATAGGTAGGTACATATATTGCCCGGTCGAATTATTTAAACTTTTTTTTCATTATATTTCCCAAGTTAGTTTTTTTTTTATTTGTAATGTTGTGTGTCGTATGTGTTGAACAAATAAATGTTTTTATCTTATGGCCATCTTATCTTAAATACCTATTATATCTTCAGATCTATTGTATCACAATATTATGATAAAATATTGCACAAAACAGCATTGTTTACTTTTTCCAAGCTCCACGGAAGTGTTGCAGACTTTAATAAGGCTTCAGTGTCAATATCTAGGCGCGGACAAAGTTCGAAATAAGAAATTCTACAAACACAAAGTACGTAAGCACAGTTCATCAAAATTCAATGATTTCGATCATCAAATTTCGATGATTCGTGCAAATAATTCGATGGATTTATAAAACAAAATTATAGGCAACAAGTACCAAACATCAAAAGTCTTACATTGACATCTAAAGGGATGTGTAAAGAATTACGCATATTGTGAAAAAAGGTTCGTGACCATCTTGTTGCTCGATCAAGACTCATACAACAGTACCTTTAAAGAGAGCTACATATGTTAGTCCATAAGTACGCGCCTTCCATGCGGGGTCGTGGTTCGAATCCGAGCTTCGAATTTACCATTAGCTCGTCGGTGAGAGAATGAGGAAACCTGCACGTCTCTAAGAGTTCCTGAAATGTGTAATCGTGATTCAGTTGGTCTGATTCCCCTGTCAAAAGGATTGCAAAGATCAGACGGTAGTCACTTCATTGTAATTACCAGACTCCTCAAATCCTGAATCGTGGTCTAAGCGTAGGTACCCCTGGCTCCAATGCGTAATCGGGGATCAAAGGCTAAGATGAAGAGGAGGATAACAGTACCTTCAGTGTAATGGATAAAATAAATGCGATATCGATACAGCTAACGTCTAGGAGTATGCGAAGCTTACCCCAGGAGACTGGTCTAAAGGATGTAAATATCCCAGACAATCTCAAAGGCTTGAAAGCAATCTGGGGTATATTTCTTTTGAGCGAACACAAAGCAATTGTTGGCAGTTATTGCCTGTGTGTAGGTCTTCGGTCGCATTGACAAGCCATTTTTTTTCTATTCATAGTGAATTGAAGGTTGAAGTAACTATAGATCGAGAATCCATCAATCAGCCTAAAGTTGAACAATTTTCGACTTTATCACAATGTGAAACGATTGATGTTGTTGGAAGCTTTTTGAAAAGATTTCATGATTAAAATTGATTGTTCTATTCTTATGGAATGATTTAGGCAGGAGTATAAATCACTCTTGAAGTTGAGATATCCAAGGCCATTTTACAAGGAAAATGGTTTATTTTAGTAGCTAAGGATCTTTTTATTCTAAAAGTCTGGTGATCACAATGAAACGTTAAATTGCCGTCTGACCATCGAAACTTTTAGTCATTGGAACTAGACCGACTAAATCATGGTAAAACGTACTGAGTTAGATCTCCACGTAGGTATTTGTTATTTGAGAAATTTTCCGAAAGATCCGAAACATGCAACTACTATGAAACGGCTCGACCGAAATGATAGATAGACAGATATTCTTTATTACACAACATATAAAACTGAAAAACTAGGTATACAGAGATACAATGTATAATTCAACTCAAAATGTATTTATTTCCTCATTTACACTTATATGATCTTAAACTAACTCCTCGGCGGGACGTGTGTACGGTTGGTGGTTCTCTACTGTGCAGTGCGGAAGATGTCAATTTAATGTTAATTAATAAATAGAATAAGTGTTTGCCTAGAGGTTGTAATCCCGAAATTGTTTAAAATAAATCCGGTTAAGTAGTTAAAAATTAAAACCGATTGGCGTCGCTAGTGTGCCCTACCCGTCACCTTAGAAATACCCTGCTCTGTTGTAAGTGAGGTACGTTAACTCCAGGGGTACGAAGCTTCAAAGTTTAGCAGCCCAGTTGTGACTTTACTGGGGTACAATGAATGTCCATTGTTGGCGGTGATCGCTTTCCATCAGGTAATCCGTCTGCTCATCTGCCACCTACCACATTAAGAAAGCCCTTCTATGATTTCCTATACCGTCGATCTGGTAGTGAAATAGTTAAAAGATATCTGTTTAGGGTGTATATTAATTCTCACAACATCTCATACGCTGACCTGATTCCGTACTAAGTAGCTTAAGCACTTGTGTTAAAGATATCAGACAACAGAGGAACACAAATATATACTTAAATACAAATATTACACCCAGGCACTGAACAAACACAAGTGTTCATCGCACGAATGTTTGTCCAGGGTGGGGATCGAACCCACGACCTTTGGAGACCGTAAGAGGCAGGGTCACTACCAATTGCGCCATCCGGTCAGTCTATATTATATATATTTATATATAAACTCTAAGATTAAATTTCATTCACTTAGATAAACAGATATTAGCGTGTAATTCCTAGTTGAGTCCAATGTTGCTTCAAAATTCGGAAAGTCATTGCATAGAATGAACGAGTACGTTATTACTTAGATTAAACCGAATGATTTCATCTAAGTGTTATTACTATAAATAAGTAAGGGCGTGGAAAAACTTACCCCAACTGAATAAATAGTATTCGGATCTATGATTAAATATTAAAGCGGTTAAAGTATTCCATGCCAAAACTAGCCATTAACTTTCCATTTCACGAATCGCTTCCCGACCCTTACTTTGCCTAATAAAGTACCTAATGGTAAAAACATGCTCGTAGGTCGTAGTGTGCTTATTTGGTTTACTAGCATTGTCTTGGTTTTTTAATAAGTAGGGTGTGGCAATACCATAGTCATTAACAAGTCAACACATCATTTTATTATTTCTTTCTCTAACTTCACCTCCCCTGGCCAGCTAAATATTGTATGTAATAAACTATGCAACTTATTGAATTCGATAAACTAATCATTCGATGTAATAGGCTTTCGATGTAATAATAATTCGATATGTTTAGAACGTCCGCTGTTTTGACTTTTCGGTAAACAGTGTTCGATCATTAGATATTCGATCAATTGGCATTCGATATAGCGTGAACTATCTATTTGTGAATTTTTATTTTATGTGATAAGCGGCAGACGAACAGACTGATCGCCTGATGGTTAGCGATTGCCGTCGCTCATAGACACCCGCGACACCAGTGGAGTCACAAGTGCGCTGTCAACTTATAAACCCTCTTTTCCCCCGGATTGGGCCTCCAGTACCCTCACTCACGCAGCGAAACACAGCATAGTGCTTCACGCCGGTTTTTTGTGAGACCGCAGTATCACTCCGGTTGAGCCGGCCCATTCATGAGAAGCGTGGTTCTCCCACGGTCAAATTTTTTCATCATAATTGTGATCAATTGAACTAAAGGATTAATTTCCACAAAATATCTGGAGCTGGAACCAAACACACTACCATGAGGAATGGTCACTATGCGACTGGTCAAAAAGTCAATACCAAAGAATCTAGCTACAGCCATTTGCAAAATAATAGCTTCATCTCGCTCTAAAAGTAATGGCCCACATAACAAATTCATCTAGGGTCAACTAGCGACGCTAATCGATTTTAATTTTTAGCTACTAAACCGGATCTATTGAAAACAATTTTGGGATTACAACCTCTCGGCAAACACTTATACTATTTATTAAATACTTATACTTAACTTTTGGGTCTGCTTTTGTACTCGAAAGGTGAATTACCGCCAAAATAGATCCGGTTTAGTGGCTAAAAATTAAAATTCGATTGGCGTCGCTAGTGTGCCCTTACCCATCACCTTAACACAGTGGGGTGTTTCATTCTCTGACCGAAAAATAACATCCGACGAACCAGATTTTACTACAAGTGATAAAACAAAAAATCCACACCTTATCCACAACTCACCTCAACCCTAACGGGTGATACGAGGGACTAAGCGTTCTAACCCTCCGCGCCCTAATGCATCGCCGCTCGCTTTTCTAGACAGGCCGGTCGATTTGGCCCCTACTGTAAATCTCTATAAAGTATCCATACGGATGTTTTCCCAAATATTGCCTTACTTACTCCGCATATATTGTTGTTTATGTGTTTGGCAAAAACAATGTAACCTACATTGTTTGGTTTGGTATTAATGAAGATATTAATGATAATATCCTACCCTCTTGATATTTATATACTCGTAAAGCCGTTTTTGATATTTTTAATTTTGTTGTTCTCTTTTGCCTTAGTAAGCTTTCAATAAAATCAATAATAATATCAAAGTATATCATTTGTAGGTAAATTTATTTCAGTTACCAAAAAAATACTGTTTTATTACTATCAGTAAATAGTAGTTTAGTCCTAGTTTTCAGTGGTAGTAGCTCAGTTAACTACTAGCTAAATCAAATTGATTCAGTCGCAATGTAAAAAATGGAAGACAAAAATAAAAAAAAAGTCTTGTACTTTTAATGACAAAAATAATTTAATATAAAATATTACTGGTGATAAGTCTGCTCATCTGCCACCTATGATATAAAAAATATACTTCAATTACAATATCATTAGATACAAAATTCAAAAACCAATACAACGCCAAAAAGTAAAAAGTTGTAAATTATATCTCAAAGCAATCTCCAACGAAAATAAAATACAGGTAAAGGTAACAAATTAAATTTTACCCTAGCGAAGGGAAAGATCCCTCGAATAATTTACGGGTTAAACTCTATAAATAGGTACTGTACTGAATTCCGAACAGCGATTTAGTGTTGCAGCTCGAGTCAGATTTTGACACTTTAGTTCAAGTTTTAAGGCACTCGTAAAGATTAAAAAAAACCGCCTTCAATTACCACGATCGAAAAAGTGTACAATAATAGTTTTTACACTTTATACACTTCAAATAACATTTTATAACAGTACATTCGAGAAAAGGTGCTGAAGTCGGCGCCCAATACTATCTTGTAATTTAATACAACATTCAATTACTCAACAGGGATTAGGCGCCGACTTCGGTAAAACTTTTTCTCGAATGTACTGTTATAAAATGTTATTTGAGGTGTATAAAGTGTAAAAAATATTATTTTACACTTTTTAGATCGTGGTTATTGAAGGCGGTTTTTTTTTGAAGAATTTTTTTATTAAGCCTTATAGTGTCTCATTTTTTGACAACCTGACAAAAAAACTAATTGTGAGTACAGTATTGAAAGAGTTATCCTTTAACTCCTTACCGTTGAGGAGTTGACCTTCCATCATTAATACAGTCAGGCGTAAATACTGGTGTAGTTTTGAAAAAAGATACAAAAACATTACGTGTCCCTATAAAATTTGAGAGTTCCCCTAATTTTTTCCAGGATCCCAGCATCTGATCCTGATATCCTGATCATAGTACCAATCTGGGACTCTCTGGGAATCTACTGTCCAACTAAAAAGGAATCACCTAAATCGGTTCATAAATGGCAAAGTTAACGGCGAACAAACATAGAAAAAATAATTTATGTACATGTCGAATTGTGAACCTCTTTTGTTTTTTAAGTCGATTAAAAAGAAAGCAATACGAAATAGATCATGCACTCGAATCACTGGCAACATATCAGTGATTCGCCTGCTCGTCTGCCACATAAAAAGAGTAAGATTTTAGTATTGCATAGTTTTAGGTACTTTATTAGGTAATTGGAAGACAATATGCTAAGCAAACTCGTAACATACTAGACCTAATTGTCCCTCTCCGACAAATGAGAGTGTGGACAGCGTTTATATCCTAGTGGTTTAAGTACTGGCCCGTGATCTCGGGGTTCGATTCCCACTGGATCGAGCATAAATCATGTTTCGAATTTTTCAAACATAGCTCGGGTTTGTGATCACCAATCCGCATTTGGCAAACGTGGTGATTAAGCCTAACTCTCATCATAGTAGCGATGACTTGATTTCTATGATGGAGGCCTTTGCCCTGCAGTGGGACGCTATAGCTATATAGGCTGATACTTTACTTTTATACACCAAAAAAAGTACAAACATTTGTTGATCAGATGAAGCATATTCTTAGTGACCTTCAAGAGAAGAGCGTACTCCTTTTAAAATAGGCCGACAACACATTAGCGATCTCTCTGATTTCGCGGATATTTATTGGGCGGCGATGGTTACCTGATGGTGACACGCTTGCTCGTTTGTCGCCTCTAGCGTAAAAAAATTAAACTTTTTTATGTTTGGGTGTTAAAGGCACTTTCGTTGTTTCTGGTTTCCATGGTGATTACAAAAAAAAGCATTAGTAAGCACCAGGTATGTTTTTAATTTTGTCTCTCAATAATACTATAATATTATAAGATATTAAATATATCATACTAGCGAGGACGGTAACGTTTCGTTTGAAAAATATGAAAGCGAATTATTATTAGGTTTTTTCTTTCCATTTCACTTGAGTCACTTGTGTAAAAGTCGCCTTGAGTCACAACACTATCGCTAACTAAAACAGGGACGCAATGGCGGTCCACCTGGGAAAACCTTAACGGTCCTCATGAGGAATCCTTTACCAACATTATTTGTAACTATTTCGGGTACTCACTGGAGTGGGGAGTGGATTTTGGGCTATGTTTGAGACCAGTGATGTAAAGGAGTTGCGTGACTGTAAACTTAAATATCGGATTTTTGATAAAATACTTCTCATCTGACCCTGTAATTCTCGGTTACGTCCAAAGCTGTCGCTCTGGAGCCCCCACTGGACTCGTATCCACACCAGGTTTGTCACACTGGTGTGACTACCATTAATCTCGGGGCACAGCAGTGCCCCCGCCAAGTCGAGCAAAAAAAGCGGCACGGCCGTACCATCCTTTTCTCGAAGCAATTCAGTCTATTTTCGACCCCCCTATAATTTTGTTGTGGATAAAACAAGCAGCCTGAATTTCAATTTTCAGTTTCAGTAACTAATCAGGCATTGTTTAAACACGGTATATTTAAGATTTCAGTCAGTTTGAACTAGTAGTTTAAGAATGACAACTTGTTAAAGTTTCTGAATTTTGTCACTCACTCACTGACTGACTCACTGACTCACCGATCGTCAAAAGTCCAAGGCACTTCTAGCAGACATAGAAGCTTAATAATGTTGAGTGTCAAGCTAAGACATAGAATTTCTTATCTAATCGACGCTTAAAACGATAACCTTTTTGCAAAAAGCTATCATTACGATTTTCTAATTACGAACATTTGTGTCACTCGTGTCAGTGTCAGTCAAGAAAATAGTTTATTGTTTGGTGGGTCCCAAATTAAAGCTCGTGACTGTACAATCTAAGTAACTCAGAAAAGGTAATAAGTCGTGCTTTTTCGTATTTTGGCTCTAAATTTGAATTGTATCAAATATTGTAGTGACAGTTGACAAGGGTAGGTACTACGTAACAAAGAAAGTTATTTAAACTTAACCAAAGGATTGGTATAACGCCTGTTTATATTTCTGAGAAGGGATCAACGCGTTATTTTAAATGGGTCTCTTAAATAATAAATCAGTAACGAAACTTTCTTTCGTCCGTACTTATTTATACAGCAGAAATACGTATTACAACTTTTAGTAGAAATTGTCTACTATTTATTTGACACAATTCAAAAAATACAAGCAAACTTTATTCTTCTTGTGTCTTTTTTGGATTATATACACAACTGGTATCAACAACATAATATATAGGCTTACAGTCTAAAATTTTAGACTTGATAAAATAGGCAATGCATTTTGTAGGATTGAGCATTAAACTTTTTATTAGTCTCGGATAGTATCTCAAAATTGTGGTAACCTACAATATTTGAATTATTGATTGTGAACGTGTAACCGCGATCTCCAAAATTGTAAATTATTATACACAATCGGGGAAATGGATATTTAGTATGTTTGAATTTCCAAAAGTAGTAGGACAAACTAAGATTAAGGCCCTATTCGTCCAATCTTTATCCAAAGAGTCATAGAGGCTATATATCCACTAACCTATATAGATATTTATTTGAGTAAAGAGAAGCCGCCTATTAAGAGTTAATATTGGTATACATTATTTTTGGTGGACATTGTGGTCCATTCGGTGGACGGCAATCATTTTAATTTTCCGTTTTTTTCTTTAATTATAAGATATTGATGTCCATTGATATTTTTTACAAAGTAATTTATAGTTTTTCAAACTAAATAAATGATTAAAGTTGCAAAAGCACACGTGTCTTTTTTTTTGTTTTGAAAACCGCGTTCGTGACATTGACCCATCTGCACTAAAACACCACAAGAGGTGCTCCTAAAGCCCTACGATGATACAGAGACATTACTCATTGTCCCTAAATAACTATCTCCTAATTTGATTGCGAGCGTAGAGTAAGATTAAGTTTAGGTTGTAAATTATTACTTATATTATTAAAAGTTTCTAGGACCTTTATTAAGCCTGAAACACTAGTCACCCTAGTTGCGGCAAAATGTTAAATATATGTACTAATTTATTTATCGAAAGTTGTATTAGGCATAAGTTATATTGAAATAAATTTAAATTTTAAAAAATATTAAAACGATAAATAGATAATATAGCGCAGTTATATGCAGTGTAAAATAGAAATCAGTTCTACCAACTACTCATCCAACAGTCAACCCCTATCAACGCCAATTTTGTCAGAATGAGGGTTTTCGCGTGTGAAAAATCCGCTAGATGGAGTACTATAGGAGTGAGGTCCATATACAATGTGATTAGTTATTTTTAAACGTGATCTGTCAAAATGTCAATTTGACAAACTAAACAACCAATGCAGTTGATGTTGGACCTCAGTCCAACAGTACGCCAACAAGCGGATTTTTCACACGCGAAGACCCTCATTAGTAATATACTAGGTTCAAAATGGATTCGGCGGGTAGAGCTAAAACAAGCCGCGTGGGCTGATGCAATTCAAAGGCTTTAAATTAGTGTCTTGTGGTTTTTAGTATACAAATTTGGATTGTATCGTTTTTTAACACTGCTATTGTGTCTCGTGACAACTTGCTTGGACCTAATAGAGTCTTAAAACCCGCGATTGCTTTTGAGCCATATCCGCGGTAACCGTAGGTCGATAAAACGTAAAACACTGGTGTTCATTGAATGACTGTGACTTTGACTGACTTTGACTGTTGACTACCTACTTATTATCAATAAGTTTCTTGACATCGGCAATATTATCTTCGGGTAGAGCATATTAAAAAAAAACAAAATGGCTTTGTCATTGTCACACCTGTACTTGACTTTTGACATACTGCCGGAAGTATCCTATCTCGTTGTATGACGTCCTACCCCCCAAAATTCCACGTCCTATCAACTTCCCTTTCCTTTTGACCATATCCTTTTTCTCATACATAAAATATCTACTGTAATTATATTAACCTTTGGAATATTACACTGTAACATAATTAAAATGAGCCTCCCATTTAATACTGTGTTGTCTTTGTCCATGTGTACGTTTTGTTTTGTTATAGGCGGTGATTTCCCTAAAAAGAAAACTCAATTAATTAAGTAAATCTACTCAAATCACCTGTCAACTCAATTACATACTGAATGAGTCTCTATTCACTTGACATTGGCAGAGTTGACTGCGTCTCTGACATACAACACTACTAGCCATTAAAAAAAACTTTTACCTGTATAACCCTACTTTACAAAAATATCCGGTTGGGATGTCATAAATCACAAAACAGTACATAATATTGTTTCTGGACGGTTTAAAACGTCATTCGTCCATTCACTCGTTAAACAAGGTAGAGTTATACCGGCTTTGGCAGAACACAATTGTGTTTATTTCGTAAATATAGTAACGAAGTAAATGGTCCTGCGGATGCTATCCTTTATAACTGCCAAGTTGGTCAAATCCGCTCTGAATCAAAAATTAATCTAAGAAGACAAATGCTGTTCAGAATAGTTGGTAGAAGTACTAGTTCATCATTATTATCATTTCAGCCAATAGACGTCAACTGCTGGACATAGGCCTCCCCCAATGTTCTCCACACAAATCGGTCCTGTGCCGTCCGCATCCAATAGATTCCCGCAACCTTCACCAGATCGTCGGTCCACTTTGCGGGGGGCCTGCCACGGCTGCGACTTCCTGTACGTGGCCTCCACTCGAGGACCTTTCCACCCCAACGGCCGTCTGTTCTCCTCGCTATGTGCCCTGCCCATTGCCACTTGAGACATGCAATCCTTTGGGCTATGTCTGTGACCTTAGTTCTCTTGCGGATCTCATCTTTTCTGATACCATTGCTCTCTGGGTGACTTTGAGCGTCATTGAAGTGCTAGTTATAGGGATGTAACTAACTGTTTACCGTTACACTTTGTATTATGACATGTAACTACAAAGACTAAAGTCTCACCCAATTCGTATCCGGTATGAGTGTGTACGCTTGTATACACGTTGACTGCTGCTGTTCGCTAGAACTTTATGTGTAACAGTAAATTTCCGGGTAAATTTATTAGAAAAGCACCTAAAACCTTATCATAAAAATCTTGGGTTCCATCAAGAATGGTTTGTTTTATTTTTATCAGCATTATAAATTGTTTTGATTTTTAAATCGTCTTTTTCGTCAGTGAGGGTACCGGAGGCCCAATTCTGGGGAAGGGGGGTTAAAAGGTAAGCAGCGCACTTGTGACACCACTGGTGTTGCAGGCGTCCATGGGCGGCGGTAATCGCTTACCATCAGGTGATCCGTCTGCTCGTCTGCCACCTATATCATAAAAAAAAAAAGATCTGGAAAATGTGCAATTTCAATAATGGTATGATATATCGAGTCATTTAGGTTAAATTAATACTGTGGTAGTTAATATAAGCCACGCATTCTTAAAGACGTTTTTTGATTCCTTGTCTTGATCTTAAAGTATCAATTTCTTTGACTTGCCTATTTCTTTTGCTAACTTGCCAACATTATTTTCTTTTGTAGTAACAATTAGCGTTCTGTACGGGTCATAAAACTAGTTGTCTCGATACGAACTTGGCCACTTTTTACGTCTTCTTAATTGTAGCGTGGGGACATAACGTCCTTAATGTTACTAGCGGGAAAATAAAACTTGAGATAAAAGCAATTTGGGTGATAAATACAATGGTTATTACCTTTTTTGAGTAATTAAAAACGGCGTCTGAAAAATTATGAGCACCACTAAAAATAATTCCTTTTTAAACACATATAAAGAAACCAACTTTTAATTTGTATGCTTCAAAGGGCAAATTGAACCATTAGCTCAGATGTGAGGGAAAACCTCATGAGGAAACCCGCACGTTTCGGATAGTTTTCTATAAATGTGTTACCATGAATGAGTTGATCTGATTTCCTTGTTATGAGGTCAGATGCAGTCGATTGTAATTACCAGACTCCCCAAATCTTCAATCACGGTCCATGCGTACCCTTGGCTCGGAAGCGACAGCTTTGGTCGCAACTGGGAATGACACGCTAAGTTAATGAGAAAGAGGAATGAACTTCAATGGAATGTTTTATGCAATATTGTATAAGAATGCTCACACAAATGTTATTTGCAATAATGTGGCTAACACGAGTTTGCCACATTATTGCAAATATCATTTACCACTCAATACCCACCTACCTACGAAGGTAGGTGGGTAGTTTGAAAAGCTTACCACCCAATACCCACCTACCTACGAAGGTAGGTGGGTAGTTTGGAAAGCTTACCACCCAATACCCACCTACCTACGAAGGTAGGTGGGTAGTTTGAAAAGCTTACCACCCAATACCCAGGTAGTATGAAAAGCTTACCACCCAATACCCACCTACCTACGAAGGTAGGTGGGTAGTTTGAAAAGCTGTGACAACGCTGATGCGTATTTTTACTGAGTCCTTGCGTGCACTGAGTGTTTTGCCAACATTTTTGTTTACAACACCATTCGAAAAGTGAAGTTTTTTGGTCTTTTGAACAATAGTTTTTCAGACCATACCTACATTTTTTATTTATTAGCCGTGGCAGGCGGATCACCTAAATATGCGATTGGCGCTGCCCGTTGACATCTGCAACCACGGAAATATATTTAGTTCTGAGCCTGCAACGCTAGTGGAATTACAAGTGTACTGCCAACCTTCCAATCCTTTTACTTCTGCCCTACCCTCACTCAATGCAAATGCTGTTTTACGCTGGTTTTCCTTGCGGTCTCACTCCGGTAGATCACTGTTCTATGAATCTCTCAACTTTAGACGACCCGTTTGGAAGGCTGCCTTTGGTCCAAGGGTTGCGGGTTGGATCATCGCACATTAAAAACGTTTGTGTTCATGAACATGTCTGTTTGTATTGGTCTGGATGTTTTCTATGTATTATAAATATGTATTTACAAAAGAAAAGTATTATATATATGTGTATATTTTTGTAATTCTGCTGTTGATTCTGATATTCGTAACACAGGTGCTTGAGCCACCTATCTTGGAGTCAGATCAATGTATATGATGTTGTGAAATAATTATTAATCAACTCCGGAGACATCTTGATCACTCAACACTCATTAGTGGCCATTACTTTCGTCATGACGGCTCATTCATAATGAACACGATAATCCTGTCCCAAATACTCTTGTCATAGACTAAAAGCCGTAACTAATCACAAATCCCAACAATGGGCCCAATCAAGATAGAAGTGTGTATCAAAAGCTCCGGTGTCGTCTGTTCACCCTCATTATAGTACAAGAGGGTGCAGTAATTCCCAAGGTCTGTGGTTATTTATTTAACAAGGCTTAACATTTTTTGAACGTGGGAGAGCCACGCTTTGGCATGAATAGGCCAGCTCTACCGGAGTGACACCACGGCCTTACAGAAAACCGGCGTGAAGCAGCACTGTGCTGTGTTTCATAGGTGAGTGTAGGTACCGGAGGCTCAATCCGGGGGAAGGGGTGGCGGGGGTGGCTTAAAGGTTGGCATCGCACTCCACTGGTGTCGCGGGTGTCCATGGGCGGCGGCAAGCCACATATGACATAAAAAAAACCGTTTTTATAAACTTGTACATGAAAACTAACCTTTATTAATCCCTCCCTCCCCTGACGGAAGGAACTTTTCTTTTAAAACCATAGCTATACACCGTAAGGGTGGATTACTGTCGTCTTCAATGTCCGGTGGTAGAAAGGAAAAGGTGTTATCAGGTCATGAAGCTCATTCGAACACTCCCTTCCTCCCTTACTTACCTACATTCCTTACAATAAATTGCTTGAATCATGGTGATGCATGATGCAAGAAATAAATTAATAAATGGAACGGTGTATTTTCTACATGATTGTGACCTGGAAAATTATCTTTACTTCATAAAGTATTTCATTTTAAATTTAAAATAAAAAAAGAAGTACCTGAGTTTTTATGTTAAGAAATTATCTGTGTAACCCTTTGATGTACCCCTGTGCCTCGGAAAGCACGTTAAGCAGTCAGTCCTGCGCCCAATCCCTCTCCGGCCGTGTCACACTGGTGTCCCATCGGAATATGAGGGCAAGGGAATAGAGAGTGCACTTGTGTTTGCGCACACCCTTGAGCACTATAATATATCCTGCGTAAGCGGCTGATCGTTGAGATTGGCTACATTAGCCGAAATCGGTTGGAGGATATTATTATTTCATTTTAGTTAGGTACTTGGAAAAGATATTTGGCCACCTGTACTATAGGTACAGGGTGTAATTTTACTATTTCAATCAAATGTAACATTATCTACGAAAACCGTTCAGTGTTATAGTCTAAAACGTTGTAACTGATTTCCATGGTAACTTTAATTAGGTAAATATACCTAATAATAAATATTCAGCTGTATTATATTGCTATGTAAATCATAGTAATTATTTTATGAGCTTCAGGGTACATACTTGATTTATCATGCAAACTTCTAATAATTTATGACTGACCGGATGGCGCAATTGGTAGTGACCCTGCCTCTTACGCCAAAGGTCGTGGGTTCGATCCCCACCCTGGACAAACATTCGTGCGATGAACACTTGTGTTTGTTCGGTGTCTGGGTGTAATATATGTATTTAAGTTTATATTTGTGTTCCTCTGTTGTCTGATATCTGTAACACAAGTGCTTAAGCTACTTAGTACGGAATCAGGTCAACGTATGAGATGTTGTGAGAATTATTATTATATTATTTATTATTTCGAATTATTTTCGAGATCATAAACAAAAACTAAAGCTGAAAATAATAATAAGGAAAAAAATTGTTTTATAAAAATAATCATTTCAAAATATGCAAGAGTTTTCGAGAATACGCTAACGTTTTCTATGAGAAACTTTTGACAAACTTGTCTACCTACTTAATATTAATATATTCGTAATTTCTATAGTAGCTAATCGTATATTTTTCTCAAGTCTCTACAACAAAATACTTTCTCCTTTAACATGATGTAACTTTAAAATCCCATCCACTTACAACATCTTTCTTCGTAACAGTCGTCCCCAATCCTCTCGCTTCCTGATCCACTGTGAGGGTTGTAACCCTTCCTCAGAACGCGTGGCTTGAATTATTCACAACCTGGCTTAAAGTGAGCCGCGATACGGTGTCTGATAGCCCCTCGCGACTGCTAAGGGGTTGAGAATCAACAAAACAGTCACTCAATGTATTTCAATAAGACACTCTGTACCGAGAGTATAGAATGAGAAGTTCCATTGATATTGGCATTATTATTTGTAAACTAAACTATGTAAGTGTGACTTGGAGAAGCGCGTACTCCTTTTTAAAAAGGCCCGCAACAATTAGCGATCTCTCTGATTTCAGAGACGTTCATGGGCGGCGATGATAACTTTCCCTCAGGTGACTCTCGTTTGTCGCCTCTAGTATAAAAAAATATTATCAGGTACATTCAGGGCGGATTCAACCAATCTTAATTCGATACTAAATCTATGGTATGACGCTGTCATTCTATACAAATCTTACGTTATACCACAGATTTATCCAAATTTTACCCAAAGGTTGCCTAGAAGAGATCGCTCATAGTGATAAGGCCGCCTTCGTCGTACACATCCTGTAATACCTAGTTTTTAAGTTTTCATACTTTATTTTGAGTGCAATAAAAGTATATTCATTCGTTCATTATCCACGGATAAAGATTGGTCGAATTAGGCCTCAATAAGACACCAAGGGTCGATTCGGCCAATCATATACCGATACTAAATCTATGGTATAGCGCTGTCATACTATAGGTACAAATCTGACGTTATACTATAGATTTTTTAAGTGATAGGTGGCAGACGAGCAGACGGATCATCTGATGGAAGCTTGCTTATTATCAGATTTATCCACGGAAAAAAGATTGGTCGAATCCGGCCTAAGTAAGAAAAGTAATAAATACTAGACCTTAATTGTGACACTTTGGTCGAGTGGTTTAAGTACCGGGCCGTGATCTCGGGGCCCTGGGTTCAAATCCCGGGTAGAGCATAAAGTATGTTCCAAATTTTTCGAACATTGCTCGGGTTTGAAATCACCAATTAGGCAAGAGTGATTAAGCCTAACAACATCTTAGAAATAATGACTTGATTTCTAAGATGGATGCCTTTGCCCTGCAGTCGGACACTTACTATAGGCGGACACTTTACTTTTTTATTCTTTAACTCCTAGTTTTCTTTATGAACGCAACCGCGACTAGTGCTGCCCGAGAGTATTCCGAGATCCCAGGCACAAAGTAAGAACGTATCCCGGTGCGCGTTTTCCGCCCGCTTCGTGGAACAAGGATAGGCATTAGCCAATCAGATATTGCTTTAAAAATAATTGTGAAATGAATTATCATCCGCGGTATACCGGACTGATGCGATCTTTCAACCCTCAAGAAGAAAAAACCATTTTCAAAGACCAACGGCGCGCTTGTGACTCCACTCTTTCACTCACATCGCGGGTGCCCATTGGCAGCGGCAATTGCTTACCGTCAGGTGATCTGTCTCCTCGTGTGCCACCTATTACATAAAAGTAATTCAGGCTTAAAAAACCGCCGTGTGGTCCCCGGCAGAGGAGAATAGGCCACTCTCACTCATACCGAGGTGTTGTAAAAGGCGACTAAGGTAAAGCTGCTGGCATGATCATCAGCACCCAGAGAAGGAAAACTCTGCATTTATATCTAAACCCTCGCCAACCCCTCTGCCAAGCGTGGTGAGTATGGCAATTACCCTTCATGTGACTGAGGGAGGCCCGTGCCCCAGCAGTGGGGACTAAAAAAATCGATCCCGGTGTAATATTCTCAGTCAGCAACTTGTTTGATATCCATTTTTTGTTACTGGTTTTAATTGTCATTGTACCTACAAATTTTGGACAAGAAAATATTTCATGTCTTTATATCGAGTATTGAAAATGAAATAAAACATATTCACTTGTATTTTCATATTTGGAACAAAATTTCGTTTCATTTGGCAAATTTAGATTTATTGATGAATATTATCCAACTGAAAAGTAAAGAAATGGAAATGAATGGGCCCATGAATTCATATTTTCCGTTAATCCTTAAACGGATTCTTGTGTAAATAAGGCTCGATCCTTTGATTTCTCGCTTTCATTTTGATCTATTGACTCTCCATAGAAATAAAAGATTGGAATTTTTATCATAAATTCTTTCGTAGGGATTATTCTCTCCTACTTTATCAAATAGGTATTTTTTAAATTGAAATATTTGGGAAATATTTTATTCTTAGTTTAAATTCATATGTAACAAGTAATATGCTCCGGATTCTAAAATGTAGTTTTCCATCTAAAATAATCCCATAAAAGACGATAATAAATATTTTATTTACCAAATGTTTGCTAGAATTGAGTCAGAACGAAGTTCAATAATATTCACACGCTCAATATGTCTCTAAGGTAAGATGATTGCACTATTACAAGATATTCGGCCGATAACACCTCTGAAATGGCTCACACATACAACCATCACGTGAATCGTTCGGTTGACTTAGCCCTAAAGCCAAAGTCCCGACCTTTTAAAGATTCAAGTTATAAATTAACTTTTATTGTTTCATTTAACTGGAAACTTAAGTAGAACATGGACCTAAAGTCTTGGTTATGAGTATTTAAATATGCTGCTTAGAATGCTTGTGTATTGTTATTCTTAATTTTATTATTTCTAAAGTCAATCAGTTCAAAATTGACTTATAAACTTGAACTACCTACCTGCGTGCCAATCTAGGTGTTTCAATTTAATCTTATAGTGGATCAAATATATATATATTACGAAATACCTCGTTTATTGTGTTTCGAAAATAATGATAATCTACTTTCAAATTAACGTAATACCATTGTCTGAACCACGTCTTCAAATTTTCTCTGGTTTTGCCGAAATGTCCAAGCGTTTCATCATTGTTAACGTCACTTTAAAATTTCTTTAGTGTTGTAAGTTTCCCGACTGCCATCTCCGAAACTGTGTAAGGTCTAACCTCATTACGCCCCCCAGTTTTGCGTCAATTTTCCCAACGACGCCCTGGAGGGTTCGCCCTCCGCCTTCTGTGGCAAGAACTGTATTTGCATACAGCGGGAAGTTAATCAAGGGAGACGTTTATTTGAGTTTCGTATCGCGATGAACGGAACGATCGTCGTAGTTGTTTTCTTTTTGCGTGTCGGGCCCTCTGACTACTTTCACTAAAGAGTCTCAAAGGACTCTCTCACTAATTATTCAAGCAAATTAATTGAGGACTAAATTCATGATTATTTTACTTTGTTGTAGAATATAGATATTAAGAGCCACTTAGCGTTATTTGTCTGCAGTCAATATAAACAATAGTTGACTTGGTAGCGATTGCATCTTTGTAAGTATAAGTACAAGGTATTATTTAATAAAAATGGCGCCATTTTTACAGTAACTACCTAACTGGGTATACAAAAGTATATTTGTCATCATCGAACAAGAAATTTATTACTTACATGTTAAATACATTTTTCATTTCACGTCCTTAAATATAAAAATAACTTCAACATTAAGCAAAATTAGATTCCCTCTACGCTTTCATCTTTACTTAAGTCAACGCTGTTTACTATCTTATTTATCGTAACAATATCTTTGCTCAAGAGCTTATTACAGTCTCTCATAACAGCCCCTTTATTTTACTAATACAAATTAAATAATTCAAAAGGATTACGTACAAACACCGTCATTACGAAGAGGGTTAAATTATCAGATAGAGTGAGTACGTAATCGTTTAACCCTTCCATTATATATGCCGTTCACTATTAATACTTAATAGGCCTTTAATTGCATTTCTACAGGGTATTAGTATAGTATAAAGATTCCAGTGGTAAGATAAAGCTGGAGATTTTCGATAAGCGACCTTGATAACATAAAAGGGGCAGTTGAAGTGTAAAGCAAAAAGGAGGGTTATGATTTTGACCTGTATGTCTGTACGTCTGTATGTATGTAGGGTAAAGTTGCCTATATTGTACCTGTTAACAAACTTCACGAGCTGTCTCAAAAACTATTTGACTTTTGAGTATGTTTTCAGTAGAAATGAAAGGTTTGGTCTATTGGCATTTTTTTTTATACTATAAAATGAGTATATATAAAAATATAACGACAATAAGAATTTTTAAAAAAGTCGGAAAAAGTACAATTTAGGAAACCGGTTTCCTTAATTGTACCATAGGTATCCTAATTTGTACCTTAAGATCTTGATTAAATTCAAATGCCTTTTATAAATTTAAATTAATTTTTTGCGTTATAAATCTTTATAAAATAGTATCTATAAATTTCGAAACATTAACAATGTACCTAAGTACTCCAAATAAACTTCCAACTTGCAATTTCAAATGCAAGTGTTCTTACATCCCTTATTGTAAGTCCAAACATATGCTTTTCCAAGTTTAACAAATGTGACACGAGCTCCTCTTTAATTTGATCATGGAAAACAGTTGGCCTGCCCTTGGAAATAGTATCTTGATTCGCATATTTATTTGAGTTTAAAAAATGTATCTTTAATGTCGGTTTAGGTATATTAAACATGTGTGAACACTGATTAATTCCCATAGATTTATTTTTAAACAATCTAAGGCTTTTTGTAAGTCACCTTGCATCCTTTTACCTATAATACTTTTTAATGTCGCCAGACATCTGGAAAGATTTTCATCTAGTTAAAAATCGAGTTGAAGAACCATCATACACCTAAATTGCACCGGTACAATTTAGGGGTACCCAACCTGGTACACATTAGGCAACACTAAGTTTTATTTTTATGCGAGCCTGCATCATAACCTCGTAATGCCAATCGTGAAAACATATTTTCTAAAAAGCACACTAATAAGCGTTCTTTCCAAAAACGTATATCACAGCTGTAGTGTACTTATCATTGCAACAGGAAAACCTTAGCCAAACATCTGAAAAACAAGATAGAAACGCCGTAATAATCATTTTTGTTCACCACAATTTAACCTGTAGTGTCACCGAATTCAAAATGGCAGCGATTGCGTCATATTGGTAGCACTTCTTTTTAGTGTCGCCAATTTAAATCTAAATATGAAGGTTTGCTAGATTTTGAGGTGGTACAAATTACGAACCGGTCCAACTTAGGCAACTTGACCCTATGTATGGTTGTTCATCTGTTCCCTCATAACTTATAAACTAGTAAATACTTTTTGTGTTCTTATTCTTCTAAAATAACAAGAATTAATCTTTGTCAATTAATTTAAACAAGAACATTAAGTAGCTATTAAAAAAAAAACATATCTTATGATATGAGTTAAAATTCCGATTAGCGCATTATGCAATCCTAATGCGCTAATCGGAATTTTAACTCATAGGGACACAAACAATCGCAATAAATCAGTAGTCGGTATAGCGGCCATCTTACCATCGAATCACGATTATTGTCTCATGCAACATTGTCCGCATAGATTGCATTAAGGACCAAGAACTAGTATTTTCTTTTGATGACGAAGGTGGTTCCGACACGTCAAGCGAGAGTTGTTATTTTTCAGATGAAGAGGATGCATATTATTTAATTATTTGTGATTTATTGCGAGTGTACCACTAAGAATATTTACATATTGTATTCCATATCCAAATAGTTCAAATTCTTAGATAAAATGTTATTAAAAATCAAACAAATAAAAGGCTATTAGATGTCTAAAGAAAATATTTTCGATTCTTAAAAATATCGGTTTGGTTTACAAGAAGCGTTTCACTTTTAATGTCAAAATAGAACTGTCCTATTCACCTTCGGATACTAAATGGATTATGAGCTATTTATTGATGGTAAACGATTGCCACCGCCCATGGACACGCGAAATCGGTGGAGTCACAAGTGCGCTGCCAACCTTTATACCCCCTTTCCTTTTTTATTGCGACTCAAGCCGAGAATCACCATCACCAGACATGATTATTTTCATTATAAGAAAATTATAGGCGATCGGGTTGTGTTGGCGGGCTCAGTGTGTATTGCCTAGTATTATAATATCTGTGGTATTGCTCTTTAAGGCAACGGGTAGGCCAAACTAGCGACACCATTCGTTTTTAATTGTTAGCTACTAAACCGGATCTATTCTAACCAATTTCGGTTACCACCTCTGGGCAAATACTTATACTATTTATTAAATAACCATACACAAATGTTGGGTCTGTTTTGATTGAAAATTGATACACGCCAAAAGTGGCCGCTTTTGGCGTGAATCAATTTTTCGCATACGCGTTGGACCCAACATTTGTACATGGTATAATTTGTAAATAGTATAAGTGTTTTCCCAGAGGTTGTAACCCCGAAATTGTTTCAAATAGATCCGGTTTAGTAGCTAAAAATTAAAATCGATTGGCGTCGCTAGTGTACCCTACCCGTCACCTTAAGCCTTAGCTTCGATCAGTCACTGAAGTCGTACTACTAGCAACTTTCCCCTGTGTTTTAGAAAGCCTTCGCGCGATGATCAAAAGGCCCTGTTAATCCGGACTGAGACCAACCTAATTAACGAGCTGTGTTTTGTCAGAAAGAGTATTAAGGCAAGTGCCAGGGACGTATCTAGTTGGCTGTTTTTGGAACCGGTTATCCAAAAAATGAGCCCTTGCATTGGCTAAGAAATTCATGACTCATGAACTCATGAATTTCTTTGATTTTACATATTTAACTCTGAGTATTTTTTCTAATAGGTTAATAATCCGATGCTTATCGAAACTTTATCCAATTGCTAGCCAGCAATCAGACCTATAGTGTTATACGTCCAATAAAGAAGAATTAATTATGATTGAAAAAAAATCAATTGTTTACTATAATTATTTTTATAATAATATAAAATAATAAATTGATTAGTATGCCTTATTGATAAAATCGAATCCAATTTTTTTTACGTGATAGGCGGCAGACGAGCAGACGGATCGCCTGATGGTAAGCGATTGCCGCCGCTCATAGATACCCGCAGTGGAGTCACAAGTGCACTGCCAACCTTTGAACCCCCCTTTCCCCCGGATCCCCCGGGCCTCCGGTACCCTTACTCAACCTTTAGTTAGCCCTTCATTCGAATTCCATAAATTCAAGGTTTTTTAACATAGAAAATCTACAGAAACATATTGATATTGGCAACGATTAGGCGTGTTTTTTTATTATTTAATCAATATGTTTAAAACACTATGTATAAATAGGGAAAAACGCACCTCACCTTTTATGCAGCCTTTAAAATCTATTTGGATATCCTCCTATCCTATCTATAGAAGTAAGACAGAAGTTTACCCAAAAAAGCAAGGTCCGGCCCTGTTCGTTCATCGTGTTAATGGAGGTACCTATATTTGTGGCTGCAGTAAACGAATTGTTTAAGAGGTGTCACGAAAGATGGGAAGGTGTACGAGCAAGACTACTAGATACCTTTTTAGAGTTTCTTATAATTTTATTTCGCTATGTCCATCCATCCGTCCGTCTGTCTGTCTGTCCGCAAGCTCGCTTAGAGGCAATGTATACTGGCAAGCTGTAATTTGACACATGAACATACAAGCTGTGCGGATAAAGAATGGGATCAGAAATATTCACTTCTCGCTCGCACACTATTTGCGTCTATACTCGCACTCGTGGGTGTGCGAGCGAGAAGTGAATAGATGCGCCGCCATTTCTGATCCCATTCTTTATCCGCACAGGTTGTACCTACATGTTTTTCCCGCCATTACAGTGGTATAATAAAATTTAAAGGAAGACTGTCAAGGCTTTATATCCAACTTTTTTTTTCGACAACACGGTAAACATATGTGGACTACCTCGGTGGCGTAGTGGTTAGTGGATCGCACTCTAAAGCGACGAGTGAGGTCCCGGATTCAAGTCGGGCGGAAAATTCTTAGTGTCAGCACGGAGTCTGGAAGTTGGCGGTCTTGTACCTCCGTGCCACGGGAAGCATGTTAAGTCGTTAGTTCTGCGCCCTCTCCGGTCGTGTCCCATCGGAATATGAGGGTAAGGGAGTATAGAGTGCACTTGTGTTTACGCACACACTTGATCACTATAATATATTCTGTGTACGTGGCTGATCGTTGAAATTGGCCGCCGTACCCGTAATCGGTTCATCATCATCATCATCATCAGCCCATTGGTAAGATTGAGGGTGGTCTATTCTACTCTGCCGGAGACCACACGGCTTAGATGGCGTTGTTCAATTTTACATCGCACAAGTATTAGGTTTTTTTGTAACCATAAGAGGAGTCATGAATATTTTATAAAAAACCAACTTAGATCAGGCTACATTGTGGTTTTATTTATTTACATTCCCCAATAGTAGTTGTACCAGTACAAATTTGGGTATCGCCCAATACAGACAGCATTAATTTACTTCAAGCAAAAAAATACTAAATATTGAAATTCTAAGTTCCGGGGATGAAAATTGAAGTTTTTTTTTGACTGGGTACTAATTTTCATAGACATTTAAGAAACGGCAAGGCGCGTGACACGCAATTATTTTAAAAAATAAAAATAAATTAAGTAAGTTCACAACATTTTCCGTTAAAGGGTTAAAATGAATTTTTAAAACGTGCTCGACGTCGCTTCAGGACAACTTTAATTAAAATCCTCTGGCATCGTGAGTACGGCGATTTCAAAATAACTCGAGGGAAAAAGAGAAAATGATTTCATCTAGTTTTGTTTCTTTCGCAGTCCGGGCGACGCGATCGCTGTCATGCCTGAGTCGTGATGTGGCGACGAGCTTTACAGAATGGGGACTATTGCGTGTGAAAAATGTGGTAGATATATTTTTATAGTGACACAGTAATTGGCTCTCCCACGAGAAAAGCCCACGTTCCCACGTTGCAATCACAACGGACGCGATGGCAAGTCATCACCTCCGTTGGGACTGCCATACCGGTCCGCGGTATGCTTCTTCACGTTTCATTTGACGGAATCCATATTGTAGGAAGGAGGATATAGGTACATGCGCCGGCAACGAGTTCCATTTCTGCTAATAGGTACGAGATAGCGTACAAATACGGAACAAAGTTCTTTGCAGGCTGTATCTGTCAATTCTGAACAACATTAATTAGTTCTACGACTTTTCAAAATTTGTTGAACTTTTTTCTCGACTCCCCATACAAAATGACCAAGTCACGTAACCGACTTTGCAGGAAAAGTTAAAAAAAATATGAAAATTTCCAAATGTAATGAAACAAATGTTGTTCAGAAAGGTTGATAAAGCACGTGGTTAAAGGGATGTAAATATTCAAAGCATATAAGGTAATTAATTGGTTATATTTGAACTCTATTATATCAAAATGTCAATTTGATGAAAGAAACATCCACCTCAGTTCATTACATTGATTAACATTGTATTAACATTACGCCTTCTAGTGGTTTTTCACACGTGATACCTATACATTAGTACCAAATTCTTGATAATGGTACGAGCGTACCGTTTGTACCGCAACCAATAATAACACGTTGAGTTGAGTGAGTTGGGCAATCCGCTAAATACAATAAATAGAAAGAGAAAACACTAGTCGCTAATTCTATTATAAATTATTAAGAGCCACAGCAGATTTTTTTCTTTATATTCTGTCTTTCATTAGCGATCGGTGATTGGAAGCTGAATGAAGCAACCATACATTCTACACCGCACTCCTTAAAATGATAAAACGCGCCGATTGAAATACTTTTTTTGGTAGTCAATGTTGTTGAACCGATAATTCCATCGCAATATCGCCAATCAATCTATAAGCGCACCCTAAAATTCAAAGAACCTCTTTAGCAATACAGCAGAGTCACAAGCGCTGCCAACCTTTTACCCCTCCCCCTGAATTTTACATGTGGGAGAGCCATATTTCGGCATGAATGGGCTGGCTCGACCGGAGTGATACCACGGCCTCACAGAAAACCGGCGTGAAGCAGCACTGTGCTGTGTTTCGCTGCGTTAGTGAGGGTGCCGGAGGCCTAATCCGGGGAAAAGGGGAGTTTAGAGAGCAGCGCACTTGTGACTCCACTGGTGTTGCGGGTGTCCATAAGCGGCGACAATCGATTACCATCAGGTCAACCGCCTGCTCGTCTGCCACCTATCACATAAAAAAATGAATATTTATTATCTACCAACAACTCGGCGGTGAAGGAAAACATTGTGAGGGAATCGAACTTACGAACCTGGGAATTCATATCTTGTGAGTAAACGTTCTCGTGTAATTACCAAAGATCAAAAATAATTATTAGGGATATGGTAACATCTTTTACACACATACACGTTAGGTACACAAAATACACTAGACAAGCGTCTAATGGCACTCACTCAGCTGGTCTCACTGAAAACCAGCGTCATGGCCTTTGCCTGGGCCGTGACTTAAGTGACGTGAGTGAGGGCCATTTATACTAGACGTCATAACACAATATTCATTTGGCACTGCCTGGACATGATTGAATATATTTTTGTTTTTATTTATATGTATTTTAATTGGTTTATGTTTCGTTTTCGAAAAAAATCGGACTTTCGACCCTCACTCACACAGCTCTAGCACTGCTTCACGCCGGATTTTCTGTAAGTCCGTGGTAAGTATCACTTTCATATCCCTCTGACTCCATAATGTCCCGCCCTTGGTCTCCTTGTGTAGTATCGTAGACAAAGACTCGTTTAACCATTCCACCAATAAACAGCTAAAACTTCACACACAATACCACAATTTAGAAACGGATTCCAAATCCATCTCATTATCGACAACCAACACAAACAAATCAATACTGTTTCAAACGAACATAGCAATTTATGTCCAACAACAGTCCCCGTGTTATATCTAATTCAATTCGCACCTACCTCAAGCCGGTCGGTATAATCCCTACCCCTGTTTAATATTCGTCCCGTTTCGGCCTAAATGGTAATGAGGTACCCAGTTTTAGCCAAATGAAGATTCTGTTTATACCGTCGTAACGCGGCGGTTATCCACTTAATCCCACAGCTGCGCCAATTGAAAGCACATTTACCCCAAATAGAGTTAAGACGCTATCAATTATGAGATGATGGAACTGATTGGGTTTAACCGATCTTTTAGGGTAACTATATGTATAAAGTATTTACTTTCGCAATTCATAAGTTGGCATCCTTCCATAGTCGGAGAGGCACTTTAACGTCACCTTAAATTCACCAATTATGTAAGACAAAAAATTGTACCTAGGTTTTCGGTAAGAAATTCTTAGTGTCAGTCTGGAGTCTGGAAGTTGCCGGTCTTGTACTCTCGTGCCCAGGAAAGCACGTTAAGGTGACGGGTAGGGCACACTAGCGACGTCAATCGATTTTAATTTTTAGCTTCTATACCGGATCTATTTTAAACAATTTTGGGGTTACAATCTCTCGTCAAACACTTAATACTTATTTATTAAATAACCATGCACAAATGTTGGGTCCGTTATTGTACGCTAAAAATTGATTCACGCCAAAAGCGGCCACTTTTGGCGGTAACCCAAAATTCGAGTCCAAAAACAGACCAAACAGTTAACTATAAGTATTAAATAAATAGTATAGGTGTTTTTCGAGAGGTTCTTACCCCAAAATTGTTTAAAATAGATCCGGTTAAGTCGCTAAAAATTGAAATCGATTGGCGTCGCTAATGTGCCCTACTCGTCACCTTAAGAGGAAAAATTTCGTGTAAGGCTGAAAAAGTTTTTCTTTGGTGTCGCATTACGACAATTACCTACAAATTAGGCGTAATCACACAGAATTTCGCGTATTAAACAAACACACATAAACATAATCTTTGATAAATATAGTTATAGATCATATAATTTGATGACCCGTTTGAATCAGTGGTAGTGAACGCTGACTCTGGTGCAAGGTTGCGGGTTCGATCCCCGCACAGTACAAACATTTGTATTGGTCTGGTTGTTTTCTATGTATTATAAGTATGTATTTACGAAAGATAGCAATGGCACATAGCGAGGAGAACAGACGGCCGGTGGGGCGGAAAGGTCCTCGAGTGGAGGCCACGTACAGGAAGTCGCAGCCGTGGCAGGCCACCCACAAGGTGAACCGACGATCTGGTGAAGATAGCGGGAATTCATTGGATGCCGGCGGCACAGGACCGATATGTGTGGAGAACATTGGGGGAGGCCTACGTCCAGCAGTGGACGTCTGTTGGCTGAAATGATGATGATGATGATTTACGAAAGAAAAGTATTATGTGTATATATTTGTAATTCCGCTGTTGGTACTGATATCCATAATACAGGTGTTTGAGCTACCTATCTCGGAGTCAGATCAATGTATGTGATGTTTTGAAATATTTATTTATTCATAATCACGTACAGTGATCTCGGTGTGGTTTGACATATCAGACAGAGATAGACTAAACAGTCCTGTCGGGTAACAGGTACGATTGATTGGACAGGAACGGAGGCCCAATCCAGGGGAAAGAGGAGTTAAAAGGTTGGCAGCGCACTTGTGACTCCACTGGTGTCACGGGTGTCTATAGGCGGCGGCAATCGCTTACCATCAGGTGATCCGTCTGTTCGTCTGCCACATATCACATAAAAAAAACGATATGATAAACGGCAAGCGCGTTGGTCGACGAAATCTTCGAACGTACGAACACTCGTGGTGAACATATTGATGTGTAGGGCTCTAAGCCAACTATGTAAAAGAAACAAATATATAACTGGTAAAGAATTAAAAATATTAAAAATATGTCAAAGATCGTCCTACGGGTAGTCACTCCTCAAGTTACTGCTCACTCACTCACTCACTGATTCAAAAATGTAACATAAATTTGTATGAGATGGGCGCATTCATAAGTTTCTTAACCGTTCCTAATTCGCAAGCCGCAAAATATTTAGCAGAAATGTTTTTGAACCACTGAATTTTCCCGCTCGCGCAACTATAACATAAGGACGCCAACATGTATGTATATTAAGTTACGATGGGGCTTACTTGTATTTTCAATCAAAAGTCCCCAAATAAATAAAGAATAAAAAAAAAAGTTACTGCATACAGGTTGTATCGGTAGACAGCATCTTCTTCCAACCATTCTGAACAACATTTGTTCAACGACATTTGAAAATTCGTCGAAATTTTTTTCGACTCCCCACACAAAATAACCAAGTTACATGACTGATTTGGTATGAGAAATAAAATTTTTTTAATGCAAATTTTCATAAATCTTAGAACAAAGTTTATTCCGAATTGTTGGTAGAACACTTGGTTAAAGGGATATAAATGTCTCGTCGTCGTCAGCCCATTAAGTCCCCACTGCTGGGGCACGGGCCTCCCTCAACCACATGAGGGGTAATTGCCATACTCACCACGCTTAGCAGACGGGTTGGCGAGGTTTTTGATATAAATGCAGAGTTTTCCTTCTCTGGGTGCTGATGATTGTGCCAGCAGCTTTACCTTAGTCGCCTTTTACGACATCTCGGTAAGAGTGAGGGTGGCCTATTCTACTCTGCCGGGGACCACACGGCCTTAAATGTCTACTTATACCTTATATTGTCTTTCTTCATCTATTAACAAAAACGTATTAAGACATTGTAGTGAAGTTGTGGCTGTCTCTACCGAAATTATCTCATTCGACAATTTAGGAATGTTTGATTGTTTTGTAATAATTCCCGACGGGTTGTGAACTGTCGTACTATCACAACAGAGATAACAATAACAGCCACATCGCCATGCCAACAGAATTATCAGAGTTTAATGCTAACGTAATTAAACATCACACGACAGAGATACAGAGATAGTCGCATCAATGAGTTGTATTAAACTCATTATAATGTATAAACATTTTAAAGTCATTGGACTGACCTCGTTAGAGTTTTATTTTATGACAAAGGTGGCTAGACGAGCAGACGGATCACCTGATGGTAAGCGATCGCCACCGCCCATGGACACCCTCAACACCGGTGGAGTCACATGTGCACTGCCTACCTTTAAATTGCCTTTTCCCCCCCGAATTGGGCCTCTGGTACACTCACTCAGACAGCGAAACTCAGCACTGTGCTGTTTCTCTACGGTTTTCTGTGGGCCGGCTTGACTGGAGTGATGATATTACACCCCTTTGGTCGAGCTGGCCCATTCATGCCGAAGCGTGGTTCTCCTACGGTCAAAGATTAGACAGACAAGCATTAGACCTCAATCCCACCTGATGTTAAGTGAGGTCTAGGGTGGCCATGTTTGTCCGTGAAAAGCCTATTTCACTCTTCACAAAGCCTATTTCACTCTTGACAAAGCCTTTTTCACTCTTGACAAAGCCTATTTCACTCTTGACAAAGCCTATTTCACTCTTGACAAAGCCTATTTCACTCTTGACAAAGCCTATTTCACTCTTGACAAAGCCTATTTAACTCTTGACAAAGCCTATTTCATTCTTGACAAAGCCTAATTCACTCGAAAGTTCTGGACAGTATAGGTTGTGCTGTCCATAACTCTCGAGACGCTGTAAACTGTGACTAGTGGAGATACATCGCACCAGGCGCATCAGCAAACGAAAATTAAGCATCGTCTCGACTACTGTCAATAGTGAATGACTAAGGAGGAGGATTTTGAAGTCATTCTAATGTCAGCCTGTCATTCCCGTCTGCGTCATACGCTGTTGCGTTGGAACCCAGGGCATATAGTTTTACAATGAACTGACTCCGTCTGACCATTGCAACCCTTAGACAGGTACATTTCAGATCGACTGAACCGTGATTGTGTTTTTTAATAATTAATATATTCATACAGTATCTTGTGCCATGTGGTCCCCGGCAGAGTAGAATAAGCCACCCTCACTCTTACCGAGGTGTTGTAAAAGGCGACTAAGGTAAAGTTGCTGGCATGATCATCAGCACCCAGAGAAGGAAAACTCTGCATTTGCATCAAAACCCCCGCCAACCCGTCTGCCAAGCGTGGTGAGTATGGCAATTACCCCTCATGTGATTGAGGGAGGCCCGTGCCCCAGCAGTGGGGACTTAAATGGGCTGACGATGATGATGATGATGATACAGTATCTTTTACATTAACCTGATGCCGTACTAAGTTACTTTACTTGTGTTACGGATATCAGACAATAGAGGAATTATAAAAGTACTAGATATACACGTAGACACTAATAATTAATTGAGCTACAATTGTTTTCATCTTCATAAGTACTAGTATGCTCCGTGGCAGTTAAAAATAATTATAAAATAACATGTTTATCTTGAAACTATACAATATTCCATTCGAAAATTCCAAATTACCCCATTTTAGTATTCTATGCGTTTAATTCCGTACTAATATTTGATTACCCAGATTGGAGCATTTAGTATGCAAAACCATAGCAGGTGAGGGCTGTTCACGCACAGTGTGGCTAATTGCCCATCGAATTTGATTGGGCGAATTGGTTGCCTCACTAAGGTTTCTTTGGGACGCAGGTTCAAAATCATAATACGGTATATGACTTTTTTTTTGCAATCAAAAGACCTCTCAATGATAGAAACATCATTGAAATAATCACTTGATTCTCATTTAAACTACCTGAGATATCACAACTTTAAAATCACATTATTTTGGGCAAACCCAAAACGCTCCATACAAATGGCTACTTAGATGTGACGTCACACCTAAGTATTTTGTATGCATTTCATTTGAATTGTGTATGGTAGCTATATCAAATGTTTCGTTTATGTCAATGGTTCTATTATAATAATTGATGCAAATTGTATGGGTTATTCAATGGTATAATTATTTTTTAATAATTTCATACTTTTAAAATGGACTTGCCCATGAATCTTTGAATGACCATAAAACCGGCTAGACGTTATATTTTTAATTGAGATTTTTTGCCATTGGCACATATTGACCTTTATTTTGATAAAATATTTGTATTTTGAAAAATCTTGAGCTTAGTCATATACCCTATTGAGTTACATGACTAAATTTGACAAAGTAAAAATAACTATGTACATCAGATTGATGATAACTTATTATTTTTTTGAGTTTTCAAAAATTAGAAAGGCAAGCGAATTTTGAAATTATTGAATTAAATAAAAAATAAAAAATTTATTAGAAGACGTTTCACCTGATGGTAAGCCATTACCGCCGCTCATGAACACCTGCCACGTCAAAGGAGTCACAGGTGCGCTGCCGGCTTTTTTAAAAGGGAGTACGCTCTTTTCTTGAACTCTCTTTTTTTAACCTGTACAATTTATAGCATCTTTTGTTATCAAAACCATTTTCATAAACGTATTATTTAATGTAGCTATCAAACAAAGTATTCCCGTGATGCGTACGATAGGTCGATGACGTCATAGCTGGGTAGCCGCAGTACCGAAAAATGGCACTGATGGAGAACAGTTTGTCCATAGTAAAGTATAACAAGGAGGTGAGCGATGCTTGCTTAGTGTACCTATAATAGCTGATAGTTTTTATAGCAATCTTTCGTAATTTATTCTTAAGTAAATAACACATTTAAAATATCTGCTGTTCGTTTCTGCCTGAACATGAGATGAGATTTTTATAATTGTGTTATTTACCTATACAATGTCGAGAAATTATAAGTTGAATTCTAAGCATGCACCTCCAAATCGTTGCATTGTGCTTATTTCTAGCATTCGCTTGACGGTGAGGGAAAACATCGATTTCCTATCAACACATTTCGAATAGTTTCTAAAACTTTCAATTGCCACAAATTGTACGTTATTTTATATCTTACACATCCCGAAATAGGACCCCACATAAAAGGTATCGTGAATAAAGATCATTTATCATGCTAGAAAAAAAACAAACTGTTCCATACAAAATTTAATTTTGAACCGACGAAAAAGTCAGGAACAGCACATTTTTTTCCGCTTATTTTGTTGGTCTAAAATGCTAAATGGACTTCCTTTACGATAACTATTATGAAGTTTTTTGGATGTGAACGTTAAAACAAAAGGGTGTATAAAAATTCTGAACATGGTAACCATGAACCAGTTAGACTGGTTTCCCTGTCTAATGGTTGGGATAGTGAGACGGCAGTCGATTTACAAGAACCAGACTTCCCAAATCATTGTTCGTAGTCCAAGCGTCCCCTAAGCTCCGAAGCGTAGACTTGGACACAACCGAGAATAAAACGCTGAGATGATAAAGGTGTAGCATGGAGATGGTCAAAGCCTTCATCAATGAGGAAGACGACGCGGCTAGGACACTAGGACTGTAACAAATATTTTTTATTAAAAGTTGTTTCTTCTTCATCTTTGGGTGTCCTGAAGTTTGGCCGTCAGCTTCCCGAAATCCCTCTCTGTTCATTGTGAGACGAAAGAGCTGTTCCACAGATGCGATGCCAGTCCATTACCTTATATTACGCAGCCACGACTTTTTCCTTCTTCCAACGCGTCGCCTTCCCTCTATTTTACCCATCATGGTGAGTTGAAGCAACCTGTGCCTCTCATGCCTAAGTAGGTGACCTAGGTATTGAATTTTTTGCTTTATGTTATAAGCAATAAAACTTGTTTCCAAGATAATAAAACAATTTTGGTTGGTTACCGCTGTATTAAACTTAAATGATAGGGCCTAACTTCTTGATAAAGTTCGCTCGTTCCTTTGATGTCTTCAAGCAAACATAATTAGATGTCGAGGTTCGTAGGAATCTATATATTGGAAGATTTGGTATTATCTATTGAAATAAGACCTTTTTGGGATTTAAAAACAAATAGTCATTTTAGGTCTGCTTCTTACTCGAAATATGAATTACCGCCAAAAACGGCCACTTAAGGCGTCTATACAAATTTCAAGAGCAAAAACAGATCAAAAAGTTATTATAAGTATTAAATATAAAAACAAAGTGTAATAACGTTATTATTAGTATATATTCTTTTTGAGAGGCGCGAACTTCGAAATTGTTAAAAAGATATCCGGTTTAGATGCTAACAATTTAATTTAAGTCGCTATTGTGCCCTACCCGTCACCTTAAGAAGCCAGGGAGGGTGTAAAGCCTAACACTGCAAATTGAGCAGATTGTAAGAAATAAAAATAAAGTTTAAAAACTAAAACCCGACTTCCAAAAAAACACGGTCTAAAAAGTACAAAACAAGAAAATTGTCTATGCTGAAATGATTATGCCGTATCGCCGTGGTCGTATGCCACATTGATTTTATTTTACGATGCTATGTATGTACAAAGCCTGTCAAAATCATAACCCTCCTTTTGCTTTGCCGTAGTCGGGTAAAAAATATTATTAGTTATCTGAAGTACTCAGTATGAAACGGACTTTAATGCATTTGTCTACAATGATTTTAACAGTCTATGTATGTAAGTTTGTAAATATGTTTGTATGTTCCAAGATTTTGCCTAAACTACACAGCCGATTTTGATGAGAGCTATCAATCAATTCGTTATTACTGTCCAGGTGACCTGGGCTGATATTTTATTTGAAAAAAATAACACAGTGGGAGCTAAATAATAAAGGTCAAAATTTCTACTGCGAATTTCAAGTCCTACCAGACCCTTAACTCACACAAGTCAAGTATATCAAGGCCGAGATCGGCCTTTTCACATAACGTAACGCTCCTTTTCAGTATCTGCATGATACCCATAGAAAAATATGACATTCAATATACGCTTTCCCTATTGTTAACCGAGCACCCTCTAACAATTTCTATTTTACCAGAGAATCGTTGTTAGTTCCAACTCCTAACAAGGCAAAATAGACCTAAAGAGTAGTGAATTTGAATATCTTTTTATGTGGTGTTAAGTTGTTTTCGAGATGCTAAACAAAAATTTCTAATAGTGATACTAAAGGGAACGCTACGCGTGTCGTGGTAAGTTATGTATGGAATCGAACTGTTTATGGAAATTTGCTCGAGTATTGAGAGAATAAAGGAATAGATTCTCTACCTATCAACTCGTGATAACGAATTGCTAGGGGTTGTTTGAAAACCGATATAAGGGTTTGTTTGCAAAGTATTCGTTCATTTGTTTGAATACCACGTACCTACATACCTCAGTTATGTGGAACGGTTTGGCTGCAAGAGTATTTCCTGACGGCTACGACTTAGGAACCTTCATGAGAAGAACGTTCTCCTTTTCCAAAGGGCCAGCCACGCATTGACGATCTCTCTGATGTTGATGATGAGCGGGTTTGATTACTCACCATCAGATGACTGCCTCGGTGGCGCAATGGATAGTGAGTCGCACGTATAAAGTGACGGTTGCGCTAGGGCTCCCGGGTTCGATCCCCGTGTCGGGAAAAAATTGTAAATGAGTTTTTCTGTTAAGGTGACGGGTAAGGGCACACTAGCGGTGCCAATCGATTTTAATATTTAGCTATGCTGGTTTAGTAGCTAAATATAAAAATCGATGGCGTCGCTAGTGTGCCCTACCCGTCACCTTAAAAAATTCTCAGTGTTAGCCGTGCCTCGGAAAGCACGTTAAGCCGTTGGTCCTGCTCCTAATCCCTCTTCGGTCGTGTCATACTAGTGTCCCATCGAAATAAGAGTGTAAGGGAATAGAGAGTGCAACATGATATATACGCTAGGACACCGATGCAATGTGCGGTCTATCACTTTTTGCTAACTGGGACTTGACACAGATATAAACTTTTTATTTTATTTCAAAAGCTCTGTTACAAATCATTCATGTGTTTGTTAGAGGAAAAATATGTCCAACTAAATTTGTTTTTTACAATTTGTATGGCTTTCGTTTCATTTGAATGTTATAAATATCACCTGCGTATCATTTTGAACCGACTATAAATAGGTGAACGTTCTATGTTCAAATTGTATGTATGTATTTTTATGTATGTTCGCCGATTTTCTTGCCAAATTGGTCGAGTTGCAGAATTCTTTTTTTTTTGTTTCAAAGAGCACTCATTCAAGTAGGTCCCATTGTCACCATGTTAGGATTTGATGATGGGATCCCCGAAAAATCGATCCACATGTAATGTTTTTGACTTCTTTTTCAAAGCTGAACCAGTCATCATCATCATCATCATCAGCAACCCACACTCGTCCACTGCTGGACATAGGTCTCCCCTAATGCACGCCACTGCTCCCGGTTTTCGGCCACTCTCATCCAGCCCACACCAGCCAGCCTTCGAATGTCATCATCCCATCTTGTCGCAGGGCGTACACTACGCTTACCGAGTCGCGGTCTCCACTCAAGGACTTTACGGCTCCAACGGTTGTCAGTTCTGCGGCTAATATGACCAGCCCACTGCCACTTCAGTTTGCTAATTCGGTGGGCTATGTCGGTGACTCTGGTTCTCTGTCGGATTACATCATTACTTATGCGGTCCTGAACCAGTATTTACGCATCATTATATTAATTTTGTTGCTCAGCTGATGATGGAAGGTCAACTCCTTAACGGTTAGGAGTTAAAAGATAACTCTTTCAATACTGTTCTCTCGTTGAGACTGTTAGATATTGCTTGTTTCTTCTATTTATTATTAAAAACGTAGATATATTTTATCGTCGCATCATCCGGCCTCTGTAACAATCTGTCCTTAAAATTGTTTCGCCCCAAATTATTGGAATACGAGCGACCTAAGCATTAGGAAAGAAATAACTCTCGAAAACGTCCCCCATATAGTGTATAAGACGTTTCCTTACGTATTTCACATAGCAAGGGTCCCTCCCATCCGTCACCGAATATATGCCCGTTACGCGTTTCGTAATTTGATTCTGCAGACATGTTAACTGGGAAAATTTGCTTGCTGTGATAAATGGGGTGGGACAGCGCTAATATCTTCCACGATATTACAAGCTTTGCGACGCCTTAAGGACTATACGACACAGTGCAGTTGCCAGGTTGTTCGATTTATTGTTATAGTCGTAAAGCAACAAAGATGAGGTTAATTATTTTATGTATGTTTTTTTTGGTGGAGACTAGCCGACGAGTAGACGGATCACAAACATGATGGTGGGTAATTCCCGCTACCCATGCAACACAACAAACAAAGTCATAAGTGCGCTCTCAATAATTATAATGACAGATTATACTCTGTTAAAATATTTTTAGGTTCAGAAGTGGAAATGACTAAAAAAAGACAATTTGAACGAACGGTTTTAATTTGGACTTAATAATTTTACAAGAACAACAAAATATGAGAAAACGTTTATAATTCCAACAAATATCATTTGAAACCACCGAAAATGCGATTGCACACTTCTCTGACTTTTACATAAATAAAGTTAATAACGGACTAAACAATAATCTGAACATAGCTTAGACAATGAATGACTCATCCAACAATGACTCGAATAATGACTGACTGAAATAATTTCTCGCATGACTGATTCCTAGATCCGTGCGCTCTGAGCGCCGACAAGCAAATGGGGTGCTGTCCGATCGGCTCGTCTATTTATGGGCTTCTTGCTGTCCGTAGCGGCTTGGGTAGGGGTACCGCTAACAATATGATATAACAATAAGTTATAGTATAAAAATATACTTTTCGTAATTACAATAAATTGTTTGCGTATTATACGTGTCCAGCTCCAGGCAGCCGATCTTGAGCAGATCGTCACTCCATCTGGCCTGAGGGCGCCCTGCACTAAGTTTACCATGGCGATTTCTCCACTCTAAATTTTTATTAGCCTAGCGGCTGTCAGTTCTGCCGCTGATATAGCCAGCTCACTGTAACTTCTGCTTACTTATCCAGTGAGCTAATGTCTATAACTTTGGTTCTCTGACGACACCTTGTTTCGGATCTGATTGCGCAAAGAAAGGCCAAGCAGCTTGTTTTTTTTATAGGATAGGTGGCAGACGAGCAGACGAATCAACTGATGGTAAGCGATAGCCGCCGCCCATATACACCTGCGACACCAGTGGAGTCACAAGAGAGCCTGCCAACAATTAAACCCCCCTTTACCCCGGAATTGGGGCCCCCGGTACCCTCACTCACGCAGCGAAAACACATCACAGTGTTGCCTTCACGCCAGGTTTTCTGTGAGGCCGTGATATCACTTCGGGTGACTCCGGTCGAGCCGGCCCATTCTTGCCTAGGCGTGGCTCTCCTACAGTGAAAAAAAGAATATGTTAGTTAGGCAGTGATGGCTTCGTGCGAATTATCAATAAATAATATACAATCCTTAAAATTGTTCTTTCTAGTACGGGTGCATGTCTATGCTTTTAGATAGATATACTTTATTGCAAAAAATACGCAACTTAAGTACTCATCATCAGCCTATTTATGTCCTACTGCTGGGGCACGGGCCTCCCTCAATCACATGAGGGGTAATTGCCATACTCACCACGCTTGGCAGACGGGTTGGCGAGGGTTTTGATATAAATGCAGAGTTTTCCTCCTCTGGGTGCTGATGATCATGCCAGCAGCTTTACCTTAGTCGCCTTTTACGACACCTCGGTAAGAGTGAGGATGGCCTATTCTACTCTGCCGTGGACTACACGGCCCTTACGTACTAAAGTACTAATCTTAAGTACTAAAGTTGTATAATTTGTGATTATTATGAATGCTTACATATTTTTTTTAGTAGCATTTAAAAAAATATATGAAAAATGTTTATCACTCAAGAGGCGATGAGTTTAATCGCCCTTGAAGAAAGGCTGCCTTTCTTCAGTCTGTAAGGGAGTCTGTGGTATCACACGTGTTCACGATCTGCGTGCAGGCACAACATGTTTAACACACAGTTGGAGTCTATATTTCAAAGATCACTAGTTTGGGTGCCTCATCGAATGTTAACAACCCAACAGCCTTTATTATACTGTGTAGTTTCATACCTTCCATCAAAACTAATAAGTTCTAACACGTTGTTGCTTACTTGTTTGTACATTTTTATCCGTTTTCAAAAACATTTTCTTTAATAGTTTTTTTATGTCAGGTTTCGTAAACAGTTTGTCATCTCTTTGAAAGCGTCTGGTACCAACAGACTAACGAGGCCAATCAAAAATCCAGCGTTTTTCAACTCTGTATAAGTTCTGTACTAAGCGTCTTTTTTATTCTAAAGCTCGAAGTAAAACTTTAAAGCCATTGTTGACTGGAAAGCAATAACGAACAAAACCCTCCCCCTGTAATTTATTTTGGATTAATCTTAGAATTTATTGAGTCGTTTCAATGCCATTAGTATAAGTTGCCCAGAAATTAGAAGGATTAAAGTCGTTCCTGGATTTAGGTCATTTTTTACAGTGAAACGGAAGTTAAAATGCCCTAGTACTGGATTCTTAACTTTATTCGTATAAATTTAAGAGCTAAGTCCACGGTTTGCTGGTCACTGTAAGCTGCCCAATGCGCCATAAGGCGACACGATAAATCTTTCGGTACTTTCATAACTCAATTTCTCCAGTTTCGGTGAGATAACAAAACAAACAAGTTTTGCTATGTGTGATTTAGATTCTTTAGTTTAACTTGTTCTGTAATAATTTAAAAAGGGGCAATAGTCACTTTTTGTGTACGTAGTATGTTGGTGTTCTAGCACAGGTTCTAATTAAGTAAATAACATACATAAAATTCCTCTTGTGTTCAGGCGGGACACGAGATGATTTTTTTAAGTGTAGTATTTACTTAAGAATAAATTGCAAAAGAGCTATAAAAATATCAGCTATGGGTTCTAATTATATTATATTTATGGATTTACAGACTTTATTCGTGGTAGCTTAGTAGATAATAACGCGCCTTACATACCGAAAGTTCGAAACAGATTACGAGCCTCTGGAGTTTTCTTATCTATGTGCGACGCACATACAATAGATTACGCACGTAGTCCAGCCAGACTAGGATTTTTCGAGTGTCCCACCAACTGCTCTATCTGTGTTCTCTGATTACCACTAATTCTGGATAAGACTTATTCACAGGCTTCAGAAAATCATGTAGATGATAAGAAAGTAATTCCTTTAACTTTAAGTTGCGTGTGACTGTTAAACACTGCACTTTTAAGGCATAAAATCAACCTTATGGCTTGGCAATTTATGGGTAGGCAATCGAGCTTGTGATTCGAAATTTCCAGTAACCAATAAAAATCTCTTTCCCAACGACACCTTCAGTCGCATACGAATGCCTCACATAAAAAATCGAACCAATCGCTTAAGTGCCTATCAAAGGGGCAAACGAAATGAATATTTAAATTTTCTTACTGCGAAGACCAGTAATGGATACGAGTGTCCTTAATGCCTGCCTCTTGGACATTTTCTGGACCCTTTTAAGCTTCTTTCATTATCGTGAAAGCAATCTCTATTTTCCTTCATTCTCATCGATCTGAGTTAAAGATTAGATTTTGGGTCTACAAAAGGCCATAAACTTGCAGAATTGGCCTTTTCAAGCTTTTGAAAGTATAATTAGGAAGGTAATTGATGATGGAGCATTAAACTTGCTAGCAAAGTTCCAAGTTGGCAAAGAAATGAAATAAGATAACTGGAATATGGCGGCAGAGCAAGTGCTATCAGCAAAAACTATATTAATTTAATAATGAGGTTTAAGTTGCAAGGAAATGAGTATAGTAAGAGAAGCCTATTTACTAAGTAAACCATTACAGCTGGACTTCGGTACCTACTTCTTGTCTTAAATATCTAAGAATGTGTTCTTTTGATTCTTAAAAATAATTATGACGGATAGAAAAAAAAAACATTGTGTGATTATGAGTAGCAAATGAGACCTGTGAGGGAGACGCTACATTTGTATATGTACATTATACTTTTATGTGATAGGTGGCAGAAGAACAGATGGACCAGTTGATGGCTAGCATTGCCGTTGCTCAACACCATTGAAGTCACAGGGCGTAGCCAACCTTTCCTTTCGTATTGGGTACCCTCACTCGACGAATGACTCACTGCTTCGGTTTTCTGAGAGTTGTATGAATACAACATTTCACCATTAAATTTCCACTGAATTGTGCAGCATACGACAGATGATGCGGGCAGATAAGTAATTACAGAAGATAAATTATTCACCTTTCAGTTTTATACAAGTGATAAGTTGGCGACCTCGTAAACAGGATAAATTATTCAAGCATCATTATTTCAAAAGTTGGCTCTTATTCATATTTGAGTAGATTTTTATACAACGTAGGTACCTTAAGAATTTTCACAATTGTTAAATAACCAGAAACCGTCCATCAACGAAGAGTTCCGTAGGCACAGAAAACCACACATCGAGTTGCAAGAATCTGTCAAAGAACAATGGCGAAATATTTGTTGAGTTATTTTATTAAGCGTCTTAAATATCGTTATTACGAAATTATGTAAATAAATTAATAAGATTTATCAGAATTTTGTTTATTTTTAACTGCTGGGCAAAGGCTCCTCTCAAACTTCCCAATGGTCTCTATTTGAACCACGGCAATAGTTTTCTTGTTTCGTACTTTTTAGAGCGTGTTTTTTGGTAGTCGGGTTTTTGTTTTTATTACCTTTGGGTACGGAACTATGAATCCATCGTATCTTAAAATACCTAACATTATTCTCAATCCAAAAGTAACCTAAGACATATAAGAGGTGCGTGACAACGTGTCATCCTCGTCCTAGCAAGGTCGAAAGTATCCAGCACATCCATGCATAAATATTATTCCATTAGGTATAAATTCACCAAACAATAAAAGAAACAATAATATGTAAAGTTGGAGTGTTCTCGTTTACTGCCTCTCTATAAAATAAATAACCTGTTTTATACTACCCGCTGGCCCCAAGAGCGTTGTTTGTTGTCTCTGTGTAAATAAACAGATACAATTCAGTCTTTCGATTTCAGTAAGTACCTACTTACTAGTGACCTTTTTTACCTTGTGTAAGGTGTATAGATGTTCGATAGATGTTCGTTAGAACAGTTCCATCATTATTTTTTATATTTGAAACAACTTTGTTTGACTTTATCTGATAGAACGCCCTGTTGGTTTAGTGGCTTAAGTACCGGGTCTTGATCTTGGGTCCTGGGTAGGATTCCCGGGTCGAGCGGAAATAATATTTTGAGTTTTTCGAACATAGCTCGGGTTTGTAATCACCAATCCGCATCAGGCAAGCGTGGTGATTAAGCCTAATCCCATCAAAGTAGCGATGATTTGAATTCTTTGATTGAGGCCTTTGCCCTTTCACTAGTACTTTCATCTGATATTTTTAGGAATTGAAAAAAATACTACGTATATAAATAATATGTATATCCATTCAATAGAGAGAATCCATAATAAATTCCTGAAACATATTAATTATAGAACTGCCGGTAGGGCCTCAACTTTATCAAAATTAGGTTCTGATCTTAAGTCTCGTCGCACTCTCAGAGATCAAATGTTGTTGTATAAAATTTTACATAATAAAGTCGATTACATACCGCTCCTGAGTATGGTGGGATATAAATGTCAAAGAATTAGTGCTAGAAATAAATTATTATTTTGTACTCCTCTTATGCGTACTAACTATGGCAGCAATAACTTTATAGATCGAGCTTGCAAATCATACAATAGTAGTTTCTCACATATTGAGCCATTTGGCTTGTCAGTGGGAAGATATAGAAAGGCACTTAAATTAATTTAAACTGTAGTCCTACCCATACCTACCCAGTTTTTATCTTTTTTTTATATATAAATTTTAATGAATTATAGTCTTTCTTTTTTCCTTTAGTTCTTTAACACCAGAACTTTGCTTGTATTCGTATTGTATGTGAACTATTTAGCTGTGGAAACTTTGTTGTTATATATGTTGGAAATGTGTGTTATGTAATTTTTCTGATCAGTAGGTATGATTCCATTGAAAAATGAATTGAAAAAAAATAATGCTATTCTTCTTTATTGAGAGAGAACAGACGAGAAGACCAAAATTTATTTAAATTTCATTTTAGCGTAACTAGTTTTTATTTGTTGTTAGATTATGAAAACTAAAATTTAATCAGAATAAAGTCAAACTTTTGCACGTGCGTCCCTCCACTATTGAAATGCAAATTATATTAAAAACAAAGTAAACTTCATAGTATCAAATTTACAGAAACGACGAAATGGTTTCGGGCGAGACAAAATAACGAGGTCCTGACAAAAATAATTAGATTGAAAGTTGTTAATTGGTCCGACGCTACTCAGTACAGAACTACTCAGTGTTTCTGTTAATGTTTCTGCATTTCACACGTAATTTGCGGAATGTGTTCGCAAAATATTCTGTTGCTGTAGTACGTTTTGATTCAATTATGGGTGTGGTGGATTTGATTATCGGAAAAGCTGGTTTTTCAATGCAAACCGTATGATGACTAGTTATGTGTTTTTCAATGTAACTGTGTGTCTACTTTTTGGCCGAGTGGTCCCCGGCAGAGTAGAATAGGCCACCCTCACTCTTACCGAGGTGTCGTAAAAGGCGACTAAGGTAAAGCTGCTGGCATGATCATCAGCACCCAGAGAAGGAAAACTGCATTTATATCTAAACCCTCGCTAACCCATCTGCTAAGCGTGGTGAGTATGGCAATTGTGATTGAGGGAGGCCCATCCCTAGCAGTGGGGACTTAAATGGGCTGATGATGATGATGATGATGATGATGTGTGTCTACTTTATAAGTTGTGTTTTCATTCGAATCATTTATACTTTTAGAACAACGACTTTTTCGATTTAAGTAAAGAAAACCACTCGTTGGGTTACGACAACTAACTCTTTTCTAAAGATTTAGGTAGGCTAGTTTTAGTAAGACTAAAACTAGTCACTGCGCTACCGAGGTACAGCTAAGACCTTGTCTAAATTATTTTTAGATTGTATTTGTTAGAATATAACTGCTAAGCCGTAGATAATAGTGCGGGGCGCAGTTAGTGTATTTATAACCTAATATTCAGACTCATCAGCATCAATTCAGCCAATAAACGTCCACTGCTGGACATAGGCCTCCCCGAATGAGCTCCACACAGATCGATTCTGTGCCGCCCGCATCCAAGGGATTCCCGCGACCTTCACCAGATCGTCGTTTCACCTTGTGGGGGGCCTGCCACGGCTTCGACCTGCAATAATACGCAGCCTCCACTCAAGGACCTTTCTGCCCCATCGGCCCTCGGATCTCCAAAATGTGCTCCCCCCATTGCCACTTGAGGCATGCAAGTCTTTGATATGCAAATTAATAAACCAAAAATATTTATGTTTTCATACAAATAATTTACCTGCCTCAAATTCGTAACTAAATTAGCACAAAACCAATTAATACATAATATGTTACTGTAAAAACCTAAACTACGCTTGTTTGTACTTCCGCCGCTTCGCCGGGCGGCTACCGGGGCACTATCGCTTCGCTCGCTCAGCTCGCGCGCTATGTGATCTCACAGTTCTTACCTAACCTACCCTATTTAAACCTAAAGCGGACTATTTGTAAAAGGTCAATACGCTGATACGTTATGACATGATTTTTTCCAGCATTTACCATGCCTTAATGTGATATGATTTACTGATCTTAGCGTATTGTCCGGTGGGCGTCCCAAGCTATCGCTTCGACGCCCGGGGTCCACTTTCCCAAGAGAATGGTGGTAAAAGTTAGAAATACAAACTTTTTCAACATTAACAACTGTCTAGGAACGCAAGCTAACTTGTTTTCTAAAATGCCGCTAGAGGCAGCACCTAATGTCACTTCCTTTTTCCGTCTCTCCGCGCCATTGTTGTACACACGTTTATATTTAAGTGTGAATAAAACACATTTTGAGAATATATCAGGCTTTATCTACCATAAATCCTTTAACAACCAAACCGAGTTGGTGAATCTTAGGTTTTACCGTCAAATATTAAGATTTACCGTAGTTCAAGCTTTTACAGTAACACCATACTTTAATCATCGAAAGGTTTAAAAAATTCAAACACAAATGTTTAACACTTCCCCGCAAAAGCGAGGGCATTAGATGAAAAAATGTGAGGGAAAACCCCAGTCCCCGCTTGTAATGTTTGCACGGGGCTAAACGAGTACGCACCATTAGTAAGAAATAAAAGAAAACCTTTATCACTGCAATATATATTTATTACGTATGATACAGCACGATATAGCTCTGTACAAAAATTGTTCTGAAACATTAAAACGATGTTTATTATAATTTAAAAACTTACATTTAGTAAAAGTTCAAATTCATCGGCAAAGTACCAATAACTCCCATATAACATATTAATTAACAAAAACATACCGTCGGCTTATTTCCAAGAACGCATTATTGACAAAAATCCCTTATAAGTAGAATTATTAGCTTTACATCATTTTCATATGAGTTTTTTTTTGACGTCTTTAGATGGCGGCGAGCAGACGAAAAGGGTCTAATCATGAGTCTTAAATTAAATCCACATTTTATACTTTGAACTATACTTGATGATATTCTGTTATTTCAACATTTTTTTAGCTTGTTGAAAATGATCTTTCCAAAAGGCCAAAAAAGGACATAATTTTTTTTTTCTTGAAATTGATAGACTATATTCAACTCTGTTAAATATAGCATGATTAGAATGAAGCTATCACTTGGCCTTTATATCCATAAAAATAAGGTTTATCAATAACCTAGTTTTATTGCACAGATTTTTTTTCGTACAGACCTAAAGATCATTTTACTGTGACATCAATAGCTGTCATTCTAATCAAACTACATTTTACGGACTATAGATAAGAGGTATTGGCACTTTGCCGTCGCAATGTAGCTTTTTTAAAATAAATTATTGGTTACTGTCGAATCGTACAAAAATATTGGCACAAACACTGACGTGAAGTTTAATCTTCTGCTAGCCATATATCAGATGTGCAGTCTCCTCCAGGGTATCTGCAAGGAACAATGAAAAATGTTTTAAGTAAGAAGTATATTAAAATATAGGATTAACAGGATGTATCAGCGTACTATTCGTTCGCTGATAAATCCCGTATTGCCACCGTTGCAGATATGTACAGGCGGCGTCAGCTCAAGTTAAAATAAATAACGCCAAATGCATTGTCATCGAATTTTACGTTACATATTTAAAAGTAATCTTGTATTTACTAGATTTGTTCATTCATAAGAAAATGATACTCCTATCTAGCCACTTAGTAAAGGCGGATTTTGCAATAACTAGATAATTATGATGAGTGACCGTAAAAGAAGCGAAAAGAAAAAAATACCCTTTAATTTGTAAATGATTAAAAATGTGTAAATGCAAATTAATACCATTTATATACCTTAAAATGTTAATTCAAAATTCACAGCCAAACTTGGTTGTGACCGAGTTTGCAACACATCTTAAATTACACTCGCGTTCAAATTCATTGCCCTGCAAATTATTCCCCAACTCACCTCATTTCATGGGGCAGCACCGGACCATCTGGCTCGCTTCCGAAGTCGACGAGGAAGTCTGGATCCAACTTCATGCCCCCATTCTCAGTGTCCACGTCCAACTTTGCTATCCAACCGCCCTGGCAAACGAACATCCGTATTAATAAGTTTGAAGTCTAACTTACGGCAAAATAAATACAAACTTGGGTATTACGCGTGCGGTACCTACGAGTATTTCAAATTGAACTGATGATAGCAAAATGTTATTTTGATCATTTTATCTTCATGAAGTTTTTAAACTACATAATTATATTAGGAATATCAATCAATCAGCCTATCGCTGTCCAAAATACTTCTATTAATTTTGGAAAGTATAAACCTATACACTGTCCCACTGCATCATCGCTACTACATAATAATTATGATGGGTCGAGCAAAAAGTTTGAATTTTTCGAATATTGCTCGGGTTTGTGATCACAAATCTACATTAGGCAAGCGTGGTGATTAAGCCTAATTTTGTAAAGGGATTCGTAATATATTTTTTCCTTTTTAATTAAGTATCTTCTTTTAAACACTATCTAAGAAAAAAGTTACGTCTACAGTTACAAGTTAAAAAAGTTACATTTTAAATAAGTAACATAAAATACCTGTTTACGTATACCTACCAATATTTTTGATATTAAGTGTAAATATTACCTAACCTAACATAAATTTTTTTGTAGATTAAGTATCTATATTCTAGTGATGATTAGTTTGTAAGTACCTAACATTGTTCTATATTATAATCTATTCTACATAGGTACACTCTATTAAGTTTTTTTTTATATGAGAGGTGGCAGACGAGCAGACGGTTCACCTGATGGTAAACACCAGTTGGGTCACAAGTGCGCTGCCAACCTTTTCCCTTCCCCCCCATTGGGCCTCCGGTAACCTCACTCACACGAAACACAGCGCAGGCGCTGCTTCACGCCGGTCTTCTGTGATGGCAGTGGTATCACTCGGGTCGAGCCGGCCCATTCATGCCTAAGCGTTTCTCTCCCACATGAAGTTAGTCGTAAGTAATCATAATTTTACGTGCTATGTATTCATTAAGCATTATAATTAATTTGCATAGGATACATCTGACAGGACAAACAATCACGACGCCCTTTGAATAAAATCCGCGTATTTAAAATGAAATCTTCATAGTTATTTGTACCGGCAATACACACGATGTTCATGTATTATTCATAGGCCAGGTGACACAGGTCTTGCATAATGTACGCATAAGAGAAATAACTTTGGCTTCCGAAGGGAAATTTATAAATAAACTCGGGTAAAACGTGGTCCCAACAGGGAAGGGTTCTGTAGTTATTTGAAATATTTTCTGGTTAGAGAACGATTTTCATCTAAATCAAGGACTCATTATATTTAGTTAATTTATAAACGAATTGTGCTTTTGTGATGATCCTTCCCAAGAATTAAAGACTTGTTATCCGAATATCAGAACTTTTATTGATAAAAGAAGAAAAACTTAGGAATAGGAAAACAATAAAGATAAAGATAATTTTAGTGGCCATAAAAACACAGTACATACAGCAGTAGACAAGTACATGGTCAAACAAAAAACAACAAAATATAATAGGACATGACATTAATAACTGTAAAGGTTTCTTTTAAAGCGACGGACAAACATTTGACGTCAATTACTTCTGATATTAGGTAAATGCAGATTGTAACTGATGTTACTTGATAATGGATAATGTTAAGTGATGATTTGCTGGGACGCGAAGAAAACGGCGATAATGATGATAATGGATGGGTTTTATTGAAAAAATTGTCCAACAAGTACCGGGCCGAATTCAGTTTGGCCAATATCGAGAAAACCGGCAGCTAGGTTGTCTAGATTGGACACCTGAATCGTCAAGAGCCTTCTAGGACCGGAGTGAGCGATTCAAGGTTCAAGCTGAGTAAACCGCGCTAGAATAGTGTAATTCGAATTGCCTTACAAAAGTTTACTGGGGCCCTTATAGGTCCGGAAAATCGAAACGCTGGTGCGAATTAATGTATTCCCAGCGACATCTATTGAAATATGTAGTAGGATGTGACGGGAGTCACACAGAGTTCGATATTGGTCCGACGTTATATAAATTAAATGGTTTGTTCTAAGGTGAGTTAACTTATGCTAAATAAAAAAACAATAAAATTTAAAACAATGTCCCTGTGGAAGTTAAAGTAAATTGGCAATTAATTTTTAAAATACCTGTAACCTTTTTAAGCAATCAAAATGTATTTATTGTATAGGACATCCAACCAGATCAGTATTTGACGCAGTTCCAATAAAATAAAAACTTTCGGTAGTACCTTAATACTATCTTGATTATAGGATACAAAAGCATGCCTTAAATATCAATTCAATATTGAAGAACAAGCTTATATAATTAAGTTATATAATACATTGTGTACTTTGGCTAAATATACCGTAGCTGACTATAAAAAGTTACATGTTCAAACATCCAATTGAAGTTTAAAAAATTTAACAATAACCTAAGTTTGTGACAAACGATCGACATGACAGATTTTCCGGGCTACTCCGTACTGCGACCGTTCCCTAAGGAACCCTAAAACGACCGAAGGTTTGACATACGAGATAACGACTGTTTATTGCGGTTGAGGGACCAAAGTTAGGGTGTATTCGAATAAAATACCTCTTGTACGGCCACCGTATTCTTCGGGCAATATACAGTTTTATCTAGATGGGCCGAACTGCAATTTCGTTTAAGGAAGAGTTTGGTTATAAATTAAGGGGAAGCTTCTACCGTATAACAGATTGGTGGTGGTAAAATCGCAATACAGCATATTTTATTGAATAGTAAACACTTTAAAATATTAAAGAAACCGCGAAGAACAAAGAAGATCGGTTGTTTTCTGTATTAACAAGAGAATAGTTATTTATTTTTTATATGGACGATTAATAGAAAGAAATGGATTAAACTACATGAAAGTAGGTTCCTACTGAATAAATATCGCAGCGGCCAAAAGAACTTTAAGACAATATTAAATATAGTTGATATTTTATAGCAATCTTATGCGATTTATTCTTAAGTAAATAACACACTTAAATTTTTTTTTTTTTTTTTTTTCATCTCGTGTTCAGGCGGGACTCGAACCCACACCTTCCACAATCCGGGTGAATGTACTACCAATTATACCACTGAACGCGTTACTTAGTCGACGAAATTTTTAAGTGCTTGATTCGACATGAGCTGTCGATAGTCTCATCAATATTGTAGGTATATTTTACAATATCCAGTGGAAATATTATTACAAATATTTGACCACCAGTTAAGATGAGACTGCTAAATCAATAGTTGATATTTTATAGCAATCTTATGCGATTTATTCTTAAGTAAATAACACACTTAAAAATTTCATCTCGTGTTCAGGCGGGACTCGAACCCACACCTTCCACAATCCGGGTGAATGTACTACCAATTATACCACTGAACGCGTTACTTAGTCGACGAAATTTGTAAGTGCTTGATTCGACATGAGCTGTCGATAGTCTCATCAATATTGTAGGTATATTTTACATTATCCAGTGGAAATATTATTACAAATATTTGACCACCAGTTAAGATGAGACTGCTAAATCAATAGTTGATATTTTATAGCAATCTTATGCGATTTATTCTTAAGTAAATAACACACTTAAAAATTTTCATCTCGTGTTCAGGCGGGACTCGAACCCACACCTTCCACAATCCGGGTGAATGTACTACCAATTATACCACTGAACGCGTTACTTAGTCGACGAAATTTGTAAGTGCTTGATTCGACATGAGCTGTCGATAGTCTCATCAATATTGTAGGTATATTTTACAATATCCAGTGGAAATATTATTACAAATATTTGACCACCAGTTAAGATGAGACTGCTAAATCAATAGTTGATATTTTATAGCAATCTTATGCGATTTATTCTTAAGTAAATAACACACTTAAAAATTTCATCTCGTGTTCAGGCGGGACTCGAGCCCACACCTTCCACAATCCGGGTGAATGTACTACCAATTATACCACTGAACGCGTTACTTAGTCGACGAAATTTGTAAGTGCTTGATTCGACATGAGCTGTCGATAGTCTTATCAATATTGTAGGTATATTTTACAATATCCAGTGGAAATATTATTACAAATATTTGACCACCAGTTAAGATGAGACTGCTAAATCAATAGTTGATATTTTATAGCAATCTTATGCGATTTATTCTTAAGTAAATAACACACTTAAAAATTTCATCTCGTGTTCAGGCGGGACTCGAACCCACACCTTCCACAATCCGGGTGAATGTACTACCAATTATACCACTGAACGCGTTACTTAGTCGACGAAATTTGTAAGTGCTTGATTCGACATGAGCTGTCGATAGTCTCATCAATATTGTAGGTATATTTTACAATATCCAGTGGAAATATTATTACAAATATTTGACCACCAGTTAAGATGAGACTGCTAAATCAATAGTTGATATTTTATAGCAATCTTATGCGATTTATTCTTAAGTAAATAACACACTTAAAAATTTCATCTCGTGTTCAGGCGGGACTCGAACCCACACCTTCCACAATCCGGGTGAATGTACTACCAATTATACCACTGAACGCGTTACTTAGTCGACGAAATTTGTAAGTGCTTGATTCGACATGAGCTGTCGATAGTCTCATCAATATTGTAGGTATATTTTACAATATCCAGTGGAAATATTATTACAAATATTTGACCACCAGTTAAGATGAGACTGCTAAATCAATAGTTGATATTTTATAGCAATCTTATGCGATTTATTCTTAAGTAAATAACACACTTAAAAATTTCATCTCGTGTTCAGGCGGGACTCGAACCCACACCTTCCACAATCCGGGTGAATGTACTACCAATTATACCACTGAACGCGTTACTTAGTCGACGAAATTTGTAAGTGCTTGATTCGACATGAGCTGTCGATAGTCTTAAATATGTTTGATTTTGTGTTTTTTACCTATCCATCACCTGCAATGTTGTCTTCTGCCTCTATTAATAATATTTATATTTTCCGCACTTCTTTTAATTTTAACCGTGCCTCTTTTTAAAATTATATAATTTCACTTACCTGTTCAATTGATTTCGGATAGAATTGCTTATCCCACGGTGAAAATAGTGAAGTCGACACATACAAGCGTTTTCCGTCAAGCGACAGTTGTAACATCTGCGGAGATCCGTACAGCCGCTTTCCTTTCAGTACCACTGGTTTAGGGAGTTCCTAAAAAAAGTTCCTCATTAATTAAAAAAAAGCAAATTATATCGCTGACTGGAAAAAACAAGTTACGCACACAAACATGAGCGCGTACAATCTCGTGTAACCTCATTCAAATATGAACCTTATTGTTTCGCCTTAAGAGTCGAGAAGTTTACATTTCATTGCAGGCGACTGACCAGTGGCCTCAACGTGGTTCGGTATGTGTTACACAGAGACAGACTACTCTGAATGTGTGCAGAAGAGATATTATACAATATACAGCTTAGCGCGTAGTTCAACGAACTCTTCGATATTATCTTCGACAATGTCAGCTAGAACCGCTAATTATTTATTCTGAGCCCTCGTATCCCGTGAGTAAACTCGAGTTTTTAGCTATTAAAACCGTCTTTTAATATTACATATGTATTTGACAAGGCAAGCGAGATTCAAAGTCATAATAAGCGCTTAGATTTGCTTCACTCTACTCCTGTATGGATGTGACTTACATGATCTATTGAAGTAGCCTACATAATATGTCGGATGCAGCCTACGCTAGCTTGACAACCAATTGTTGAACCTGAACCAGTAATCTGCTATAGAGGTTGTTAATGTTACTATAGGTAGCCAGTGGCTTGACCTGATGTATTCTGAAGATTCAACGGTAGAGATCACACACTTGCTTAAAATAGGTGCGTTCTAATCACACATTCAGAAACAGATGAACGATATTACATACATTTTGTAATCGTTAGATTCAGATTTTATTAAGGTACAAACAATAACATTAATATTTAATCGCAGAAGTGAAAATTGTATTCTAGTACTAATAAGATAACATCATTTTCGAAATTGATTTTATTGAAAGTAAACATTGAATTGAAAATAATATTGAAAGCAAAAGTTTCTGCATTGGTTCGAAAAGACCTTAACGAGGATAGCTCAATTTGATTACGAAATTTTACTGCAAAGATAAAAGAAATGACCTTTACTGTGAGATAAAAAGGTATAAATGGGATAAAAATGATAAAAATAAAATCATTCGTTTATTATGACACGAACAGAATAATAATAAAGTGAATGATAACTTTGTTTTTAAGTATTTTTATTTACATGGTCATGTTGATGATAGATAACAATACGGGTAATGTACAGTCGGCGTCAGATCAAGTCACTCCCCGGCAGTGGCGCGCACTACGGCGAAGCAAAAAGGAGGATTATGATTTTGACCTGCATGTATGTATGTATGGTTGTTCATCTGTTCCCTCATAACTTCTAAATTAGTTATCATATTTGAACAAATGAGGTGTCGTTAGAAGCGTCTTGATTGCTTTTTGGTTATAGGCGACATGTCAGATAAAAGATAAAAGATAAAAAATACGTCATGTTAAATTGACTACAGACTACAGGACTTAGACTAAGGACCTAAAAAAAATTTTTTTTAGCACATTTCAAATATGTAATTTTATTTACATAACTAAAAATATGTTAAATAAAAATAAAGTTAAAAACTAGTTAAACTTAGTTCTTAAACTTTATTTTTATTTTCTGTCTATCTATCTATCCAATTATAGTTTTGTAATAGCAATGTCAACATCTGGGGTGGTCGTCTAGAACTTGTTAGTTTTTTGCTAATCATAAATTATTTCATTTTTGCCAGATTATTCTTGAACAATTCTGACTTTTTTTATACCTGTATAAAAAGAAATACAAATCTTCATCTTACGGTCTTGACCGGTAGCATCACAGGTGAAGAGTTCAATCGACTATTAATGAGGTACAAAATTATATTTTTCATCCTCAGCTTGTCACAAAACATATGTAATAAAACGCTTGAACTAGAAATTGTTAAAATAAAACAAACACGCTTAATAATACGTCAAGAATTCTGGATCTTGAATTTATGTTTTTTTTTATTGTAGATAGGTAAGCGTTTGACCATATTTCACCTGATGGTAAGTGATAGTATGGTCTAAGATGTAGCACGATTACCTAGAAGATACCTATTCACTCGTGCTTTGAAAACCCCCAAATTGTAGCTTCTAGGCAACACCTCCTCAGGCAGCTAATTCCATTGTTTCGCAGTTCGAATAAGGAAACAGGATTCAAACCTCTTTGTGCGGACTTTTGGTATTTCTACCATGTACCGCTATCGATTGAGGGCCTGCCTTGGGGAGTAGTGGAAGAACGCAGATGCTCCAATGGCATTGTACAATTCCGTGGCGCACTCTCCAAAATGTATCCGATAGAAGATAGATAAGCTTGCTACCTTGCGTCGGTGTTCAAGGCTTTGTAGCCTCTTACCCGTCGTCACCAATTATATATATGCAATGATAAATATGCAAAGTTAAGTGTCAACAGCATAAACTTATTCACACCCAGGCGTGAATGTAAAAATAAGCTTTCACACATAAAACCCTTAGCGATGTTTTCAAAAAGTTTAATAAACGTTGCGGTTTCAGCCGATAAAAACAAACTGAAAACGAGGCAAAACATTTAACAAACGGGAAAACATTAGAAAGTAATTTAGCGAGCAGAGGGAATGAACTTAAATGAAAAGAATGACGCGGCAGGAGTAACAATGATTGTGTCAAGTCATGTAACGTTAATTTAAAGCATTAGTGGATTAGAAAATTGGAGTCCCTCGCCGCATGGACTTTTAAGCCAAGACTTGGGTTTTATGCTTTGAATATTAAATAAGAGGCATTGTTGGATAAAGTAGGTAATTTGTACAGATACACAAATGGATTTTTAAAGCTTTTAGCCTTCATTTTTAAATTTTATTAATAATTGCAATTGATAAATTTTGTAAATGATAGGTAGGTTAAAATTATAAATTTATTTAAATACAGGGTGTAAAAAAACCCTAACAAAGCCGAAACTCACGTATTCAGCACATCATCAGGACCATTTTTTCCTTCTAGACCATACCTGGGAACTCAATACTTTCCAAGTTATTGAAGGTCAAAGTCAAAATAAAAATCTCAAGATTTTTAACTAAATAAATTTTAAACAATAATACCTAATTGTTTTCCAAAGAAACTTGTTCAAAATTTTAAGTAATACCTAGGGAAAAAATGGCTTTAAAACGTACAGCCCGCAATGTAATGTTTGAGAGCGGGGCGGGGGGGTATGCAGGCGACTGAGGCGCGGGCGCGCGTGCGGTGCGGTCTAGTGTACGCTGTTCATTGCGTTGTCCGTTTATAGGATTAAAATTGACACCAAAAAATTAACTTCGTTTCCCATCAATAATTTTTTGTTCAAAGACTTTCTGAGTGCGTAGACGCCGGCTTTTCCTATCCTGTATAAACGGGAAAAATGCAGTATGTGTTAATTAATGTTAGAGATAACACTAATTACATTATTTTAATATAATAATAGATCGAACCTGTACTCTTGATTCAATCTAGACTGTATTTTTGAACTTGAAAGATACACATAAGTCCCATCAATGAGATTTATACGCACTTCTTACAGTAAAAGGATCCATAGCTCATATTGTAAACATATAAGTAGCATGTGATATAAAATGTTATTTACACGTATACTTTGAATTTGTATTTATTGGTATTTAAATAAATCATTTCATATTCTTATTTTTTTACCCATTCACTAAAAACAGGACAAAGTAAATGAGACATTTCGGCCCCTTTAGCGCAGTGGTTTCAGTTAAGATCATGAAATAGATATTGATATTGGGTCACTTAAAAAAAATAGTGTGTTACCATCCTTGTTTATAGTTTTCATAGTAAGAATAAGAAAAAGCTTTGAAAAAAAACGAACTTCATTTTATTAAACATTCTCTCATTTTGTAAATGAAGCAAAGAGAAAATAATGTCTGGGGGAAAAAAGTGGCAAAATCAAGAAGACAAATAAATATTGCTGTTGCACCACAACAGATACATCATAACACTAAATTAAATATTGCACAGTTGTTGCGGGTGTCTATGGGCAGCGGCGATCGCTTGCTATCGGGTAATCCGTCTGCTAAAAAAATATTCAGCATTAGGTACATGAGCGATGAGATGTCGATAATTGTTTAAAAGCTTACCTTGAGTTCTTTATCCTCAACAATCTCGCATTCCTCATTCAAATACTGGCCGCCAAGATAAACGTGTCCTGTCAATTTCGGCTTCGCCGGATCCGAGATGTCGTATTGTCTTACATCCCCATGCAGCCAGCAGGTGACGTACATATACTTGTCGTCCAGGGATATTATCACTTCTCCCATTAAACCTAGAGCAAAAAGTTAATGGAACTGTCATGTTGGCTCGAACAAAGCAAAGGATGAAATGGAGCGGGGTGAAGCGATTGTCCTTGGTTATGTAATGCATATCACGTAATACACGCGGGTAGTATATTCGTAGCGTTGAATAGTGATACGGTTTGTAAGTGGATGTTGGTTGGTTGTTTGTTATTACTCGAAGGTATGCTTTGTCACTCATGACATGCTGACAGTTAGTTTTGTGTGGGGTAGCTAGAAAAAATAGGGATTTGGCGGGTAAGGCTAAAACAAGTCGCTGATGCAATTCAAAGGTTTTAAATTAGTGTCTAGTGGTTTTTAGTGTACAAATTTTGTGTTTATTTGCACAATCATCGTCAGCCCATTTAAGTCCCCACTGCTGGGGCACGGGGGAGGCCCGTGCCTCACTGCTGGGGCACGGGAGGCACGGCTCATGTGGGGTAATTGCCATACTCACCACGCTTGGCAGACGGGTTGGCGAGGGTTTTGATATAAATGCAGAGTTTTCCTTCTCTGGGTGCTGATGATCATGCCAGCAGCTTTAACTTAGTCGCCTTTTACGACACCTTGGTAAGAGTGAGGGTGGCCTATTCTCTCTGCCGGGGACCACACGGCACACAATTATTTTCACAATAAAGTGCCGCAAAGTGATCCTAATAATAAGAGGAGTTGGATTGTATCGTTTTTAACACGGCAATTGTGTGTCGAGTGAGTTGTCTCGTGACAACTTGCTTGAACCTAATAGAGTCGTAAAACCTGCGATCACTACGTAGGTCGATAAAACGTAAAAACACCGGCGTTTTATTGAGTGACTTTGATTGAATTCGACTGTTGACTATCTACTTATTCCCAATAAGTTACTTGACATTGGCAAATTATCTTCGGGTAGAGTCATATTAAAAAAAATATTGAAAAAATAGCAGAGATCGACGCTACGATTATTTTTTGTTCCTATATCATGCTTGAAGTTTCGGTTACGCTACAGTAGCTTTTGTCACAAGTGGACACTCTGCGTCATTAGAGATTGTAGTTATAATAACACAAGGAAAAAATCTACAGATTTTTTAATTGGCATTTCGTAGTCACTCTGCTTCATAATGACAAAAGTGGTGGTTTCGATTTACACTCAGGACAAACAATCTTAATCTTAATTTTGATAAATATTTATGTTTGAATCTCAATCTAATACATGTATTTAGATATATTTGTAATTTCTCTTTGATCTGAAATCTATTACATAAAACAGAATCACATCAATATATGAGATGTTCCAAGAAACATTTTTGATTGTGTTTTGTTAAAGATCTACCTAATCAAAACAAGTTTTCGGTGAATGCTCATGTTTTTTTTTTATTTATATTAATTTGTATTATGTATGTACTTGTGATGAATAAAATCAGGAATAACAGAAAATTGTGAAAAGGCATTCGTAAGTTATGTTGTAACCGTAAAAAAAACCTCAGATTTATTAACATCTACCAGCCCTAAGGGATAAGTTTCTAAGGAGTAACTCCATAAAACAGAAACGCTCCGACCAAAAAGTTAATGCTAGCTAAACTGGGGAAAATACAAGCAAAATAAGTAGGCACAAGAAGTTACCGTTGAGTTCGAACTCAGTGCCGTCTTTGCGGACTTTTTTTGCTGGTACATCGATGACTTTATCTGCTTTCCACGTTCCATCCTCGCCTTTGTAGAACCTGATGTAGACATTTTGGTTAGTAGTGGTTTATTTTTTTAATTTGGAAACATTCTTGGAGTTATAAAATTCTAAAAATACGTACTATTTTTAGATTTGGTACGAAAAGGTTTTACATAAAAGAGCTTCAAGTTTTTGCATCTAAGTTAAGTTTATAAAAATTAAGCATCCGGAAATTTGTCTTTATTCATTTGTTTTTTATATGCTGAAAAACAGAGCATAGCGGAACCGTCTGTTAAATTGATTATAATTATCATTGTAATTATGTTTTCACAACTAAAGGTTTTTGTATTTCAAAAAGTTGTATATGTTCAGGAGCATGCAACTTTATTAATCGTTAGTACCGAAAATTGTCATAGGTATTTCTTGAGTGGATTTGAACTTTCAATCTTCAAATTTCAGATTTGACAAAGACAGATTGGATAAACTGGTTCATTGTCTGAATCTTAAAATGTCACTGAACATAAATTTAATATTAGATAGTGTCTCTTAAGTTCCTTTAATCAAAGCGATGTCCTTCGCTCATTTAAGTAAGACGCCGTCTACAAACAGTTTATTATCCACTCAATAAAGCAAGCTATAGCTAGGTACATACAAGTATGCTTAGACGTACTTCTCCAGATTTATCCCCGCCAAGGGAAAAGGACTGGACACTAAATCCGTACAAATCTGGTACTACACATTGGCTTCGCACCTGACAAATAAGAGGCTTTGGGATTGAGAGAAACCAGATCTCTTGAACGTCAAGTGGCGTGCAATGGCGTATTGGATTTGGAAATAGTGTGATTCTATTAGAGGAGCTACATAATATTGAGTATTGTCATTAGGTAGTAGGTTCATTATAACATTGTGTGATTGTTTTTTTTTTTCACAATCTAGCTAAGTTTACCAGTGTGTATCAATCGGCTAAAAGTAGGATAAGAAGCCTTTTTAGAAAAAAGTTTTTTATAATGTGACTCTTTAATTTTGCCACTTTTTTTTTGAGTTCATAGGCGTGGTTTGGTATTCATTTATTGTATTTTTAATTAAAAAGTCTCCCTTTGTGTAAAACTTCTGACAGCAATCTCTTCTGATTTTACCATAGAGTTAGGATGTTTTTTACTAAATATAGGATGGTCTAAAAAGGGAGTCAAGAAAAACGTTCATAATTCTTATTCAAATATTAGTCGTATAATTTATAAGAAAACCTTACCTGTACACATTCGCATATAAGGCGCACCCGACAAATCCTTGCGGTTGTTTAGGGTTGTGTAGAAATCTGATCTCCAAGGGGGCGCACCCGTCTTTGCCCAAATCGATTACCTGTTGCAATTCGCGGGTGGACCATTTGTAAACGTTTAGTGATGTTCCATAGCGGTCTGGATTGGTTGTGTCTGCAGCGTGGTAGCCACTGTAACACAAATATGTATTAATGTTCATCTGCCACCTATCACATAAAAAATAATTCGTTTACCTATTTGATCGTTTGCCATTTACATGAGCATCAATAATGTTGACAAAGAAAAGGTCGGCTTTATTTTTTTTAAGCAATTAAGTCATGAGGAGAGCGCCACTGCCGTAGGGTAGGTATGTATAACAACAACTTTGGCACATCCTCAAACACTCTTTGTAACGACTTTCTTGACGCAATACACTACATGTCGTGATCTTTTGAAAAAAAAAACTTAAGTTAATTTTTTTTTTTTTTACATTATAGCGGACAAACGAGCAGACGGCACACCTGATGGAAAGTGATCACCGCCGCCCATGGACATCTGCAACACCTGAGGTATCACATATGCGTTGCCGGCTCTTAAGAAAGGAGTACACCCTTTTCTTGAAGGTCACCAAGTCGTATCTGCTCGGAAACACCACGGATGACAGCTGGTTCCACAGTTTTACTGTGCGTGGTAGGAAATGACGTGAGAAACGCACTGTAGTCGATATAAATGCATCCAGGTGATGTGGATGGTATTTCGCGTTCTGACGTGATGTGCGGTGGATTGTGGTGGAATTGTTGATTTCGAATTAATATTGCTCCTGCGTTTGGAGTTTGATGGACTTTACTCACGTTTTATAATATTTAGGAGTACCCCATTCAGTAGAAATCATAACGTCGTGATACGGTTGATACCAGAAATCGTATCCGAATTTTGCCAATTCCCTTCCTTTTGTCCATGTGCCTAAAACATATTTTATAATAGAATAGAAATATGTTTAGCTTCTTAATTTCCATTAATTTTTATTAAACTATTCTCTTCATAGTAAAGTTAGTTTTGATTGCTATTCTTGGGTCATTGTTGTGATTGAATTAATTTTTTAGAACTATTATTTCGGATTTGCATTTCTATGTAAGTAACATAGTTAAAATAGTAGGTCCTATAGTCTAGATAACCGAAAGACGAGAAGCGGATTATTCCCAATACAAGTTTCTATGACTACTTAAAGGGAGGTTTCAAGGTTGGCCACGACACCCATGGAGTCATGGGTGTCGTGGGTGTCCTTGGGCGGCGGCAATCGCTTTCCATCAGGTGATCCGTCTTCTCATCTGCCACCTATCACATAAAAAAGGGAAAACTCGACGAAAAAACTGTAAAACGTTCTGTTGCAACAAAAGACATTTTAATTGAATTTTATTGAAAAGTCATTAATCACTATTCAAATGTGATTTTATTTGTGAATGTTGATAACTTTTTAGAAAGTAATTTTACAAATAGCATACTGCTACCCTATTTTTATTTCTCCCTAAGCACTTGTCCGTATTCTCAATTTTCCCAAGATTACTAACAAGTAACTCAAAATGCCCCATGTGTCATTCCACGGCAGAATCAAAAAGCATTGTGTTCCCCTCTCTAATCTCCGCCATCTTTGGTTTCTCTATTCACCTGTCAACTTCAAAGTCTTCGAATCGATGAGCACGAAATCTCCCTTCCCATTTCCTCCGCTATCGCCCATCGTTGATATCATGATCTCTCCCGTAGCCAGGCAATGTGTTGTGTGGGGGTAGGTGCAGTTCAATGACCTTATCTTTGCTCCGTCAATAACCTAATAATACGATTTTGGAAGCCGTAAGTAGTTGATAAGGTTAGTTACTTTACTTAGCTTACTGTTTACTTGAACGTAAACTTAATGTTGCTTGCACACCGCGAGTTATACTTATTTACTTGGGCGTAGTAGTTATTGTATATCCTATGGTTTGGGTTAGCCTATGCTCGCGTAATTTTTCGTACTACAAAAGGATTTTCAATTACTAACGCAAGCTAAGCTAAGGCCCGGTTTCTGAATTGAGATGTTGATCCTAAGAACGATTTGAGCACAAAGTTTGACAGTTGAAGTATGACTGTCAATATCCGTGCTCGAGTCGTGCTTAACTTCAAATTTTCAATTCAGAAACCGGCCCTAGGTCAGTTTAACTTGCGGTGTGCAACCCACATTATAATAGACTAAGGTCGCTGAAAGCTCAGGAGGAACATAGTATTTATATAGAAAGCAAAAAGGGTTGGGTGGGGTTAGTTCTCCACCTGAAAACCGTTAATAGATTTTAGTGCATTATTCACACATTAGCAAATTTAACACATAAAAAATACAACTTTTTGTAGAATACTTATGAATCCATTATATTAAAGAAATAGGGACTGTTTAATTTCAGTATTTCCCACCATTTAACCTGAAGGTGTACTTCCACTTGACACATATTCCTCCCCTAATAGTTTCCGGTTTCCCCCATACCTTAATTATGGAATAATGAGACTGGAAATTATGATAAGTTGACAAGGGTGTTTCCCCGTACCGGGCTAAGGAAGTGAATGCGGTATCGATCATTTAATATAGCTATCGATTTAGAAAAAATAATTTTTAAATTTATGTAATATTAATAATATCCTCGAACCGATTTCGGCTAAGGCGGCCAATCTCAACTATAGTGAAAGGCATTTCCGCATGATATATTATAGTGGTCAAGTGTGTGCGCAAACATAAGTGCACTCTCTATCCCTTGTCCTCATATTCGGATGGGACACCAGTGGGACACGACGGTAGAGGGATCCGGCGTAGGACCAACTGCTTAACGTGCTTTCCAAGGCACGGGGGAATACAAGACCTCCAATTTATAACTTTCGACTCCGGACTGACACTGAGAATTTCTGAACAGAAAAACTCAGGTACAACTTTTAGCCCGACCCGGGGATCGAACCCGGGACCCCAAGTGCAGCCGTCGCTTTACAATGAGAAGCACTACCCACTGCGCCTTAAGTCATGAAAATTATTCCGTTGATTTTACTATATATCTAAACTCGGGTTCCAAATCGGATTACGAGCTTTTTTAGCCAGTTCCAGCGAAATTTGAACAAAATAGTATTGTCACGTATGAAATCTTTTATAGAATTGCCAAATTCGTAATTCAAACTACAATCTATATTTCTTACACAAACAGTTAATTAAAATGTTGATTAGTTTTATTACCAAAATCGATTATAATTTAATAAATTTATAAAATAAAATAATTTCAAAATTATCGATTTATCATATTAAAAGTCACATCTCTACACCGGGTACTACTCTTTTAAAGAAGGGAAATGAACGCTAATTTTGCGGTGAACAACTTTGTTGCTTTACGTACGTCTTCACAAAATGTTACAACCACTTTATGTTCTGTTAACAAGCGCGGAATACTAAACTTAGTTAGTCAAGTCGTGTGAGTTAATTAGAAAGTAAAATGAACATTGTTTTTGCTACCGTATTGTTACAACGTGTTTTGTTACAACAAATTAATCTAATTAGTTCGAAATTTGACTCTTTAGGCACCTATGGGATATTCGATCACGATTGCGTAGGTAAAAAGCGCATTTCCTCCTCCCAGCCCCGCTTGCGTCTGTCTAAATTTGAGGTAAATAGATATACCTTAATGATGACTACAAACTGAACATTTTTAAAGATAGAGTGAATAGGCAACTTCTGGGTAAGCTTGCTCCATCGTAGGCTTTCATAACTCTAGTGTTCAGTGTGAAGCCAAGAGCAAACACATGTCATCAAAACATATGCATGTACACTTTATTACATTCTCATTATCATCATCATCAGCCTATCACAGTCCACTGCTGGACGTAGGCCTCTCCAATTGTTCGCCACTGTGATCTATCCATGGCTTCTCGCATCCAGCTCTTGCCAGCCATCCTGCACAGATCGTCCCCCCAACAGCCAGAGGACGCCCTACATTACGTTTGCCAAGACGCGGTCTCCACTCCAGAACTCGTTTACCCCATCGATTGTCGGTTCTGCGGCTAATATGGCCAGCCCACTGCCACTTAAGCTTGCTAATCCAGTGAGCAATGTCGATAACTTTGGTTCTCTGCCGGATCACCTCATTTTGGATTCGATCTCGGAGAGAGACGCCGAGCATTGCTCGTTCCATAGCCCGCTGAGCGACCTTTAACTTGTGGACCAGCCGTACCATAAGTGTCCACGTTTCGGCTCCGTATGTCATGACGGGTAGGACGCACTAATTCATTACATTCTACTCAATATAAATAACTAGGTGTGTAGTAAGACGGAGATTCAGTGTACAATTCAAAGCTATGCTTATAGAAAATATTTCGACAATTAAATTTAGATACGTATCAAATTAATTATGTTTGTGAATAATGCCTTTTAGGAAACAGCGAGACTGGCAGTTGTAAAATAATTCAGCATTTAGATAAAATGTTAAAGATTATACAAGTTTTAAATCAGGTACGAGTCCCGAACAACAAAATAAGACCAACAACCTAAAAGGTGTAAGCCATGTAAAGCCGCAGGCTTTAAAGATATGCTCGGAAAATCCCCCTCTACACCGAAATCCTTCCAAAAACAGGCGGAATTCCTTTAACTTTGAGTATTAAAGTGTGAATAGGCTTAGCGGGGTCTATCAACCAATAAGGATCTCGATACATTACAGTATGAAAATACAAATAGTTTCTTTCGAACTTATTTTGACAAATGATTTTGCACGTAACTTTAGTTGATTAACCATACGTAGCAGTCTCATTGGCTATGGTACAGCAGACAAAATGCATGAGAGTCGCCTACGCTAAAGGGTAAGGATCTTCCATTAACAGTATTGATGATTAGCCATTTTCATTTGTGCCATTTTCATTGCAAGTGCTTTTTTCGCTTATTTATTCATCTAACCTGCTAACAGGAGGTGGCTTTATTCATGATACCTATAAAAAGGCTTCGCAAAAAACAACCAATATTTATTTGTGTAATTTATTGCGAAGAAACGTATCATTCTAGCGGAAAACATAATAACTAAAATGGAAAGCCTGCCCTGCGAATAAGGCTGCGGTAAGCTAGTGATCAATAAATTCTCCGTTAATCTGAAATCCTCGCAAACATACCCTTGAAGAGTCCCAACTCTAAGCATAAAAGTGTGAAAAGGCTAAGCGGGGGTCTAACAGCCAATAACGAGTTGGTGAACTGTCTGCAAGTCGGAATGTCCCAAGTTTGACGACAGAATCGGGATGAGTTCGGTGCTGTACGAAATTTCGCTTCTGAACTACGCAGCGCTTACAGCAATAATTATAGAGGAGTTTGGTTTAGGGATGGACAAAAATCAATTTGCATCGATATCTGTGAAAATATGAAATCATTTTTAGACCGTATTCTTTTTAATATTCCATAACTTAAAGGGTAGTAAATATACCTACTTTTATGAACAACTTTCTCTAAGAAATAAAGGGTGATTTAATTTTTATAGTGGCACAGTACAATGGCTCACCATAACCTGGATGGTAAGCATAAAGACAGCCTAAGTTGCAATTACAACGGATGCCATGGCAAGTCATCAGATCCGTTGGCTTTGCACTGCCATACTGGCCCGCGACATGCTTCTTCACGAAACATTTGCGCCGGCAACGAGTTCCATTTCTTAATGGTATGATTATATATTAGTCCATGATGGTACGTCAGAAATAGGCACTGCCAAACTTTATCCTTAAAAAACGCTTTCCCATACAAATTGTATCAGCTGCTATCCCTTTTCTATGAGGAGGCGTTTTTCAGATTTCATTAGACTTTTCACAGGGAAAGTTAATCATATTTAAGTATATTTTATTCCGTGCTCTTTTCAATTGATCCATAATGTTTTTTTTATAATTTTTGTCAAAAATGTCTAGTTTTTAACTGTTCTGTTGTTATTCCGAATACAACTTTAGATTTAAGAGATGATGTGGATTTATACAAAATTATAAAAGATGGTGGGCTACCATCTTTTATAATTTTGTGCCTTCACTTTATATTGAGACATTTCTCTACTTTAGACCAATAGATTGGATTATATATGTCACCGGAAAATAAAAAAATCCGTAAGTTTATCAATTTACTAGGAAGTTTATAAACTTTCGTAGGATTCTAAACGGGAGATAAATTGTATTATTTTAAGGCCACATTTTCGTAAATTTATCAATTCCCGACGTCACACGGTAACTTTATAAACTAACGGATATCTGTCCGTAGAATTTTATATGGTTCGAATAATCGCAGAAATTCTTTTAAATATACGCATCTTTAAAATATGTAAAATAACACACTGCTCACTGATTGGTCAATGTTCATAGTGGCAATGGTAGTCCCAGTCTTCTTCGAAAATGGTTCGTCGGAAAATCTAAATCCCGAACACGTATACTATAATTTGTCACTATCCATAATGTCCGCATATTCGAAATTTTATTATGCATAATCGTCTTTAATTAAAATGGTTTTGTTCTATAATATTGGGCGCTATAACAATAAGATATCCTAGTATTTCTTGCTACATAGTCACATGTCCTAAATGTTATATTATATAATGTAAATTAGTCCAAAAAGTGGTTTATAATAATATACTCGTAGTTGGTTCTAAAACACATATTCAAACATGTGTTTTAGAACCAACTACAACAAGTAAGATTATTTTAGTTTTCTTATTCTCATATAGTTTAGTTATTATAAGATAATTATGTTATTTTATTTATTTATTTATTTATTCTTTATTGCACAAGAAAGTAAAGTACAATTGGCGGACTTAATGCTATCATACATTTCTAATTGCATTTATTCAGGATTTCGTGTCAAATATGTCTTAGAAACGAATCAGCCAACCCCGACTTCACGTGGTACTTGTCTGCCCTACCCCTAGAGTGTAATTCAAAAAGGCGGAGATGCGGAGGACGGCAGATCCTGCCCGCTATAAGAAGGCTCAAGCGCCCAGGTTTTCCGTAGCGGCTGACCAAGCCGAAGCTGCTGCATGCTGCATGCTGAAGGAGAAGTGACGCGTGACAGGCAACCAATCAGATCGCGCGTAGCGTTTGGTTATTGCTTACGACAGAGTTCAGTAAATTTATCATTTAACGGAAATGTGGCCGTAAAATCATACAATTTATCTCCCGTTTAGAATCCTACGAAAGTTTGCAAACTTCCTAGTAAATTGATAAACTTACGGATCTTGTTATTTTCCGGTGACATAATACATATAAGCGTTGCTGCTGTCTGTATAAATAGGTAGTATAGATTAGATTCAGAGTTTTTTTAAATATTAGTACGCTAGATTAATATCAATTTGTTCAACTGAAGTAATCAAACAACCAACAAATGCTATGAGCACCAGAAAATTAATATTATGATAGATACGATACGATGAGCAAATGAGTTTTACCATGTCATGGAATTGTATCGGTCGTATATCGATATTACTAATAATATCGATACGTATCGCCCATCTTTGAAATTATCGTAGTTTGGTATGATCGATAGCGCCGGAGGCCGGGGATATGAAGTTTTCGCGTTTGTCGAGCTTATTATCGGTATTTAGTTTAGCTATGAGAGGATTTTTATGGATAGAGAAGCCATCTAATAGACGCAGGGAGCTTTCAATAACCTCCAACCGATTACGGTTACGGAGGCCAATTTCAACGATCGGCCACGTGCGAAGGATTTTATAGTGCTCAGTAGGAACAACAAAAAAAAATCGACGAATTTGTAAAAGCAACAAATATTCATGCAGAATGGTTAAAGGGATATAAATATCTACCGATACCCAGTATATAAATATTGCAGTAAAATGGCTTCTTTTAATATAAGCCATTGACATCGCTTCCGTTGCAGTTGCAACTTGGGCTCTTCTATTGCTTATCATCAGGCGGAGGAGAGCCAATATACTGAGCCTGTATTAAAAATATCCATTCGCCGAAATTGTACATATCTTTTTTTGTAATGCCTAGTACTAGTAAGTTGTGCTGATCAGCACCCAGAGAAGGAAAACTCTGCATTTATATCAAAACCCACACCAACCCGTCTGCCGAGCGTGGTGAGTATGGCAATTACCCCTCATGTGATTGAGGGAGGCCCGTGCCCCAGCAGTGGCGACTTAAATGGGCTGATGATGATGATGAGTAAGTTGTGTATTTTGTGCAATAAAGTACATCTATATATGACTGACCGGATGGCGTAATTGGTAGTGACCCTGCCTCTTACGCCAAAGGTCGTGGGTTCGATCCCCACCCTGGACAAACATTCGTGCGATGAACACTTGTGTTTATTCAGTGTCTGGGTGTATTTAAGTATATATTTGTTGTCTGATATCTGTAACACAAGTGCTGAAGCTACTTAGTACGGAATCAGGTCAACGTATGAGATGTTGTGGGAATTGTTAATATATCTATCCATCAGCCAAAAGAGTAATTGCACTGTAAGTACTTGTTTTTCATCAAAATTTAACTATGACGTCATTCAGTTCCACGCACTGAGACTTCAAAAACATTTAGCAACCTTTTATATAAAAGCTTAAACAAATTACAAGGTTAATATTATAAGAAAGTTTGGTGTTCTTGGGGGAAATCTGAAGCATAAGGCGAGGAATTAAAAAAGTTTCGTCGATCCGTTGACATAAAATTCTGGTTTACGGGTTGCCTACCAATCAGGGACGTTGTCAAGATTGTAATTTTGGAATCGAATCATTCTTACGGTTTAAAGAAAGCCTGTACTGTTATAACACCTTAACTTAAGTATCTCAGTAAGTACATCTTTGATTTGTTAGTTAACAAAGATTTTGAAAATGTCCTAAAGATCTGATGCATAGCCAAACTGAAACACAAGTTACCATCAGGTGAGCCGTCTGCTCGTATGTACGTCATCATGTAAAAAAACAGTTTGCTATTACAAATTCACGTATATACTTCATGGATGTTGGCGATTTTTACCCCCGTGCTTCGTTAAGCCGTTGGCCCTGCGCCCAATCCCTCTCCGGCCGTGTCACGCTGGTGTCCCTCGGAATATGAGGGTAAGTGAATAGAAAGTGCACTTGTGTTTGCGCACACACTTGAGTGAGAATCTAGTCTACGAACCCAGGCTTTTTTGCAAAATGCGTGTTGCCGGTTCTATCTGCCGGTATTAGTAATTAGGTATTTGGCCTAAATAAATTGTTGTTATGACATTTTAATCATATTTCCTAAAATAAATTGTGACGTGCAAAAGAATTATTTTGGACAAACCCCAAACGCTCCATACAAATGGCTACTGAGATGTGACGTCACAAACAAGTATTTTGTATGCATTTCATTTGAATTTTATATGGTAGCCATATCAAATGTTTCGTTTATGTCAATGGTTCCATTATAATAGTTGGTGCAAATTGTATGGGTTATTCAATGGTATAATTATTTTTTAATCATTTCATGCTTTTAAAATGAACTTACCCATGGATCTTTAAATGACTATAAAACCGGCTAGACGTTATATTTTTAATTGAGATTTTTTTCTATTGGCACATACTTACCTATATTTTGATAAAATATTTAAACTTTGTAAAATTTCGAGCTTAGTCAAATACCCTATTTGAAAGGATACAATATTGAAAAGATAGTAGGTTGGTCATAAAAATAGAAAAGAAAACGTTAACTCGTCATAGAAACTAAAATAGTGTATTTTAATTTGAACCTACATTTATAAACTCACCCTATGTAACTTCGGTCTTCTGGGATCGGTGCCTACGTCCACAGCGTACACATTGCAAGAGGACAAGGCTGGCATGATAAGCAGGTCCCTCTTCAGATCAGGGTTATCATGGCAGCTCGAGCAGACGTTCCATCCACTGTGGTGCAGCTCATCTCCAACGTTACCGGTGTAAGTGCGGTGGATCACCTGAATAAAGGAATAACGGATGGGAGTAACTGGTCAAATGCGAACCAAGCTAGACCATAAAGGGATTTGTAAGATCCTATGTAGACACGGCGTCGCGTCAAGTTACCCTTGTTGGACTTTGCACCATTCTTATGTCTGAGAACGCCCCGTTGGTCTAGTGGTTTAAGTACCAGGCCGTGATCTCGGGGTCTTGGGTTCGATTCCCGGGTCGAGCAAAGGTATGTTTCGAATTTTTCGAACATAGCTCGGGATTGTGATCACCAATTCGCATTAGGCAAGCGTGGTGATTAGCCTAATCCCATCATAGTAGCGATGACTGGATTTCTACGATGGAGGCCTTTGCCCTGCAGTGGGACAGTATATAGGCTGAAATTGATATGTCTGAGACAAAAGTGTTATATTTGCACTTGACGCCGTCTGTGTAAAGAATCTTTGTGGTATAATGTGTGGCATGCCTATAACATTACCTACTTAAAAATGTCATCGTTATTGATCCACGGGAACGGGCTTAGCTTTGTTATTTCAATTACCAAAAAAAATATTAAATACTATTAGTTATTGGTGGCTCCCGGTGAATTTCGCTCCGCCTACTTTTTGTTTAATTTATCACCTTTTAGACCTTCCCTGGACTGCGACAAACATTTTAAAACTAAAATCAGCTCAATCGGTCAAGCCGTTCTCGGGTTTTAATCAGACTAACGAACATCAATTAATTTTTATTTATATAGATAGATAACATCTCAATCTGACATTCAGCCAGTTAGCCAATGGTTTAATGACTAAGGATTCCCGGAAAAGTTTATAATTTTGACTGTGAACGATTCATATGAACCCATTTTTGTTTCGGAGTAAAAGCAATGTATTGTAGAAGTTTTCTCTGATTGCGACAATTTTTCGTACGTTTCGCGTTTCGCAAAATTCTCCGTCCAGAATCGGCGCACGCAATTTGTGCTATATTCGTATTAGCGGATAAAAATCTGAGTCCGGCATTTAGCCAGAGTCGTCGCAGCAGGCAATAACGTCGCGGTAATCCTGCAGGATTTCTGGATTCAGCCGACTAGTGATGCAACCATAGTCAAAACTACGTTCAGTCACTCAAAGCATTGGTACACAAAAAAACGTCCCAGTATTTCGATACATCGAGTCACTCAAATCAGTCGTATACTGGATACGTTCTTTTGAAGTTTAACGTCCAAATAAACCTCGAAAGAAAAATAATGGAACCTTTATAAGATTACATGATTGTTCGCTAGTTTGTCAGTCTGTGTGTCAAAAAAAACTTTTTATTTTGGAAACGCGTGAAGGTGTTGACCAGAAAATCTAAACTTACTATATATCCCTACTTACTAAGGACTACGGTCCCTTACAGTACTGAAAAGTCAAACCTTAAAATGTATGTTAAGATAATAAGTTTAATTTAATTTAATTTAATAAGAATAAGAAAGAAATCAGAAAAACGGGACAAAATTAAAAAAAGTTGCGGCCAACAAGGTTCACCCTCAATAATAAAGTAATATTTTTGATAAACCACACATATAGGAAAACATCTTAAATTGTGATATTTTAATTAAATCTTTAAAAAAAATAGAGGTCTATTTTTCATATGGAAGGGCTTCATGTGCACAATGTAAAATATATTTTATTTATAATATAATGATAAGCGATAAAAAAAGGTAAATCATTTCAAATGGCACCTTTCACATCATCGCAGACTTTGATGAATACATCGAGTCCACAAGTCTGTATTTTGAGTCAGCAGTTTTTTAACTCAATTTTTTCCGTCGGGGCGCATCGCATCACTAAACCTGAGTATTATTGTGTACTTGGCCATTGCAATACCACCCAGCAACTAAATTAACAACCGGAATCCAATATATCCTTAAAGGATTTGTTCTGCTCCACGGGATTTGTTACGCGTTAGGTTTCTGACGGACTGGTCAGAGTGTGGATTATAATATGTGCGGTCATTAAGTTGTCTCAAGGGTGATGTCGAGAGAAATGGCTAAAGTTGTACGTATTACTTTATTACTGGCGCATAATGTTCCTTAGTGTTTACTGCGTCATAATTTTGGCCAGTAACGCCCATTGCTGGATAAAGGACTCCCTCAAGGTTTTCCAATTTGTCAGTTTTGTGCCGCTGACATCGAAGTAATTCCTGCGACCTTCACTAGATAAGTAGTAAGTTAATTTTGAGGACTTTTTGACACCAACGGCCGTCAGTGCTCCTTACAATAATTACCAATATATCATCATTTCATTATTTCAGCCAATAGACGTCCACTGCTGGACGTAGGCCTCCCTCAATGTTCTCCACACAGATCGGTCCTATGCCGCCCGCATCCAATGGATTCCCGCGATCTTCACCAGATCGTCGATCCACCTTGTGGGGGGCCTGCCACGGCTGCGGCTTCCTGTACGTGGCCTCCACTCGAATATCCAATATATCCAATATATACATAATTCATTACGATAATTATTTTTTTTGTAGATTGCGATGGTGGTGGACACAGTTCCCAAATGCGGAAGATCTCGAGTTTAATTCCCGGTCAAACCAATTTAGGAACTATTTTTACATAAGCTGGTATTCATAGACTTTTTATGACATAAAGGACAGACGAGGAGACGGATCACCTGATGGTAAGTGTTAGTACAGGCAATGCCCAACTTTGAGAATTTTTATTTAGTGTGAACTGTCTGGTGGCGCTATCTGTTTCAGTACCTTCATTTGATTCAGTACCTTTTCCCTGATTTTATCGGTGTGTTAAATGATCAACATGTTTATTTTATTTTATTTTTTTTATTAAGGAAAAATACAGCTGTTAAATAGTACTCTGTTAATATAAAATTACTTAAATAATATATCAGCAATTTAAATTTTCCACTACAAATTATTACGTTTAGCGTTGTGAGACAAAATACAAAAATAAAATGCGAAAAAGGATGATTATTTTTGGTAGTTATTAATTTAATAAAAGACTAAAGATTTTTTAAAAACTGTAATCTTTTCATGAAAAATGTCGATATGGTTATAGCTATTATGGTTATGGTTATTATACACATCCTCATCTTAACGTTTTTGATTCCCGATTGCGCCCAAAGCTCTCGCTTTGGGGACCAGGGCACAATCAGGCCATTTAGGAAGATTCAGGAATTGGGGAAACTGGTAATTACAATGAAGCGACTGCAGTCTGAACTTGGCAGCCCTTTAACAGACGGACTAACTGAATCATGGTTACACGTTTCAGAAACCATTTCCCTCATCGTCGAGCTAATGGTATAAATACGCACATAGATTTTAAACACAGACCGTGGGAGAGTCACGCTACGGCATGAATGTGCCGGCTCGTCCGGAGTAATACCACGGCCTCACAGAAAACCGACGTGAAGCAGCACTGTGCTGTGTTTCGCTGCGTGAGTGAGGGTACCGGAGGTGCGATCTGGGGGAAGGGGGGTCTAAAGGTTGGCAGCGTGCTTGTGACTCCACTGGTGTCGCGAGTGTCCATGGGCGGCGGCGATTGCTGCAATTGGAGATCCGTCTGGTGGTCTGCCACCGATCACATATAAAAAAAAATCAGAGGTGCTTGCTTGGATACAAACGATTCCCCGCATGGAAGGCGGGTTTTATCCACTGTTACCATAGCTCTATATGTTATTATCATACCTGAGTATAAGTAGGCGACTTTGGATCCACGTCTACGGTAGCCAAGTAGTCCTGCTTGGTCTTGTCTGGTTGGACACAGATCACGTATAACAACTCCTCTCTGGGGCCGTTCTTGAATGCGTCCAGGGGCGACTTGTAGCCTGGACCTTTGCCTGTTGACAAAATGATTAAATTATTGAACAATCAAACATTTACTCTACGCAGTTAGCGCCTATATGTAGCCGCCAGTGAGTTAAATAAAGCTTCAAATAATTAAGTACTCAATAAGAATTTTAAAACAGTAATTAATTTTACCAATATAGACATTATAGTCTGCATCAACAACACAGAGAAGTGGAAGAATAAAAAACAATACAAAGTCATTAAAATTAAAAAGAAGACTAAGTGGCCATTTAGCTATTATAACACTTTTGTGTTCATGTGTCGAAATAAAAAGAAATCATTTAGTGCATTTTTTTTTCCTTTTTAAATATAGAACACAGATTTTTCTTTTAATTTTTAGAACATTTTTTATTTGCTTTGCATAAAAACTTTATCAAAGCATTAGAGTTATGCGATGAGAAAATGTTGTAAATGATTAATCGTTTTTTTTTTATTGTGATCGATATTATAACACCAATCAAGTTTTGCTCGTTCTCAGATTACTTAATAAGACATTCTTCTAAACAAAGTTAAATCGGATCTTACAATAGTTACAAAACCCAATTCGCAAAAATTCCCTCAATTCGCAAAAAATCCCTCTCGTTCATTTACAATAAAATATCGAATCTTTATTTTTACACTCAATTGATCAATTTGCCAACAGGAAAATTATTAAATCCAAATAACCAATTCTATTTGACAGTGAAATCTTTACAATATGCCTCGAACATTTATTCTTATCAAATCGACCTAAAATGTTCAAAGACAATAATCCGGAATTTCATTTCACTCAATATTAAAGACGCAGTTTTTCGGGAAAAACAAATTTCGTACAGAAAAAGGACTGTCACTCCCAATAAATGGTTAATAGGCATCAAAACATTATTTTCTGTTGCACAAACAAGGGTTGGGGGAACAGAGAATATTTAATTATAGAAGGTGAACTTAGTACTTGAGAGAAACGATAGAAGGGTCTGTAAGTGGTTCTTTTTAGATACCTGCACCTAAAGATGACATAAATGTATGGTGCGTAGGCTAAAATAATTGGTAGGTGTATTTGAAAAGAATGCTTTAATTTTTATACCAAGAAAAGTGGTTCATTGCAAACGACCTGCGATGTTACACAAGTGCATCGAAAACATAATTTATTTACGAGAGCACAATAGAAACATTCGTGTGCATGAACATGTCTGTTTGTATATTGGTCTGGGTGTTTTCTATGTATTTACAAAAGAAAAGTATTATATCCCACCGTTAATTCTGATATCCGTAACACAGGTGCTTGAGCTACCTATCTCGGAGTCAGATCAATGTATTTTGACGACCCGTTTGGAACAGAGTGGTAGTGCACGCTGCCTTTTGTCCAAGGGTTGCGAATTCGATCCACGCACAGTACAAAAATTTGTGTGTATGAACATGTCTGTTTGTATTGGTCTGGGTGTTTTTATGTATTATATTATAAGTATTTACAACAGAAAAGTATTATATGTATATATTTGTAATTCCGCTGTTGATTCTGATATTCGTAACACAGGTGCTTGAGCTACCTATCTCGGAGTCAGATCAATGTATGTGATGTTGTGTAATATTTATTTATTTATTTATTTTGATGTTGTGAAATATTTATTTTATTTATTTATTTAGTTTACTTTGGTATTATATTTTTCTAGATAGACCAATGAATTCGCCTTCTGTATCTCAATAGGTATTTGATGCGCACGCAAGAAAGAAAGGGACAACCCCTCTATTTAGTAATCACATCAGGTAATGCTTGCATATAGATTACACCTTTGTTCCAGACAATGCAATCTATGGGGCGTATTTTCCAGTTTTGTGGTATGACTCGTTTTTAGATCCATAATAAGATAATTATTTTAGAAACTTACTTCTTTGAGGTTAAGGTGCTACATCAGACAAGAAACGTTATCTTTTAGGCCATTTAAAAAGGTCACAGACGGCCGCACTCAGAGACGTCATTTAAGCTAATGTTCATTAACTTTAGTATCGGTAGTCTTTAAGCGTATCAAAATAAGTGTCAATATTTTTTCTTAAGTAGCCAACTAAGTTAATCAATGACTCTGAGTGTGGCAGTTAGATATGCTACAAATCTGATACTAAGATACACATTTATTCATATCATTATCTAAGTCCGTATGAAATCGGAAACACGATTTGGCGATTTTGGCTCGATAGTTTTGACTATATATTTATCGATGAAATGACGATATAATTATTGCATGAGCTAAATTGAATTTTATAGGCTTATTAAATGTTTTCTACAGAGATAGCAATCAAAGTGAATTAGAGCGATGGTAAATGGTGGTTCAGTGGATAAAATGTACGTTTTCCATACCATGGCTTTGGATTCGAACTTGCTCCTCTGGAGTTGTCAAATCTATGTGCATATTTCTACCAATGTTCCTAAGTTTGACGGTGAGTGATATCATCGTGAGGAAATCTGCACTTTTCGTAAATTTTCTTAAAAATTGTACACACCCACAATTTCTTTCTCAATAGCTTTTAGTTTCGTGAAAATGAAGTGTCGGGTCTCCTACTTACGCAGCTCAAACTGTCCTGTCATACTATCTTATTACTTGATGCGAACGACAGCGAAAGGACAAAACCCTTCTTTAAGTTATCACATCGTGATACTTGCATATAGATTACACCTTTGTTTAGGATAATGCTATCAATAGGCCATTGTTGCGAAGGTTTCTCTCGTAACTTTAACTAATTAGTTAAAACACAAGGAGGATATTAATTTTCACACAGAAATTGGCTCCAGGTAGACATGAATTGGAATTTACGCCGTAATTTAATATATTATCATTAGGGAAATTATATTATAGCATGTTTAATGCGATTCAAAATTCTGTTCGGCATAAGTTCGAAAAATAAGAAAAGTGTTTTCGTTTTCTGAAGTTATTATTATTATTATTATTTTATGTGATAGGTGGCAGACGAGCCGATATATCACCTGATGTTAAGCGATTGCCGCCACCCATGGACACCCGCGACACCAGTGGAGTCACAAGTTATAAAACAAAATAAATACAACAGGCCAAGTGCGAGTTGGACTCGCATATGGATATACAGGGTTCCGTAGCAGCAAGTAAGATATTACTTAATTGTAAAACAATTGAGTTGACTAAATGGAAGGTAAATTGCTGTTTACGGTTTATAACGTATTAAAAAAACCACTTACTTCTAGTTCAAACCCATTTTCGTTGTTAGTTTTCATGATAATGTATTTTTTTTAGGTTCATAATTCTTTTATTATAGATGATGGGGGGAGGGGGAGGGGGAGGGGGGGTCACACATTTTATCGATGAAAAGAAATAAGTTTCAGTTCTAAGGATGGGGACCCCCCCAAATGTCCGGGTTTCGATTTTTGCCATTTGGCTACGGAACCCGAAAAATGAACCAGTACGTAATTTTACGATAAGTACATTGGTAAAATAATAAAACATCAATAGTAGCTTTCTAGAATAGAGATTAAAATTACAATACCGCAAAGATTTCTGTTCAACAAATTAAGATAGGTAAGTTAAGGTGAAATATTTCTTATAAAAATCAACATCAAAATTAAACCTTTCAAGAATTGTTCCTAAAACCTGTTAACTCCACGATTAATATTCCGACAACTCGCGAGAATTTTCTTCGAGAACTTTTATCTTAACACTAAGATTAAAGACAGTGGGTTCGTTTGAGGGACGTCCCTTTGAAGTCACGCTCGGGGCTCAAATGATAAATTGCAGTACGGTTGATGTGTCTGGCACTTTTTTCACCCTGTGACCTTTAGACTCCTTTATTTCGCTTATCACATGACACGGACGAATAAGTTTCTTTCGGCTGACAAATAAGTGTAAAAAAAGTGTCATATTGGCTTGGGACAAAATTGGGGTTGCGGGCGTGAATATTATAAGAAACGAAATTGGGTAAAAGAAATTCGGAAGTCATGTGAAATGCGTTGCGATGAAGTTTTTTATGCTGCCATTTTGTTTTTGACACATAGCGGCCATGAGATGTTTTATTTTGTTGTATCCGATTATGGACAAGAATGGGGCGACGTCCTGTGGGTAGACTACCTGCCCGATAGTCCGACGATATTGTGATGGCAGTGGGGAAATAATGAATAAGGCTGACAGGGGACAGAAGGGAGAAGAGGAAAGAGGCTCAGCAGTCGGTGGATGTGGGCTGGTATTATGATGATGATGATCCGATTTTGAGTCCATGTACCGTGGCTTTGTTTATTTCTACCATAAGCTCGACGGTGAGGGAAAACATCGTGAGGAAACCTACACGAATCGGATAGTTTCTTAAAATTATGAATACCTAGTAACTTCAATATTTGAGATAGTGATTATATACGTGAAACTGTGATCCAGTTGGTTGCAAAGGTCAGAAGGCAGTCGCAGACTTTCCGAATCCTGGATCATGATCCAAGCTTACCCCGGGCTCCGAAGCGACAGATTTTGATGAAACTGGGAATTAGATGCTAAGATGAGGCAGGAGAGAGTAACGTGGCTCTGTAAGATAGATTAGGCAGTTTACAGACGAGTTGTTTATCTAGCATAGAATGAATGAGAATGAACATTATCTGATGATTACATTAATAGAAACATTTAATGAGAATGAACATTATCTGATGATTACATTAATAGAACCATAACAACAACATTAATAGAAACGTAATGTAGGGCGCCCTCTAGCTAGGTGGGGAGACGATCTGCGCAGGATGGCTGGAAAGAACTGGATGCGAGAAGCCATGGATAGATCAATTGGAGAGGCCTACGTCCAGCAGTGGACTGCGATAGGTTGATGATGATGAATAAAATATTATTTCTATTTGTCATCATCAACAAATAGAAATAATATTTTATTTATTTATTCTCTATTGCACGAGAAAATAATGCTATACAGTATTCTTTACTAGTAAACCACTAGGCGATGTAGAAATATCTATGACGGCTAAATAGGTATATATCCTTAAACATACATGTGATTAATATATAATATGACTAAATATACATAAATTATTATATCATATAATAAACCTACTTATGCTATAATGATTTATAAAAAAAAAACGGAAATCAAATTAACGACGAATACCGGCTAACTTCTATTATACCTAAGCATTAAAGAGTTGGAACAGATACATCTTACCACAGCAGTCATAAAAAAGGGAAAAATAGGGTAAGTTTAATTTCTAGTGAGCGGACAAAATGATCACGAACTGAACGCTTGAACGAAACATTTGGTGGAGGACTTTTTGATGTCATCAGGTAGCGAGTTCCAGAGCCTGATAGCAGACATGGTAAATGAGTTGGATAATAGTAGAAAATGAAACAAACATTGTTAAAATATTTCCAATCCACTTATCTAACAAAGCAAATAGGTATTTAAAAATAATTATTTGCTCTTGAACTAATCAAATGCCTACTTGCTATGGAAATGCAAAAATATAGTAACTAAAAGTTATGTAATGATCATCTTATCTACTTAGTTTGGAAACAGTTATTGATAAAATTATGAATGTCAATGTAACAAGATAATGCAAACCTGGTAAATGTTACTGCAACAAATTGATACAAGTAGGTAAGTAGGTAATATAAAGCCGTAAGATAATAAAGAAACAAATAGGTATGTAACAAATAGGTATGTTTTCGGCTGTTTTTTTTTCGGGAGTTAAACTTTGGTAGCAACCAACGCCACAAACAGTCACAATGGACAACATTTCATATTTTTAACATGTCCATATTGTTTTTTTATATGAAAATAGACATAAAATGAACGGACCCATAGGTATTTTTTCTTTTTTCAAAATTTGTCCATTTTCATGCATAAAATAATTATTAAAATTCTTTATATTCTAAATAGACGTAAGCGCCAAATGACGTCATCGGACGGCTGAATACAGCGATATTCCTTTGCTTATCATTATTTTAATAAAAAAAAAGGTATTACTGTCAAAGGTTAATAATACTAGTGTCAACTTTGTCAACGTCATTCATTCAATTAACGTTGACAAGTTCTTTTTTTTGATGTCATGGGTTTGGCATTTCGTAAATTTAAAACTATAATGTGCTAGGCAAAGAAATATTTTACATTCTGCCGTCCGATGACGTCATCTTACGTTTTTTAGTTTTTAATTTTTTTCTCAGTAAATAAGCAATATAAAAAATTAATAAATATATATTCGGGCAGCGGAAAAGTAAATAAAGAAATGGTATTTTTTGTTTCAGAGCTTAGCAATTTTGAAATGTTGTCCATTTAACAACTTCAATGGAGCTTTTTGATAACTTAACAGTACACTTTTTTTATAGACTGTGTTGATATAAAAATATTATTTGCATTTTATAAACAACTAGTGGCTTGCGCACACTTCGTTTCGGGGCATTAGTTTCAAATCATACTAATAGATGGCGATGTGCTTCAATTACATCGCGCATGTGTTCAGTTCAAAGATTACCTCTTTAAAAATAGTTTTTTAAATAAAAATTAAATATATACTGTCTATCGTACCATGTGGATATCATTATGGTTAGATCTAGATATCTGGATACGTACCCTGTAACAGAAGAACTGAACAAATTGGATATTTAATACACGTTAGAAATTAGGGTCTCCACAAAACATGGTTTTGTTAAATTAACAAAACAGTCACACATATAAATCGGTATACTTTGCATATTTTTCGGTTAGCGTGGTTTTACTAGTATATTCATAAGGACAGGTTATTTATTACACTTTTCTATTCATTAGGGCCGCAATAAGCGTCATGTTGCAAAATTACTTTCAATCTCGCGAGAGACGCCGCGAGGAATATTGTATAAAATGTAGGGTAAAGTTGCCTATATTGTACCTGTTAACAAACTTCACGAGCTGTCTCAAAAACTATTTGACTTTTGTGAATGTTTTCAGTAGAAATAAAAGGTTTGGTTTATTAGCATCATTTTTATATTACTATAAAATTAGTATATATAAAAATATAACGACAATAAAAAATTTAAAAAAAGTCGGAAAAAGTACAATTTAGGAAACCGGTTTCCTTAAGGTATCCTAAATTGTACCTTAAGATCTTAATTAAATTTAAATGCCTTTTGTAAATTTAAATTAGTTTTGGCGTTATAAATCTTTATAAAAATAGTATCTATAAATTTCGAAACATTAACAATGTACATAAGTACTCAAAATAAACTTCCAATAACCAAAAAGAACACCGTTATAAAATAATAATTTTAAGTATATAAAGCTACTCAAGTTATGCGAGCGGTGAGCATGCGAGCTGGTCGTGTCGCAAAGTAAAATAATTTTATTTAAAAATTGGCAAGAATATACCATTACAAAATAAACCTTAAACTATTAGTAATAAGTGCAGTTTTTGTGTGAATCAGTGCGGACTTACGACGTTTTGTTGCAGAGTTGTTTACATCTTACTGCTCGTCGGAGAACAAAAGCGCGGCCCGTACTACGGCACGTCAATACAAAAGGCCGGCTAACTGGTGCCTACTGATAAACCGATTGCGTATCCAAGGCAAAATAGGCCTAATTCTCGACTGTTTAAGGACCACAAGACTTCTATCATCGCGATGATGCGTTCGCCAAAGAAACTATGCGGAGGATCTCATCCTAATCTTAGATTATTGAAAGATGATAGCACGTCAGAAAATCAACAAGTAACGCCCAAAAAACGTAAAGATCCCGAACCGGACTCCGTACTACTGGAAAAATTCGATAAATTTCGTGATGAGATGAGGTCACTTTTTACTAGTTTGATAAACACTCAGAATGAAACCACCATAAAATTGCAACAAGACATAAAAGAAATTAAGGAACAATTGAGCGGAATTAGGACATCAACAGATCAAGTGATTGAGGACCAAAATAAGATGAAAATTGAGATAGAACAATTGAGAACACTATGTTGTCAAAACGAAAATAGTATCAAGTGCCTGCAAAGTAATTTACCTACACAATCCTCATTATCACATTCATCCCCTGGTTACGAAGAAGTTATCATGGAGTTGCAAGAACGAAATCAACGAAAAAAGAACCTTATTATAATCGGAATACCTGAATCTACAAGTGCAAACAAAAATGATCGAATGGAGTTTGATAAGATAGAAGCTCATAAAATTATAAGTAAATTACTTGAAAATGTCGACCAACCATATCCCTCGCCAACACCCAATAAGCTGTTCCGATTAGGAAAATATAGCAGTACTAATAGCCGTCCGATAAAAGTGTGTTTTGAATCTGAAGAAGTAGTACTAAAATTATTAAAAAATAGATCTAACTTAAAAGGTGAGACTAAAGTATATTCGGACCAAACTTACAATCAACGTTCTTACCTGAAACGTCTGAAAGAAGAATTACAGCAGCGCCAGGGAAATGGTGAGGAAAATATTTACATCAGGTATATAAAGGGTATACCAACAATAGTCTCACAGCAATCAAAAAACTAACCACAACCTACAGTACAATAAATCATGATCATATAAACTATATGTTACTTGACACATATGAACAAATAAACCCAGGTTCTCATTTTAAACCCTCCTTGAATTTTCTTTACGCCAATGTTAGAAGTATATCTACACCTGGCAAATTTGATGAGCTCCAGTGTATACTAAAATCAATTCCCAAAACAACACACGTCATCCTATTAACGGAGACATGGATTAAGTCGGAAAATGAAGCCAAATACCTACAACTAGATGGATATGCTCATTATTATAACATACGATCAGATCGCAAAGGTGGTGGAGTGTCAATATTTATCCACAATAACTTGGATCACTGTTTAGTCAGTAAAAAATATAGTGGTGGTAATAACTATCTGTGGATTAGGCTGGAAAAGCTATCACTAAATATTGGATTGATTTACAAACCCGGGAGAACCAATTTTGGTGAATTTTTAGAGGTTTTTGAACAGAAACTCGAAAAATTTAAAAGAACAATTATTTTCGGCGACTTCAATATCGACCTTTTGACTAACGATGTAACAACTTTACGATATATGACTACTATAGAAGAATCTGGGTATAGTATTATTAATAATATAGAAGATACCTACTGTACCAGAGAAACGGCTACAACCAGAACTATTCTTGACCACGTTTGCACTGATCTCCTGAAAGATGACTTCAACTTCTACATCATAGACTCAGCCATTGCTGATCATAAACAGATCTACTTGGAATTCTTGAAGAGCAGACCAAAGAGTAAAGCCAAATTAAAATATGAAGCAGTAGATTATGTCAAATTATATGAAACAATTAAGGAAGTAAATCTATATAGTGAAGATCATAACTACGTAAACCTGGAACGTACACTCCAACAAAATATTGCAAAGTGTAAAATTATCAAAAATAAAATATTGAACTTGCCTAATGATGATTGGATCGATCAACGTATAATATCTGGTATTAATAGTAGAAACAAAATCTGGAAGAAATTAAAGAAACACCCTGATGATGGAAATATACGTAAGAATTTCATACGAGAAAGGAATAAAGTTACTTTAAGTATTAAAAAAGCTAAAACTAGCTACTATCTCAAAGCTTTCAAAACATGTAGCAAAAATCCCAAAAAGACATGGAAACTTATTAACTCTTTATCAAAAAACAAAATTAAATCTGATTATGTACCTACAAAATTACAAATAGATTCTACAACGATTTCGAATAAGCAAGAAATTTGTGAAAACTTTAACAAATACTTTACTACGATAGGCACTAAATTATCCAGTGAGATTTTCCAAAATTCAAATTCATCAAACAACACATTTCCTAATCAAGTAATTTTAAGTCATGAGCTTTCAATCATAGAGCCCACTTCACCTAATGAGGTTTCTGAAATAATTTCTGGTTTAGATAATAACGTTAGTACTGGGATAGACAATATAAGCACCAAGTGCCTAAAATGTATCAAGGAGTTTATACTGGATGAGTTGACTGGCTGCATCAATAATTGCCTCGAAACGGGAGTTTTTCCAAATTCACTTAAGATAGCACAAGTAACACCTATTTACAAATCTGGTTCAAAATCTGATCCAGGAAATTACAGACCGATCTCTGTTTTGCCTATAATATCTAAAATCTATGAAAAGATATTACATAACCGGCTTTCAGATTACCTTGATTCTATAAATTTCCTTTTTGAAAGACAATATGGTTTTCGTCCACAAAGTAATACTCTAGGTGCAACGGTAGATCTTGTCACTAAAATAAAAATCAACATTGACAACAAAAAAATTGCTTTAGGAGTGTTCATCGACTTGAAGAAGGCTTTTGATACGGTCAGTCACTCTCTCCTACTGGAAAAGCTAAGATGCATAGGGCTTTCAGGCACTGCATATAATGTATTTTTTTCTTATCTTCAAAATAGACAACAAATAGTAAAACTTGGAAATTGTAAAAGTTTGCCTTTACCTGTTACCTGTGGCGTTCCTCAGGGATCGATCCTAGGTCCACTTTTGTTTCTAATTTACATCAATAATTTACATGAAATAGATCTACAAGGTCATCTAACTTTATATGCTGACGATACGTGTCTTTTTTATTTCGGAGGCACAGCTCATGAGGTTATACAAAAAGCTCAAAAAGATCTCGATATACTCTTTAGTTGGTTTAATCAAAATTTATTGACTATTAACATTGCTAAAACTAATTATATAATATTTGCAGCAAAAAACAAAAAAATTGTAAGCGACTTGAATCTTTTCATAAACGGCGAAAAAATAGAGAGAAAAACTCATGAAAGATACCTAGGATTGATCCTTGACGAAAAACTCACATGGAAAATTCATATTGAAAGTATCAAATCAAAAATTACGGCACTGACAGGGGCCCTGCGTAACATAGTCTCCTGTTTACCTAAGAAAGTACGAATAGACATTTATAACACTCTTGTCAAACCACACTTGGAATACTTGGTAGAAGTATGGGGGTATGCAGCTCCGTCACACCTTAAAGACCTCCAAATAGCACAAAATAAAGTAATAAAAGTATTATTTCACTATGATTATCTAACGCCAACCAAAGAACTTTATAAAAATACAAAACTTTTGGATATCAAAAAAATACATTCATTCAAAACTTGCATACTAATACATAAAATTCTCAACGGCAGTTTACACTCAGAAATTAATTTTATAAAAAATAGTCAATTCCAAAATAAAAAACTTAGAAACTCTGATAATATTAATTTACCTTTTCCTAGAACCAGATACGGGTTAAACAATTTAATGTACGAAGGAGTAAAATTGTACAATAAACTACCTAAAGCCATCAAAGAGAGTGAATGTATAAATAGTTTTAAAAATAAGCTTAGATTATATTTTAATTAATTTTCTGTTCAACTAAATTAGACATAACCCACTATACAAAGAGCTCTGGTACCAATTTGTTGTACAGCAATGAAACTTAATAAGTTTAAGACCGGGAAATGCTGTCATAATATGACAGTATTTCCTGGTTTTAGTAGCATCACTGCAATGTTTGTTTCGGGTTTTACCTACTATGTACTAGCAGGATTATCGAGATAAGTTATGATTAATTGTATTAGGGTTCCTCTAATCTATGAAGTAACGTAGATGTTACTCTGCTGATCTGTTACGATTTACTGGTGTGATGTTCTCAATATCATTTGTAATATATCTCAAATCTGATGATGCGCGGTCGCATGCACTAATAAGTATACAAACCCATTCAAATTTAAACCTTATAATTCTAGACATAAGAGTCGAGGTATTTAAATGTTATTGCAGGCGACTGTACCATTACGGTACCAAAACGGTCCATCTCCTTTACCTTTACTTGTCAATTATAGGATTGGGGTAATTGTAAATCAATTTGCCCATCAAACTTTAAAAATTATGTAAAGAACCCTTTAATTTTCTACTTCATTTTATAACTTTGCCAATTTTGGTAAACTATTAAATATTATATTTATAATATTAATTCTTATATTGCATGCTCACAGTTTGTTAATATAATTAACCTAAGTTAATTTAAGTTGAATATTGTCCTATAAGTGAAATGTAAATTTCTTTGAGACAATAAATATTCTTTAAACCGAAGTTTTCTCTTAATCTACTTAAATCTTAATTTGTCGAAAATATTGTTAATATTTATGAACTAATCCGCCTTTCGATTTCAATATAGGAACTTTTAAATATTATAAATTAAAATAATAAAAATCAACAGTCACTTGACAAAGAGGTGTCATTAAAAAGAAAAGGTTTAATTAACTATCTTCGTGCGTGAACACTGATTAATTCCCATAGATTTATTTTTTAAACAATCTAAGGCTTTTTGTTAGTCGCCAGCGTCCATTTATAATACTTTTTACCGTCGCCAGATATCTGAAAAGATTTTCATCTAGTTAAAAATCGAGTTGAAGAACCATCATACACCTAAATTGTACCGGTACAATTTAGGGGTACCCTACCTGGTACAAATTAGGCAACACTAAGTTTTATATTTGTGCGAGCCTGCATCATAACCTGGAAATGCCAATAGTGAAAATGTATTTTCTAAAAAGCACACTAATAAGCGCTCTTTCCAAAAACGTATATCACACCTGTAGTGTACTTATCATTGCAACAGGAAATCCTTAGCCAAACATCCGAAAAACAAGATAAAAACGCCGTATTAATTATTGTTGTTTACCACAATTTAACCTGTTGTGTCACCGAATTCAAAATGGCAGCGATTGCGTCATATTGGTAGCACTTCTTATTAGTGTTGCCAATTCAAATCTAAATATTAAGGTTTGGTAGATTTTGAGGTGGTACAAATTACGAACCGGTCCAACTTAGGCAACTTGACCCTAAGTACCTAATATCTACTGTGCTAATCTTATGAATTAGAGTGTACGATGAATTTATATTTATGATCAACGACAAAGTACTTAGCAGAGTCAGACACAATATAGTACAGACATCCACACATTTACTACAATCTGTCAAAATTCCTTAATTGATGTTGAACCGAACGTGTTTGATATTAAAGTGAGAATCGACTGAAGAGATTTTACAGTTTTGTATACTTTAATGTGTACGGTCAGCATCAAAAGTAGCTTAACACTTTAGTGCTATGTCAAAGTAACTGTTCTGTCAAATATAGTCAGTTTTCAACGGGTTCTTAAAAAATGTTACTTCGACATGGTACTAAAGTGTTAAGCTACTTTTACAATTAACCAGCTGCTGACATAAAACACAATTGCACGTTAAGATCATAAATAGGTATTTACCATACAAAATATGCACATGGATAAATTTTTAAATATGCGTAGAATAACGAATAAATCTGCTACATAATATAAACATACTTAATAATAACGTAAGTAGCAAATACTGATAATGTATTCAAATTACTACATGTAAACAAACATAACACCTCGGAGTAGACTTGAAATAAGTATTTACGAATTTCTCATTGTCAACGTTTATTTAATAAACAACAAAATCTTGGTTATTCTAGTTGTTTTTTAGCACAATGGAATATCACGATTTCACATAGAACTTAACGCTACGCAAAGCTCACTCTACAGGTCAGAAAATGGAGAAAAAGTGAAAAGAAAAAAGTAAAAATATACTCACAACACGACATGGCGATAGTTCCGTTGCTATAGCAAAACTGCGAAGCGAAATCAACAACACTCGTACGCCGGCAACCGGTCTATTTGACCGATAAACATAACAGACGTGAAGTGAGGATCAATCGTCTATCTCTGTCTGCTCATGCGCACGTGACTAACTTACGTAATTGACAAAATTGGTTTATGTCATTTCCTACAACAATCACTTTAGTTGATTTGAGTTTAAAAAACGGAAAGAGAGAGACTGCTGCGGTATGCAGTAGGTAGTGGAGCTTGTTCCAGAGAGCCTAATTTAAAGCAGACGTTACGACCGAATCGGAGTTTTCCTCTCTTTCACACGCGCTGTGTGTCTCATGTGTTTGGATGCGGCAGGTATATTCTCGTTCGTTATGGGACGGCTTTAAATTAAGCTACCTGGTTGGATTTCCAAGACGGATTCTGTAAAGATAAATTCTCAGCGTCAACCCAGAGACTGGTAGTTAGCGGTCTTGTTATCTCGTGCTTAACATTAAGTTTAATCTATTAACAGACGTTGCTAGCTTAGATGCTGCATAAAATTATTACTATCACAGTACATCAAAATAGTAATATAAGTATACTTAACATTGAGAGGATGGAGCTGGACCAATCAAAACCTTTAATTTGGCTCCAAAAAAGGGCGAGAAAATTAAAACAAAAAATACGAGTTTATTTACTAATTTCCAATGATGATACATTTTCCATTAGATATCAATATATCCTCAGATTTCATAAGATCGGTAACTCATTTGTTGGCTTAAGTATTAAGATATTTAATAAGCTACCACAAAATGTCATTAACCTCACATTGGATAAGTTTAAGTCTCATATTAAAATTTGCCTAATGAAGAAAGGTTACTAGAGTGTACAAGACTATTCGATTGCTTCGATTAATCTTTTGATATAATTATAATGAGTAGTTAACTTTGATACTTGTATTTTTTTTCTCTTCTCAATTGAAACTGTGTAACAGCATAAATATTTAAAAAAGAGAAACTACCGAGTTTCTTGCTAGTGTCTTCTCAGTAGAAATCGACATTCCGAACCAGCGGTAGATGATAATTATATGTAGGTACCTATTTTGACATTCATAAGTGTGTATGGACCTAAATTGAATAAAGATTTCTTCACCTTTTTATCTTTATCAATTCGTATTATCATAATAGACCTAAACTATTCCATTACCTACTCACCATTGTATAACATAAACGAATATTATACGGGTAAACTATTATTTCCGTACTAGTAAAAACTACTATATATCAAGCTAAACAGGGATGTATTAAGGGCAGAAAAACTAATTGGACACAAAACGTTTCGCTATATCTCGCGAGCTATGATCGATGACGAGGAACAAAGGGACATGACAAAAACAAAAGACCTTTTTGTTGCCTACGCATCATCTCGGAGCAATAACTAGCAGAGATGTCTTATCGTTAATGCTAGTCAGGCTTCTATGTTGGATTTTGTGACTGGTATTATTTTAGTATTTAGTTCTTAGAAAATGGGTAACGAAAATACTGTCAGTTTTCTAAGTATGTTTCGCTGTATCTATTGGTGATGTAAGATACTAGAACCTTGCTGAATTATACTTTTTTATATGACAAAAGAACAGAACATTACCTTTTATAACCATCATTTGAATATACAATTCGACATTTTGTAGTTAATATAATCTTCTCCAACCGATTTCGGCTAAGGCGGCTAATCTTAATTTACGATCAACCACTTACTAGGATATATTATAGTGCTCAAGTGTGTGCGCAAACACAAGTGCACTCTCTTTTCCCTTGCCCTCATATTCCGATGGAACACCAGTGTGACACGACCGGAGAGAGGTACAAGACCGCCAACTTCCAGAGTCTGGGCTGACACTGAGAATTAATTAACAGTTAAACTCAGGTACAAATTTTGTCCCGACTCGGGGATCGAACCCAGGACACCAAGCGCAGCCATCTATAAAGTGCGACACACTACCCACTGCGCCAACGAGTCAGTAATTGTATAGTTAGGGAGATGATAAATAGACAGAAGTACCTACATTGTTGCACAAAATATAAAACTTAAGTACTAGGCATTACAGAAATTTTGTCTACAATTTGATGATAGTACAGTCGTCAACATACTATTCTTAAGTTAACATTGCTGCAATACAACACGCAATGCAAAAAAAATCTCATGATTTGGACGCCTCTCGCGCACGAACTGCACGGGTCGCGCACTCGCGCACGCTTCGAACGTTACAGCTCGTGCGCGGCGCGATCCAATATTTGTCGGTTTTTGGTACGAACACAAAGGGGCGCACAGTGTGCTCGCCACACGTCCAAGGCAGCAGAGAACATGCAATGTAAGGCAGAATGTTGCATTACATGATGCATTGCACCAATCTGTACCTACCTTTAGGTTAGGTTAGGTGACTGCCTCGGTGGCGTAGTGGTTAGTGGGTCGCACTATAAAGCGACGGCTGCGCAAGAGGTCTTGGGTTCGATCCCTGGGCCGGGCCAAAAAAATTGTACCTAAGTTAAGCTAAGAATTTCCTAGTGTCAGCCCGGAGTCTGGAAGTTGACGGTATTGTACCACCGTTCTTCGGAAAGCACGTTAAGCCGTTGGTCCTGCGCCCAATCCTTCTCCAGTAGTGTCACACTGTCCAATCGGAATAGAGAGTGCACTAGTGCTTGCGCTCACACCTGAGCACTATAATATATCCTGGGAACGTAGCTGATCGTTGAGATTAGCTGCCCTAGCCGTAATCGGTTGGAGGATATTATGATTTTTAGGTTGAAAGAACTTGTGATTTCTTATCAAAAACGTAAGAAATTAGAATATAAACGTAAAATAAGAAAACTGAAATATTGGTACCTCAGTGGATAACAGCCTTCCTTACAAGGGGTCTTGGTTTACATCCGAGCATGAACCTCTGTTTTTTTGTAATCAATGCGTATATTTGTAAAGCTGTGAGGAAACAGTTTCGAAAAATTTCTGAAACTTGAAATCTTGATTCAGTTATTAGTAAAAGTAAGTAAGTAATAATTTATTTGGCAAAATAAAGATACAAGCCTAGCATGCAAAAGAAAAGGATCGGATAAATACTATACAGTACAAGATATGAAACTTTTAACTCATTACTGCCAGATAGGCGCCCGCTCAGCATATTAGCCTGGTCTGCCTGATCTGGCCGGCCAGGGCGCTGATTTTCAGCGGGACCCACTTTAGGAGCCGCGCACCAACTCCAAACTGACAATATCAGAAGTACCTAAGCAGAACCGCAACTCAATTAGTAGCATATAATAGTACTAAGGAATGCATCTGTCAAGTATTCGAACGATGAAGTAAAAAGTTGACAAAAAATGAAATAAAAAGAAATTAAGCAGAAGAAGAAGAATAAAGCAGAAAAGCAGTTAGTCTGTATCCCCTGTTAAAGGGTTGCGAAGGTCGGACGGCAGTCGTTTCATTGCAATAACCAGACTCCAAATCCTGGTGGCTTAATTTGAAGCCGTCCTGTAACGAACGAGGATATACCTGTCGCATCTAAACAAAGGAGTCACACAGCGCGTGTGAAAGAGAGGGAAACTGAATCGAGAGCAAAGCGTACCCTGGGCTCCTAGACGCAACCGAGATTTTTATTTTTATGAATATATGGAGCAGACGAGCAGACGTATCACCTGGTGGTAAGCGATTACACGCTAAAGATGAAGAAAAGGTGGGAACCTAAGTATATACGAGTATGTACGTATAGGTTAAACAACCCCTGAAAGTTAATTTTGATACGTGGATAGTTCCCAAACTTTCGCCTGCGGTTTATCCCTCCTCGTATTAGAGCTGTCTAGGAAACTTTTATACTGCTCAAACGGGAATCATATACCTTCCATTTTAAGTATACATGGACAGGGGAAACTACATAGCGACTTGTACAGGTAATATTGTTTGTGTATGTGTATCAGCCTTTAAACTGTCCCACTGCAGGGCAAAGGCCTCCATCATAGAAATAAAGTTATTGCTACTATGATGGGATTAGGCTTAATCACCACGCTTGCCAAATGCAGATTGGTGATCACAAACCCGAGCTATATTCGAAAAATACGAACCATACTTTTCGCTCGACCGGGGAATCGAACCCAGGACCGCGAGGTCACGGTACTTAAACCACTAGACCAACAGGGCGTCTAATGTGATCCGTCTTGTCTGCAAAATATTGTTTAATTTTATTTAATGTCATAGGTGGCAGACGAGCAGACGGATTGCCTGATGGTAAGCGATTGCCGCCGCCCATGGACACCCGCGACACCAATGGAGTCACAAGTGTGCTGCCAACCTTTAAACCCTCCATTCCCGGACTGGGCCTCCGGTACATTCACTCACGAAGCGAAACACAGCACAGTGCTGCTTCTCGCCGGTTTTCAATATTGTTTTTAATGTGAACAACCTTCTACAAACTTACTATATCCAATATATAGACGTTTACATGTGTGTCTGTCTGTAATTAAAAAAAAAACTTTTGCTTAAGTATTTTTTTACAACAATTTTCTGGAAAAAATATTTTTCAAATGAGAAAATTTGGACAAATTGAAAGTTAAGTGAATTAATGTTTTGAAGGATGTTATTTGTTTTTTTTTATGTGATATGTGGCATACGAGCAGAAGGATCGCCTGATGGTAAGCGATTGCCGCCGCCCATAGACACCCACCACACCAATGGAGTTACTGGGCTGTCAATCTTTAAACCTCCTTTCCCCCGGATTGGGCCTCCAGTACCCTCACTTACGCAGCGAAAAACAGCACAGTGCTGCTTCACACTGGTACTCTGTGAGGCCGTGGTATCACTCCGGTCGAGCCGGCCAATTTATTTTTTTTATGTCATGGAAGACGAGCAGACGGATCACCTGATGGTAAGCGATTGCCGCCGCCCATGGACACCTGCGACACCAGTGGAGTCACAAGTCCGCTGCCAACCATTAGACCCCCCTTTTCCCCGGATTGAACCTCCAGTACCCCCACTCACGCAGCGAAACACAGCACAGTGCTGCTTCAAGCTGATTTCTGTGAGGCTGTGGTATCACTCCGGTCGAGCCGGCCTATTCATGCCGGAGCGTAACTCTCCCATGGTAATTGTATAACACCAGTAAGTATAACACATTGTATCTATGTTTTCTGAAACAAAATGACATAAATAATAGGTAGGTTGGCCGTGTGGTCCCCGGCAGAGTAGAATAAGCCACCCTCACTCTTACCGAGGTGTCGTTAAAGGCGACTAAGGTAAAGCTGCTGGCATGATCATCAGCACCCAGAGAAGGAAAACTCTGCATTTATATCAAAACCCTCGCCAACCCGTCTGCCAAGCGTGGTGAGTATAGCAATTACCCCTCATGTGATTGAGGGAGGCCCGTGCCCCAGCAGTGGGGACTTAAATGGGCTGATGATGATGATGATGATGAATAGGTATGCACTGGTGAAAATACCAGTACAAATACAAGCACTCTCCTTCGTCTTCGGGATCCTCTTAGACCATAATGTAGAAATTATTTAGTCTATTAATAAGGTACAGACAGCCACACATCAGGTTTCTAAAATATGTTCAACTTCCTCATTGATATAGAATAGAATCTGTTTGACATTAAGGTGAGTAATGATTGAATAAATTTGACATTGTATACATAGATGTGTGGTGTACGTACTCGTACATTGAATTAATAGGCGCCTGATATTTGCTATCCTTAGTCATAAGCACGTGTATTTATGGTCTGGTCCAAGTGTACATTTTAATTAATAATACATTTAAGAGTACATTTTATTTTATGTTGTATTGTTTAAATGAGATCCTCGGACTTTCATACAACTTTGATACTCCAACCGATATCGGCTAAGGCGGCCAATCTCGCCAATCACAAACTTACGCAGGAAATATTATAGTGCTCATGCGCGTGCGCAAACACAAGTGCACTCTCTTTTCCCTTACCCTCATAATCCGATAGGTCACTAGTGTGACACCAGGGATCGGGCGCAGAACCAACGGCTTAACGTGCTTTCCGAGGCACAGCGGTGTAAGACCGCTAACTTCTAGACTCCGGGCTGGCACTGAGAATTTTTAACAGAAAAACTCAGGTACACATTTTGGCCCGACACCCGGGGATCGAACCCGGGACCCCAAGCGCAGCCGTCGCTTCAAAGTACGACGCTTTACCCACTTCGCCAATGAGGTAGTCAAAATATGAAAGTGCCAGTAAAAAAAAAATGCGATATTCTATTAGGGCTAGTCCGCTTGATGTTGAAATGTAGAAATTTGGCATAGCGAAAAAAATGATTTTTTGTTAAAGAAAAAAAACAGTTTTGTTAGTTATTTCACTGAAAATGTATGAAGATGAACCAAGAATAATGAACATAACATGAATAATTAACTCGTCTATACAACGAAACAACAAAGAAGCTACCAGAACTCGATATTCATTTTCAAAGCCTTCCTAAAGTACTCAAGACTAGTGACGTACTAAAGATGGACTAAGTAGTTTTTTTTATTATTATTATTCTTATTTTCATTTCGTTATTTATCTTTTCGTTTGTTAATTGCATCATTACTGTTAATTTTAATAAGATATATATTTTATTGTTTAGTTTTTATGATGCTACCATTTTATTTTTCTAAGCATTTTTTCATTTACGCATGCTGTGGTTAACCTATAATTGTAAGTGCAGTAAGCCAGAAGCAACCTCTGTTAAATGAATCTATTGTAACGTGCTGTAATTTATGTTGGTTACCCTGTAATTAAATAAATAAACATAAAGTTTTGATTCTGTAGCAATAAGTACCTACTACAGAATACTGCAAAAAATTTACTGGACGGACTTCGACCAAAAAACTTCCTTTAGGTACAACATTGAAAGACAAAACTTACTTCATTCTTGTAGTTTACTAAACGGTTAGATTGGTAAATACGTAGAGAAAGAACTTTTCGCTGAGAAAGGCTAATTAATCTCAACGGGCTATCCAGCTTTCTTGGTACTTAAATTAATAACAACTCCAAAGAAAAGAGATTTTTAGCAAACTGGTCTTGAATCTCACTTAGTAAAATATACTCGTAAGTAACGAAATAAAAAACACAAATCTACATACTTCAATTTTCAACTTTATTTATTTCAACAGAAAAAAAAAATACTTACGTGTTTTGTAACAGTAGAACTCGGCAACTCGAACATTAGGTCTTACATACGATTATTGTCAATTCAAGAAACAAAAGTGTACACAACTGTCTTATAACTACAAAAGTTAGCAAGGGGGTAAACACATCTATCTTAGGAAAACTTTTCTTCGCCCCAGTTTGTGGTGTTTATGACTGTCTAGCATTATCCGTCGAAGGCTCGCGTGTTGATGGAACTCATGCCTTATAGAAATATGTCTACTAATATTTTTGAACAAAATATGCCATAACGCCTTGTCTTTATTCTTCCACAATAAATCTGCAGTCTTCTCCTTGATCCTGCGCATATTTTCCTCCAGGCGTCGTGCTTTTATTTCCATTTGTATGAGCGAACGGGTGGTATTTGTTAGGAGGCGATATAGGTACTCTTTCCTCTGCACTTTAGTCGGTTCGGTCACATTTATCATTGGCTCGTACTCGAGTTCATCTGACAGCTGCGGTTGATCGGTCTTCGTCCGAAGGAGGATGCCAGCGAGGAGCACGGCTAACGCAAAGCCGAGTAGCATCAACAGTTTCGCGTGTTTGTAGAGAGGTTGCGCGATAAAATTCATGACAAACGTCTTTTTCTCTCATTAAGGCGGGTCCTGCATGTTTTGTTTTGGGGTTAAATCAACAAGTCACGTGGTTTGCGGAGCGCAAGCGCCCTCTCGCGGCGTTAGCGACAGCGGCACTGGACGGAGTGAAAACACCGCGCGACGCACCCCACGAATTTCCCCAATGACTTTTCCCTCTTGGATGTGTGAAAGCAAATGTTTGGATACGCGCTTGTTCGTAATGTAGAAATGTTTTGCGCTGAATGAATTACTTGGGATTTGGAAATGTAAATGTTGAGGTAAACAGTGACACGGTCTACCCGCTTGGAACAGATTTAGTAAGGGTGGACCAATTGATTATAATAATAATTGCTTCTTGCTATAATAATAAAAATGTGAAACAGTAGGTATGTCATCACGATTTTAGTGGCGCTATAATATAATAAGTAGTTAGTTAAGTAAATAAGTATAATGTAATCCGGGGGAAGGGGACGTTAAACCTTAACCACCTTATTACGGATCGAGATCTAAAGTTATTACCGTACTAAAACTGATGTCGTCCCGTTCCAACACGTGCAATTTTAAAACTGGGCTAGGACGAGTTTTGTTCCGAGATTATTCTTAGTTCGCGATTTGTAATAAGAGGGTTAAATTTTAAACCAACCTCTAAACTCTACTGATGTTACACGTGACCATTAGCCTTAGCAATCGCTTACCATCAGGTGATCCATCTTCTCATGTGCCATCTGTCACATAAATCCATTGAAGATATCGTTTCAAGTGGGATATCCATATTTTTCTTCTCCTCAATGTGCGTAATTAATCAGTAACACCTTTTACTGTAAAGTTCAAAAGAAATTTTAGCAACTCGATGTCAAAGTCGTGGGGCGGAAGGTGCGGGGTACGCAGGTACAAATGTACGCACTTACGACCAGGCAAACGTTAGTACCACAGTTTTAACATAGCCAGAGTCTCGACAAATAACATGGGTATGACATCTTAGTTCTCATTGGTCCTACGCTTCAATCGTACTACGGTGAAATTTCATTAATTTTTTCGCATATTATTTATGATTTTTTTGTTTTAAACGTTATAACCCACACGCACGCATGCACGCACCACACACAAACCCACACACACACACACACACACATACACATACACATACACATACACACACGAACAGACACTACTTATCTAAGCAAAATAAATAAGGTAAAATTCTGTATAAATAAGATACAATTAAATAAGGTAAAAATATAAAATATTATGTAATATGTATTTCCTAAGTCTGATACGTCTGTCATTGAGGCGGCCGCTAGTGACTGCGACACAGTCTACGACTAATGCGGTCAATAACGCTTAAATTGTTTGTAAAATTAATGTTTATGGTATCAATAAAGATTATGTTATGTTATAACTCCTCTATAACACCGTTTTAGCTAAGAAAAGTTTATTAAACGACTATGAATAAAACCATCCGAGTAGTAAAACTTTAGTAGCTCGGTGTTCTAAGGATGCGTAAGTGGCGGAGGGGGGGGGGGTGCGAACTCGTCTGCTTCTCACCTCCAGCGACATGTCTGGTGAGTAATGTTCTATGCTATTACCTGGTCCTAACAAAAACAGTTTTATGTAATTGGAAGGACAGTAATAGGTATTCCTTTTTAGGGATCCGTAGCCAAATGGCAAAAAACGGAACCCTTACAGATTCGTCTTGTCTGTCTGTCTGGCCGTCTGTCCGACTGTCCCTCTGTCCGTCTCTCCGTCGGTCTGTATATCACAGCTAGTTTTACTATAAGAACTATACTTAAACTATTGAAACTTGGTAAATAGATGTATTTTGTTAACCGCATTTATTTATTTAATCGTATGGCGTTTTACATTTTAGTAGGCGTTTATATTATATAAAACAAAATGCATTACGATTTTTACACAAAAATAGGAAAAAAAATTGGGGGGTCCTCATACTTAGAACTAAAACTATTTTTTTTTTCTAAACTTAACACTTTGCGCAAGAGACGCTCCCAAAATGGTAAAATGTATGTGGACACGCACACACACACTTCTCACTTCTATAATAAAATAATGATAAAACTAATTTATACTATATTAATTAATATATACTAAAAACCTACCGCCGATAGGTGGCGCGTGCAAGATCGAGTCTGCGTATAGGTATATACTAATATAATAATAATATAAAAATATATGATATACATTACCGTGAATACTAACAGCGAAAATTGGTTTGAAACAGGATTTACTCAGTAGTTTTTTTAATACGTTATAAACCGTAAGCCGCAATTTACCTTCCATATATGTTACTTGTTGCTACGGAACCCTTCATGGGCGAGTCCGACTCGCACTTGGCCGGTTTTTTATATATTTTTTAGCGTTTTGTGGTAAGGAAACGCCCATGGCCATTAGCCACGGGCGCTTCCGTTAGCAAAAAAACACACAGTTCTAGGGGTCTTATTCACAAATGTTTGTTAAACCTTTGCTAACTAAAAGGGTGTTATAAAGCACTTTTCATATTTTTTGTTTTTTTTTTATTTCATACGTCAAAACACCATTTTAGCTAACAAAGGTTATATTGAAAGTTTATGAATGAAGCCCTAAATGTATAACATTCTATAAAAAGGTTCAACAGTTTTTAGTTTTACCTACCCACACTCACTCGAGCGAAACTGTGGTATCACTTCAGTCGAGCAGGAAAAGAGAAGAGGAGAAGCTAAGCTTTGGCATGAACAGGCCAAAGCGTAGCTTCTCCTTGAATCATCATCATCATCATCAGCCCATTTAAGTCCCCACTGCTGGGGCACGGGCTTCCCTCAATCACATGAGGGGTAATTGCCATACTCACCACGCCTGGCAGACGGGTTGGCGAGGGTTTTGATATAAATGCAGAGTTTTCCTTCTCTGGGTGCTGATGATCATGCCAGCAGCTTTATCTTAGTCGCCTTTTACGAGACCTCGGTAAGAGTGAGGGTGGCCTCTTCTACTCTGCCGGGGACCACTCTCTCTCCTTGAATAATCTAACCCAAAAAAAATACAATGCTGATGAATCATTCCTGAGCGATAATAGCTCAGTGGTTCTGAAAGTGCCTTCCATACAGGGATCATGGTTCGAATCCGCGCATGCACCTCTGGATTTTTCAAATATATGTGCGTATTTCTACCATTAGCTCGGCGGTGAAGGAACACATCGTGGGGAGACCTGTACGTATCGGATATTTCCTGAAACGTGTAGCAATGATTCAGTTGGTCTGGTTCCCTTTGAGGTGAGGGCACACTAGCGACGCCAACCAATTTTAATTTTTAGCTACTAAACCGGATCTATTTTAAACAATTCCGGGGTTACAACCTCTCATACCATTTATTAAATAACCATGCACAAATGCGTCCCCAACACTGGTACGTGAAAAAAATATTCACGCTAAAAGTGGCCACTTTTCGCGGTAATCAATTTTTCGCGTACAAAAACGGACCCAACATTTGCACGTGGTTATTTAATAATAGTATAAATGTTTGCCAAGAGGGTGTAAACCCGAAATTGTTTTAAATAGATCCGGTTTAGTAGCTAACAATTAAAAACTAATGGTGTCGCTAGTTAGGGCTACCCGTCGCCTTAAAGAGTTGCGAAGGTCAGACGGCAGTCGCTTCATTATAATACCAGACACTCATTTCTTGAATCATGGTCCAAACTTACCCCGGGCTCCAGAGCGACAGCTTAAGCCGTAACAGGGAAGTACATGCTAAGATGAGAAGGACAGATGAATTCTCAAAGCTTAGGGGTACAAGACCAACAAGAATATGGTCAAAATATACAGATGAATGACTGGAGGAATATACCTAACCTAACCTAACCTCTATATTTTATGCACATAATTCTTAAAATATTACATTATGATACATTAAATTAATGATATGTAATGTGGAAAAAACTTTATCGATGGTTTTTAGTTTCAAAATTATGATTTTGTAATCTAAAAGTCAAAATGTGGAACTGTTGACCTATGGGAGTATTTCCCGACGGCTACGACTTAGGAACCTTCAAGAGAAGAGCGTACTCCTTTTTAAAAAGGCCGGCAACGCATTAGCTATCTCTCTGATTTCGCGGATGTTAATGGACGGCGATGTGTGCTTTCCATCAGGTGACTCGCTGGCTCGTTTGTCGCCTGTAGCATAAAAAAAATACTTCATTTTTGGGGCTTTTATTAAACTGCTTAAAAGTTCAAATTACAATGCTTTACTAGAACAAAAAGGAAAAGTATTTCTTTCATCAATTCCCTTTTTCTCCCAACCCCATTAACTTTGATAAAACAAAAACATTTTATCAACCTCTTCAAAAATACTTCCTAGATCTCCCACCCGTAAGAAATCTCAGAAACAAAGACAAGGATTTAAACGTAATTTTAATTAGTAAAGACACTCGAGTGATTTTTCAATAAAACTTTACCCCTAAGTTTTATTGAAAAATGGGTGACTCGAGTTCATTTGCATTTGTCGCCTGAGTCAAGTATGGGAACCTTGGGTGCTAGTAATGTGTCTAAGACTTGCCGCTACTGAAATTCTAACATGTGACTACATATCATATCTATATAAAGGGGAAATTGATTCCTGCTAATAGCAAGAATGAATTTTCCCCACTGAAACACTAAATACGAATTGATTGAAGCTACATTTTGACTATTAATAAGCTGATTAGTCTTGCTAAGACTCTATTTTAATTTCTGCTTCTCTGGTATTTATAATATACTTAGTCAACGCAGAAAGTCGAGTATTTCATTCATGCATTTTTGACCGTGGGAGAGCCACGCTTCGGCATGAATGGGCTGGCTCGACGGGTGTTATCACACCGGTCGAGCCGGTTTCGAGAAATTCGAAACATACTTATATAACCGTGGGAGAACCACGCTTTGGCATGAATGGGCTGGCTCTACCGGAGTGATACCACCGCCTAACAGAAAACCGTGAAGCAGCACTGTGCTGTGATTCGCTGCGTATGTGAGGGTACTGGAGGCCCTATCCGTGGGAAGGAGTGGTTTTAAGGTTGAAAGCGCACTTTTGACTCCATTGGTGTCACAGGTGTCCATGGGTGGTGGCAATCGCTTACCATCAAGTGATGCGTCTGCTCGTCTGCCACATACCTATGACATAAAAAACAATTCATTATCAATAAAAATATGACAACTGGGGTAGGTACCACGAGTCTTTACATTAACTACCTTTGATACCTACTATTTTGAACAACATAACTATCAATACGAGTATCATACTTATGAATGAAATAATTAATATTCTATCTCTGAACCCAAAAGCCCCACGACTCATTTTTTCTTGCGTCGCATCACTAATTTTAATAAAACAGTCTAACCCTCTCTATGCTTCATTGGTCCCGTTGTCCCAACCCAGCTGGTGAAGAAAGATAAGCCACCCTTTCCCAAGTTTGTTGTCAGAAATTGACTTTCAGCGGACACTACACCATGAAACACTTAACAGCTGCCGTAAAAGAGTCGAACTGTACAAGTTTGCACAACCGATAACTTTGAAATGAAATTTGTAGAGTATGCAGTTCACATGACCTCAGTATGTCAACTCAAAAACAGTGGTTCAACAATGGTTCCCAAAACGATACATCAAACTTTTTATTTGTGTCATTACGCTAAGGGCCGATTTTTTTTCCGCAGTTTTATCGGCCCTAAGACAGTCTTCTCCTAAACAGTTGTATAGCCACCAAACTAATAATTAGTTAATGGCAGAGTGGATACACCAAATATTTTAGTTCTCTGCCAGAGTCCATGTCTTTACTGTACAGTGGCGGACACTTCAAGCTATACAATTTTCGATTCGATTATAAACCTTATATTGTTATTCATTGAGTTCGAAATCGATTCAGGAAATTTGACAGTTTTGTATAGCTTGACCTGTCCGCACCTGTACCTAACCATTACAATTTAAGACTTTTAAGCCCGATTCGACCAATCATTATCCGTGGATAAATCTATGATATAACGTCAGATTTGTAAAGAGAGACAGCGCTATACTAGTCGAATCGGCTCTTAGAACATTTAAGCTTGACATGGGACAAAATTAAAAGATTATGATTATGGTATCGAGCCACGTCACATTGTATTTATTATACTGTGGTAGTAGGTAAATATAGTTTTGGACGCCCTAAAGTGACATTGGTTTATGAAAGTTTGATTGTGCAATCAAATTGAGGAAAAGAGCAAGGGGCTTCTTAAAGTATTTTTATTACTAAAAAAGAACCTTCCGTTCGAAAACAAATTTACTATTTTTTTTCTAGCGACAAACAAACGGGCGGGTCGCCTGTTGTATGGTAAGTAATCATTGTGAATTTTAATGACAAATGAATAATTAAATATCAATCAAATAAAACACACATCAACCTGACTTCAATGCATTATTATTATTGAAAACTAGCTGCGGTGATAGAATAAATATGTTTTGGATAATATACGATAATATCTTTATGAATTGTTGCCAATGTGTTATTCTGATGTATAAGCTATAATATTGTGGAATTTCATTAAAATCCATTCAGCAGTATTTGTGTGAAAGACTAACAAACATACTTCTACCAAATCCTCAAAAACTTTCGCCATTATTACTAGTGACCCGGAACATTAGTTCCACTTTCTACCAATAGATGACGCTAGGTGTCGATTACATTGCGCAAGCTTTTCGTGCTTTCGGATTACCTATAACTGTTACCACAGTCTATAGGATTTACCTCTTTCTAAATATGTAGTATAGATTTACCCTCACACTCTGTATAAAACTGAGGAAGACACTGGCAAAAACGTATCTCTATCTTTCAAAAGATTGGAACATTTTGTATCTGAATCAGTGCAGTCTGTGTGTGTGTGTGTGCGTGTGTGTGTGATGAACAGTGAAACGCTTCATTTCTAAGATCAACACTTAGATATATCCGTGATTTATTCAGCTCATTCGGCTCATCGGATCATTCAGCTCATTCGGATCATTCGTTCGACTTGGGCTCGAGATCCATGAGTCAAATGATACATTCGGAGCGAACATAAGAGATACGAAACAGTGTATCTTTTATCTGAGTTGAATCACTGAGTTGTTTCAGTAATGAGTCACACACGTCTAGAAGACACAGTATCAATATAAATGAAAAAAAAAACATTATTTGATTAACTCTCCTCGTTCCACCCTTATTGAGTGATTTTATTTGATATTGATAACATCAGGCGACGTCATCTCATATCCAATATTCACTGCTTTACGGGACGAGTCAATACGCGTTTTACGCTTATCCCTTTATACAAGTTCCATATATTATATGGAAAGCCTCTTACGAGCTTATGTAGATATTACTCATCATAACAGGATATTATTACTGTAATACCGTTTTAGCAGATTACAAAGAATTATGTACTTTATTCAACTCGTATGTACGTGTGTTTGCATGTATTTTTTATCGCTATAAAGTTTTTATACTAACTGTTTTTTTCATTGGTTAATTATATACCACAGACTCTAGGTCCGCGCCTTTGTTTGCTTGTAGTTTGTTTATTTGCTTATAGTTATGGTTCTCCGGGCACAAAAAATACTTTTCTTACATTAATTTACTATTTTCTTGCTAACTTAACCACTATTACCGCCACTAGACTTACGCTTAGTGCTAATGGAATACTAAAGTTCTGTAGATTGTAAATTTCACGTTTATTGTTTTTAGTTTCTCAAGGATCAGCAATGTTCTATACTAAACGCAAATACACGCGGCAGCGAGAATTATGAATCAAATGTATCCACACCGACTGCCTACGAGTCTTTACAGCTCGAAGTTCGATTATAACTAGTTACTTATTCCTTTAACCTTACTAAACATTTTGAATAATTTAACAAAATATGCCTTTCCTTATTAATGGACAAAATACTCTATCGTCTGCCATGGGTCTTTACGTTAAGAAGGTATAACTATTTCTGTATTTCATTGGTTATAAGGGCGTTGTATCAAAAATTTAACGGGAGGTCATATGTTCTAATCCCACGGGGGATAAGACGCTTTTGTTAATGTAGGTTATCGCCTATGAAAAATCCGCTTGATGGAGTACTATAGGAGTGCAGGTCTATATACAATGTGATTGGTTATTTTTAAACATGATCTGTCAAAATATCAATTTGACAAACTAAACAACCAATGCGGTTGATGTTGGACCTCAGTCCAACAGTACGCCATCTAGCGGATTTTTCACACGCGAAAACCCTCATTTATAGTTGCAGGCCTCAAATCTCGCGCGGCCTCTTGTTGATATTTTTGCTCTGTTTAGAGTTACTACCGAGGAAGGGATTTTGCAGAGGGCATTGAGACTTGCCCGGGGGGTTTTGAACTCCGGACGACTGGACGAGGCTGTGCTGGCGTACCTCCTGCTCATGGGATGGGGTGTGGTGTTAAGCTTAGAAAATGATTCCGTACCCCCGATTGGCACATCAGGGGAGTCACTGCATAGTAGTCAGAGTTATAAAAAACGGCTCGACTTTATCATGCTCACATTGAAAGTGGGAATAAATTAATAAACCGTATGACAGGCAATTAATCATTCAGCCTATTGACGTTCACTGCTAGACTAAAGCCTCTCCAAAGAGGGTCAGCCATCCCGATCCTGAGACTGCACAGGATCACCCAGGAAAACGGAACATGACTGTTTAAATCAGGCGGTATGAGTTGGATGCACCAGTGTGCTTTTTTCTTAATACTCCGGTACGTAGGCCCGCGTAGGGAAATGCAATGTATTCTTCATTGCATTTCTCTACGTAGGCATGATTTTACAACTCAGTCAATACTCATCATCATCATTTCAGCCAATAGACGTCCACTGCTGGACATATGCCTCCCCCCAATGTTCTCTACACAGATCGGTCCTGTGCCGCCCGCATCTAATGGATTCCCGCGATCTTCACCAGATCATCGGTCCACCGTGTGGGTGGCCTGCCACGGCTGCGACTTCCTGTACGTGGCCTCCATTCGTGAACCTTTCCGCCCCAACGGCCGTCTGTTCTTATCGCTATGTGCCCTGCCCATTGCCACTTGAGGCATGCAATCCTTTGGGCTATGTCTGTGACCTTAGTTCTCTTGCGGATCTAATCATTTCTGATACGATCACGCAGGGAGACTCCGAGCATAGCCCTCTCCATTGCTCTCTGGGTGACTTTGAGCCTCCTTAATCGGCACATTGTAAGCGGCCACGTTTCGGTTTCGTATGTCATTACTAGCTACACACACGCATTGAAGACTTTCGTCTTGAGACACTGCGGTAGATGCGCCAAAAAATACTCAATACATTTTTTTTATGATATAGCGGGCAGACGAGCAGAAGTATCACCTGATGGTAAGCGATTACCGCCGCCCATGGACACCTGTCAAGTCAAAAGAATTACAGGTGCGCTGCCGGCTTTTTAGAAGGGAGTACGCTCTTTTTTGAAGGTTTGCAGGTCATATCGGTCCGGAAACACCGCAGGCTATAGTTAATTCCACAGTTGCATAACAACATACATACAACATACATTTAAGGTTTAAGCTATTTATTTCTCATAAAAACTTAAAAAATCACTTACAATTAGATAAAGTACAACTAATTCCATTACATTACATTTAATATAACAACCCTAGATAAACATCTGTGTGATGGACACTTGTGTTTGTTCAGTGTTTGGGTGTAATATAAATGTATTTAAGTATAATATTTGTAATTCCTCTGTTATCTGATATCTGCAACACAAGTACATACGGAATCTGGTCAATAATAATAATTAATAATTCTCACAACATCTCATAGGTTGACCTGATTCCGTACTAAGTAGCTTTTTAAGCACTTGTGTTACAGATATCAGACAACAGAGGAACACAAATATTAACTTAAATACACCCACTATCCCTCTGTCCCTTTGTCTATTACACCCAGACACTGAACAAACACAAGTGTTCATCGGGGGGGATCGAACCCACGACCTTTGGCGTAAGAAGTAGGTAGGGTCACTACCAATTGCGCCATCCGGTCAGTCAATGTATGAGATGTTGTAAGATTATTTAATATATAGGTAATGTTGCTAAACCTTAAAGCGTCCTGAGTTTTTTTACTACTCAATGCTAGTAAAAAGGTATTTGTCTGACCGTGGAAGAGCCACGCTTCGGTATGAATGGGCCGGCTCGGCCGGAGTGATACCACGGCCTCACAGAAATCGGTGTGAAGCAGCACTGTGTTTCAATGCGTGAGTGAGGGTACCGGAGGCCCAATCCGGGGGAAAGGGGGTATAAAGGTTGGCAGCGCACTTGTGACTCCACTGGTGTAGCAGAAGTCCATGGGCGGCGGCAATCGCTTACCATCTGGTGATCCGTTTGCTCGTCTGCCACCTTGCACATAAAATAAATGTTTGTAAGACACATCGACCGGAGCTTTACATTAAAATTGAGAAAAATTTGTATGTACAAACTGTTGTGAAACAGCGGTCAACTAAAATCATTATTTTTTACCGATTTTTTACTAGCTATCTGTTTGTACTACACAAAAATTGGAGGATTTGTCAATGTCACGACATACCCATGTTAATTATTTTATAAATTACTAGAAGTGGCCCGCCCTCACTTCGTTTCGGGACATTAATTCCACTTTAGACCAAAAGATGGCGCATGGTGTCGATTCCAACGCGTAAGTGTTTCGTGTTTTCGAATAACCTGATATAATTTACCTCTTTATAAATAGTATAGATAGATAACAATAGTACCTAAACTATATACATCCTGACTTTTTACCAATCAATACTTATGTTCACTACCTACATAGTAAGCCGGAGTTTTTGTAAAAGTCCCGATTTCCCCCCCATACCCAAATTAATCAACGTACAGAAGTCTCGCACTGAACGGTTCGTTTTCAGTACAAATAAAAGTCGACCGAGCGTTAAATTTTCAACAGGAAGGGCGGGTTTTAGCGATTTTATTTCGGACATTCTAACTGGAAAATATTGCTTAGGTCTTTTTGTAAATAAGGACTGTGGCTTTTGGATAAGTAAATTTACAACGTCAGAACATTTAGATGTTGGCAAATAACATAACAAAAGTTGCCAAAACGTTTACTCCTTTTGATAATGTTGTTTTCATCATCATCAGCAACCCACACTCGTCCACTGCTGGACATTGGTCTCCCCTAATGCACGCCACTGCTCCCAATTTTCGGCGGAATCCCTACAAGACCTATACAGGAGATGGTGAGCGGCCTGGCTGAATCGTCTAAACACATCGGTCTTCGGATGAACTTGGATAAAACCAAGGTCATCAACGAGCTCGTTGATCCGGGACCGGTCGCTGTTAATGGAATAATGTTTTAATTGGATATATTTATTTTGCAAGTTACAAGGTATTGAAATGTTTTTATAAAAGGATAAGGTAGACGAGAAAACGGGTCACGGACATTGGGCTAATTAAAATGTATTGAGAATGTGTTGCCAGCATTTCAAAGTGTCGACATTTCGAGTGATTTCCAGTTTCGCGGTCATCTGGAAGACAAAGCTAAAATAGCTTCAAAGAAACTTGGTGTACTTAATAAAGCGGGGCGGTATCTCACACTAGCTCATAGGTTACAACTCTATAAGGCACAAGTTCGGCCCCATATGGAATACTGCTCCCATCTCTAGGCTGGTGCACCTCAGTACCAACTTCCGTTTGACCGCGTACAACGTAGGGCTGCTCGAATTGTTGGTGACCTGACTCTCTCTAGTCGACTTGATCTGATCATTGCGGCGGGACATAGCTTCCCTTAGCATTCTAAACCGCATCTATCATCTGAATAACTGTTTGATCTACTCCCTGCAGCCGAATTCTTACATCGAACCACTCGCAAGCGATTGTCAATCCAATCTCATCATCTCGATGGATGGCGGTCTAATACTGTGCGTTTCTCCCGGAACTTTCTACCACGTACCTCAGTTCTGTAGAACGGTTTGGGCGCAGGAGTATTTCCGGACGGCTACGACTTAGGGACCTTCAAGAGAAGATCTTTTTTAAAAAGGCCGGCAACACATTAGGGAACTCTCTGATTTCGCAGATATTCATGGGCGGCGATGATGATCAGGTGACTCGCTTGCTTGTTTGTCCGCCTCTAGCATAAAAAAACGAAGGCTCTTTTTTCAAAGATTCAGCGAGTTAAAAATGCCTGTAAATATAGGAATGACAGATTACAGTGCTGAGAGAATTTTCATAAAAGCCAGAGCAAGATGTTTAATATTATTTACACATACTTATGTTACCACAGAAACCTTGTGCAGACCCTTCTGCATAGGTATAGCGGTGAAAAACGTTAGGGATACAGTCACAGAAATAAAGGCCAATTACAAGTTTCCACTGATAATCACTTGGCTGTTTAACAGAAATGTAAGTAATATTAAGAGAGAAAAAATTTACTAAATAACAAACAAAACGAACAACGTACTTGCCACTCTTAGAAGAAAAAACATTGAAATTGATCAAGTCATCTGACATTATCAGGAAAGATAGGGAAAAAAAATGATTAGTACTTATTTACAAAAGAAAAGTATGTATATATTTGTAATTCCACTGTTGGTTCTTGTGATATAGGTGAGCTACCTATCTCCGAGTCAGATCAATGTATGTGATGTTGTAAAATATTTATTCATTTATTTATATTCCGTTATATAATGACTTTTAGAATTTTTGGAAAACTTTTGGCATTAAAAATCAACATTTCTTCATCATTCTCTTCATACGAAGTCGGTGATGTGACTTAGTCTTTTTGTTAATTCAAATTTGCAAAAGTCGTAGAGTAACCTTGCTTAGAATGGTTGATAGAAAACATGTTTTAAGGGGTGTATATATTTACCGACATACCCTGTATACCAAGCACGCGTTTTGGTGAAGTTTAAACGTAAAGTGAAAACTTTACAAATGGTCATTTAAAAACGAGTCCAATAAAACTTATAACATTCATGAAAAAACAATTACTTCACAATTTTTTCCCGACAATTTTGACGCTTAAAAAGTTTTATTGAACAGACATGCAGAAATGTCTCATCGTCGCGACAATTCTATTTAGGTGATGATTTATGTACGGATGTTTGCCAAATGCGGATTGGTGATCACAAACTAAAACAAAGGATTGCATGCCTCAAGTGGCACATAGCGAGGAGAACAGATGGCCGTTGGGGCGGAAAGGTCCTGGAGTGGAGGCCACGTACAGGAAGTCGCAGCCGTGGCAGGCCTCCTACAAGGTGGACCGACGATCTGGTGAAGATCGCGGGAATCCATTGGATGCGGGAAGCACAGGACCGATCTGTGTGGAGAACATTGGGGAAGGCCTATGTCCAGCAGTGGACGTCTATTGGCTGAAATGATGATGACCACAAACTCGAGCTTTGTTTGAAAAATTCGAAACATAGTTTTTGCTCGACCCAGGAATCGATCCCGGGGCCCCGAGATCACGGTACTTACACCACTAGAAAGTCTGTCTGGGCGTCTGTATTGTATATTATCCAAAATATAACGATAATTACATTACATTCAAAAGTAACGTTACAATTGTCCTAGAGCCTGTGTTTTTTGACAAATATCGGATTGTAAGAAATTACTCTTCGAGGAGTAATTTCTTATACAATTTTAAACAACAGCCAACCCTCTGGCAGAGTATGTTTTGTCAATTAGGAGTGCTCGTTGGGACTCTAAATTCCCATTTGTTCGAGAGTTGTCTGTGTGATTATCCTTTTAGAAAGGGGCGGCCAAATTTATAGTTCTCTGGTTAAGTCCATTAGGGTGTGTGTATAAATAACTAGGTGATTTCTCTTTCAAGGGTCTGTAAGGTTTTTGGCAAAAACTGTTTTTTTTTTACTTTATTATAGCGGACAAACAAGCAGACGGCACACATCACAGGTAGATTGTGGCTTTAGCTGATTGAGCTACATTTTGTTACGCACCACGACACACCTAGAGACAAATGTAAATATTGCATATAAACGTTGAGGCAGTTTTTCGTTTACGTGTATTTTTTTGTTTTAATTTAATTTTCGTCTAATATCGGCCAGTTTGACATTGGTGTAAAATTGTGTGTCGTATGACATTCGACAACATTTTGCAACACATTGTGTTGCACAAATAAATGTGTTTATCTGATCTATGACAGCCCAGATATCTCAAACACTCGAGGCATCACTGATGCGTTGCCAGCTGGTAAAGAACCTAAGCACTTTTCTTGAAGGTCACCAGGTCATATCTTTTATACAAATAATGATTTTGTAAAACGAAATTCATAAATATTTGTAAATCCTTTGTTAGCTGAAACGGTGTTGTGAAGCATTATTGTGTATTTTTACCGTGGGAGAGCCAAGCTTCGGCATGAATGGGCTGGCTTGACCGGAGTGAAACCACGGCCTCACAGAAAACCAGCGTGAAGCAGCACTGTGCTATGTTTCGCTGCGTGAGTGAGGGTTTAAATGGTAGGGTAGGGTGGGTAGGGTGAGGGGTTTAAAGGTTGGCAGCGCACTTGCGACTCCACTGGTGTCGCGGGTGTCCATGGGCGGCAGCAATTGCTTACCATCAGGTGATCCGTCTGTTTGTCTGCCTACCTATTAAATAAAGAAAAGCAGTTTTTATTCTTTTTTTAGAAAATGTTGAATGTTTTTTTTTGTTTCAAACATCGAAACTGGTTTATTGACCATTTATGAATTAGTAATTGTTAAAGTACTAAAAGTTTCTACCATACCATTCAATCGATCGAATCGATCTAACGATCGATTGGTCTTGTAATACCCTGAGATCTGAGTTTATTCATAATCATTCAATAAACCTGTTAGTTAAGGGGCTGTATTTAACGTTCCCTCAAAATTAATAAATTTCTTCGCTAACTTAACCTTTTTGAACACAAAAAAATACTAATTGCACATCAAAATCTTGTTTAAGGTTTGATAAAGCTTAAGGTGACGGATAGGACACACTAGCGACGCCAATCGATTTTAATTTTTAGAAACTAAACCGGATCTATTTTAAACAATTTCGGGGTTTAAGTCCTCTTGACAAACACTTATACTATTTATTTAGTAACCTTGCAAAAATGTTGGTTCCAACGCGTACGCGATAAATTTTTCGCCTACAAAAAGGGACCCAAAATTTGTACATGGTTATTTAATAAATATTATAAGTGTTTGCCGAGAGGTTTTAAACCCAGACATTGTTTAAAATAGATCCGGTTTAGTAGCTAAAAATAAAAATCGATTGGTGTGCCCTACGTATTTTTGGTGTGCAAGTTGGTTTTTTTATGCAGACGAGCAGACGGTTCACCTGATGGTAAGCGATTGCCGCCGCTCATAGACACCCGTGACACCAGTGGAGTCACAAGTGCGCTACCAACCTTCAAACAGCCCCTTCCCTTAGATTGGGCCCCCGGTATCCTCACTCACGCAGCGAAACACAGCACAATAATTAATAATTAATTGAGGTAATTTTTAAAGCGTAAAACATAATGAAAACTGCTTTATAACACCATTTTAGAATGTTTATGAATACCCTTGAATAATATACCCTTACAGAATCTCATATTATTTTACCGGTGGTACGACAGAGCAACTCAAACACTGTTAATCTGATAAGTCCGCCTACAAAATCAATTACGTTTATCATCAGTAACAACTTTACACCCAGAACTTGCCAGCTCCCGAGGGAATAATCTAGACCTAAATTCAAAAGCCTGCCCTGAGTGTGTCCCGTCCCTAATTACATTCAATTAGGTCCTTTCCCCTCAGACCGAAAGTTAGTGATGTAATCCTGGAATCTGTATTACTTTCACTGGCTGATTTTTATCTTTGGTCATTATGATTTAAAATACGCTTCGTTATTAAGTTGAAGCATCGGCGAAACTAGCGATCTGGCGATTATGAGATTTTTTTTTAAGAAATGTACATCTAAGAATACATAAAGGAAAAGTATTAAGATAAAGGTTAGGGCACACTAGCGACGCCAATTGATAAATTGTTAGCAACTAAACCGGATATCTTTTTAACAATTTCGAGTCTTTGTGAGCTGCAACCTCTCCGAAAACACTTATACTATTTATTTTATAGGTTACTTATACTTAACTTTTGGGTCTGCTTTTAGTACTCGAAATTTGAATTACCGCTAGAAATGGCCACTTGTGGCGTGAATTAAATTTCGAGTGCAAAAACAAATCGAAAAGCAGTGCAGAATAATTAAATAAATAATATAAATGTTTGCTTAGAGACTCCCGCTCCGAAATTGTTTAAAATAAATCCGGTTTAAGAGCTAACAATTTAAATCGATTGATGTGGCTAGTTAGGCTACCCGTCGCCTTAAGAGTTTTTGAGGCAAAATCATGTCGTAATTTTTTTCTACAAGTAGCTATATTTTTTGTAATTGCTGAAATTGGCCACTTTAGGCTTTAATAAGAATTATGGTAACATGTCCAAAGGAAATATAATACTAATTTCCTTTAGATATTCTTAGAAGAATTTTTGCAAAAAATGTCCCATACCTAATAGCCACAAATACATATTAATTATCTACTGGCGGAGTCAGTTTCGTTGATGCCTCAGCTCAGGTGGAGTGTTAGGATGTTTATTTTGTATATCGTTCTTCATAATTAAGGTGCATTTTATCGCACCTAGGATAATTTTTTTTCTGAACTGGATCTATTTTTAACCCCGACGTAAAAACGATAAGTTTGACGTGTCTATGTGTATGTGTCTGTCTATGGCATCATAGCTCCCGAACAAATGAACCGATTTTGATTTTGTTTTTTTTTGTTTGAAAGATGGATAGGGTTGTTCATAGCTATGTTAGATAAAAATCAATCCAAGATGGCCGCCGTATATTTTAACACAACTCCCACAATATAGGTATCATATAAAAGGGTTTGAGTAGCAGAATATATTTATTGTAACAAATTTCAAATCCAAAATGGCTGCCTTGGGGGGTTTTTTAAATTTTCAATTTAAGTTTTTTTAAACTATTGCCGACCTTTGAAGACTGCAACTCTTTAGTTACTATTTATTTAATAATTATACACTTCTCTTCACATTTGTGTGACTAGGTATACCTAATACCTACATCTTGCCAAGTCCTCGTAGGTCCGTAAAATTTGAATTTAGATCTAAAAAAATCAATTAACGGCTCTGGCTCGTGTTCCTTACGCCCCACTTTAAGTCAAGATGTTGCCAGAATAACAAAAAGATATAGATTGTTTTGTTGATATTAAAATAAAAATCAGATAAAATGGCTTATAGTTATTACTTTGCAAAACCGTACTTTAGACTATGAATTCGGTCCAGGGGATACATGCTCAGATTCGAACATACGACCTCCGGTATAGAAAAAAAATCACAATATCACGTACATTAATCTGACTCCGAGATAATATGTAGCTCAAGCATATGTGTTATGGATATGTGAACCAACAGCGGAATTATATATAGATAGATAGATAGATAGATACTCTTTATTGCCAACATACAAACTTAAAGCTAGTATACAGAGATCATATCATATCATACCTTCTAAGTCCCATTGCTGTGACGGCCTATAACAATAGTCTTGCCAATCCCACGCTGGCAACATTGGCGATTTAGATATAAATCAGAGTTTTCCTATCGTCTGGTGCTATGAATCATGCCAGCATTTACAGTCGATTTTTTAGTGATACCTCTGTAAGAGTAGGTGGCCTATTCTACTTGCAACACACGGCGTACGTTACTAGTAGTTAGAGTCAGGATATAATTCGAACAGAGAATACAATGAGGATCAATTTGAGATTATTATTATTATGTTTATGCACACAAACGTTTGTACTAGTGCGGGGATTGAACCCGCAACCCTTGCATCAGAGGCAGCATTCACTACCACTGATCCAAACGGGACGTCGAAGAAGGCGCACGTTTGTATCCACTGAGCTACATTGCTCGTCGTCACTCTTTTTTTTATGTGATAGGTGGCAGACTAGCAGACGGATCACCTGATGGTAAGCGAGTGCGACTCTCTATCAAGTGAGATAGTGGTCAAGCAACAAAAATCGTCAATTTGGTCGATTCATATCTGATATGCCTATCATCATCATCATCATCAGCCCATTTAAGTCCCCACTGCTGGGGCACGGGCCTCCCTCAATCACATGAGGGGTAATTGCCATACTCACCACGCTTGGCAAACGGGTTGGCGAGGGTTCTGATATAAATGCAGAGTTTTCCTTCTCTGGGAGCTGATGATCATGCCAGCAGCTTTACCTTAGTCACCTTTTACGACACCTCGGTAAGAGTGAGGGTGGCCTATTCTACTCTGCCGGGACCACACGGCTGATATGCCTATAGGTCAGCCAAAAAAAATTGTTCTTATTGCACATTGTAAGTGTTGAGGTCACCAATCTTCTCAGGTTACTATTAAGTTCTTTTTGTGTCTGCCAAGGAAAAAAAAAGAAAACCTTATTTTTCCTTCAAGGTGAATTTTATAAATTCCACTGAATTCGTTAGCATGTTTTTCTAGCTAATGCTTATAAAATCAGAACCAGATCATTACGAATTTCAAACGCACCTCTTCAACCGATTTTTCCTACACAACATTATTAACTGTCGACTTCAAAGGTGGTACGTGTGGAATTTCATCGGTAAAGGCGGGTTACCCGACAAAGTTGGAAATCCCCACTCGAGCTCTGAGTGCGTATAAATCAAACCCCCATCAGATTGGCAGCGGTATAGACTTATGCAGTCACTAAATGAATAGTTCGAACTAGTTCACTTTACTTACTCACAAATATCTACTAAAGCGCTTAGAACTGGACAATGTTTTTCATATCGTAGAGAGCTATGGCCGAGCTGTAACGACGACATTAATATTTTACCCTATCTAAGGGTTGCCAAGATCAGATGGCAGTTGCTTCAATGTTAAACCAGACTTGACTAATTCCGGATCATGGCGTACATAGATGAGCCTCATATATTAGCGGCATTAACCGTTAGAAATAGATAAAACACTCTTTTCTATGAGTGACCTATTGCGCGCACAACTACCGTTGAGATGTTGCCAAATCGATGAAGGATAATTTAATAGATGCATATGCATAGTTACTCCTTCTGTTTAAGAGTCCAAGCGTACGGCATTAACCAATACGAGGAAAAAGAGGAGAAAAACACTCTTTTCCGATGAGTGAGTTGTTTTGCGTCAGACTACCGCCAAACTGTGGCCGAGCCATTTTCTCCTCACATTTTGTAACACTTTTTATCTATGAGCGAGTTATTTTGCGCAAGACTACCTCTGAGCTGTACCGGGCGAGCCGTTGAGGGTTAAATTGAGAGACGCATTAATATTTTCTCCTCTTATTTGCCTTCCGATTGAGGATCCAAGCGTGCGGGATTAATAACTAAGAGGGAGCGGAAGCGAAAAACACTCTTTTCGATGAGTGAGTTATTTTGCGCAAGACTACCGCTGAGCTGTGCGGCCGAACCCTTGAGGATTAGCTTGAGAGACGCACATTAATATTTCTTCCTCATATTTTCCTTTCAATTGAGGATCCAAGCGTGCGGGATTAACGACTAAGAGGGAGCGGAAGCGAAAAACACTCTTTAGGATGAGTGAGTTATTTTGCGCAAGACTACCTCTGAGCTGTGCGGCCGAGCCGTTGAGGGTTAAGTTGAGAGACGCACGTGAATATTTCCTCCTCATTTGCTCTCCGTTTGCGGGATATTTTTGGGCCGGAAAAGATTTCTTTGACTGTTCGAGTCTTGGGAATAAAAAGTTTTTATCACGTCATTCGTGTTTATTTGGCTGTTGTTGTGACGTTAGGAAATCTGGGTATGAAAAAACAAGGCTATATGTGTAATCCACATACTAGAGAAGCGAAAAAATTGCTTCTTTTTGCATTTTCCGAAACGTACGTAATTTTTAAATTATACAATAGGTAACACTACCTGTGTTTGTAGTGTCAGAATGTAATAGTTATGAATTTATTTATTTAAGTACATTATTCTCCTTCTTTTTTAGCCATTTTCAACCTCTAGGCCTCCTTCAGTTTCTATTCATATTCACGCTATTTTTATCAATCTTGGACGGTTTCTATCTACTTAGTTCCTGCCAGCCTTTTAATGTCATCACACCAACGCATTTGGGGTCTTCCTCTTGGGCGTTTCTCGTCCCACAGTCTCCATTCCACCATAGCCGCAAGGCATGGTGCAAACCATGAGCCGTGTTTTTGGCTGGGCTCGGAATTAAATACTATATTAAAAAATAATTCCTCTGTTATCAGTATTACAAGTGCTTAAGCTACTGAGCACGGATTCAGGTAATTTGACATTTAAAACAGCCATTATAGTCCTCCTTATTTTTCATTATGTATTATTTAACAGTTAAAAATAATTGACATTATTTCGTCATCAATAATTTATTCATCAAAATTGTCTACCAGCTAAAAATTATATAAGTCAAGATTAGCAAAAATCAATCGCATCAAAATTGCATAGCGACGAGCTAGCTGGAGCTTTTTAACACCGGCAAGTTAGTGTTAAAATGGGTCAAAGTAAGCTTCGAAAAGAAAAACATTGAACTTGGGTCATTAGGACCCCTCTGAGTGGAAAGTTGCCGCGTAAATTACGCTCGCACTTGACGGTTGAAAAATTCTATTTGTTCAACTTCTTTGTAGGTTAGTCTTAGTAGTTCGTTTACTCTTACTGGTAATACCGTGGAACGTTTTACGACTTAATTTTTAAACTTTACTTACTCCGATGCCTCAGCGACCCAAAATGAGTCTTGGCCTCCGATATGAGATGTCGCCATTTGATGTCGATCTTGTGCAGCTTTTTTTAAAATGATTTTCGACATTTCTGGTCTCTTTCACTTTACCGTGTATTTCCCACTTGCGTCCAAAGCTGTCGCTCTGGAGCCCGGGGTACGCTTCGACCATGATTTGGGGAATCTGGCAATTACAATGAAGCGACTGCCGCCTGACCTGCATAGCAATTTGGGAACTAGACCATCTGAATCATGGTTACACGTTTCAGAAACTATCCGAAACGTGCAGATTTCCTCACAATGTTTTTCCCTCACCGCCGAGCTAATGGTAGAAATAATATATTTTCTAACACAATGATTTCTGGTAAGTGTTATAATTGTCGTAAGTGATTTTAATCAGATTTGTGTATTGGTAGGTCTAGTAATGACTGAACAACCGCCCATAATTCCACGGTATCGAATGTCTTCTTGTAATCGATTACAATCCTCATCGTCAAAGCGTGGCCCATGGTGCTGTAGTCATTTATGAAACCAACTTGTTCGGTGGATTGGTAGAAATCAAATTTATTCGTAAGGCGAATGGTTACGATCTTGGTTAACAGTTTGCACAGCTGTGACAACAAACTGATGGGGCGGTAAGTGTTCATATCTGCTTCATTACCCTTTTTGAACAGCAAGATAACTTTGGCACATTCCCATTCTTCTAATATTTTTCCCTTTTCTAGGCATTTATTTAGAAGGTTGTTAAGTAATTGAATTATCATATCCCCGGCTTCTTTGACCATTTCAATTATCCCATCGTCCTCTTCAGGAGCTCAATTATTCTTCATTTTGCTAAGAGCACATTCGATCTTGGCGTTTGTTATTTCCGGCACATCTTTAGGTCCAACGTTAATTATGGTTTTGACAAAGTTCGCAATTATTTTTGTTCTCTCCGATATACTCAAATACAATTTCCCATAAATCTCTTCAACTACTTTTAGTAGCTTATATTTTTCCGTGGCAAGATTACCTTGTTGATCTAGTAATTTCATTATTTATTGGTCATCTATGGATAGTACTTTCCTGAACACCTTTGTGTTGTTCTATACTATTTTTCACTACATGTTTGCGATATTCTTCTATATATCTTTTGACGGCTTTCCCTTCTTTAGAAAATACTTTAAATTGGTCGGTTGTATTAATACCTCAATTTAGTTAGTGCTAGATGAGAGAAGAAATCACCTTCTCTCCTCTAGCACTAACCATGAGAGCAATTCTAACAATGTAAAAAAAATCTAATGAATCTACTGAACCAATAAATAATAATAAATGATAAAAGAAGAGATACACTATCTCCCAAACTATTCACACTAGTTCTACAGGATGTTTTTAAAAAGCTTTTATAGGAACAACGTGGTCTCAACATAGCGGGAACTAGGTTGAATAATTTGAGGATCGTAGACAACATAGTTATTTTTACGGACAGCCCTGAGCAATTACAAATAATTATCGCTAAGCGACGTCTTTCTGGAAATTGGTTTAGAGATGAACTTGAAAAAAGCTAAAATAATGACGAATATGAACAAAAAGACCATCAACATAACCATCGACCAAACCACTAAAGGATACGTCAAAAAGTAACGTCTACTTAGGGAAGGAGATCAGAATTGGCAAGGACAACCAAGCAAATGAGATTCATAGACGGATAAGACTGATGTGGGCAGATTACACGAACCTGGACTTTTCTTTTAAGATGAACATTTCTGCGGAACAAAAAGCCAGGATATTTGACCAGCGTATCCTACCAGTGCTCTCTTATGGTGCCAAAATCTGGGTTTACACTAAAAACACTATTACCAGACTGGTAGTAGCCTAGAATACAGTAGAGAGAGCTGGCGAGAGTAGCACTAATGGACCGCAGAACAAATAAACGGGTTCGAAAGCAAAGCAAAGTCGTCGTTACAAAACGAGTGGCTCACTCAAAGTGGAAGTCATAGAGAGACAGGTCATGTTTCCCGCAATGAAGCATCTTGGTGCAAGCGTCTTCTTGAATGGAAGCCATTGGGAAATATACGCCTACAAGGAAGACCTCAGATGCGCTGAAAAGACGACGTGAAGAGGGTTGCTGGCTTGAACTAGATGCAAAAAGCTCAATGCTGGTAAGAACGGAAAATGCTGAAGGATACCTACACTTAAGTACTCACATCAAAAGTATATAGGGATATTTCATGAATTTTCATACAAACAGACTAAATTTAAGGTCTTCAAGGACCAGATAAAATTTTATTGGGAAAATTACTTTTATGTCACCAGCCAGATAATATGGTGGTTTAAAGGATTTTATAACAAAATCTAGCAATAAATAGCCAAATGCAAAAAGCGACGAAAAAAACTAACGAAAAAATGTGTTTCAGATGTTTCTAACATCTTAGGAAACCTCCAAACGTCGCAGTTTATCGCTCTGCGTTTTTAAATTGGTAATACTTAGCTGGATTTTGTCACAAAATCCTTTGTAACTTCATATATCCCACTGGTGAAACCACAATATTTTTCCCATTTTAATTACTTTTAAAATTTTAGGGCCTCGAACATACTCTATTTATATGAAAATTCTTGGAATATCCTTTAAGTTACTTTTGATGTGTGTAGTTGAAACAGGTGTATAATATCTGCCATTGTGATTCTTTTTTAATACTATAGTGGACAAACGAGCAGACGTATGATCTAGTGGTTAGTGACAGTCACCTATAGACAATTGCAACAGATTAAAAAATCTTTGCTAACTCTTTCTTGAAGATCACCAGGTCGTATCTATCGTGATAGTTTTACTGTGCAACGCACGTGCGGTACAATAAAATCCATCCGAGTAATATGGATAGTGTATTTGGAATTGTGGAATGATGTAAGATGGTAAATTTGTAACTGGAATAATATTTCAGGGTTTTGAGATTTTTTTAAATTACTTTTCACACTAGTTGCTCGTAAAATGTTGGTAGCACGTGAGTTTACTCGTACTGTTGATGCAGGTGTTTACGGGCGGCGGATTTTACCACCATCAGTATACTCATCTGAAACTTGAATTGTTGATTTAATATTCCAGTCACAACCCTAAACAACTCGCTACAAAAAAAGATTTTTTAGCTTTTTCGCTCCACTCCGAGTAGTTTGACACTGATTGGCAGGAATCTGTCGAAGAAAAGGACCGAAACACTTACTTTGCACTCTACCCACTCTCTCAGACCCAATAACTTTATTACGAACTTCGTTATTCGTTATTCAACTTCACTGGCCGTTGAAGTGTCGATTCTAGTCTTTGAAAGTATTATTGATATAATAATACTTTCAAAGAAAGGTGACAGTGTGTATTGGTAACCAAGTAGCTATACCTCCATACCTATGTACTTTTTTTTCATGGAACATCTCTTAAATTTAATTTAAGCGAAAAAAACAAATTCTGTTTTCGTTACAGCCATTTTTCGCAATTTCTTCATTCATTCATTGTCATGGTTTCATTATTAAGAATATTGAACCACAGAGGAATCACAAAATTAAACTGAAATGCATTATAATATTACTAGCTATTACACCCACACCGTGATCAAACACAAGTGTTTATCACAAGATCTATTAATGAACGCCCTGTTGGTCTAGTGGTTTAAGTACCGGGCCGTTATCTTGGGGTCCTGGGTTCGATTCCCGGGTCGAGCAAAAAGTTTTTTTATATGATAGGTGGCAGACGAGCGACTGATGGTAAGCAACTGCCGCCGCTCATGAATACCCGCGATACCACTGGAGTCACAAGTTCGCTGCTAACCTTTAAGTCCCCCTTTTCCCCCGGATTGGGCCTCCGGCACACTCACTCACGCAGCGAAACACAGCACAGTGCTGCTTCACGCCGGTTTTCTGTAAGGCCGTGGTATCACTCCGGTAGAACCGGCCCATTCATGCCAAAGCGTGGCTCTCCCACGGTTGTATAAGTATGTTTCAAATTTTTCGAACAACATTTGGGTTTGTGATCACCAATCCGCATTAGGCAAGCGTGGTGATTAAGCCTAATCCCATCATAGTAGCGATAACTTGATTTCTATGATGGAGGTCTTTGCCCTGTAGTGGGACAGTTATATAGGCTGATACTTTACTTTTTTTTCTATTAATGATTACTATGGTAAGGTATTGCGTGTTTTTAACTCATCAACACAAAAACAAAAAGGGGGCACGATTGTAAGGTATTGAAGGTGAAATGTAAAAGAAAAATACTACGTTAACAAAATTTTGTTCATCCCTTCAGTTTAGTAAATATGTTATTACAAACTATTCACACTGACAACCACTGTCATCTTTTATAACGGAAAACCCATGTCTCAATCTTAAATATTTTATCATAAACAGTGGACAAAGCGATTCGTTCGCCGCATAATAACAGTAGAGCTACGGAAGTGTAGGCAGTGGTTACATTTTGCACGATGACCACAGGCTATAATTGATATAGTATGAATGAACAAATGAATGAATGAATGCATGAATGAATGAATGAATGAATGAATAAATGAATGAATATAAATTTATTGCACTCAAAGTATAGTAAGAAAACTTAATACTAGGTATTACAGGATATGTACAACGAAGGCGGCCTTATTACTATGAGCAATCTCTTCCAGGCAACCTTTGGGTAAAGGACACTTGATGGAGGTGTAGGGCAGTGCAATATTAATATTTATATACTTACATACAAAGTTTAAATATTAATACATATATAAAATATAAATATACTAATACATATCTTAGTATGTAGCTAGACTTAAGTAAAGTAACACTTAGTATACTAAATAGAATAACCGCGCGTCAATAATGTATGGAACAGCTGATTTTTTTTGCTCAGATGAGGCTCATATTTTGGCAGTGATGTCTTTACCCGGTATACAGCGTGTTTATTTGATACGGGCGAATATTTTAATGGCGATTACTATCGGACCTAGGGAACCTGTTTACATACATTTCTTTAGGAAATTAAGGTACTTTTTTTTTCATACAAAATAATTGAGCACGCAATGTATTGCATCCACTGGTAGTTAACGTAAATAACATCAATTAACGTAGACATAAGTATCTAAACGTCATACGAGTGTCATGCCACTCATGTCACTTGTCATGTCAAACAAAGTTGGACGGCATACATTGCTGCTGGGTTGCACTTTAGAAAAATCATTACACCTAATTAACCACAAAATTTAATGAAATGATTATATTATACGATTCGTAGGATCAGATATTATAGCTGGATTAATTATTCGCCCGTATAAAATACACACGCTGTATGTTCACAGCTTTAAGTTTATTTGCTCATTTATTTACACGTTGTATATTGTCCCACTGCAGGGCAAAGGCATTGATCATAGAAATCAAGCTACCGCTACTATGATAAGAATAGGCTTAATCACCACGCTTGCCAAATGCGGATTGGTGATCACAAACCCGAGCTATGTTCGAAAAATTCGAAATATACTTTTCGCTCGACCCGTAATTCGAATCAAGGTGGCTTAATTTGGAGCCACCCCATAACGAACGAGAATGTACCTGTCGCATCCAAGCAAAGGAGATATACAACGCGTGTGGGTGAGAGAGAAACTCCGATTCGGTCGTAACGTCTGCTTTAAATTAGGCCCTCAGGACCTCGAGATCACGGCCCGGTACTTACTACGGATATGTACTACCTCTAGACTAACAGGGCGTTTTGGCTACTTTCTTAATTTTTTGGATACTTGACTGCCTCGGTGGCGCAATGGTTAGTGGGTCACACTTTAAAGCGACGGCTGTCCTTCGGGTCCCAGGTTTGATCCCCGGGTCGGACCAAAATTTGTACCTGAGTTTTTCTGTTAAGAAATTCTCTCAACGTTAGCCTGGAGTCTGGAAGTTGGCGATTTTGTACCCCCGTGCTTCGGAAAGCATGTTAAGCCGTTGGTCCTGCGCCTAATGCCTCTTCGGTCGTGTCACACTAATGTCCCATCGAAATAAGAGAGTACGGGAATAGAGAGTGCACTTGTGTCTGCGCAAATATTTGTGGACTATAATATGTCATGCGTCGATGGCTGATCGCTGAGATTGGCCGCCATGACCGAAATATCGGTTTGGACGACAATATTATTATTATAAATACTTACTAACTACGCTAGATGTTGAGCTCCGACACGAGCATGCGGTCCATTTGATGGTAAACAGTAACCGCCGCTCATAGACATCAATAGTGCCTGAGCACAGTCATGCCGCTGCCTACACTGAAAGAAGAACTATTTTCAAACCTTGTTTAAAAAAGGACATGTCATAGCGGTCAGGGAACTCTGTGGCTGGAAGTTCATACCAGAGTTTGCTTGAGGGTGGAAAAAATGAGCGCGGAAACGAAGACGGCTCTCAGACAGCTGTCACCAATTCGGCCTTTATAGGTGACTGAGATTTATTCAGCGATACCTGGGATTGCTATGAGTTCTACTTATTCATTTCAGATACATTGTTACGATTTCGATGGTGCATTGGCTAAGATGTTCCGGCCAAGGGAGGAAAGTTTTCGTTTTTGCCTAGAAAATGCCTGTTCACATTTGCCTAGGTCTGTTCCAAGTGAGAATAAGAGTGAAATACTAACGCGCCGGAAACCATGCGAGTCAGCATAAGCTTTTTGTAGAAACCAGCTGTTCTCTCTACCTAGGAGGGTATTAAATACAAGGTGAATAGATTGCAAATAGGATCCGGATGAACCAACGCTTTCTTGGACAAGTACGGCAGGCGAAAGTTATCGTGCGTGCGAGTGTGTATAACACATACAAACATATCAAATTAAGAAAATGAATTCGAGTATAAAAATGTTTAAACCGTCGTTTCTTGATCTAAGATCTAATCAATTGCCACTGCACACTGAGCACAGTTGCTCACGTGCATTGTGTTGTTTTTTTCTCTTTTTGTTTATTTTATTCTTTCTTATTCTTATTATTTATCAAAACGAATGTCACACGATCACTTGTTCAACCTGACAATAGGGTATTTGACTAAGCTCGAGATTTTACAAAATATAAATATTTTATCAAAATATAGGTAAATATGTGCGAATAGCAACAATTCTCAATTAAAAATATAAGGTCTAGCCGGTTTTATGGTCATTCAAAGATACATGGGCAAGTCCATTTTAAAAGTATGAAATTTTTTCAAAATAATTATACCATTGAATAACCCATATAATTTACACCAACTATTATAATGGAACCATTGACATAAACGAAACATTTGATATAGCTACCATACGAAATTCAAATGAAATGCATACAAAATACTGTCGTGTGACGTCACATCTCTGTAGCCATTTGTATGGAGCGTTTTGGGTTTGCCCAAAATAATGTGATTTTAAAGTTATGATATCTCAGGTAGTTTAAATGAGAATCAAGTAATTCTTTCAACGATGTTTCTTTCATTGAGAGGTCTTTTGATTACACAAATGAAAAAAAAATAGTCAAATACCGTATTAATCCCGTTACTCAGGGTCCAAACTGAAAATCAGCGCTACAGCGGTCTCAAACAGTTGCAGTACATGACCTTGTTCACCACTTGGTTTTTTGTAGTAATTTTTTCATTCATCAAGTGACATACTTATAATTTGATGCTTTTTGTCTTATTGTTAACATCTTGTTGTAATTGTTTTCGTGTTTGTGGTCAATAAATGTTTTACTTACTTACAATCTAAGAGAACTGAGTGTGTATGTATAGTTAATTATATTAACTTATTCGCGTTCTGTTCAGTCTACTAACTCGTTTAGACTGTGAAACTTTAGTGGGAATCAATGAAACGCATTTCATGTCTCCCCGGGGTAATAAAAGCGTCGATGCTAAGTACCTACGTGCCGAGTACTCGCCGGGTATCGAATCCGCACGTAAATAGTGCGGTTGCCTCAGGCACTTTTCTGTTGGACGTTGTAGGTATTAATTTGATGATCGATCGCCTACATTGTCTGGCTTTAGGGCTGACTGTAAAATGGAAACAAAGAACAAGTTTAAATTTAATAAAATTGTTGAATTTGAAACGAAAATACGAGTATACGAGTAGTAGTTTTAACGGAAATCTTCGTTCTACCGTTTTAGAATAATTTAAACTTTAATAAATCATACAAGTAGGTAAGATTGGTAGGTTAAAGTCCGTTAAAGGGTTTGGTTACCCATCAATTATTTGCTTTAACTCCTCTACTTCACAATATCTTAGTAGTGGGACTGAAGGTAAGCAATTACCGCAGAATATCATCATTTCAACCATTAGACATAACTGGACGTAGGCCTCCTCCAATGTTCTCCACACAAATCGATTGGTTGGATCTCTCTCCGCATCCATTGGATTCCCGCGACCTTCACCAGATTGTCGGTCCACCTTGTGGGGGACCTGCCACGGCTGCGACTTTCTGTACGTGGCCTCCATAAGAGGACATTTCCGGCCCAACGACCGTCTGTTCTCCTCGCTATGTCCCCTACCCATTGCCACTTGAGGCATGCAATCCTTTGCGCTGTGTCTTTGAACTTAGTTCTCCTGCGGATCTCATCATTTCTGCTACGACCACGAAGGAAACTCCGAGCCAAGCCCTCTTCATTGCTCTCTGGGTGACTTTGAACCCTCCTCCTTAATCGGCACATTGTAAGCGGCCACGTTTCGGTTCTGTATGACATCACTGGCGACACACACGCAGCATATGGACGCCTGCAATTCCACAGGACCTGCATACGTGTTGTTGACCCTATATAAAAAAAATAAAAATCTTAACATTTCTTTTCTGGTATAAGCACAAAAGAAAGTAGAGACAAACATAATCTTAGCTAAGTGTCACTACCTTATATAGCTGTTAAATACGACATAGAAGTGTACGAAACTTCAGTTTCAAAATTAAAACGTATACTAAGCAATAACTTCTTCTTAAATGTAAATTAAACTTCCTTATTTTTATCTGTGTTGCAAGGGCGGTAGAGACTTTGTTTACTTTGTGTTTTTATATATTATCTATGTTTAATGTTACCTACTTTTTTTCCTTGTAATTATCCAGTGAATTATCAGTGGAAACTAGTAATTGGCCCTAAGTGTATTTTTTCTTGTGTGTAAGTATATCATATTTAGCTGTGAGTTTTCCAATATTAAAGAATCATAATCATTTATTCATTCATGAACATGGGTAAGTATTACAAAAAATTATATAAAATTTTGTTAGGTGCAGCCAAGATTCATGTAAAGGTATTATGAATTTAAATATTTGGTACTTTTAAATTACAATTCAATTTCAATATTATAATTAATCATTAATATTTAACATTGCAATGATTAAAAAAAATATAGGATAGGGTCTGTCCAAGTCTTGTACGTGTCCTTTGTGTAAATGTGGAATGGCGTACCTAAACATAATACTTAGTATATAATTATAAACCGTACTGGTTTGCAGTGGCAAGTATAAACCTGATTTAGGTAATATGCACGATTTTTATGTGATAATAAATAGAAAAAATAATAATTATACACTATTTTCATACTTCTAAATCTAAAGCTTATTATCAAAGAAAGACCTAATATAATAGTAAGCTTTTTCAGCAAGAAAGCTGTTAAGGGTAGTTTTATACTTTTTAATATCATTAATTAATCTGATATACAATGGGATTTTATTATAGATCTTTGGAGCTATGCAATTCATATATAAAATAAAATAAAATAAATGGAAAACGTTTGATGAGCGATGGTGGATCAGTGGATTAGAACGCGCTTTCCATACGGGGGATCGTGCTTCGAATACGAGCATACACCTCTGTATTTTTGCGGTGCGAGAACAGATCGTGAGGAAACCTCAATGTCTCGGATCATCATCATCAGCAACCAACACTCGTCCACTGCTGGATATAGGTCTCCCCTAATGCACGCCACTGCTCCTGATTTTCGGCCACTCTCATCCAGCCTACACCAGCCAGCCTTCGAATGTCATCATCCCATCTTGTCGCAGGGCGTCCTACACTACGCTTACCGAGTCGCGGTCTCCACTCAAGGTCTTTACGGCTCCAAAGGCTGTCAGTTCTGCGGCTAATATGCAATAATAGATAATAGGCAATGTCTCGGATAGTTTCTCGAATATTGTAGATACCTACAATATTTGTGAAAAGTACCAAATGATTCTAAACCGCCGTTTAGCCGTGTGGTCCCCAGTAGAGTAGAATAGGCCACCCTTACTCTTACCGAGGTGTCGTAAAAGGCGACTTAGGTAAAGCTGCTGGCATGATCATCAGCACCCAGAGAAGGAAAACTCTGCATTTATATCAAAACCCTCGCCAACCCGTCTGCCAAGCGTGGTGAGTATGGCAATTACCCCTCATGTGATTGAGGGAGGCCCGTGCCCCAGCAGTGGGGACTTAAATGGGCTGATGATGATGATGATGATTCTGAACTGTGTATGTAACCGTGATCCAGTGGGTCTTGTTCCTCTGTCTAAAAGTTGTGAGGACCGAACGCGAACTTAATTACTTAAGTTCTAGATTTCCCGAACCCTGGATCATGATCCAATCATATCCCAAGCTCAGAAGCGACAGCTTTGGACGCAACTGGAAATCACACGAGAATAAATAAATGGAAAACTTCTTTGTTTTAAACACATGAGGCGATTAAATACTTTTTTTGATTGATTTGAGGCAGCCCTAGTCTGTCTGTTGGTTTTGAAGAGGAGCAAGTTTGCTCTGTTGCAATACCGCAGGTTTTGTCATCAAATTGATGGCCATTTGGTGTACAGATTTACGAGTAGCATAGTGAATTTTCACTACAAAATAAAAAAATACCAATTTTTTAAATTAACGGCAGCACCAGATGAGTCAAAATAGTCCTGAGATTTGCCCAAATTGTAGTAAATACAAAGTGCTATCAGTCCACATAGACGGTGGTGCCAACTATGAGTTTTAAAAACTGTTCTCGCTATCGCTATATAATATATTATTATGTGTAATGTTATAACGCCCTGTTGTTCTAGTGGTTTAAGTACCGGGCCGTGATCTCAGGGTCCTGGGTTCGATTCCCGGGTCGAACAAAAAGTATGTTTCGAATTTTTCGGACATAGCTCGGGTTTGTGATCACCAATCCGCATTTGGCAAGCGTGGTGATTAAGCCTAATCCCATCATAGTAGCGATAACTTGATTTCTATAATGGAGACCTTTGCCCTGCAGATTAAAAAAAAACTCATAAATTAAACACAAAATTACACACTTGTTATATCGCAACTAAAATACAGGTAAATTCTTAAGAAAAGAAAGCTCAACAACTATCACAAATATAAAAAAATATTTCCTCATTCAGACCCCAACGCATTTCCAATATATTTGCTCATTTACTTTCCCAACACAACAATCGCAATTTCTATTTGCACTAAGCAATCTGGCATCACTGTTCAATCTAGACGGCCGTCATGAGCAGTCAATAGACTATAATGAAATTCCCAGCCACGTCAGGTATCACAGATTGCGTCCAATATGCCCTGTAGGGGAAAACTGAGCTCACATGTGTATACGCACCAGTATAACCAGACCCTCGCCATCGCACCCACTGTACCTTTCGTTAGATGATTCGTTCACACAGAGAGGGGCGAGACGGGTCAAGTTATGATGGTGGGTTGACATAGATGTATTTCATGCAATTTCTTGCGCCTGCAGGCAACGAAATGACATGTGGGATGCCCCATGTTATATCGATGCCAATAATGTTCCCTCGAGCGACCCCGAATAGGCATAAAGAGACAAATATAAACTACGTTGGACGCTTTAATCCCAGCCCTCATCATGTGGTTTGCTTTCAATTTAATTATACTAAGCTCTGGATTTTATGTCAATTCAATTTAATTATTATGAAAGCTCGTTTTGTGACGTTCTGATGGAGATAACGTTGTGGCTTTCGGAAATTGAATAAATTCAATAGTGGTCAACGTGGTCAAAATGGTGGACATGTTCTGACTGTATGATTTTGATACAAAGAATAGGGCATTATCATAATTAAGTCATTCATGGTACACGTTCTAAGCGTTTAAAAATGTAATGTTACGTAAAAGAATTTGACATTTTGATCATAAAATTGCCTAAAAGCCTACAAAAGTAAACGCTGTGATTTTTTGCCAATTTGGATTTTTTAACTACGGTTCGATGATAAATTTTAGGGTTCCGTGGAATGGAAACGGTAATGAATTAGTCTTATCTGTCTGTTCTGCCCGGCCATAGTATGAAATTGCCTTTTTTCAACTAGACACAACAAGCTTAATAATTCCTCTAAAAACCAAAAAGTTACTTCAGTATATTTTTATTTTGAATTAGACCTTATTTTTAATAATAATATTGTATTCTTGATGGAGAAAAAAAATCTTGAAAATGACTCTTTCTTTGTTAGGCTGAATTTAGGTTTTCATCATTCGTAACTTTTCAAACAAACAATACTAATACTTTTTTCTTAAAACCTATTCTAAATGTACCTTCATCGTCGGCCCATTTAAGTCCCCACTGCTGGGGCACGGGCCTCCCTCAATCACATGAGGGGTAATTGCCATACTCACCACGCTTGGCAGACGGGTTGGCGAGGGCTTTGATATAAATGCAGAGTTTTCCTTCTCTGGGCGCTGATGATCATGCCAGCAGCTTTACCTTAGTCGCCTTTTACGACACCTCGGTAAGAGTGAGGGTGGCCTATTCTACTCTGCCGGGGGCCACACGGCCGAGTATGTACCTTAACGTTGTGAATTAAAGCACAACTAAATATGTGACAGAAGCATTAACATTAACTTTAAAATGAAAAAATGATTGCATTGGAGTTTTTTTCGTGGGGGAGCCATGCTCCGGTATGAACGAGCCGGCTTCCACCACGGCCTCACAGAAAACCTGCCTGAAGCAGCACTGTGCTGTGTTTTACTGCGTGAGTGATGGTACCGGAGGCCCAATACAGGGAAAGGTTGACAGCACACTTCTAACTCCACTGGTGTCACAGGTCCATAAGGCCCTGTTGGTCTAGTGGTTTAAGTACCGGGCCGTGATCTCAGGGTCCTGGGTTCGATTCCCGGGTGGAGCGAAAAGTATGTTTCGAATTTTCGGACCTAGCTCGGGTTTGTGATCACCAATCCGCATTTTGGCAAGCGTGGTGATTAAGCCTAATCCCATCATAGTAGCGATAACTTGATTTCTATGATGGAGGCCTTTGCCCTGCAGTGGGACAGTTTATAGGCTGATTAAAAAATAAAAAAAGGTGATTCGTCTGCTCGTCTGCCACCTATTACATAAAAAATGGGAGCTTCAGCTTCTCAGAAAATCTCCATAAAAATCGGTAATTTCATACTTTAACTCCTTTTTTTTATGCTAGAGGCGACAAACGAGCAAGCGAGTCACCTGATATATAACCCCTAATATATCACAGCCACTTCTTTCCGAAACTATAAGAACTGTATTATTGAAACTTGATAAGTAGATGTACTCAGTAAACCGATTTGCGATTATCATTCAAAAATAGAAAAAAAATACTTTGAAAAACATATTATACAGATATTATCTTTATTCCCTAATGAACTGGAACTCCATTTTTTAATTAAGATCGAGCTTGCAGCTAAGCAAATAAATCCCAGCGAAAGTTAAAGTTTACCCAGCTGGAAACTACGTACATTTGTTTCTTTAGTTCGCGTAAAAACTTACCCGGTTGGGCGGTCTTCCTTGGAGTTCAGAAGTCCGTCTAGAACTTTCCTGTGGATAACTCAGACCTCAGATTCTATCTACGTAGTCAACAAAACAGTTTTTTAGATGCTTAAGGCACGTCACCTACACAACAGTTGCGGCGGAAGCGGCTTAGAGTCAAGGCGCGTTTTGGAATTGGTCTTTATGTTAAGTCGACGCATGGGCGACTATGCTTCTTTCTCATTCATACGTAATATTATATACCTATCAATTATCTATCAAAATAAAAATGTAAGTATCTGTTATTTTGCATATACTACATGTTTACGCATAAACTCGTCACCACACTCGTTTTTTTTTCTCCATTACTTAAATGTGAAGTGAACTTATCGCAAATTTGCCTTTAAGGTGACGGGTAGGGCACACTAGCGACGCCAATCGATTTTAATTTTTAGCTACTAAACCGGATCTATTTTAAAAAAATTCGGGATTACAACCTCTCGGCAAACACTTATACTATTTATTAAATAACCATACACAAATGTTGGGTCCGTTTTCGTACGCGAGAAATTGATTACCGCCAAAAGTGGCCACTTTTAGCGTGAATCAATTTTTCGCGTACAAATGTTGGGTCCGCATTTGTGCATGGCTATTTAATAAATAGTATAAGTGTTTGCCGAGAAGTTGTAACGCCGAAATTGATTAAAATAGATGCGGTTTAGTAGTTATAAATTAAAATTGATTGGCGTCGCTAGTGTGCCCTACCCGTCACCTTAAGTGTATTTGTCACAGTTTGATTTCCTTGGGCGAGATTCTTATCTTGCTGTAACACAGTCCTCGACTAGCACGGAAGGCAAAAAACTTTTGTTCTGTATACGCCACAATAGTTTATATTTTGTTTTTTGCTAATATTGTTTACCTATTATAAACAGTGGTTGTCCATAGTATAAAGAGTGTACATAATTGCATCGTAACATTTTATAATCATTCCTTTGATAATAAGCTAATAAATTGATCAATAATAAATCAACAATGTAAACAAAATAGTCGAAAAAACAACCTAAAATTAACGTAAAACTTTAAGTAGGATGAACATGGAATGCCCTCCCAGCTCATGTGTTTCCTCCTTCATATAATCCGGGGTCTTTTAGGCGGGGCATGAAGCGGAATCTCAGCAGGCCATCAGGGTGAGGATGGCAGACTCAATGGGTACTTGGTTAGTTCTTTTGTGCCTGTCAGCCTCGTATTTGGATTTCACGGCCGCTTACCATCAGGCGGAGTGAGGTCATCCTGATTGGCCTTTCTATAAAAAAAAAAGAAGTAGGTATCTCTCGTATTTATTGCTCACCTCAATGTGTGAGCGCACGCCATTTATTTTTTGAAGAAACCTAAGAGTGGCGCCTCCACCACGACTTCATCGTTTCAGCCAATAGACGTCCACTGCTGGACATAGCCCTCCCCCAATGTTCTCCACACAGATCGGTCCTATGCCGCCCGCATCCAATGGATTCTCGTGATCTTCACCAGATCGTGGGTCCACCTTGTGGGGGGCCTGCCATGGCTGAGACTTTCTGTGCGTGGCCTCCACTCGAGGACCTTTCCGCCCCAACGGCCGTCTGTTCTCCTCGCTATGTGCCCTGCCCATTGCCACTTGAGGCATGCAATCCTTTGGGCTATGTCTGTGACCTTAGTTCTCTTGCGGATCTTATTATTTCTGATACGATCACGCAGGAAGACTCCGGGCATAGCCCTCTCCATTGCTCTCTCGGTGACTTTGAGCCTTAATCGGCACATTGTAAGCGGCCACGTTTCGGTTCCGTATGTCATCAATGGCAACACACACCACCACGACTTCAGCCTGCCGCAACTATCATATGGGTGTCCTGCCTAAGGGAAAGGGTAAACTATTTAAACCTTTATAGTGCAGATACGAAAGTATGGCAGAGTGAAACAAACACCCGACTTGATCGACTAGAAAGATAAACATCATAATTTTGCGAGAAATGCATTAAATAAGTGCAGCTGTTCCTAACGTGATCCAAAAGTTACCGCTAACGAAAGAATATCAATAAAAGTTGCGTAATATAAGAATATCAAATTGAGATAATCCGAGTGCAATACCTTATTGTACCATATGAAAAGCAATATACTGAAATGTAAAGAGCTCAAACAAATTAATAAATGAACAAATAAATTTAAACTCAAAAAAGCACGGACCAAACAATCTGTGGTTGAATTTTCTTAAAAAAATGCGTAGTTATGATTCAGCTGGTCTGGTCCCCCTGTTAAAGGGTTGCCAAGGTCAGACGGCAGTCGCTTCATTGTGTATACCAGACTCCCTAAATCTTGATTATGGTCTAAGCGTACCTTTTTTACCGTGGGAGAGCCAAGCTTCGGCATGAAAGACCGGAGTGATACCACGGCCTCACAGAAAACCGGCGTGAAGCAGCACTGTGCTGTATTTCGCTGCTTTAGTGAGGGTACCGGAGGCCCAATCCGGGGGATAGGGGGGTTTAAAGGTTGGCAGCGTATTTGTGACTCCACTGGTGTCGCGGGAGTCAGGGCGGCGGCAATTGCTTACCATCAGGTGATCCGTCTGTTCGTCTGCCTACCTATTACATAAAAAAACCTTGGGCATCCGGGAAGGAATTGCACGCTATAATGAGTTAGAAAGCAATATAAACTAATAAGATAAAAGAAAAATTGTTGTTAATTGTATAAGTACGATTTAAAACTTAAATTCTATTAATACTAAATTTACATTCTTATATTTGTACCTGAACTAGGTTCAACCTGTATTTAAGGCAGAAAAGTAATAATTGGATATTGAGTATTGAATGGCAGCTAATTGAATCGACAATGTATGTTTGTTTATTCTATGATTAAGACGAAAGCTGCTTATTAAAAATCACCATGCGTGTGGACGGCTAGCCTTTGAGTATGAAACAAACTGAAAATACATTTGGACATTTCGGATATTAGATAACAGTTGAAAATAACTTTAAATCACATTGAAACCGCAAGAAGGACGTTGGGGCATTCCACTCGGAATCAGAAAAACAACACGCACCAAGTTATACCAAAATAAATCGTAACTTGTAAAATATTTGTGTCCGTCTTTGAGTAATCAAATGTTTTGACCTTCAGTAATCTGTTTCTCAATGATCCACATATTTTTTAATCATTCAATAATACCAAGACGTAAAAAATATTTTGACATTTTTATTATCTAAATGAGATAATAAAAATGTTGGCATAATTTGGTACCAAAACAGTATCGACAAAGACCTCATATTTCATAAAGATAAGTAAGAGTTAATTACTTGATATACGTTGATGAACATTTTTATACTACGCATTATTTTGGACAGGCCAGCGGGACCAATAAAAGTTTTACTGCCCATTAATTAGAAAACTATTGCCTATGTAAAAATGTAGAATAGGAAATTCTAAAAAGCGTCATCATCATCATCATTATCAGCCCATTTAAGTCCCCACTGCTGGGGCACGGGCCTCCCTCAATCACATGAGGGGTAATTGCCATACTCACCACGCTTGGCAGACGGGTTGGCGAGGGTTTTGATATTAATGCAGAGTTTTCCTTCTCTGGGTTCTGATGATCATGCCAGCAGCTTTACCTTAGTCGCCTTTTACGACACCTCGGTAAGAGTGAGGATGGCCGTGCCGTGTGGTCCCGGCAGAGTAAAAAGCGTGCTATCATGTAAAATCATTGAAAATAATCTTCTTCCGATATCAGGGTACCTTGAACAATTAAGCCTTAAGATATTTGTTCTAAGGCCTTCATAGGAGATAATATAAAGATATGGAAAAAACATCTTCTTGGAGGCAATAGACAACAGATAAGGATGCTCATAGGAGCGTTAAAATGACATTATGCAACGAACAAAATGCTGATGAAGATAAACATAACATCGAACAGCGACTGCAGAGCATGCAAGGAGGAGACGGAAACCATAGAACATCTTTTATGTGAATGCGACTCACTAGCCAGAGGCAGAATGTAATGTCTTCTAGGTAAAGCTTATCCTAAACCAGAAGACTACAGAGACATCAGTCCGAAAGACATCGTGACGCGCTGGTGAAACGAATCTTTCGTGAGTAGGAGCGGGGGGATAGGGGAGGTACAAAAGATCCCTTCGGGTCGACGTGTCCCATGAAAATGGCCCCTAACAAATAAGATAAGATAATCGACTGACCGGATGGCGCAATTGGTAGTGACCCTGTCCCTTACGCCAAAGGTCGTGGGTTCGATCCCCACCCTGGACAAACATTCGTGCGATGAACACTTGTGTTTGTTCGGTGTCTGGGTGTAATATATGTATTTAAGAATATATTTGTGTTCCTCTGTTGTCTGATATCTGTAACACAAGTGCTTAAGCTACTTAGTACGGAATTAGGTCAACGCATGAGATGTTGTGAGATAAGAAGATATTTTTATGTTTGATTTTATTCTTCAACGCTACCTTATGGCTTGTATAACCGATTTTTTTATGTGATAGGTGGCAGACGAGTAGACGGATCGCCTGATGCTAAGCGATTGCTTGATTTGATTGATTGATTTGTTGTTCTCTTACAATTTTCACTTTAAATATACAACATTCTTCTATCGCATCGTATTCTTATCGTATCGTATCGTATTCTTATCGTTTACACCCCGAAAACCTCATACCTAAAAGGTATCATGAGTATAGTCGATTTATTAAGTTAGATCAATAACAATATTAATCAGTTGTTCCACACATTTTTGGATATTCTATTTTGTATGGAACAGCTGATTTTATTCTAAGCTTATGTTGTTGATCTAACTAATATGTTAAATGGACTTACACAAGATACCTTAGGTTAGCAATAACAGTGTATGTCCAATCTAGTAAATATCTACACCGACACAAATCGGATTTACCGATACTTAAATAGTCTGCCCATTTCCACTTCTGCTTATTAATGATTCACTAGGTATCTAACTTTTAACTTGGCTTTTTTTTATGGTAGAGGCAGACAAACGAGCAAACCTGATGGAAAGTAATCAAAGTCGCCCATGAACATCCGCATAATCAGAGAAATCGCTATGTGTTGCCGGCCTTTTTAAAAAAGAGTACGCTCTTCTCTTGAAGGTCCCTAAGTCGCTTTAAGTGCTTTGTTAGTCTGTTCAATACAGGAATGTATATAAATGTAATAATTAATGCGTTCGGTCTATTAATTACTTCAACCTTTTATTTGCACGAAAAACCAGTAGGTACCTCTTACCCATTCTTACCCGAGATTTTCTCTTTGTGCTACAATATTGAGATCCTTAGGCACTGAATTGGGGAATAATTACAATATCTATTCCGTATTTTCAAGAGTCGAGTTCGTTATTTCTCAAGGGTTTGGAACGCATCAATACATCTCTGATGTTACAGTTATACAAGCAACTGTATTTTTCATCACAGTTCACTTATTGGTCTGTGCTATTCGCTTTTATGTGCACCCAAAGGTGGTATCTTCTATGAGGAACTTTTGACTTTGGAACATCTTAGTGTTCAGAGCCAAAGAAACCGAACGCAAATAGGTATTATTTGAATAATTCTGACTGGTACGTCGTCATATAGTCACTCCGACGCAACGCGACTAAAAAAAAGTATTAAAAAACCGGCTAAGTGCGAGTCGGACTTACCCATGAAGGGTTCCGAAGCGGCAAGTAAGATTTTACTCAATATTCTTGTAATTCGTACTTTTTTTTAATATAGTGTGTGTATTTTGAAATGAAATTAAATATTTCGCATTCGCAAATGTATCGAAAAATTTGCTCCGCGCACACGAGTTACAACGACGTCTGCCCTCACGTGTCTGCCCGTTCGGGTCAGCGCAGTGGGGCACGTGCGGTTTATTTACAACGTATTAAAAAAACTACTTACTACATCTAGTTCAAACCAATTTTCGTTGTTAGTTTTCATGGTAATCTATATCATAGGTATATGTTTTTTAGTTTTATAATTATTTTATTATAGAAGAATTAACCACTTTAGGAGCATCTCTTGCTCAAAATATTAAGTTTAGAAAATCACTGCTAAATCCCGGGAGAAATAGAAAGCTTTTGGTCATATTCAATAATATTCAAGAATATTTTATATATAAAAATAATAACAATAATTCTCACAACATCTCATAGGTTGACTTGATTCCGCACTAAGTAGCTTAAGCACTTGTGTTACAGATATCAGACAACAGAGGAACACAAATATATACTTAAATACATATATTACACCCAGACACTGAACAAACACAAGTGTTCATCGCACTTCGAATCGAATGTGTGTCCAGGGTGGGGATCAAACCCACGACTTTTGGCGCAAGAGGCAGGGTCACTACTAATTGCGACATCCGGTCAGTCAATTTAGGTATATATATATATTTTACATTATAGCAGACAAACGAGCAGACGGCTCACCGGATGGTAAGTGATTACCGCCGCCCATGGACATATGTCACACACGGTGTGTTTAGTTTAGTAGTAGTAGGATATTATTAGTAGGAGGGGATATAAAGGTTGGAAGCGCACTTGTGACTCCACTGGTGTAACGAGTGTCTATGGGCGGCGGCAATCGCTTACCATCAAAGGATCCGTCTGCTCGTATGCCACCTATCACATAAAAAGAAGGAAAATAATTCGATTTGTAACGATTAACGCTGTAGTAGGTACATACCTAATATATTTTGGTTGCGGGTTCGATCCCCGCACAGTACAAACATTTGTGTGCATGAACATGTCTGTTTGTATTGGTCTGGGTGTTCCCTATGTATCATAAGTATGTATTTACAAAAGAAAAGTATTATACGTATAATTATATTTTGTAATCCCACTGTTGATTCTGATATCCGTAACACAGGTGCTTCAGCTACCTATCTCCGAGTCAGATCAATGTATGTGATGTTGTGAAATATTTATTTATTTATTATTTGCTGCGCAAATTGGATCTTTTGCTGATCAATCATATATTGGGATATTTCAAGTTTTATCTTGTTGACCCGTTAAAGTGCACTCTAAGGGACCAATCTTATTCTAATACTAAATCTGTGGTATCCCGCTATCATTCTATTCAAATATGACGTTAAAATATAGATTTAGCCATTTATAAAGATTGGTCGAATCGGGCCTAAGTAAGAATACAATCTTTGCTCGATGTTCTTAAAACAAAATTGTCACGCCTCAACAAACTTCGTACCTATGTCACTAGTACGAACATTAATTTTAACCTAAGATTGTTTTTGGAAACTTTCAGAAGGGAGAAGAGACCGACAATCCATTTAAAAGTTTATACACTTCTCTACAGAGCACTTTAAAAAAGTTTTTATCGTATTTTTTCTATTTTCAAGACTCAATTCAAACAGATTTATTTGTTCAAAGTAGATGAATGCTCAAACTTTGTAGGAGAATAAACAAACATAAATTATTATTGAAATATAAACCTTTGCTACGGAACCGCACAGAACATGACAAAAAAAAATTTAGCTGGGTCATTTCACTTAGTACTTTTTTCCTTAAGATGGGAAAAATAGTTCAGCGTTTTTCGTTAGATGGAGCTTGTAAAAAGCATATGTAAGTTACTCTATGGCACCTACGTCTAAGATATTGTTAACTCACTTCCTGGCCCGATAGCGTATTTCGTAGTGACCTTGCCTCATTTGCCAAGGTCGTGGGTTTGATCGTGTAATCATGTGTTTGTTCACTGTCTGGGTGTGATATATTTATTTAAGTATTATATGTATAGTTCCTCTGTTGTCAGCAGTAACACGTGATTATTAGTACGAAATCAGGTCAATATATGATTTGTTGATGTATGAACTAATTTTCTTTAATTTTAAAGTATAATACTTATCTAAATATATCAAAATACTACTTACTTCGGCCTTCAAGGGAAGAGCGTACTCTTTTTTAAAAAGGTCGGCAACACCTTAGCAATCTCTCTGATTTCGCGGATGTTCATGGGCGGCGATGATTACTTTCCATTAGGTGACTCGCTTGCTCGTTTGTCCACCTCTAGCATAAAAAAAAACTTCGAGATTACTTCATTGCATGAATATGTCTGTTTGTATTTGTCTGGGTGCTTCTATGTATTATAAGTATGTATTTACAAAAAAAAAGTATTATATGTATATATTTGTAATCCTACTGTTGATTCTGATATCCGTAACACAGGTGCTTGAGCTACCTATCTCGGAGTCAGATCAATGTATGTGATGTTGTGAAATATATATTTATTTATTCATTATAAGTACACACATTTGTAAGTGTTGTCTGAAAGTAATATGTATGGAACGATTCATAACTTCCGGAAATAATGTCCTAATAGTTTCTCAAAAGAAGTGCGTGGGATCATAGACAGTCAAAATTATTCTTAGTAATATTAAGTATTTGCTGATAACATCAGCATATTTATACAAACAAAAAAGTTTCAAAGAGAAATAAATATTTCACAACAACACATGCATTGATCTGACTCCGAGATAGTTAGCTCAAGCAACTGTGTTACGGATATCAGAACCAACAGCGGAATTACAAATATATACATATTATACTTTTCTTTTGTAAATACATACTTATAATACATATAAACGCCCAGACCAATACAAATAGACATGTTCATGCACACAAATATTTGTACTGTGCGGGGATAGAACCCGCAACCCTTGGACCAAAGGCAGCGTTCACTACCACCGTTCCAAACGGAGCGTCTAAGATGTATGTGTCACTATGTCCATACTTTTTGCTCCTTTTCATCTGCCTAGTTGGCAACTTATTGAGTAGCAAGAATGTTAGTTATTTTTCGGCAACTGGTTGTTAATCTTAGTTGCCAATGTTGCCGGAGGGATATTTCATATTAAAAATAGCACAGTAGGTATATTTTTTAACATTTTTTTACCATCGCGTTCCAGGTACAAAAGTTTTTTACAAAATATTCAATTCATAACATTTAACTAGACAGTCATAAAATGCTCTGTATCCACATGACTTATAAAGTACATATTTAGATGAACTGCGAACTCCCTACGGGTGCCATAACTTCAAATTTACCGTTGTTTACCCGTTGAAAGTCGAGTTCATTTTGTAACGAATAGAGTTATGAAAGAACTTTATCATCAGACAGGCGCGTATTTATTGCCAAATCAAGGAAAAGGGGCTCTTATAGTCAACCTCAAACATGCCAAATAGCGCTAACTGCGTTATTTAATAAGATCACTTTGTTTCCGTCTATCTGTGCATCAAAACCGTTCATTTTTGAACGCGTGAGAGTGTCAATAGCGCATAGTTTGACATTCCTAAAGGAGTATTAATATAAGGAACCTGTGAATTTTAAACTCACAGGTTCATAGAATCTCGTTTTATAGTAACTACCAGACTCCCCAAATTCTAAATCATGATCCAAGCGTACCCTGGGCTCCAAAGCGGCAGCTTTGGATGCAACCGGGAATAACGCGCTAGGACAAAGAAGAAAGAAAAAGAGGTTCATAGATGTCCGTTGACCACGAATAATGAAAGGTACATTGGCATTGACCAAATCAATCTCAAAACGATGGTTACAAAATGTAAACATGTAATTATATACCTTAAAAGATTGAGCTACTAGTCCAAATGAGGTATCATATGAAAAGACGACTTCGGCACGCTTTCTACTTGTTGCGGTTTGCCAGTTATTAAAGAGTGGTTTCATAGGTCTTTTTTTTATATATTAAATGGGTTTTCACTTGACCTCATTTTACCTAATGGAAAGTGACCAAAATTGTAGCTCTCTGGGAATACAGAAGCCGGCAAGTTGTTCCATTTCTTAGCAGTTCGTACCAAGAAAGAAGCGAAACGCTTAGTACGAGCTGGTGGAACTTAGACAGTGTAAGGGTGGATTCCTGTCGTCTTCCGCAATGTCCCGTGGTAGAAAGGAGAAGGTGGTATCAGATCGTGAAGCTCATTCGAACACTCTCCAAAATGTATCCTAAAAAAAACCGGTAGACAGGCCACTCTACGTCGGTGAGCGAGGCTTTGGTATTTACAAATAGGCCATGAAATAATACAGGGCCCTGTAAGACAAAATACGCCACTGCCATCCGACATAGGACGCTTTCCGCTCGTTGCAGTTTGCCAGTTATTAATCGCTAGTTCGTTTTGTTGTTTTACTTTCTTCTCGTCTGCAATAAAGGAAGTCGTAATTTTAAAAACGCATTATTGTGCGAATAATTCGTGCTTGTGGCATCACAGTCTATTTCATCTCGCTTTAAGTGATTTACTAGTGTTGTTTTTACTAAAGTTTAAATATTAAAACTGGTAGGTATTTCGGAACTTTGTAGATATTATGAAGGTAAGCAGGTGGCCTTGTTTGTGCTTATAGCCTTATAGCCCTCTCACCCTATAACCCTATAGCCCTATAACCATATCGTCGCTAATCTGAACTGACGTTTCTCACATTTTGGACTCGACCGACTTAATTCCCTCAATCATAGGTAACTTTAAACTGTAAATAGCTTGCCCTGTAAAAGTCAGTTACATCAGTTAGTTAGATCAGCCCTATAACTTTATAACCCTATAACCTTGTAACCCTGTGACCCTATAACCCTATAACCCTATAACCTTAAAACTTTATAACCCTATAAGCCTATAACCTTATAACCCCATAACCCTGTAAACCAGTTACCCTGTAACCCTGTAACCTTATAACCCTATAACCCCATAATCCTATAACTCCATAACATAACCCTATAACCCTATAACTGTATTACCCTATAACTCTTTCATCATCAGCCTATCGCAGTCCACTGCTGGACGTAGGCCTCTCCAATTGTTCGCCACTGTGATCTATCCATGGCTTCTCGCATCCAGCTCTTGCCAGCCATCCTGGGCAGATCGTCCCCCCACCTAGCCAGAGGGCGCCCTACATTACGTTTGCCAAGACGCTATAACTCTTTAACCCCCTATAACCCCATAACCCTGTAACCCTTTAACCTTATAACCCTAAAACCTCATAAATCTATAACCTTATAACCCTATAACCCTATAACTCTATAACCCTATAACCTTATAACCATATAACCTTATAGTCCTGTAGTCTGTCATGAATTAGAGTACAGGTATTCTGGCTAAATGCAATTAAATAATAAGTATCATCACATACGTACTTGGACATTTACCTGACCCCAAATTAAGTTGCTCAATCACCAACCTTTTCAACCTATGAGAATCAACGAAGGTGAGTATTTTTGTCACCCGCCCAGACCCAAATAAAAGCAAATGTTCATTGCGCGAAAGTTTCCAGGGTGAAAACCAAAGTGATACAGTGTATGTGTGCACTCTGCTTCGTTGCACCAAATGTGTGCGTTAATAATATTTTTGGACCTAATTTGTGTGATTTTATTTTAAGAAAACCATCGATCGATACTTTAAATTTTACTCATGCGAAATACCAATTTCCAACAACACTTCTTACTCCGCTGGCTCAACGACCCGAGCCGAGCCTTGGCCTCCGAAACGAGAGAGCGCCACTTTGGTCCATCCTGCACTACTTCTTGCTAGTGAAGACCTTAAGTTCTCGGCTAAATTAAGTTTTATTACGGAAATAAGCACGTAATTACAAAGGCGTTAATTACAAAATAGCGTAAATGAAGTTAGCATCTCGAAAACTAAATTGCCTTGACAGCTGCGAGATACTTGCTTTTTGGTATAAAAAACGGTTTGAATTTTTTGTACGTTTTTTTTCGCCTAAGTGAAAACGTTGTTAGTTTTACTACGTTAAGATTAATATTAAAATATATTTAACGATTAAAATGCCACAACAAAACCACAAAAGGCTTTGGTAGTAGATGGTAGAGAACAATAAAGTACGCCTTCCAAACACGAGGTCGTAAATTCGATCCCAAGCTTCTGAGAATTCAAAAATCCATCTATTTATCTCTCCATTTAATTATTTTGTTTGGCTTAAAAATGGTGTTTAACAATAAGGTACATAGCAAGGATAGAACTGGAGCCTGTTGTAGGTTTGATAAACCTGTGTTACGGGGATTAAATCTATGTGTGTATATATACCACTAGATCGGCGATGAGGGAAAACCTGTCTGGTTTGAATAGTTTCTCAAACTGAAAATATCCATAAATATTGAGATAACTGAAAATTTAGTTACAGTTCATTTCATGTTCTCCTGTATAAGGGTGCACTTACCGGCATCGTTGCAGTCACTTCATTGTAATTACTAGACTTCTCAAATCTGAGATTGTGACGATACAATATAAACTGTTCGCACAGTGCTATGTATAGCAGATTCAATACTGTCTGTCCACCTTGTAGGTAAGCTGCATTGGGAATTTTTTCCAAAGAATCAATTAAGGTGACGGGTAGGGCACACTAGCGACGCCAATCGATTTTAATTTTTAGCTACTAAATTTGATCTATTTTAAACAATTCCGCAGTTACAACCTCTCGGCAAACACTTATACTATTTATTAAATAACCATGCACAAGTGGTGGGTCCGTTTTTATACGCGTTGGACCTAACATTTTTGCATGGTTATTCAATAAATAGTATAAGTGTTTGCCGAGAGATTGTAACCCCGAAAGTGTTTAAAATGGATCCGGTGTAGTAGCTTAATTAGTATGTCCTTCTCGTCTCAGCGTATGTAAATAACAAGAACTACTGTTCAGACCATAATAGTTAACCCACTACTTTTTCATTAACTACATTTATAAATAATACCTTAGGGTCATTAGTTTGAAAAGACCCCCATAGATGGCGTTGATCGTCGATTACATCGCGCTAGTGTTTTTACTTTTCCGTTTACTTGACGTTAACTATGTAATTAGCCTTTCTATGAATAGTAGGATGGATGAATAAAATCAGGCCTCTCTTTGCCAGATTCGTATATTTTTCCCGATTTGTACTACTATAGACTAAGTTTTATTTAGAAGTGACTTAAAGTAATGATCCCCGAATGAATTAACGAATTATATAATGATGGTAAGTCACAGTCCATAAACTTTTTTGCATATTATATTTAGAGATCTTTCGAGGTCTCAAATTGCTTGGTTACGGGGTCCATTAAAAACTAACCATGGTCCTTTAAATTGAGCACTAGATCATAGTGGTACTAGTAACCCTGATTGCAAGGCTTTAGGTATGTACTTATTTTAAAGAAGCCTTGATTCTAACTAAATTTCGGCGAATAAGTTGCTTGTTGCCTCGTGAGCAGAATACACTGAAAAGGAAACAAAGGAGATCATTGGACTTTCATATATTTTTGGTCCAAACATGAAAGTGCCGGCCAGTAAAAAAAATGATATATTCTGTTAGAACTTGTCCCCCGATGTTCAAATATCAAGATAAGGAAGAACAAAAAAATTAAAGATTTTTTTAGTTGATTAACAGGACATTTTCATGCTATAAAAAAAGGATACTGACCCTACAGCTTAGATGCCATAGTAATAAATACTCAGGGGGACTAGTCCTAAAGAATACTGTAAAAAAATATATTGGCCGGCACATGGACCAAAAAAGGGAATGTCCTTTCTATTACTCGTAACTTCGTAAGACTGCCTCGGTGGCGCAGTGGTTAGTGGGTCGCACTTTAAAGCGACGGCTGCGCAAGAGGTCCCGGGTTCGATCCCTGGGTCGGGCCAAAAATTTGTACCTAAGTTTTCGGTAAGAAATTCTTAGTGGCAGCCCGGAGTCTGGAAGTTGGCGGTCTTGTACCCCCGTGCCTCGGAAAGCACGTTAAGCCGTTGGTTCTGCGCCCAATCCCTCACTGGTCGTCTCAGAGTAGTGTCCCATCGGAATATGAGGGTAAGGGAATAGAGAGTGCACTTGTGTTTGCGCACACACCTGAGCACTATAATATATCCTGCGTACGTGGCTGATCGTTGAGATTGGCCGCCGTAGCCGTAATCGGTTGGAGGATATTGTATTAACTTCTTGAGCATTAAGCTTACATTTCACGTATACCAATGTAGCTAAGAGTCTACCAATGACCATTCAAGGAATTAACTAAACGTATTATTGGTTGATTTCTATTAGAGCGCCGGAAACCCGGAAAAGGCTGAAAAGGAAGCGGGGCTATTTACGAGTACCGTTAAAAATACCAATTCTACTACTACCGGAGCTGATTTCAACAATCAACCACGAACGCAAGATATATTTTGTGCACAAATGTGTGTATTAAGGTGACGGGCAGGGCACACTAGCGACGCCAAATGGATTTTAATTTTTAGCCACTAAACCGGATCTATTTTAAACAGTTTTGGGGTTACAACCTCTAGGCAAATACTTATACTATTTATTAAATAACCATGCACCAATGTTGGGTCCAACGCGTAGGCGTAAAATTGATTCACGCAAAAAGCTGGCCGCTTTTAGCGTGAATAAATTTTTCGCGTACAAAAACGGACCCAACATTAAAATTTTGTGCATGGTTATTTAATAAATAGGATAAGTGTTTGCCGAAAGATTGTAACCCCGAAATTGTGTAAAGTATATCCGGTTTAGTAGCTAACAATTAAAATGGATTGGCGTCGCTAGTGTGCCTTACCCGTCACCTTAACCCAAGTGCACTCTCTATTCCTTTACCCTGCTTAAATATTCCGATGGCACGTTGGTTGACGTTGGTCTCTCTCCGCCCGGTTTGATGTGCTTTCCGAAGCGTGGGGGTACAAGACCACCTACTTTAGACTATGGGATGAAATAAAGAATTTTTGTTAAAACCCAGGCACAATCTTCGGTCGGACTCGGAAATCGAATCCTGGACCCCAAGCGCAGCTGTCGCTTTAAAGTGTGACCCACTTGCCACTATGCCACCCAGCCAGCCAGTAGTGCCATTACCCTTCATATAACTTAAAACAACAATTAACTTGTCTCAACAATGTATAATGGGGTAATTTACCATGCTCCCCATGCAATTAGGGGTAAATTCCCTTACTCACAACAGATCATAAGTAGTTAGAGATACGTCATTAAGGGTATAATATTGAATATAATTGGCATATGAAATTATGTACCCAAAACTTGCCATGTAGTAGATTAATACCTTGGTTGATATATATCTAATTCGTAGGTATATATATTAGGTGTGTTTAATGTACCTGAAAAAAATATTTAAGAGTATGAAACATTGAAAAACATTCGATCATTATTCCATCCAGATCATCTTGAAGGATGGCAGTCTACTATTGTTATACTTGTTTCACTGCCTCGGTGGCGCAGTGGTTAGTAAGTCGCACTTTAAAGCGACAGCTGCACAAGAGGTCCCGGGTTCAATCCCCGAGTCGGGTCAAAATTTTTTACCTAAGATTTCGTCAGGAAAATCTTAGTGTCAGTCCGGAGTCTGGAAGTTGGCGGTACTGAAGCACGTCAAGTCGTTGGTCCTGCGCCCATTCCCTCTCTGGCCATGTCGTGCGGATGTCCCATCGGAATATGAGGGTAAGGGAATAGAGAGTGCTCTTGTGTTTGCGCACACACTTGAGCACTATAAGTGAGTGAGTTGTGGAACAGTTTGGCTGCAGCAGTATTTTTGCATACATATGGAAGAGAGTATTCCTTTTTACAAAGCTGACAACGCGTCAGCCACCTCTCTGATATCGCAGATGTTCATGGGCGGCTGTGATTGGTTACCATTAGGTGACCCGCTTGCTCATTTGTCATCTCTAGCATAAAATCATAAAACAATAATATGAATATTAGTACTGTAATAGTGGCCCCGCTCACTTCGTTTCTGGACTAAATTTTCGTATCGAAAGTCAAAACATTTCAAAAGTTGATTGATAAAAATAAAATGTCGTATTAGCACCCACTGTGCTAATATTTTCAAATAAAATGTAAGCCTTGGTCACCTAAACGGTAAATAAGGAAACGATTGATACCTCATTTATCAAAATCGGCTGGGTAGTTTAGGCAGAATCTTGGAACATACTTATATACATAGACTGCTAAAATCATAACCATTTGGCTTGGCCGTAGTCGAGTAAAAAGTTCATCAAGTCTTTTCTACTCATACATGTAGTTAGTGAACTTCAAAGCAAACGCACCATTGCAAAATCCGTCATTTCCAGTAGAGTAATTATTTGCGAGATAGAAGTTCCATACTTCAATGGAATAAGTAGTTTCCTTTAGCTCTTTGTACTGTCAGCTTGTTACACGTGTACACGATAAGTTATTTCCTCTCTGCGTATTGCTTTATTACATACGTAAATTAGTTATAGAACTTATGTACCATCTTGTTTGAATATCATTAGAATTGAGAGAACAGTTCTGTCTTCTAATTATAACTCGTGTAATTTAGTATTAGACTTGTGCGAGAACCGTACAATAAAAAAAAATACAACTGTGTGAATGACGTGATTTCGTTCTAGCTGATTTTGGCTAAAGCGATCGCTCATGGGTTCTCCTCTGCCGTGTAGGGTAGTGGTTGGTACGGGGACTACAGTGCGGCGGCCTTGTCGTGTGGCCCTTTCGGTAGTATTTTTGCTCTGTTTAGAGCTGCTACCGAATGGGTCCTGGCGTTTGGTGGACCGTGAGAGAGGCCCTGGGTCCGTTGGAGCGGAGTGTGGAGAGAGTCCTTACTGGCGAGCATCTTTCGACCTGAGCGGAGACTTAAAAAGATTCGCCCTATAGCCCGTGTTCCCGCTCTGAGAGTTTCTCCCGGGCGAGGGATAGAAACTGTCGGAGAGAGTTTATTGGGTATGCCCCCACTACCCGGCTGACTGCCAGCGGCCGGGTGTGCATAAGGCGGCGCCGACGTTGGCTCCTTACGAGCCGGCGGCATTCTCTCTGCGTTACCAAAAAAAAGGTAGTGGTTGGTACCTTCCGCGAAGGCGGCGGCTCAAAGTGTGGTAAAATAAAAAAATGTTACAGTTGGATTAAGTTTCACTCATTTCGCTAGCATCTAGCGTGCAAATTAATAACTAATTAGATTTCTATTTCTATTACGATTAAATAATTAGGATATTTACGAGTAAATGCACTTTTTACTATACAGGTCCGTCCTTATCGCGTCTAGCATGCGTCTGTTAGGGTATTTATTTTTGCACTGATATGTCTGTTTTCGCGTTTTAATTAGATTTAGATAAATTCTGACATAGACGCTCATGTCATATATAATATATGACATGAGCGTCTTTGTCAGCTGTCGGTTAATAGGCATTTCTAATTGCTTGAATAGCGGTCTACAGTGTTGGACATCATCTCGTAATAATTGTAAGGGATATCCGCATTACAGGGTGTACCTATATGAAAATATTTACATCCCTTTTACCACGTGTTCTATCATCCATTCTGAACAACATTCATTGTTCTATGATTTCTATGACAAAACAATTTTACTTTTCATACAAAGTCGGCCACGTGACTTGAATATTTTGTATGGGGAGTCGAAAAAATTTCAATGAATTTCTTATAGTCATAGAATAAATGTTGTTCAAAATGGTCGGTAGATCACGTGGTTAAAGGTATGTAAATTTTCGCAAATAAACCCTGTATAGGATAGTTACAACTCTGATAAAACTGCTGGTTGCGTTCAAATAGTAGAAGAGACAGATCACCTGTTCGCTGGCTGATTTAATGAAATCCATAAATACCAAGTTTTTTTTATATTTGGCAGACGAGACATAAGCGATTGCAAACGGCCACGGATACTCAGATACAAGTGCGCTGGCTTTCAAACTCCTCTTTCCTCTCACTCAGCCAAAACACAACGCAAGTAGAGCATCACACCGGTTTTCTGTGAGGTCATGGTAACACTCCGGACGAGCCGGCTGGTGGTTCTATAACAGACAAGCTGTTAAAATAATAAAACAATCTGTAGCTTTCTGCCACAAAGTCGACTATCCTATGGTCTGCAGGAGGGCAGGGGGCGATGTATACTTGATCAATCAAAAAACTTATCTTTGGAGCTCGCGCAGTCGCACGGATCTACGATATGTGACGGCGATGGTCGGATGTCGACCGCGAACAATGGGTGGGTCGACTTTGTGGCGGTAGTATCAGCCTATAAACTGTCCCGCTGCAGGGCAAAGGCCTCCATCATAGAAATCAAGTTATCGCTACTACGATGGGATTAGGCTTAATCACCACGCTTGCCAAATGCGGATTGGTGATCACAAACCCGAGCTATGTTCGAAAAATTTGAAACATACTTTTCGCTCGACCCGGGAATCGAACCCAGGACCCCGAGATCACGGCCCGGTACTTAACCCACTAGACCACCAGGGCGTCGGTTGTGGCGGTAGAACTATAGTAATATTCAGATCCAAACATTCTGCTTTCGGTCTAGCGTAATTCCAACTATCGAATGTATACACCACACTTTAACTGCGATCCACGGTGTACAATTACGCTTTAATCTCCATTGTTCCACAACGCATGCCCCATATATTCCATGTCCTTATTCTGTATTGAGGTCATACAGTTAATTTGTTGTGAACGTTTGAAATTTGAATTCGCAATGCTATGGCTGCCGCGCTATCGCTATTCTCCAGGCACAATAATAATGTCGTAATGCCGGACTTGCATTTCCGATGCACTCAAATATATGGCCAGTGTTATCTGGATATACGGGTATTGTCAGAATATTATATCCAAGAATGAGCTATAATATTATGCATTCTAGGTAAATATAATTATAGTGCTAGTATATGTCCCACAGCTGGGCAAAGGCCTCCCCTAAATGCCGCCATTGCACTCTATTTGCAGCTGTAATTTGCTAATTGTTGGAGAAGGGGTGATGCAAAGTATCTGAGAGGTTGTAACCCCGAAATTGTTTAAAATAGATCCGGTTTAGTAGCTAACAATTAAAAACGAGTGGCCGTGTGGTCCCCGGCAGAGTAGAATAGGCCACCCTCACTCTTACCGAGGTATCGTAAAAGGCGACTAAGGTAAAGCTGTTGGCATGATCATCAGCACCCAGAGAAGGAAAACTCTGCATTTATATCAAAACCCTCGCCAACCCGTCTGCCAAGCGTGGTGAGTATGGCAATTACCCCTCATGTCATTGCGAGAGGCCCGTGCCCCAGCAGTGGGGACTTAAATGGGCTGATGATGATGAAAGTATCTGATATTGCATGATCAATCATCCTCACTTACCATCAGGTGAGATTGTGAAACGGCTGTCGGCTGAAAATCAGTGATTTCGCCTCGTGAGAACATCCTCACACTGAGCCTTGACCCACTGATTGCTGCAGCAGACACCCATTAGTTTGTAACTACCTACATAATATAAGATACACATACTTAATCCAATTTAATCCAGCTTGTGAACTGTTGTTTGATCTTTGATAGTTTTAATTTGCTTAATTCTATTTTGTGTTGCATTAGACTGTATGACTTGGTATGAGGTACCATTGTATAAAATGTTGGCGATTAAGGTGACAGGTAGGGCACACTTGCGACGTCAATCGATTTTATTTTTTAGCTACTATACCGGATCTATTTTAAACAATTTCGATTTACAACCTCTCGCTAAACACTTATACTATTTATAAATAACCATGCACAAATGTTGGGTCCGTTTTTGTACGCAAAAAATTGATTCACGCTAAAAGTGGCCGCTTTTGGCGGTAATCAATTTTTCGCGTACGCGTTGGACCCAACATTTGTGTATGGTTATTTAATATTATAAGTGTATTTTGTATAATAAGTGTTTGCCAAGAGGTTGCAACCCCGAAATTGTTTAAAATAGATCCGGTTTAGTAGCTAACAATTTAAATCGATTGGTGTCGCTAGGGATCGCTTAGGGCTACCCGTCGCCTTAAAAAGAGTATCTGGCGAGTTTCTTGCCGGACCTTCTCGATTTCATCAAGCCCACCATCAAGTCCCACCCGAAGACTGTCAAAAAAATTTTAACTGCATTATTTACTTAAGAAAATGAAAAATGAAAAATGAAAAAAAATGAAAAAAATCTTTATTCAGTAGCAATTTTAGTTTTGACAATTATCCGAGTTTGGATTTTCCTTTTAAGTATTTTAAAAACTTGTGCCAGGAAAATCCGCTCTCTTACAGCTTGAAGGGGTTATGTAAATTAAATTAAAGTGTTATGACTTATAACTATAGGTAATTATAAATTTATAAATAACATAAATAACTTTATAAATAATAAATAACAGAGTCACATACGATTTTCGTCCATTCTCGCTCGTGTGTGTGTTTGTGTGTGTGTGTGTGTGTGTGTGTGTGTGTGTGTGGTGTGTGTGTGTGTGTGTGTGTGTGTGTGTGTGTGTGTGTGTGTGTGTGTGTGTGTGTGTGTGTGTGTGTGTGTGTGCGTGCGTGCGTGTGCATGTGTGTATGTGTGTATATATGTGTGTGTATATGTGTTGTAAAATGTCAGATGACGGTACATAATAGTACCTAAACTTATGTACTCACTATAAAACTTTCCGTTGCCTCATAGTTAAGAGTCTTTGCCCAATCAATCACTTTTCTTTTGCATTCAAAGTCTGTCATTGTGTATATTTTAAGAATTTTATTGATTTGATTATACAGGTGAGTGGAATGATTGGAATATTGTCTTTTTGCAAAATAGGTATTGCATTTACATGCCCTAAAAACAATGTCCTTTCTCCTTTTAGTTAGTATATTGCTTTCTATTGGGGTCGATTTATGTTTTTTGAGTACAGTGTGTAAAATATACAGTTGTCGCACAGTAAGAAGGTTCGCTAAATAGTAGAGGGTTTCTGTTGGGAATCTTAATTTTTTGAAAAACATGACCTTTAAAAGTATTCTTTGAGCACGTTCCGCCTCTAAGAACTTAACTTTAGATGCACCACCCCATACTGGGATGCAGTAGATTATGACAGATTGTGCCAAAGCGACGTAGATTCTTTTAAGGAGTTCCTCGGGGGCAGAATATCTCAGTGTTTTAAAGATCCAGACCATTTTCCTAATTCTGCTTGCTACTAGATCAATTTGAGCGTGCCAGGAAAGTCTTTCATCAATCATGACCCCCAAATATCTCACTTTGTCTACCTTACCTATGACAGAACAATCGCTATTTATGTTGTGCGCGTTGTTGCAGTGATGTATGTGTATGAGAAAATCAGGAGGTGGCTGAGTTCTACTGTTAATAGTGAAACACATAAAGTTCGTTTTCGATACGTTCAGAGTGAGCAGATTTCGTCTCAGCCATATAGCGGTGCTAGCAAGTGCAGTTTCTGCGTCCTTTTTTATTGAGTCCCATGAGTTTCCCGTGACTACCAAGGCAGTGTCGTCGGCGTAGGCAAAAACTTTGGTGTTTTTGAACTTAGTATTACATAGTTCATTGATGTAGACCAGAAATGATGTTGGCCCAAGTACAGAACCCTGCGGCACCCCAAATGTCAGGTCAACATCCTCACTCACAAAGTGCCCCACTCGGACTCTTTGTTTCCTCTCATTAAGGTAGCTCTTAAAAAGATTCAGTGGTAGCCCTCTTACCCCGATATTCTCTAATTTTTCTATAAGAATGGGAACAGAGACCGTGTCAAATGCCTTTTTTAGGTCTAAGTATATCGTAAGACATTTACCTCCTTTGTCCAAATGTTGTGTAATTAACGAAGTCATAGCCATTACAGCGTCCTGGGTAGATTTACCAGCCTGAAAGCCATATTGCGAGTCTGATAGGATATTGTACTTGTGAAGGAATTGTGTAAATCTATTGTTAATGAGCTTTTCTAATATTTTGGACAAAGAAGGCAACACCGAGATTGGTCTATAATTATTGACATCCTCCCTGCTCCCACTCTTGTGAATTGGGGTGACTATGGCTCTCTTCAGTATAGTTGGGAAGATACCTTTTTTAAAACAAATATTTACCAGGTGAGAGATAACCGGAATCAAATCGTGCCTTGCCAGTTTAAGAAAACTCATGGGTATCCGGTCCCATCCGGGAGCGCTATCGGAGTTTAAGTTCATAAGAACTGTATGTACCTCTTGTGGATCAGTGTCAAGTAAGACAAATGATGTCGACAAGGACTGATTCATAGCACGAGATTGCTCATCTGAAGAGGTCAACGGTCTGATATCCGAAGCAAGATTACCTCCTATGGTAGCGAAAAAATTATTGACATAATTAACAGAATTTTTTTGAGTGGATTTAGTATTTAAGAGTTTGTCATTATTAGATTTAGTTTTGTTCATGTGTGTGATATTTTTAATGTTTTTCCACAGACACTTCGAGTTTTTAGTTGAGTTTTCCAGTATTTTGCGTTCATAATTGCGTTTTAGTTTCTGTAGTAAGTTTGTGCAGAAATTTCTGTAGCGCTTATAGGTTATGCTAAGTATTTTATCATAAGGATTAGAACGCAGTTTGTCCAAACGGGTATCCAATCCTTACTATACAGGCATACCTATGTGTGCGTGCGATATTGTCAAATACAGTCCACTGGTTTTATTTTTAGTTCACAATAAAATTCAAAGCAAACAACACGTCTTTTGCTCCTAAACAACAACCACAAGCGAATATACACCTTATTGGCCGGAACATATGGTCCATAACCGAGCCGGATTACGCTGGCTACCTGGAGTGCGGAACGGCCGAGCGCGTCCCGAGAACAAAAGAAGGCTCGCATTCCTAAGCGATAAGAAGAATATTTACGTTGAAAAACTTGTGGCAAATTATAAGTGAGTGATTCGGTTTAGAACAAATGCACGGTACATAAACGAGTAGTGAAATTAATTGTGGTAGTGAACTCAAGGTGAAATTACAATGGAGGAACTTATGATTTATCAAAATAACTTACTGGAAAACTTAAAAAATGCAGAGAAAAACTACAAAAAGACACCAAAAGATAGAATAAAAGGGCCGTACCTAGAAACCAGGTTGGAGTTATTGGAACAACTGTGGAAAGACTTCAAAGAGGGTCACAAAAGTATAACATTTCAACTTTCGAAAATTCAAGATAAGGATGATTCCTACTTCGAAGATAATGTTTATGAGACGTTTGAGGAGCTGTATATACAATACAAATCGAGTTTGAAGGAAGCCTTGCAACCATTTCTGGAGGTACCCAAACATCAACACTCCTGTTCGCAATCACATGAATCTACACCCGTTGACGAAGCGAAGAATACATTGTATTACAATAAAGTCAAACTACCTACCATACAAATACCTAAGTTCAGCGGTAAATACGAGGAATGGCAAACTTTCTACGACTTATTCTGTTCTCTCATACACAATAACGAGACTTTGTCACCAGTACAGAAACTACATTATCTCAAGACTAACTTAACCGGAGAACCAGAGGTATTAATACGAAACCTTTCTACAACCGATGCTAATTACAACGAAGCGTGGGATCAGCTGGTGAAGAGATACAATAACAAGAGGTATAATTGCAACGCCATTTTGAAGATTTTGTTTGGACAAAAGCCTGTACAGTCGGAGTCAGCAAATTCAATTAAACATTTAGTAGACACAACTTCAACGAGTTTGAATTCTCTAAAAAATATGGGCATTAAAACAGACACTTGGGATGTAATTATAAATTACTTAGTCGTGTCTAAATTGGATTCCGAATCTATTAAAAAGTGGGAACAACAGCTATGCACGAGTAACAACGGATTACCAACTTGGTCAGAACTGAGGGAATTCTTAGAAGCAAGATTCCGAGCCTTAGAGATGATAGATAGCCACAAACCAAGAGTGGTGCAACCTAAACCCATAGCAAAACCAAAAACATTCCATTCAAACATACAGAAAGATACCAATAAAAGGCACGAAGTGAAGTGTGCGTTATGCAGTGGAGAACATTACGTTTACAGTTGTAAGAAATTTTGCGATATGACTACAAGGGAAAGACAGGATTTTGTGCAGCAAAATAGACTGTGCTTCAACTGTTTGGCGCCAGCACACTCCGTGTTTCGATGTCGGCAGGCAACGTGTTGCAAGAGGTGCGGGCGGCGGCATCATTCCCTCCTGCACTTCGAGAGAGAGGTACCCCCAGAGAAACCGACAACCGACGAGGTCGAGCCATCGTCTTCAGGTATAGTGAGCGAACCACCTAAAGGTAAGCCAAATCTTTCGTCGAGAGATACACATATTGTAACCAATTTTTCTAAAGAAAGTGTACAAACAAACTGTGTTTTACTAGCTACTGCTCAGGTACTAGTAGAGAGTAAAAATAATCGTAAACATATTTTGAGAGCGTTGTTGGACCCTGGGTCCCAAGCGTCATTTGTGACGGAGGAGACGGTTCAGTTACTTAATCTTACTCGAGCTTCAGTAAGTGGCTGGGTGTCAGGCGTGGGAGAAGGGCATACGAGAATCAAACACATGGTTTCACTCACTGTGAGATCACGCCATAATCCCCAGGTATTTGTGCATGTAAATGCGTATGTATTGCGTTCATTAACAACACTGCTACCCACCACGAATCTTACCACTCCAGTGTGGTCGAAAATAGCAGACTTAGATTTAGCTGATCCGGAATTTACAACACCAGGCAGAATAGACATTCTGCTTGGAGCTGAGGTATATAGCGACGTTTTACTCGACGGCGTTATCAAGCATCCTGAGGGTAAGTTATTAGCTCAAAACACAACTTTAGGTTGGGTTCTATCAGGAAAGCTTTCAAAGGAGTCTACCTCAGCATATAGGCATATTACGAGCTTACATATACAACACAAGGAGGATGAGTTACTTAAACTATTTTGGGAGTTAGAAAATGAACCTAATACTATATTTAAAAAACTAACGAAAGAGGAAGAATGGTGTGAACAGTTTTACGCCGATACCACAGTAAGAAACGAAGAAGGGAGGTATGTTGTGCGATTGCCTTTTAAAACACAACCCCCAGAATGTCAAAAGGGTAAATCGAAAGAGATAGCTAGTAAACGATTCCAGTACTTAGAGAAAAGGTTGTCACGTAATCCAACACTCTGTAAAGAATATCATAAGGTGATGGACGAATACATACAAATGAAACATTTGGTTCCGGTGGATAAAACTGACATAGACAACCCTCAAGCAGTTTATCTCCCGCATCACGCTGTCTTGAGAGAGGACAAAGACACATCGAAGCTTCGAATTGTATTTGACGCCTCATGCAAAGGTGTAAACAATGTCTCTCTTAATGACGATCTCGTCGTGGGGCCTAAATTACAGCAGGACCTACGTCACATTCTGATGAGGTGGAGAGCCCACAAAATTTGCATTACAGCAGACATCATCAAAATGTATAGGATGGTATGTGTGGCAGACGAAGATACTGAATATCAACGCATTTTATGGAGACCTACACAAGACGAACCGGTTCAACATTTCAAACTTGTTAGGTTAACTTTTGGAACCGCATGCGCGCCGTACCTCGCCGTTAAATCTTTACAGAGACTAGCAGATGACGAAAAAGCAGCTTGCCCGATTGCAGCGAACATAGTGAAGGATGATTATTACATAGACGATTTAATGACAGGTTGCGAAACCGAAGAGGATGCCGTAATTATTTACAATGAAATGAACAAACTTATGAATTTGGGGGGGTTTGAGCTTCAAAAATGGAGCAGCAATAATGAAAGTTTGGTAAAATACATTGGCGAAAACAAACGAGATAACCACGACCTGCCTCTTAAACTTAATAGTGTAGTCAAAGTGTTAGGAGTAATCTGGAATCGTGTGTCTGACAACTTTGAATATACGATAAATATAACAGAACCTCCAGAGACGATTACTAAGCGATTGATTTTATCTGAAGTTGCAAAATTATATGACCCGTTAGGGTGGATTGCTCCTATTGTGGTAGTGGCAAAAATGATTATACAGAGGTTGTGGAGCTCAGGACTTGAATGGGACGATACCGTTAATGGAGAGTTGCTTGCAGATTGGTTGGATTATAGAGATAATTTGAATCATATAAAACAGGTTTGCGTACCAAGGTGGCTGCATTGTTCTTCCAATGATAATATTGAATTACACGTCTTTGCCGACGCCTCGCAAAGGGCATATGGGGCAGTGGTGTACACGCGTGTCGTTGACGGTGATAATGTTTACGTTAATATCATCTCAGCTAAAACTAAAGTTGCACCCATTGCTAAACAACTATCCATACCAAGACTGGAGCTGTGTGGGGCTACTTTAGCGGCAAGGTTAATTTCGGAGATATCCCAAGTGATGAACATACCAAAAGCCAATCTACACGCGTGGACGGACTCGACCATTGTGCTGGCCTGGTTAAAAGGGGGGCCAAGTCGGTGGAGCACATTTGTGAGTAACAGAGTCTCAGACATACTCACTATTCTAGATTATGATCAGTGGGGGCATGTTGCTACCGACTTAAACCCGGCAGATTGCGCCTCCAGAGGTTTACAAGCTCCGGACTTGATAGAACATTCGTTGTGGTGGCGTGGACCACCGTGGCTGTCCCAGCCACATCTATGTGTTAGTGTACCTGACATAGATGAAACACAAGAAGAGGAAAAATTGACTTCCTTAACTACTTCTTTGACCACGGAAGATGGGTTAATTTGGACAAAATTTTCGGATTTGGAAAGAATGTTACGAATCATGTCATACTGCAAAAGGTTTTTAAATTTGAAAATAAGCAAAGAAGAACGTCCACTTCATACAAAATTTGTGTCGAAAAAGGAAATAGGGGATATTTTGGAAACGTGTATTAAGCAGGTTCAGAGTATAGAATTTAAAGAAGAAATAAAATTGTTAAAATCCCAAGGCTGTGTACACAAAAAGAGCAAGCTCCGCTCTCTGTATCCTATTCTTGACGAGAAAGGGATACTCAGAGTAGGCGGACGCATACAACATGCAAATGTCATGTACGAGACACAGCATCCCATAATTTTACCTGGTAAAAGTCATCTTAGCAGGATAATAATTTTGGATGCTCACTCCAAAACAATGCACGGTGGGCCACAAATAATGCTTTGTTATTTACGGTCAAAATACTGGATTTTAAATGCTAAGGATCAAGCAAAGAAATGTTTTCGCGAATGTGTCACTTGTATCAGATATTCTACAAAAAAGGGTAACCAATTAATGGGTCAGTTGCCAAAAGTTAGAGTGAAACCTGATAGAGCCTTCAGGTCAGCTGGAGTTGATTATGCTGGTCCCATTAATATACGATTTTCTCCAGGTAGAGGGGCAAAGGCGTACAAAGGTTACATTTGTTTATTCGTCTGCATGGTCACCCGAGCTTTGCATCTAGAAGCTGTGACTGACATGACTGCTAAGGGGTTCATCGCAGCGTTCAGGAGATTCACGTCAAGGAGAGGTCATTGTTACGATATATACAGTGACAATGGCACAACATTTGTCGGCGCGAATAAACAAATGAAGGAAATGTTTGACACTGCTAAATCAAGCTTTTCAGAGGAAGTAGCCGAGCTGTTGATATTGGAGCGTACTGCTTGGCACTTTATACCTCCCCATGCTCCTAACTTTGGAGGTTTATGGGAGGCCGGGGTGCGTAGCGCCAAAACACATCTAAAGAAGGTAATAGGGGACAGCACTCTAACTTACGAAGAGTTATCTACGGTACTAGCTCAAGTAGAAGCGTGCTTAAACTCGCGGCCTCTAACTGTGCTGAGTGATGATCCTGACGATCCTCTCCCGCTGACACCAGGCCATTTTTTAATCGGTGAACCTCTCTTAAACCTTGCTGACGAAAATTACACTAACTTTAACGTAACTTACCCTGAGCGGTGGCGATTAGTACAAAAAATGGTCAATGATTTCTGGAACAGATGGCATAAAGAATATCTGGTCAATTTAAATCAACGCTACAAATGGAATAAAAAACAATCTGAGCCAGAAATCAATGACATAGTAATCTTAAAGGAAGATAATATTCCACCTTGTAGGTGGATGTTAGGCAAAGTAATAGAAAAATACGCGGGTCGTGATGATATTACTCGCGTTATATCAGTCAAATGTAAAAATGGTGTATTTAAAAGACCTACTAGTAAAATATGTGTGTTATTAAAACCAAATTGATATCTGTACATCTACATTTCAAACTTACCTAAACATTTATAATTACATAGCTACTTTAATAATATTAAATAATATAAGGTGTTTAAGTACTTAGAAACGAATGTTAATAGATTTAGTTAATTTAAGGTGTGCAATTAACGTTACCTTTTACTTTGTGTGCTGACTTACTTTAAAACCTTAACCTACCTGTGTCCATGTAATCCTTTTAATTATGCAAAACGCTAAGAAGAAACACCTGACAGGTACAGCGGCATGTTACTCAAGCACACATAAGTGTTTGTTAATTTGTAATAGGATTAGTATTGTAATAATAGATTAGTACCACTACTGTGCCTATGTGTAACCTTTAAGATATACTACATGAGTAGGTATACAATTTGTTAAGAGTTTGAGTCTTTTATGTTGTTATTGCATTAAGAAAATTTCATGATAGTTTCTATAAAGTTTATATTTAAGTTAACCATGATACTGTATGGTGGGCGGCTAGATACCCTTTCACAGATAAGCTATCAGACCTCGTGAGCCTTTCAAGCCTTTGTTTAGTTTTATTAAAGAACTATGTTCTTTGGTGGGCGGTATGTCCAAACGGGTATCCAATCCTTACTATACAGGCATACCTATGTGTGCGTGCGATATTGTCAAATACAGTCCACTGGTTTTATTTTTAGTTCACAATAAAATTCAAAGCAAACAACACGTCTTTTGCTCCTAAACAACAACCACAAGCGAATATACACCTTATTGGCCGGAACACAGTTCTTGCTGCATCTTGTTCCTATTATTAATGCACCTCAATGCTCCTTGTGTTATCCACGGCTTAATGATTCTTTGCTGTTTTGGAATACGTTTTTCGTATGTATTTTCCTTAAGGGAATCGGTAATATAGGATACAAGATCCTCAGACAAAGTGTCTGGGTCATCACAGAGAAGTAAGTTAGCCAGATTTTTAGATTGCAGACTAGTGATTGCTTTGTCGTAATCAGTAACAGTTTTTATTTTTTGTTCTTTTAATTTAATGTTTACATTACTTAGATGTAGAAATGTCATGAGATGATCCGTTATAGAAGTTTTTAGCACAGCAACACGGGCACGCATCTTTCTTTTGTCCAATTTCACCATTATGTGATCCAAGCAACTATCTTCTCGTGTAGGAAGGCAATGACCCTGCATAATACCGTGGGCACTTAATGTGTTAAGATAGTCCAAGCGGTTCTTTTTCGTGTAATTTTGTTCATTTTGATTATAAATTAAATTAATATTAATGTCGCCTACTATTATTATACACTGTGATTTGATTAGTTCAAGATAGGAATTCAGAGAACTAATGAATCTGTCCGCACTTGTGTTTGAGGGTGATCTGTATATAGCCAAGATAGTGTAGTTTGTAGTTTCTATTTGAAGACATGATGCATCATCAATAATGATTTCCTTCACGTTGGTCAACAAATCATCCCTTATATAAGCAATAACACCATCATTTTGATTATGATATCGGGTACTAAAATATGTGACATAGTTGGTTAGACTAGGTATTGGTTTGTTTTCGTTGACCCAGCATTCAGTTAGTATTACTAGATCAGGTTTAAAATTTAGCTGGGCGAGTGAGACAAGCATGTCATTAAAGTTACGGTAAATACTTCTAATATTCTGTGATATCATAGTCAAGTCGTTATTGCCAAAATTAAGAATAACTGGCATAAATTGCTATACCCCAAAAATTAAGCAGTTTCATCTTAACTGGTGATAAAAATATTTGTAACAATATTTCCACTGGATATTTAAGACTAATGACTAATGTAATTAAAGAAAAAGCAAAAGCCCATCGTAACTGGAAGCGTCATAAGAACCCCAATGACTATGCTCAATTTTGTGAGCTTAGACAAAGACAAAAGAGACTTCAAACCGAGTGCTATCAGTCGTACATCATTTTCTCCCAGCAAAAGATTAAGTCTCAACCAAAGTTCTTTTGGTCATATGTAAAGTCCAGGAAGAAAATAGATTCAAGTTATCCACAAAACATGACATATAATGACACATCATTAAATACACCATCAGACATCTGCTCAGCGTTCAATAACTTCTTTGACAAAAATTTCAACAAACCGGCTGATAGGTACTCTTTTGACTTTTTAGATAATAATGGTAGATTTAATATAATACATAATATAAAAGTGGACGGTGAATTTATTTACAAATTAATTTTAAATCTTGATACTGCGAAGGGAGCTGGATGTGATGGGATTCCTCCAATATTTTTTGTCAGGTGTGCTAAATCCTTATCGGGGCCTGTAGCAATGATATTTAACAAATGTCTTCACGATGGATATTTTCCTAATATCTGGAAAAAGGCTCATATTGTACCTATACATAAAAAAGGATCTAAAACATGTGTAGAGAATTATCGTCCAATATCGATACTTAACGTGTTAAGTAAGTTGTTCGAAAGAGTCGTTCATACATTTATATACCCTGTTCTATCTGTTTCAATTCCGGAGGAACAGCACGGATTCATCAAGGAGCGTTCAACGACAACAAATCTAGCTGTGTTTGTTGATCACGTTCTTACTAATATGGACGGTGGGTCTCAGGTTGATGTGATCTACACTGACTTCGAAAAAGCTTTCGACCGTGTGGATCACATCATTCTCTTGCGTAAGCTCTATGAACTCGGTATCCGTGGTAGCCTGCTTAGATGGATGGAGTCTTACGTGCGTAACAGAAGTCAGGCTGTGGTTATTGGGGGTTTTTGTTCTAACTTCATCGAGCTTCCTTCCGGAGTCCCACAGGGGTCTATTCTTGGACCCTTGCTTTACGCATCCTACTTGTATGATGTGGGTAATTGTTTCAAGCGGGCTGGGTATCTCATGTACGCTGATGATACAAAAGTGTACATGAGAATCAGAAACGAAGCAGATTGCTCCATACTCCAAGCAGATTTGAACCGATTGGGTAAATATTACGCGGAAAACCGAATCAATATAAATGTAAATAAGTGCTCTTATATTTCTTTTACTCGGAAAAAGCAGCCAGTAAGTTATGAATATTCGATAAATAACAGTAAACTTAAAAAAACAACTTCTGTTAGGGACCTTGGAGTTCAGATTGACAGCAAATTAACCTTCTCTGAACATATCGAAATTATAACTAACAAAGCTTATAAAAGCCTGGGATTTATATTGAGGGTCAGTCGGCCATTCTCCGATTTAAGCTGCCTAAAAGTTTTGTATTGCGCCTACGTGAGGAGTGTTCTTGAATACTGCAGCACAATTTGGAGCCCTCAGTATCTTACGCACATCCAAAGCTTGGAAAGGCTGCAGATGAAATTTATAAAGCATCTGAACTTTCGGAAATTTTATTCCAATGCAGATTACAAGATATCGTGTCATCATCATAATTTGCTAAGTCTAGAGAAACGGCGAATTTCAGCCGATATGTCTTTCTTACACGGCATATGTGCAGGTTATATAGATTGTTCTGAATTGTCAACTAAATTGCTAAGATTCTGTGCACCTATCAAACGGACGAGACAAACTAAGTTATTCGCTGTCTCACATGCAGCAACTAATTACGCCCAGAATTCCATAATTAACCGCATTCATAGAACTTTTAATAATAAATTCAATGATATTGACATTTTTAACTCTTCAAAAGGTATTTTTAAAAAAGATATCTTTGAAGCTCTAAAAGAGAATGAACATGTAAAAACCACCTAGGTAGGTAGGCAACATAAATTTCCAGGTTAGGGTTATGAGCAGTATATCATACACACACACTCTTAAGTACATCTACACACACACACACACACACACACACACACACACACACACACACACACACACACACACACACATACACACACACTTTTAATTTTTAGATTTTTTTTTTTGATTGCCGATAAATAAAATATAACATACAAAATGTAAAACCATTATTGGCTGTAGGTTAAATTTAATTAAGTTCATATAACTTGTAAATAGCACTAAGAGCTGTGGTTTTTGTAATAAAATAAAATAAAATAAAATAAAATATTTGTAGGCACAAACAAATATTGATGAAACTATCGTTGACTCACGGCGAAGCAAAAAGCACTTAAAAAATTCTTCGATATACTGAGCTCTCCGGTAGCTTCGTTGGTAAAGAAGTTCGTGGGTTCGCGTCCCACCCGAAGACTGTCGAAAAATTTTTAGAATAAGAACAAGAATAAAAAGATGTGTTCAGTGCTTATACAGGTTACAAATCATATGAGCAGAATAAAAAAAAAACACTATTCAAACAAATCAAGCACTAAAAGGGCTACCACTCAGCATGATGTCGAGGTGCTCGGAGGAACACCTCGACGCTGGTCTTCCTTGGATACCAGGTGTAATAAATGCCGCCACTGCGCGCACCAACGTCGTAAAGTTTAAGTGCATTGTATTAAATATGTTTTTTTTTTCAAAATGGACAGTAGATTTAAAGGCCTTCGCCTCTACAATGAACTCCTGATAAATAATTATAATTCTATAGATATATTTAATGACAACCTGCCAAGTTTCAAACGGGCAGCAATAAAATAATATCTCCAAAAGTGTATAATTTAGACCAATATAGCCGCACGTTACTTGTAATATTATTAATTGTTATTTCAAGATCTGAGGCTTGCTTTTTTTAAATAGTAGACATTTTTATTTAGTGTCATTGCTTATGATGTCATGATGTGTACACATGATTTTGGGATAATGTCTGGACTAAAAATATTCAATTTGTTAATTTTGAACTATTTTGATGTTATTCTGTTTTGTGTGCCAATAAATAAATAAATAACTGTTATACTCGAGCCAAAGTCGTATTTCATTATGGTGTCATATTTCATTCATTTCATAATGAATGAATGAAATACTCTACCGTATGCCAGGAGTCTTAGCGGGTACTATTACATATTACATACGATTTTAACATAACACACAATGAGAACTGAAGTTAAACCGCAAAAGTCGATAAAACTCCTTTGCAAGTAAAATACATGATAACCTTTTAAAATTCTAGTGCAATACCCGCCATGTGCTTAAAGTAAGACATTAAATGCGCATGAGTGCATGCAATATCCTCTAACGCTCTTTGAGAGTGTAATCCGCCAAAAATATATAGAAAAGCTACAATATCCTGTCTTGTATTTTTGCAGCGATATTTCTCACCTGGGAGATAGGTCGTCCTAGCTCGGAATCGCGTCACTAGATATGAGATTCGTGTGTACCGCCTAAGAAATATATTGGATGTATCCAAATCGACGTCACATAAACGCATAGCGGAAAGAGGACTGGGAATACCGAGATTGCCTTTGGATTTTATTTTGCTGGAATTTATTTTTTAGAACTCTTAATCCCGTCCTTTTTTACGAGAAAGGGATGCAAACGGGCAAGCGAGTCACCTGATGGTAAGTGATCGCTGCCCATGGACATCAGCCACACCAGAGGGAGTAGAGATGCTTCGCCGGCCTTTTAGGAAGGTATAGGCTCGTTTCTTGAAGATCTCTTTGTCGTACCGGTTCGGAAATACAGCTGCGGGAAGTTGATTCTACAATTAGGAGGTACGTGGCAAAAAACACATGTAACACGGTGGTGGACCTCCACCCATCCAGATGGTACGGGTGGAATCTTAGTTTACGGCGTGTAGTATTGTCCTCCACATCTTAGTGTGAAATTCCATTTTTTTTATGTGATAGGTGGTAGACGAGCAGACGAATCTCCTATGGTAAGCGATTGCCGCTGCCCATGGACACCCGCGACAGTGGAGTCACAAGTGCGCAGCCAACCTTTAAACGGTATCCTCACGCAGTGAAACACAGAACAGTGCTGTTTCACGCTGGTTTTATGTATGAGGCCGAGGCCTATGAGGCAGTGGTATCACTCCGGTCGTGCCGGCCCATTCATGCCGAAGCGTGACGCTCCCATGGTCAGAATTATGCATACCTACATAGATTTAATTGGATGACAATCATTATCATCATCATCATCAGCCCATTTAAGTCCCCACTGCTGGGGCACGGGCCTCCCTCAATCACATGATAATTGCCATACTCACCACGCTTGGCAAACGGGTTGGCGAGGGTTTTGATATAAATGCAGAGTTTTCCTTCTCTGGGTGCTGATGATCATGCCAGCAGCTTTACCTTAGTCGCCTTTTACGACACCTCGGTAAGAGTGAGGGTGGCCTATTCTACTCTGCCGGGGACCACACGGCGGCAATCATTATAATTTTAGGTAAATAAAATAAGTAAGGTCAAAAATTACTAACATTTCGTCCACACGTGGATGAAGACAGATAGCTTTCAAAATATTCCTATCATGTAAGTGTAATATGCATTAAGTTTTAGTGCTCATTAAAATCATGTAAACATTATATACAACTTTAATGAGTATTAAAGTCTACATTTTCCTTTGCACGCTGTAATCACATTACTAACATGCGGCAAATATTCGTATGAAACGTTTGTAAATATACTTAGTCGTAGCTCCTGCATACGACGAAAACTATTTAACTTCTACAAAATACGAAAAGAACCTTCTTGAGGTTGCTGTACTCGTATTTAGTCAAATAATGAATGACTATCTTCTTGATTTTTAATTTTAGATTTTTTATGTATTATTATAGGTGGCAGAGTTAGATAGCAGTACTTCTCACCTGCTTCTACCTCTCGGTACCCTCAAAACACGGTTTGATTGTTGTTTTTTAGGGTTCTGTAGCCAAATGGCAAAAAACGTAACCCTTATAAATTCGTCATTTCTGTCCGTCTGTCCGTCCGTCCGTATGTCACAGCCACTTTTCTCCGAAACTATAAGAACTATACAATTGAAACTTGGAAAATGAATGTATTTTGTTAACCACATTACGATTTTTATACAAAAATTGGAAAAAATAAAAAAAATTGGGGGGGTCTCCATACTTGAAACTGAAACTCAAAATTTTTTTTTTCATCAAACCTATACGTGTGGGCTATCTATGGATAGGTCTTTAAAAATGATGAGGTTTTTAACATCATTTTTTTCTAAACACAATACTTTGCGCAAGAGACGTTCCCAAAGTGGTAAATTGTGTGCCCCCCCCCCCCCTCTCTAACTTCTATAATAAATGAATTATAAAACTAAAAAATATATATGATGTACAAAATCATGAAAACTAACAAGGAAAATTGGTTTGGACTAGATCTAGTAAGTAGGTAGTTTTTTTTAATACGTTATAAACCGTAAACCGCAATTTACCTTCCATATATCTTACTTGCTACTGTGGAACCCTTCATGGGCGAGTCCGACTCGCACTTGGCCGGTTTTTTACTTTTTTTATGTGATACTTGGAAGACAAGCCGACGTATCACCTGATGACAAGCGATTGCCGCCGCCCATTTACACCCGCGACACGAGTGGAATCACAAATGCGCTGATGGCAGCAATATGGGGGAAAGGGGGGTTTAAAGGATGGCCTTTAAACCCCCCTTTCCCCCATATTGGGCCTCCAGTACCCTCACTCACGCAGCGAAACACAGCACAGTGCTGCTTCAGGCCGGTTTTATGTGAGGCCGTGGTATCACTCCGGTCGAGCCGGCCAATTGTTTAAGCAAACCATAGCTGTTGGCACTGTTGGTCTAGAACGCCCTGTTGGTATAGTGGTTTAAGTACCGGGCCGTGATCGGGGTCCTGGGCTCGATTCCCGGGTCGAGCAAAAAGTATGTTTTGAATTTTTCGAACATTGCTTGGGTTTGTGATCACCAATCCGCATTAGGCAAACGTGGTGATTAAGCCTAATCCCATCATAGTAGCGATAACCTGATTACTATGATAGAGCCTTTTGCTCTGCAGTGTGACAGTATATAGGCTGATACTTTACTTGAAACCATAGCACTCACCAGAAAACCAACATCTCTTGTTCAGTGGATGGCTTTCTTCCAGATCCAGGCCTTCTTTTCATGGAACCCGTTTTTTGATAAAGCTGCCAGGTTATTTGGACTGTTGAACGACTTTCTTTTAGCCTTTGAACCACAACACTTTGGCTACAGCCCTCTTCAAGCAGCGTAATATTTTGCTGGATACTTTGGACTTTTATTCTGCCATCATCCAGACCACTTAGCATTAAAAACAATTATTTCAAATGTCTATAAAAGCAGCTAATTCAACGAAACCAATTAAAATAGCTTAAAACTTATTGAGCAACAGACACAGAACAGACAACAGCAACACATTTGTTGACTCCCGCTAGAAATTGTACAAAAAATTGGTATTCTTTTTAAAATAAGATCAGTCAAAAATCTGATTTTTAATATACGTTTTTGGCATCACGATACCTTTACGACCGGCCAGTAATATATTAAGAAGACTTAAATCTATTTTTGTACCATATTGTTTTCAGGAAAGAAAAAAATCAAAATCATCCGTTTTTTTTGCAAAAGAGTATGAAACCTTAATATTAACATCATCATCATTACAGCCAATGGACGCCCACTGATGGACAAAGACCTTTCCAATTTTCTTCACACAGATCGATACAGTACATTCGTGGGATTCCTGAGCTTCGGACCACCTTGTCATATTGTATACCACTGGCTAATAGTAACACTAAAAATGACTAGAATGCCCGTGGGAGAGTCACGGCCGGTTTGACCGGAGTGATACGTGACCGTGAGCCTCTCAGAAAACCGACTTGAAGCAGCATCTGTGACGTGTTTCGTCGAGTGATTGAGTTGTCAATTGGGTCAAAGTAAGAGATGTTGTTGTTATTTTATAAAAATATTTCCAGCTTTGTCGACTACCACGAGTAGGTATTCTGCACTTCTATAAAATTAGGTCCACACTAAACACTTCCACAATAAGTGACCCAGATACCGAATTATATAGGCGACATTTCAAAATATGGGGCATTTGATATGAAAATAGATATAGTATGAACTCTTGATCTCATAGTTCTCAATGATGGATGAATCACTCGAACAACAAGTGGTCGATAAATTAGTGGTGTTGATTCCATTGTTTTGATGTTTCGTAACTCATAATTATAATAATAAGCACGGGTAGATAGCGTTACGAATTGTAAATAAAGATAAGGTCGTGTTTTCAAATATCTGTTTTTAAATTTTTCAGCAGCAATTTCTACTATGTATACTCGTATTGACCTAAAGTTTTGAAATGTGGCTTCAGTTGGATGTCCTGGGTTTGCTATGAACAGAACACCGCACAATGTATCTATAAATGTTAACAGAACCGCGTAAAAGGAATTGTTTTCACCACTATACGCAAACATTGACCGTGGGAGAGCCACACCTCGACTGGAGTGATACCACGGCCTAGCAGAAAACCGTAATTGTGCTGTGTTTCGCTGCGTGAATGAGGGTGCCGGAGGCTCAATCCGGGGGAAAGGGGATTTGAAGGTTGGCATCGCACTTGTGACTCCAATGGTGTCGTGGGTGTCCATGGGCGGCGGCAATCGCTTACCATCAGGCGATTCGTCTGCACTTAAAAAAAGTTAGGTCTTGCATAATTGGGGCGTGCGTGTAACTTAAGAAGCCTAGTCCCCCCCCCCCCCCCCCGTCGTCGTCGTCCTATTAACCCCCGACGCTAAAACGACGGGGTGTAATATCAGTCGCTTAGCATCAGGTGATCCGTCTGTCCGTCTGCCACCTATCACATAAAAAGAAAACATGATTGTAAGTGTATAACAGCAGTGCACGGAAGTTGAAAATTAGAAAACATCACAGTATATACCTTGTTATTTTTAAAACCGTCATAAATTTCAATCAATTAATCAATCACCCTATCGCCATCCACTGCTGAACGTAGGCCTCCCCTAAAGAGCGCCAACCAACCCGGTCCTGAGCAGTCTGCACCCATCTCACACCAGCCATCTTTCTTAAGTCGTCAGTCTTTCGTGCCCCTGTCCAACACTCGTTCCCCGACGTGGCGACAACTCCACTCCAGTACGTGTCGACTTCATCGTCCACCACTTCTAAAGAAACCCCACTTCAGCGTGCTGATTCTGCGTGCAATGGCTACAGAATTATGTACCCCAGTGGAAAATAAGCATAAGCAAAATAGGTTTTACTTAGAACCATCGATTTCACCATATTTGAAAAGAACGTTTAAAGATAAATATGTTGAATAATACTTTTCGTCTTTTATTTTACAAATTATTGGAAGAAATGCAACATATTATGTATCTTTAAACGTACTTTTCAAATATGATAAATTATTATGGTTCGAAGTAAAACCACTTATGCTTATTTTCCGCTGATGGAGGTGCGATTTATCCTATTTCTGTTTTTATGTCATTCGTGTTTGTATTTTCTTTAAATTTGCGTTCTGTAGCCAATAAAGAAATCTTTATCTTTTATATCCAATGTCTGGCTAATGTCTATGACTTTGGTTTAGCATGAACATGTCTGTTTGTAATGGTTTGGGTGTTTTATATGTATTATAAGTATGTAATTCAAAAGAAAAGTATTAAAGGTATATATTTGACTGACCGGATGGCGCAATTGGTAGTGACCCTGTCTTTTACGCCTAAGGTCGTAGGTTTGATCCCCACCCTGGACAAACATTCGTACGATGAACATTTGTGTTTGTTCGGTGTCTGGGTGTAATATATGTATTTAAGTATATATTTGTGTTCCTCTGTTGTCTGATATCTGTAACACAAGTGCTTACGCTACTTAGTACGGAATCAGGTCAATGTATGAGATGTTATGAGAATTATGCATTTTCAGTGAATTAACTAAACACATTTGTTAATGGCAGCAATTGCTTACCATTAGATGATCCGTCTGCTCGTCTGCCACCTATCACATAAAAAGAATGTAATTCCGCTGTTGGTTCTGGACCCCAATTCTCATGCTTGTGACATTTATTTTCATACGACATATATCACTAAAACATAGTTTTTTTGTATGGTTTTCAGTTGATATCCGCCATGTTTACAAAATATCACGAGCACGAGAATTGGGTTCCTGATATAAAACCAGGTGTTTTGTTTTACGAATGAGCTACGAATGAGCCTTGAGCTATCTATCTCGAAGTGAGATTAATGTAAGTGATGTTGTGAAATATTTATTTCTTATTTATTTTAAATATGAGAATACTACAATACTCCCGATTAAAAACAATTTTGTCATAAGAACATAATCTTCTTCTTTATCCTAGCCATTTCCCATTAATTAGGGTCGCCTCTCCGTTCTGCGGGGCCAAGACAGAACAAGACAGATAATCTATTCTTTAAATAAAATCGTAAAAAAAGGACTCCCTAATGCAATTTTGTTTCAACTAACTGGTCATTTTGTCTTTGGCGCCGGAGGGTGCCACACGTAATGTGACGTCTGCGGTCCTAGAAGGGGGATAAATGCAAAATCATTAGGGACAAGAAATGAGATAAATACCTGGAGGGAGTCAAGTATTGTGGCGCGGTGGAGTGCAATGTGCCTAGCCACACGCAATAATCGCGCACATCTCCCCAGATTCGGCCAGTATAAGCGTAGTGTTGGTATGGCCATTGGAAGGTGGAGGGTCATTTTATCTCATCTCAATGTGTGATTTCCGGTTGCTTCCAAAGCTGTCGCTTTGTATCCTGCGGTACGCTTAGACCATGATCCAATATTTTGTGAGTCTGGTAATTGCAATGAAGCGACTGTCGTCTTATCATCGCAACCCTAATAGGGAAACCAGACCAAATAAATCATAGTTAAACGTTTCAAACCACTATATCAACAATTGTAAATATTCTCAAAATTACAGAAACTATCAGACACGTCAGATTATCTCACGATGTTTGCTTCACCGCCGCGGCGCGCCGTGCGAATGGATAGATATACGCACATAAATTTAAAATTCGAACTTACTACCACCTGTTCAGAAAACAAATGTTTTACCCACGGAGTTGCAACTGCAAATGGTTTTTGAGTTTGTAACGGTTTTTTTTGTATATTTCAACCCTGTGTTCTGAGGGGGAAAATTATTTATTTTAGCAGTAAAAGGCTTTTTTGTTGTATTTATTTTGTTTCAAAATAGTGGTTTTTGTATCGAGATGACTGTTTCTAAAAAAAAACTATATTTTTATTTCAAACTTCAGTCAGGTATTATCAAAACTATACCTATTGACGTAACAATAAACAGGCAAAAGCCTTGTCATTTGCAAGAGTTATTCGAGAAGCTTTTTTTTTAATATTTCTCGACCCGAAGGTCATTTGCCAATGTCAAGTAATTTATTGAGAATATGTAGGTAGTCAACAGTTGAAGATAGTCAAAGTCACAGTGACTCAATAAAACGCCGGTGTTTTACCTTTTATCGACTAACGGATTCAGCGGATATCTCTCTAAAAGCTATCGTGGTTTTAAGACTCTATTAGGTCCAAGCAAGATGTCACGAGTCAACTCGCTCGACACACAATAGGCGTGTTAAAAACGATACAAGCCAACGATTCTTATTATTAGGATCACTTTGCGGCACTTCACTGCGCAAATCAACCCCAAATTTGTTATTTGAGTAGCTAAAGAGAGCCAAATCTTCACACCAGGATCACCACTATCTATCGGATTTCCTTAATTGATTTTGAACCAAACCTGTTTGACATTAAGGTGATAATCGACTGAAGAAATTTGACAGACTCGTGATTTTTTTTTATTTATATTATTATCGGGGATTCCCATGTGTGACCTTTGTCTATCATTGGTAAACATGTTAATAGTTATCGTGATATGATTAAATTGTAATCACCAGTAGCCGCCTGTGTTTCTTTGTTCCGTTGCGCTTGTGAAGTTTCATGTAAAGCCACATCAGCAAAGGTATAGTTTTATTTCAAATCAAAACAGGCAACATTGCTAATGGGTAGGTTTATTTTTTAGTTCTGTGAAAAACAGGAAATCGGAAACATTGCCTTCCAGATAGGTAAGCAAAGTTTACCAGCAGCATTAATATTAGATTAATTGATTTCCTTATGCTTTACTAAGGTGACGGGTAGGGCACACTAGCGACGCCAATCGATTTTATTTTTTAGCTACTAAACGGGATCGTTTTGTACGCGAAAATTGATTCACGCCAAAAGTGGCTGCTTTCGGCGTGAATCAATTTTTCGCGTACGTGTTGGACCCACAATTTGTGCATGGTTATTTAATAAATAGTGTAAGTGTTTGCCAAGAAGTTGTAATCCCGAAATTGTTTAAAATAGATCCGGTTTAGTAGCTGAAAAATAAAATAAATTGGCGTCGCTATTGTGCCCTAACCGTCACCTTAATAAATGAATTTGTATTAAAACTTGAAATTTTCATTTATTAAAATTCTGAGATGCTAGTGTAGCTAAATATTATAGTAATACAGATCCACTATCACACATAAGTCACACAGACTTACAAGTACCAGAAGTTACTACTTCCACTACTTCTGATACTACTTATGTGTGATAGTGGATGTTTGGCGGCTTTGCGCTTTTATTTTTTATATACCTAGCTTAGCTTAGCTACCTTATTTAGCGCATCAACCCGTTTATTTATGGTAATTTTCCTCTTTTAAACCTTGTTGTGTAAGCATGTGATTTTTAGTTAATTCTGTTTTGAATATTACAAGTATCGACTAATATATTCTAATATTCAGGTGAGATTTTGGTCAAGCGTAGGCCTATATAAGAGAGTTAATTATTACGAACAGTTCTTTGTTGGTACGTATTAAAGTATTTTTTTTATGGCTTGCTGTTGCTCTTACGAGACAACTCTGCCAATGTCAAGTGAATAAAGAGACACGTTCCTTAGAATTTTTGTTGAGAAATGAGCTGGTTCTCTTCAGATGATTGAGTTTGGGTTATTATTAAACATCACCTAAAACAAACAAAACGTACACTGACATACACGTATTAAAGTAGTCTTGCTTTATTTGTAGTTTTTGACGAAATATGTGAACATTAAAAACAAATGAGAAAGCGTTTTTAATTAAAGATTTTAAAAGAACTTGATGTACGACCCAGTTAGCCTATCCGGACTAGATGAAACGCATAATCTACATTGCAGTTAATTTTTTTAAAATGGTAACAAAAATAAAATCACTCTTTAAGCAATGTTACATTTTATTAAATAACATCAATACATAGTTTTGTTATAAAAATAATTTACTAAAGGCATATCTAAATTCCAATCAAAACAGAAACTGACAGCTACAAAATGGTTTCAAATGATTGGCTGACCATCCACGGTCGCCAAATGGACGGAAATTACAGGGGTCGGCTCTGACAAGCCGCCATGAGCTGGTTTCAAATTTACAATCTGCACAATTACAATTCGTTCCCTATTCCTTTGGGCATAAAGGTCATAGTCTACCTTAACACTTTCGTATACATTACAGGAAAATTTTAGGCTAATGAGGTCACAGAAAACGAGATCACGTTGAATTCAAGTCTTTGATTGCTTCACTAACAGTCGATTCTGACGTCCGCAATTCCTCGTCGTGTCTTCCGTATTCGGCACCAGAACTACCAACACTTTAGTATCCAAAGTCACAAATACTTCTATTTGCTTTCACCAGTTTTCCGGGCAGTACTCTAAAAGTTCAGAAACGGAGCACGGATTCGAGCAGCACTGTTGAACCAATCGCCCCAATCTTTCTTCATTTAAAAATAATGAGGCTCTTTTGCCTCTCAGTCTTGAAACGCTCGGTTGTAGATCTCCAAAACTGAATAAATCGGTTGCACACATTTGGAATACAATATTCGATAGCGATTTCTTACACTTATCCGCAGACGCAGAGCTTAGGGATTGCACTTCAAAAATTTCCACATAAATCACCACCGCATATAGAATCCACTGCATTCTATGTGTCGAAAACATTTTAATATATTAACGAGGGAATGCCGCGTCTTGCTGAGCTGGAGACTTCCGTCTAGTGTACGGCTTGTAGTCGACTCTTAATAAATAGAAATGATAACCTGTGTCAGCGATGACTACTGCACAACATAAAGTTCAAAACAACAAGTCGGGGGGCTTGTGGAGTCAAGACGAGTCTCCATTTGATATTTATAGAATTTAGATAAGGAGTTGTTTTTAGAGGTCCGTCTGTGCGAGGACCTATTAAAATTCTTGTGTCGATATGTATATCTGTTTGTATCTCAATACAGTGCTATCTTTTGAGTTTGATATTGAATACTTAGTGTTCTATGATATAGGATTATCAATATATTTTGATATTTTAATATAATTAATTCAAAAGTTATAATTTTATATTTTTCTTAACCATAAACTTATTGGACAGACGACAGGAATTCAATCTTACACAAGTTCCATCAGCTCGTACTAAGCGTTTCGCTTATTCTTTCTTAATGTTAACTGCTAAAGAATAGTCTCCACTCAAGGACTTTACGGCTCCAACAGCTGTCAGTTCTGCGGCTAATATAACCAGCCCACTGCCATTTCAGTTTGCTAATTCGGTGGGCTATGTCGGTGACTCTGGTTCTCTGTCGGATTACATCATTTCTGATGCGATCCTTCAGATATACTCCGAGCCTTTCCATAGCTCTTTGAGCGACTTTGAACCGGAGGACTAGTCCAGCCGTGAGTGTCCACGTCTCGGCACCGTAAGTCATGACCGGAAGGACGCACTGGTCGAAGACTTTCGACTTAAGAGTTTGAGGGATGGGTGACGAGAAGACTTGACGAAGTTTACCAAATGCTGCCCAGCCTAGCTAAATTCTTCTATTGGCTTCTCTCTCGAAGTTGTTTCTGCCTAATTTGAGCGTTTGTCCTAGATAGACTTATTCCTGAACAACTTCAAGAGTTACTCCATTAACAGCGACCGGTCCCGGATCAACGAGCTCATCGAACATGACCTTGGTTTTATCCAAGTTCATCCGAAGACCGATGTGTTTGGAAGATTCAGCTGTGACTCGGTAAAAGTAGTGTAAGACGCCCTGTGACAAGATGGGATGATGACATTCGAAGGCTGGCTGGTGTGGGCTGGATGAGAGTGGCCGAAAATCGGGAGCAGTGGCGTGCATTAGGGGAGACCTATGTCCAGCAGTGGACGAGTGTGGGTTGCTGATGATGATGATAATGATGAAGGAATGGAACAACTTGCCGGCTTCTGTATTCTCAGAGAGCTACAATTTGGGTGTCTTTAAGTCGAAGGCTTCTTCTGGGTAAGCATGCTACATTTTAGACCTTATTGTCACTTTCCATCAGGTGAGATGAGGTCAAGTGCAAACCCATTTAATATATATAAAAAGGGACGTAAAAAATAAGGAGAATGACAGGCAATTTGTTCAAATGGTAACGGTTATACTCAAGCCAAAGACTTTGTGCGTCTTTGAGTTTGTAAGAGAATATAGCTGCCGAAATTAAATTTAATGTTTTATTGCATGTACTGAACTCAGAAGATTGTACCGGTAATAAATAAATAAATATTTCACAACATCACATACATTGATCTGACTCCGAGTTAGGTAGCTCAAGCACCTGTGTTACGGATATCAGAATCAACAGTGGGATTACAAATATATACATATAATACTTTTCTTTTGTAAATACATACTTATAATACATAACAAAAACCCAGACCAATACAAACAAACATGTTCATGCACACAAATGTTTGTACTGTGCGGGGATCGAACCCGCAACACTTGTATCAGAGGCAGCGTTCACTACCACTGTTCCAATCGGATCGTCAAAATATCAGTCGGTAATGTCAGTTTTCTTGATATTAATTAAAATTAATAGAGGTTAGTGCAATTAGGTGAATGTCTAGAAGTGAACTCAGTGATTATTAAAGAGTAGATGACGTTAATTTTGACATCAATTTATTTGTCTAAATGTACCAAGGATTTTAGTTCACTTCTAAGTAAATTCATATAGCATCTTGACCTGATTCCGCACTTGAGTTATGTCACGGATGTTAAAATACTTATATACTTATTACTTACCCAGACAATGAACAATGACACTGTATGTAAAAATATTTGTTTAGGGTGGAGATCGAATCTACGACCTTTGGCGTATGAGGCAGGGTCACTGCCTTAAGTAAGTAAAGCTAGAATCCAAGTAAAGTCAGAAGACATATTAGTATGATCAACAAGCTTAGACCATATTGAAGACACAAACATCATTACTTAAATGAAGGACAGCAATCTAATTACAAATAATATTGTTTACGAAAAATTGTTGCCTAAATAACTATGTCAGTGGTTAATTTATCGGGGCCGTTGTTTTGCTGTAGTATTTGCTTAGCTTATTAATGATGAAATAACGTCTTTGGTGCAACATAATGAGTTACTGTATTTATACTTAGTCTTTAAGTGTTAAATTGATTTGCAAATAAGAAATGCGCCAGAATCTCAAATCAAAAATATAACAGTTATTTTTTATCGCTTACATCCCGAAAACCACATGAATGGGTATCGTGAATAAAGAGCATTTAGCATTTTAATATGATTTAGATTAACAAAATAAGCGAAAAAAAAATCAGCTGTTCCATACAAAATTGAATTTCCACCCGGCGATAATGTAGGTATGGAACAGCTACGTTCGTTTTTTCGTTTATTTTGTTGATCTTTATTTACGATACCTATTATCGGATTTTCGGGATGTAAGTAAACGATAAAAAATAACTGTGGCAGACGAAAGAAAACGCGCATAAAAATAGTGAAAGAATATTATTAAAATAAATAAATAAAAAATACAAACCAAATTTCCAAGCAAGATTTTTACGACAAGATAGAAACAAAAGAGCAATGACAACTTCTGTCAATATAAGTAAAAATATTATAAAAACTAAATTAGACACAAGGAGTCTGTACTCGACAATAACGGTGTATGTAAGATACACATTTGCCCAAGTTGACTTGACCAAAAATGTGTCGGCTCAACAAAGATACTAATTGTTACTTACTTGCTTAGGAAATATTAAAACAGACACAAACTTCAGTTTTGTCCAAGGTGGGAATAGGATCAACTATCTTTGAAGCTTTTTTGTTTTTTTTCATAGATAATTAAATTTCTCTAATGCCTAGTTTTTTTATGTTGTTTTTTTTGTGCAATAAAGTATCTATCAGCACCCAGAGAAGGAAAACTCTGCATTGATATCTAAACCCTCGCCAGCCCGTCTGCCAAGCGTGGTGAGTATGGCAATTACCCCTCATGTGATTGAGGGAGGCCCGTGCCCCAGCAGTGATTTATCTGTCTATCTATACGTGTAAAAACTTTGATACCACGGCCTCACAGAAAACCGGCATGAAGCAGCACTGTGCTGTGTTTCGTTGCGTGAGTGAGGGTACCAGAGGCCTAATCCGTAAAAGGAGGGTGTTTTTTATGTGATAGGTGGCTGACGAGCAGACGGATCACCTGATGGTAAGCAAATGGATAGGTTTAAAGGTTGGCAGCGCACTTGTGACCCCTACTGGTAACTTGTATGTCGGTCAGTACTAGGTACATTTTATAAGCAGCAAAAAGATTCAGACATTTGCAAATAAAGCTAAAAGAACAAGAATAACATTAAACTGGACATTTTTTGGGAGAAAATTAAGTGGGTGGCATTTTTACGTGTTATTCTCACAGAATTCCTTTATCCTCATCGCGTAACCGAAACAATTTTGCCCCGTAACACCGAGGCACATAATTCAATATCATACGACACCTGCGGTGGACAGGGTTGGCAGCTGGGTTCGGTCTTGCGATGGCAAAAAGTATGTAGCCTTTTTTGTAAGTAACAGATGACCGACAGAGAAAAAAAATGCGTAAATGGGTTGGGTAAATCTACTCAACCATGTAATTTCATATTATGAGTGAAATAACCTAAAACACGACGCTGCTGCTCCATATTACTTTTTTCATTTTATTATTCCTAGAATCTGGTAATTATGGTTTTATTTCTTATCTCCGTACCTAACTATTGTAGTTAATATGATTCTGAAGTTGTTATTACTGGAAAACCCAATACGTTGACTGATATGTAATTCAAAGATTTTAAATTATCTATCTATTCAGAGGTTGCATGTGCACATTCGACGTTTTGTACCATAAAGTGCCTCAAAAAGACAGTGTTACTTAAAAAACTTCGATTTGGACATTAGGTTGGTTTACCATTATCTTTCAAACTTTCTCAATTCAAAAATAATGTATCAAATAAATTATATTGAGGATTGCCAAGCCAAGCCACATATTTTGTCTAAAACGTTGAGTTTCTGATATTAAGCTTTGTAGATTGGGAGTTTGAATCTTGGGTTTGTTATGAGATCAGATTTTTTATATTTATAGGTGGCAGCTGAGCAGACGGATCACCTGATGGTAGCGTTTGCCGCCGCCCATGGACACCCATGGAACACACAACACCATAGGAATCACAAGTGCACTGCCAAGCTCTAAAACCCCCTTTCCCCCGGATTGGGCCTCCGGTACCCTTACTCACGTAGCGAAACACAGCAAAGTGCTGCTTCAAGCCGGTTTTCTGTGAGGCCTTGGTATCACTCCGGTTGAGCCGGCATAATAGTCATAATAATATGGCATTAGCCAGCCAATATAACGTATCAGCCTATATACTGTCCTACTGCAGGACAAAGGCCTCCATCATAGAAATCAAAATATCGCAACTATGATGGGAAAGGCTTAATTAGCACGCTTGTTTAATGCGGATTGGTGCTCACAAACCCGAGCAATGTTCGAAAAATTCGAAACATACTTTTTGCTCGACCCGAGAATCAAACCCAGGACCTGGAGATCACGTGCTCGGTACATTAACCACTTAGACGAACAGAGGCATTAATAACATGAAAACGACTTTGGTGGGCAAGTTTTCCACCGTTAGACAACCCTACCGTAACAGCACGTGGGGTAGTCGTCATGGCTTGATCTAGTGTAGTAATATATTTGTGGTGACGTTTCCCTGCATGCACCGGCCAGATAACCGGTATATAATAAACGTCATGAGGCGATGAGGTATGAGGTTTGCAGCCAGTTACTGAGGGTAGGGCAGTTGCGGATTACTGTTCTGGGCTGTAGATAAATGGTGCATTTTTTGAAAGGATCTACTACAGATAGGACACATGATAGCGTTTCCCATTTTGGACAATATTTCGCCTATTTCCCTTCTGGTACACACATCACACATAATATGTTTTCAGTACGGTGACAATATGATGACCGTTTTACTCCTTGAACACAAGTCACGTGGCATGAGTACATGTGCTTAGAAGTTTTCAAAAGCAAACAATATTTGACAATTACGTCGATTTTCGTAGTTTGCTTTCAGACCGCAAACTAACTTATTTTTTAGCTAGAATATTAAAAAAAATATTTACTTTGCCACTGCTGAGGCTAAAGTCTCAGGTTTTTAGCAAAAACATTTCCAGTCATATACATAGTGATCTCTAACTGGTAGATTTCTACCTCTTTTTACTTTCTTCTCTTTTCTTTTTCGTTGATCAGACAAAACTAAGAGATGTAACCGGACAATTTAAAATACAAGCCAAAGATAGAGCAGAATGGAATGACTTCGTCACTGTCTTTCAAGTAATGAAGAACAGAATGAAGAAGTGAGTAGGTAAAACATTTATTGACCACAAACACGAATACAATTACAAAAATATGTTAACAATAAGACAGAAAAGAACAAATAATAAATGGGCCACCTGTTGCCTGAAACATTACCAACAGAATCAAGTGGTCAACAAGGTCCAACCTCAGCATGTGCTGTAACTGCTTGAGACCGCTGCAGCGCTGGTTTTCAGTTTGGATCTTCAGTTCAGTTTGAAGTCAGCAGTCAGCCCATTTAAGTCCCCACTGCTGGGGCACGGGCCTCCCTCAATCACATGAGGGAGACGGGTTGGCGAGGGTTTTGATATAAATACAGAGTTTTCCTTCTCTGGGTGCTGATGATCATGCCAGCAGCTTTACCTTAGTCGCCTTTTACGACACCTCGGTAAGAGTGAGGGTGGCCTATTCTACTCTGCCGTGGACCACACGGCGTCAGTTTGAAGTAAGCTTCATTAAAACAGACCGATATTGTTCCCTATCACGCTGTGGGGTCGCACGTGTAAGGTCGTTATGGATTAGCTCAATTACATACAGTTCGTCTCCACGTAGGTATGGTATCACCAGATAACCTCAGATAGAGCAATACTTAGCTGATGATCCGGTAAGGTTTATTGTTTTAATTTAATAACAGATGACGAGGTCATGGAAAAGTACAACAATGCCACATACAGAAAGAACAGCTTTTGATTCCCTTGAGTGTTGAAAACTGATTTAAGTTTTTATTCTCAGCGGATTTCCGTCCGGAAGGCAAACCTTTTTTGTGAAAGGAAAAAGTTTGGGCAAGACCATGGTAATTTAAATCATCTGTTTGCGTAAAAATTGGTTTCATAACTTTTTAATCAGGAAATACTACAAGTACGAGTTATTTCAATCTTTATTTTTTATGGGGTGTAAATATTTACGGACAAAAAGACGAAACACTTCAGATGAAGAAATTTGAGGTAAGTAAGCATAGTAGGCAACGCATCAACGACTCCACTAATCTCGCAGATACTCATGAGCGAAGATGATCACTTACCATTAGGTAGCCCGTTTGTTTGTTTACCAACGAATTAAAAACCCATAAATTGAAAATGGATATATTGTGGTACAGTAGTAGTGTATACTGCCATTTGGTCCAAGGGTTGCGGATTCGATACCCACACAGTACAAACATTCGTGTGCATGAACATGTCTGTTTGTATGTCTGTCTGGGTGTTTTCTATGCATTATAAGTACTCGTATGTATTTACAAAATAAAAAGTATTATAGGTATATATTTGTAATCCTGATGTTGATTCTAATATCCGTAACACAGGTGCTTGAGCCACCTATATATTTCAGAGTCAGATCAATGATTAAAAAAATATAAATATAAAATTAAATTTTAATAAAATATAACACATCACTACTAATTATTCCCATCGTGGAGAGCTCACAAAAATTGTCAGAGGTAAAAAAACTTACTGGGCTCTTTATGTTGCGTCTAAAAGTAATGACAATTGTGTTGGGGTGCTCTAAAACTTTTCGGAACGGCTTTTAAAGAGTGAAACTTATTTTTTTGAGAAAATAAAAACCTTTTTCGCTAGATATTATCATGATGAAACTTTATCGCAGCACTCAGAGTTTGAACAATAAAACGGTAAAAATAGTATAAATGGTATCTTTGTAACACCTGCTGCAGTTCTAATAAAAAATCCATGAAGGGAGGGTTGTCAAATCCTATTACGTTTTCTATCCGAGTATGGAATCGTGTAGTGATGGAAAAGATCCTAACTTCACTCGACTGAGGTCGGAAAAGCTTTCGATTCCAGTAATCAAACTGAATCCGAGCAAAAAAATATTTCACCTTCGAATCACACACGCTTGAGTAAAAGAATTCACGGAGATCTTCTTCACATAAGTTGACTGATTTAAGCGTGTGTACCTAATTCTTCCTTGAAAACCCTCATGGGTTTTCAAGTAGATGACTACTGAATAATTGTGTATCCGAGTAAAACATTCAAACGACTAGAATAAGTTCGAGTGGAAAACTCTAGTCGCGTCTCTAGAATCACGTGTATATTATCTGTATCCTAAAGCTTTATTCTGTTAGGACAAGAAAAGGTTTTCATAAAGAAGGTTAGAGCAAAAGAGGATTTCTCGTCATATTTAGTTAGGAATTAGACCCTTCTGTATAAATGGTTTTTGTATGTCCCTTTATGTTCCAATGTATACTACTCGTATGTCGCAGGGATATGATAAAAATACTTTTTTTTTGTATGTGTCATATACATGTCGCAGGGATATGATAAAACCAGGGATTTGATCAATTCCCTAAGGGATTTCATCAAATCACGGACGATGTTAAAATATCAACACGATTTTATCATTTCCCTTAACAATTCTAGTGAATTGAACAAATTCCTAAATTGGTTCAGTGAAATGCCAAAAAGAACATGTCAGTTCCTGTTTAAGGCGACGGGTGGCCCTAACTAGAGACGCCACTCGATTTCAATTGATAGCAACTAAACTGGATATCTTTTTTTTATGAGAAAGGGAGGCAAACGAGCAAGCGAGACACCTGATGGTAAGCGATCACCACCGCCCATGGACATCATCATACCAGCAGAGGTAGTAAAGATGCGTTGCCGGCTTTTTAGGAAGGTATAGGCTCGTTTCTTGAAGACATACATCATCATCATCATCATCAGCCTATCGCAGTCCACTGCTGGACGTAGGCCTCTCCAATTGTTCGCCACTGTGATCTATCCATGGCTTCTCGCATCCAGCTCTTGCCAGCCATCCTGTGCAGATCGTCCCCCCACCTAGCCAGAGGGCGCCCTACATTACGTTTGCCAAGACGCGGTCTTCACTCTAGAACTCGTTTACCCCATCGGTTGTCGGTTCTGCGGCTAATATGGCCAGCCCACTGCCACTTAAGCTTGCTAATCCGGTAAGCAATGTCGATGACTTTGGTTCTCTGCCGGATCACCTCATTTCGGACTCGATCTCGGAGAGAGACGCCGAGCATTGCTCGTTCCATAGCCCGCTGAGCGACCTTTAACTTGTGGACCAGCCGTACCGTAAGTGTCCACGTTTCGGCTCCGTATGTCATGATGGGTAGGACGCACTGATTGAAGACTTTTGTCTTTAGGCACTGTGGTATCGACGATACAAAGACACGACGTAGTTTTCCAAATGCTGCCCAACTTAACTGCATTCTCCTATTCACCTCATCCTCGAAGTTGTTTTTACCCAATTGCAAAGTCTGCCCGAGGTATACGTATTTTTGAACAGCTTCGAGGACGGCACCGTGAATTGCAATCGGTTCCGGTAGAACATGTTCATTGAACATGAACTTGGTTTTGTCCAAGTTCATCCGTAGGCCGATGCATTTAGAAGAGTCAGCCAGGTCATTCAGCATCTGTTGTAGGTCCTGCAGCGTTTCTGCCATTATGACAATGTCGTCTGCAAATCGCAGGTGAGAGATGTATTCATTTGATGTTGATGCCACGTCTCTTCCAGTTCAGCGTCTAAAACATATCCTCCATTGCATTTGTGAACAATTTCGGGGAGATGACGTCTAACCTAACCTAACCTTTTTGCACACCAAAAAATACTAATTGCACATAAAAATCACAGGTTAATTTGGAATTAGTATTTTTTTGTTGTGCAAATAGGTAATTTTTAGGTTGGTTTACAATATTTTCAATTTTTTTAGCATAAAAATTTTCTTAATGAATAAAATTTACATATTTAACGAAATATTACATTTTATTAATGGTATACTTAATAGTAATAGTACCAAAGAGATCTCAAACAGAGAGTGGTACGTGGTACATTTCAACATACCACATTATTTAATACTTCGCCATATCACGTATCATATAAATGAAAACCATCATAAACTAATTCGCACTTTTTTTCGTTCAAAAAATGCGTCCTTTCATATGATAATAAAATATTAAATTCCGCTTACCTACGTATTTCAAAGTAGGTGATGCAGCTATTTCTAATATACTTACGTAACCCACTTTTCACTTGGAGAAATATAAGGTGCGCTAGGAATTTTCGCAAGAGGTTTATTGCCAAGAATCATATACGTAACAAAAATGGTTAAAAGAACTTTAAACTGGTATTGGTATAATACATATCAGGTTTTGTGAGCCTGAGATAGATAGATAGATAGATACTCTTTATTGCACAACATACAAAACTTAAAAGCTAGGTTTAACAGTTGATATGGGTTGCAATTAAGTGTATCTTCAAATTCAAACAAATGTAAGAAATTCATCTACCATCATTAAAAAATTCAAGCCAACGTCATCTACTCGTGGTGCATTCTGTTGTTTAACGGACGAGGCAATGGCGAAACACCCACCAACACGCATTAGACCAGCGTGGTTGGATATGGTCCATACACCCCTAAAACACTACTCCTCCAAATTATGCCAGCACAAAACAGACAACGGCCCCAAGAGCCCGACGTCGCACCGGATCTGGCGACGAAGGTAGCCAGAGAAGCTCTGGTGCCAGGGGTGCCAACAATCTCCAGGCGAGATCGATTACCCGTCAAACGACCCAGGCAAATGAAAGTAGAGGCATTGGATAGGGAGGAATGGAGAGACTTGGGGTAGATCTTTGCCCAGCAGTGGGACTCTGCAGACAATAGATGATATTATCATTAAACAGTACATACTGTTGTTAAATTTATATGATTCGTATGTATTGGTCTGGCTGTTTTCTATGTATGATAAGTATATATTTATAAAAGGAAAGTACAAATTATATGTACCTATATATTTGTAATTCCGCTGTTGGTTCGGATATCCCTAACACAGGTGCTTGAGCTACCTATCTCTGAGTCAAATTAATGTATCTGATATTGTGAAATTTTATTCTATATTACCCAAATCATAAACTTATTTAATAAATAAGTTTATGATTTGGGTAAGCATGTGCAACTTACCATTTTTCAATATGATCGTCATCATCATCAACATTTCAGCCAGTAGACGCCCACTGCTGGACATGGGCCTCCCCCAATGTTCTGCGTTAGTCCAACTTGTGGGGGCTTGCCACGGCTGCGACTTCCTATACGTGACCTCCACTCGAGGACCTTTCAACGGTTGTCTGTTCTCGCTATGTGCCCGGCCCATTGCCACTTGAGGCATGCAATCCTTTTGGGCTCTGTCTGTGACCTTAGTTCTCCTGCGGATCTCATCGTTTTTCGGAACCTAAATATAGAAACCGTAAATGAATTCATTCTCTAAGTACAAATTGCGGACAAACCACCTACACATTAATCGAATTAGAATTGTTACTAAGGGTATAAACACAATTTACCTATATTCAAGCCTAACTTAACTGTTTACAAATATATCGTCAGAAAATTTATTAGATTCTGACCTTTATGCTGATAGCAATAAGAGCGCAAGGGCAGTTAAAATGGGTGACCAAAATATTTGATTAATTTGTTTGCTTTAGAATATCTGCAGTTTATGAAATGCTGCCAGACAGGACTTTAGCACGTGCACAAATTCAATATTTAGTTAGACTCCGGTCTTAGATGTTTAGTTAATAGATTCAATAACAATTTGTAACTTAAATTATTACATATTTTCAATTATTTTTGGGTGACCTGTTTAGCGCAATGGTTTAAGCACCGGTTGAGACGCAATGGTCGCAGGTTCGATTCCCGCACAAAACAAATGTTTGTTGATGAAACAGAAATTTGTGCTGGGTCTGCGTGTTTGTGGTACCTTCGTTGTTTCTGGTTTCCATAGAACAAGATGCGCTACCACTGGTCTCAAAACTAAGGTTTTCCTTAGTTTCAAACCTAAGGTCTCAAAACTAAGGTTTTCCTTAGTTTTGAGACCAGTTGTAGCGCATTTATCGATGAAAAAAATAATTTTATAGTATCTATAATAATAATAATAATTCTCACAACATCTCATACGTTGACCTGATTCCGTACTAAGTAGCTTAAGCACTTGTGTTACAGATATCAGACAACAGAGGAACACAAATATATACTTAAATACATATATTACACCCAGACACCGAACAAACACAAGTATTCATCGCACGAGTGTCTGTCCAGGGTGGGGATCGAACCCACGACCTTTGGCGTAAGAGGCAGGGTCACTACTGATTGCGCCATCCGGTCAGTCAAACTATCTATTATATCAATTTTTTATTTATTTGGTTATAAAAGAAATAAAAAAGTCTTATGATAGAGGATAGATGCCTACTCTATGGGTCAGATGCTGCGACGAGAAAATGTCTTAGGGGGTAGTTGCCCTTAGGGAGAAATGAAGGATTAATTAAATTTTAAACTTAATTCGAGTTTGATTATATATCGCAATCATCTCTGGTAAGTAATAAACTAAAATTATAGTCTTAAGTATAAAAAAAACGGAATTTTCTTAATTATGTTCAATGGTACAAGTTCATAGGTAGGTAAATATTAAAAATCAACATTTTTTTTCCTAAGATCATATGAATACAGCCGTTCAAATATGAAACAATAATATTATATATTTTCAACTTAAAAATGAATTAAAAATAAGTATTTTTGATCGAGACTTGTTTTTTGTAGTTTGTATGTCTTTGTTGTTTAGACCATACCTGTATTTAGTTTCTGTGCAATTAAGAATATCTATCTATCTATTTACTTAGTAAGTAGGTATATAGGAAATCGTCTTCTTAATTTTCTGGAAGGAATCCCATAACTTAAGGGAAGGTCCTCAGGGCAAAGTCCTCTATACTCACAAAAAATGAGCCATCTATCCTTTATCATAGGGATAGTTGCCATCAGGCGTACCAAATAAAACATATAATAACTCACCTCACTTCATCAAATTGATATTAATAAATTTGATATATTAATAGACCATCAATACAAAAAAAATATCACTTACCCTGTAATTTAAAGAATTTCAGGCGCGCAAGGTTATAACATGTTTCGAGCCCAAATTCGTGACGCACATATCCAAGTGAAACGCTTGGCGTTGACTGGGGGAGGGAGCGGGTAAGCTTGTATTTAAACATAAGACTACGAGTGTAGTGTACGCACAGGTCGCTACACGTTAGCTTAGGCATCTATGACACTACGGCATCTATCCTACCCTCATTTACCCTATTAATTTTAAGATAGTAAGTTTTGTTGTTAATCTTATAATCAGGTAATTCTTGAACCCTCCTTTCCCCTGGGTTGGGCCTGTGGTACCCTCAATCACACAGCGAATCACAGCTCAGTGTTGCTTAACGGCGCTTTTCTGTGAGACCGTGGTATCACTCCGGCCGAGCCGGCCCATTCATACCGAATCGTGACTCTCCCACGGTCATTGATAGTTATGTTAAGGAAAGTAATAAGGGGGAGGGCTTATAAATAAAATCTCAAACTTCCTATGGTTGAGGCCTTGGCTCAGAATCCCTAGCCAGTATTCTAAACACCTCATGTGTTTAGAATACTGGCTAGGGATTCTGGTCCTCGCCTTCACCCATAGAAATTCTACAATAGAATGGACACCTTCTATCTGTCTGTTATTGTATTATGTCTGTATTCTAACTTTTATTGGAACTGTATTTCGTGTCCATAAATGTTACTTACTTTTGTAAGCTTCTTACTTACTTTTGTAGTATAAATTCCAGCCTTTTTTGTTATGGAGACACTGCTCTTTAAAGCTTTAATAATCCTACTAAAAACGCCCCGCGTAGAACAATAAAGAATAACCAACTCATAATCCTACGCATTAACCAACGGATTTAAACTTTTAGAATGTCCAAAGCTGTGAATTGCTCGAGATGGAGTGAAGTTTCCATTAATAAATGGGTAAAGTATTTCACTTTTTAAGGCAAATGCAGCTTTAGAATTTTGTTTCCAATGCGATGTCCCATTTGACGGCTATTTGAAAAATGAAGCTAATCCCGTGGTCAATAGCGTTTATATTGTTTTGATAAGCCTAAACGCACGCTAACGAATACAACGAGTACATTATAGGGTACAGACAAAGAACAGAAAATGTTCTTTTGTGCAAATTAAGAAAATTACCTGTACGCTTCTGAGGCGATGAATTATAATTAATTTAGTCAAAAACTTGTCAAAAATGCAAAAGAAGTAAACTAAGTACCCGCTTTTTATTTATACAGAGTAAAAAAAGAGCTACAGTTTTGTTAAAAGTTCAGTTTTTACTAGGTAAGTAAGCTGTTTTTAGGGTTCCGTAGCCAAATGGCAAAAAACGGAACCCTTATAGATTCGTCATGTCTGTCCGTCTTTCCGTCCGTCCGTATGACACAGTCACTTTTCTCCGAAACTATAAGAACTATACTATTGAAACTTGGTAAATAGATGTATTTTGTTAACCGCATTACGATTTTTACACAAAAATTAGAAAAAATAAAAAATTGGGGGTAAATACTTGAAACTGAAACTCAAATTTTTTTTTTCATCAAACCTATATCATTTTTTTCTATATACAATACTTTACGCAAGAGACGCTTCCAAAGTGGTAAATTGTGTGTCCCCGTCCTCCTCTAACTTCTATAATAAATGAATTATAAAAGTAAAAAAAAAATATGATGTATATCATGAAAACAACGAAAATTGGTTTGAACTAGATATAGTGAGTAGTTTTTTTTTAGTATGCTATAAACCGTAAACCGCAATTTACCTTCCATATATCTTACTTGCTGCTACTATGGGCGAGTCCGACTCGCACTAGGCCGGTTTTTCACGTATAGTGTGAATGACACCGGGAAATTGTTATAAATTAGGTATGTACTTAGGATATCTTATCAACGAATTTGTAGAGCTATTATGGATTAGCACCTAAGTAGGTCCCTAGCTTTTACATATACTTATAATTATCTTTTCATGTATACCCATAAACAAATGTAAATGCCTAGGCTATTGTTTCCATTTCAAGTTAATTTTTGAGTATTCCTCTTTGCATCAAATTAAATTAGGGCATTGAGAATGAACATGTGAAATGTTTAAGAAAAATTTAAGAGGATAGATAGATATTCTTTATTGCACAAAAATAAAATACAAGCATGATACAACAGCAACAGACAGTACAATAAGGCGGTCTTATCGCTTGTAGCGATTTCTACCAGACAACGTTTGGGTAGAATAAAGAAATATCGTATTCGTAATAAGGGAAGGCAGTGCAAAGTAGTTTAACAAATGAAATTGAGAACGGCAGAAATATACATTATTTTATTTTTATTTACATATTACATTATTTAAATCTAATGAAAAACTAACTCTTAAAGGTTTTCCCAACTATTTATTAATTAAGTTATACTTAAACAAAGCGTTTCATTAGTTTCTCCTTGATTATTTCGAATCTATCTCAACTTAATTACATGTCTATTTGGGAGCAAATCATTTTCCTTATATAGTGCTTTATTCTCGTACATAAACAGTGTTACGTCTTGATGTATGTACCACTTACGAATACATTAGCACAGTATAAAAAAAGCCGGCAGCAAGACATAGAATGTGTCGATGAACACTGATAATAAAATTCTTATAACTGCGACATCCACACTTAGGCATGAATGCGCTGGCTTCACCGGAGCGCTACCACGGCCGAAGACAACCGGCGTGAAGCAGCGCCTAGGCCAATTTGATCTTGATTTCATTACTGTTTTGACGGGTATCCATGGGCTAGGGCACTCGGTTACCATCAAGTGGTGTCCTGATGCTGATGTCTGCCACCTATTGCATAAAAATCTGTTTTTTTATGTGATAGGTGGCAGAGGGATCACCTGATGGTAAGCGATTGCCACCGCCCATGGACACCCGCGACACCAGTAGAGTCACAAGTGCGCTGCCACCCTTTAAACTCTCTTTTCCCCCGGATTGGGCTATCGGTACCCTCACTCATGCAGCGAAATACAGCACAGTGCTGATTCACGCCGGTTTTCTGTGAGGCTATGGTATCACTTCGATCGAGCCGGCCCATTGCACCCAAGCGTGGCTCTCCCACGGCCACATGGTTGTACTCCTCTATGTACTATCACTTTGCTTCGGAATCATGATCTTCCAGGCATCGGGTTGCTCCTGCTTTCAAGGAGTCGTAAATCTTTTTTTATGTGATATGTGGCAAATGATCAGTCGGACCACAGTAAGCTATTGCTACCGCCTATAGACAACCGTTATACTAGGGAAGTCACAAATGCGTTGCTAACCTTTTGACTGCCCATTATCCACTGATTTGCCTCCAGTACCCTCACTCACCCAGATCTGAATATATATCAGATTTGATCGAGACACCGCGTTGGGCTGACTCTAGCTTTCTTCTCGAGTTATTTAGGTTCATCAACATCATTAGCCTGTTGCAGTGAACTGCTAATGTCCGCCGCTCTGATCGATCTTCGGCTACTCAGCATCCAGCTCTAGCCAGCTGATCCTGAGCAGCTGATCGTCACTCAATCTGGTCGGAGGGCGCCCTACACTACGTTTACCGAGACGTGATCTTCACTCTAGAATTCGTCAAAGTCAAAAGATTCTTTATTTGCATAGGCTTGTACACAGCACTTGTAAATCGTCACACATTATGTTAATACATATATAATGTTTAAACGGTAAAATATACTAAAGAAAAGAATAAACATAATGCGATTCTACCACCGGATCGGAAAGTCGTTTAAGGTCGAGAAGATCCGGCAAGAAGCTCGCTAGTTATTTAGATTGTCCCGCGTTTTTCTAAAATGTAATACGTAGAACTCTACTTTTATTGCTTAAACACTTCCTGGGACACGCGTAGCATCCCCGACTCTATCTATGACTCTAGAGAGAATATTATGTTGGTACACTGGAGATATCGATATTCTGTGGTTGGTACCTACCACTTACGAATACATTAGTGCAATGTCCGTGTAGTGATAAACGATAGACACAGACGATTTTTGCCACTAAAGACAGCAAGTGTGTCTATTCTGTTTTATCGTTGATGCGAATAATAGAACTAAGTATCAAATGGTTATTTATGTGATATGTTTTGACCAACTAGTGCAAATAAGGAAAATCGTTGATTGACTAAAGTAATTAGATTGTATCGAGATTTTATACTCGTATATCTATTAGGTACTAGACCAGACACGTTTCGGATGGTTTCTGAAACGTGTAAGCATGTTTCAGTTGGTTGGTTGAGAAGGTCAGCCGGCAGTCGCTTCTTTATAATTACCAGACTCCCCAAATCCCCAAGCTCCGCAGCGATAGCTTTTGACGCAACAGGAATATACTCAAATATAACTTAAATTACACCCAGACACAAGTGTTTATCACACTAATGTTTGTCCAGGGTGGAGATCGAACCCCTGGCCAGTCTACGATGAGATGAGATGAGGTTACCTACTAGACTGCGCATACGACGTTGATCACGGAGTCTTTCATTACAAAATTATATTTATTATATTTTTAAAGTTTTGTTCGCGCTCAAAAGCCCAGTAAACACGAGTGTTAGTTATCTAACCAGACACCTCCTCCTTTTTTGAAGTTGGTTACAAAGCGCGGGCTGGCGTAGGGTCCCATCACGAATTGGATCTCGTTTATTCAGGAATATTTCTGGACTAAAGCGAACCGGTTTTTTAAATATTAACAGCTTTAAAAAAGCGTATTCCTTTTCAAAAAGTCAGTATCGGCATTAATAACTCTGCTAAGCATAGGTACTTAGTAGAGAACATTAGGATGTTCAAAAGTAATACCAGATGATCCATTCTCTTCCTTACCAGCTCTCTACCCACTCATCACGATTATTCTTAATTTGTGGTCCGACACGAGAATCCATTCTGTTCTGTTCTCAGCCACCTGTCGCCAATCTGGCCTAGGACCCCGGAAGAAGTACTCCAACTATAGAGGTATCATGCTGTTACCGACTGCGTACAAAGTCTTTACATATATTTTCCTGGGTCTTTTCATGATCATTCTAGCGTATCATTCCAGTTGCGTCCAAAAGGTACTTGGACCATAATCCAGGATTAGGGAAGTCTGGTAATAAAAAATTAAGCAACTGCCGTCTGACCTTTGCAACCCTTAAACAGGGAGCCAGACCAACTGGATCTTGCTTACACGTTTAGGATATTTTCTAACAAGTATAGAGTAATGGTGGAAATACGCACACCACCAGTATTACGAGTATGCCTCAGTCCAATGCTAGACATAGGCCTCCCCCAATGTTCTCATTTTTACCCTGTCATCAGCGGTTTTTTGTAGATCGTCACTCCATCTAGCCGGAGGGCACATATATTTCAAAATCTAGAGGTGCATGCTCGGATTTGAACCAACGACCTCCCATTTAAAAAGTGCATGTTTTTATTCACTTAGGTGTCACCGCTTGACTGCCCCCTATCTCATAAATAAAAACTTTAGAAAATACGCTGCCTTTGGTCCAAGGGTTGCGGGTTCGATCTCCACACAGTACAAATATGTGTGTGCATGAACATGTCTGTTTGTATTCTGGGTGTTTTCTATGTATTATAAGTATTATTTTTATATTATAATAGAGGCACAGTACATTGGCTCTCCTCAGCCTGATGGTAAGCAAGAGAAGAGCCCAAGTTGCAATTACAACGGAAGCGATGTCAAGGCATCACCTCCGTTGGCACCGCCATACTGGCCTGTGTGATGCTTCTTTTCACTTCGTTTGAAGGAATCCATATTGAAGAAAGGGGGAAATACATGTGCCGGCAACGACTTCCATTTCTTGATGGTGCGGCATATATTTGTAATCCCACTGTTGATTCTGATATCCGTAATACAGGTGATTGAGCTACCCATCTCAGAATCAGATCAATGTATGTGATGTCGCGAAATATTTATTATGTGACGACCCGATTGGAACAGTGGTAGTGAACGCTGCCTCTGATACAAGGGTTGCGGGTTCGATCCCCGCACAGTACAAACATTTGTGTGCATGAACATGTTTGTTTGTATTGGTTTGGGTGTTTGCTATGTATTATAAGTATGTATTTACAAAAGAAAAGTATTATATGTATATATTTGTAATCCCACTATTGATTCTGATATCCGTAACACAGGTGCTTGAGCTACCTATCTCGGAGTCAGATCAGTGTATGTGATGTTGTGAAATATTTATTATTATTATTTATTTATTATTACGTTCTTTATATGCTGAGTACACCTATTTGATGGCTTTTCAGAAATGGACGGTCCTAGGCTTAGGCCTTATAACTATTATTATTATATACTGATACGAGTAGGTACGTCAAATTGATCACAAAAAGCAAAATAGTCAGCTTACAACCGAGTTCCAGTGTCTTTAACCACTCCAAGAGAATTATTAAAACTTCCTAAATGTCATTGTTTACGAATTTCGCTCAACTCCAGTTTCGAAAGCGAAAAACTTCAGAGCAAACTGCGAACGGAATTACAGGAAGGACAAAAGAGTCTATCCACCAGCGTCGTCGAGACTTAAGTTTCAGAAACTCTCAGCTTTGTTTTCTTACAAATTTGCAATTTTAGCCCAAAACTTTGCTTCTCAGGTGTAATTATTACGTCAGAAATATAGTTTGCTGGTGTTGTTGTGGCTCTGTCACCGTAAAATACATAACTTTTTTTTGATTTTCTGTTTTTCAAATTTATAAAAAAGGCGCAATTTCTTCTTGTGTTTTACACCTTTATAACGAATTAAATTAAATACTACCACACTTCTCCTCATCTTAGCGATGTAAATCCCGGTTACGTCTAAAGCTGTTGCTCTGGAGCCCAGGGTACGCTTAGACCATAATTCAGGATTGGGGAGTCTGGTAATTACAGTGAAGCGATTGACGTCTGACTTTCGCAATCCTTTGCAGGGGAACCAGACCAAATGAATCATGGTTACACGTCTCAGAAACTATCCGAAACGTGCAGGGGTCCTCCCGATGTTATCCCTCACTGCCGTGCTAATGGTAGAAATACGCACATAAATTTGAAAAATCCGGAGGTGCATGCTCGGATTAGAACCCGGATCCCCGTATGGAAGGCGCGTTCTAAACCACTGATCTACTATCGCTCTTACACAAGGACCACACTATTTTGAATAATATGTATTAATTTAGGTGTTAGAGCCTTCGTTTGACTTACTTGTGAGATTACCTTCTGAATTTTGCGCAGTCGCAGTGTAATCTACCCTCATTACCCGACTACGGCAAAGCAAAAGGAGGGTTATGATTTTGACAGGCTATGTATGTATGTATGTATGTATGTTCATCTGTTTCCACGTAACTTCTTAACTACTTATCAGAATTCGACAAATGACATATCATTATAAGCGTCTTGATCGTCCGCTGGTTATAGGCTATATGAAGTTTCACAAAATCTAATGTGGCGCCCTCTAGCGGACAAAACATACAGAGTAAAAAAATAAAGTTATGATAAATATGCCGTGTTTGGTATCATTTGAAAGCGCTTGACTTGTACATTTTGAATATATATATATATATATTACTAGCACTTGGACACCAAAATAGTACAAATAAAATAAAAGTAAAAAAACTAAAACCCAACTACGACAAAAAACGTCGCTGAAAAAGTATAAAACAAGCCTTCGTTGTCAATTTATGCAATATTCACTATGTAGAGATAAAATTTCATGTTTGGAAAGGCGTAGTCACACGTTAAATATACTACCCTTTGACAACGTGTGACTGCGGATTTCCAAACATGAAATTTTATCTCTACATAGTGAATATTGCATAAATTGACAACGAAGGCTTGTTTTATACTTTTTCAGCGACGTTTTTTGTCGTAGTTGGGTTTTAGTTTTTTTACTTTTATTTTTTTCCCTAACGTTTTGTTCTGTTACTCTTGCGCAGCCGACTTCGTTGTATGCGTACGAACTTTATTTTAATTTTAAAGCGATGTAAATGCTGTGGATTGTAAATATTAAATCAAAAAATAAACTTATTCTCTTTCACTAAGGGAACCAGAAACAAAAAAAAAAACATACCAATATACTCAAACTCAGGATAAATATAGAATAGGACCTTAAAATACATAGTTTTGTAGACTTTAATATTCTTGTTTTATCGACGCCATTCTACAGCGTACCTAAAATTTTCATAAGGGCTGAGGGTTAATACAAAAGTCGAGTGAAGTACCGATGTTATTGTTGTAGGATGAATTGTGGGTATTTGATTTATAATTATGACGCGACCTTTTCATGCCCTAACATCCAATATAGTATGAGTTGCAAATAAAGTGACACACCGTGACGAAGCTAGCGCCGCCCAGTGATATATACACAAACGACGATGACAAATATGAGTCATTTTTTATTTCAATTAATGCTTTATGGTGTTGGGTAGGCACACTAGCGACGCAAATTGTTTTAAATTGTTAGCAACTAAACCGGATATTATTTTAACAAATTTGAAGCTGTAGCCTCTCGGAAAACACTTCAACTATTTATTTAGACTTAAGTATAAGTCTAAATGGTCCCCGGCAGAGTAGAATAGGCCACCCTCACTCTTACCGAGGTGTCGTAAAAGGCGACTAAGGTAAAGCTGCTGGCATAATCATCAGCACCCAGAGAAGGAAAACTGTGTATTTATATCAAAACCCCCGCCAACCCGTCTGCCAAGCGTGGTGAGTATGGCGATTACCCATCATGTGATTGAGGGAGGCCCGTGCCCCAGTAGTGGGGATTTAAATAAATAACTAACTTTTGGGTCTGCTTTTGTATTAGAATATGGACTGTGGCGTTAATCCAAATTTAGAGTGCAAAAACCAATATAAAGTAGTGATAAATAAGTATAAAAGTTTGCTTAGAGACTCCCGTTCCGAAATCGTTTAAAATAGATCCGGTTTAGAAGCTAACAGTTTAAATCGATTGGTGTCGCTAGTTAGGGCTACCAAAGACAGTCTTATCTAATCTACTGTCTTTTCCAAAATGAACTTTAATGAATACTTAAAGGAAAGTATTAACAAATATTTGCAATGCTTCTTTGTAATAATGTCTTCCTACAAGTAACAATAATTTTCGTAACTCTCTAAAGTGACCACTTTTTTTTTACATCATAATAGACTAACGAGCAGACGGCTTATCTGATGGTAAGATATTACCGCCGCCCATGGACATCTGCGCCACACGGGGCATCGCAAATGCGTTGCCGGCTCTTAAGAGAGGAATAAGCTCTTTTCTTGAGAGTCACCAGGTCATATCTGTTCGGAAACACCGTCGTTGGTAGCTGATTCCATAGTTTTACTAAGTTCGGTGGGAACTTTTAGTAATTATGGAAATTATTGTTAGGTGCAATCTGTGCGGATAAAGAATGGGATCAGAAATGGCGGCGAATCTATTCACTTCTCGCTCGCACACCTACGAGTGCAAGTATAGACGCAAATAGTGTGCGAGCGAGAAGTGAATAGATTCGCCGCCATTTCTGATCCCATTCTTTATCCGCTTGTTTCTTAGAAACTTAGTACTTGTAGAAATTTTTACATAGGTGGGTCGCAAATATTTGTTAATACTTTCCTTTGTATTAATTGAAGTACATTTTTACAAAATGTCTCTTAATAGCCACAATCAATATAAATCAAGGGGCGGCGATAGTTTCGTCATGGTGTCGTCTTAACACATTTTACCATGTAATTCCCATTTGCGTCCAATGCTGTTGCTTGGACCATGATCCTTGATTTGGGAGGTCTGGTAATTACAATAAACCGACTGCTATTCAGTAGCACCACTATTTGATTTTTATTAACTAATATGAATTTACAGCAGTGGAAGACCTTAGGGGAGGTCTTTATCCAGCAGTGGGAATAGCAGGCTAAAAAAATAATAATTTAAGAGACTATTGAAAGAAATCATCGTTTTCATTCATCGCTGGCCTGCTATGGAACACTTTCTTCCTTCAAGCGACTCTTAACATTATATTAAGGTGTCGGGTAATCGATTTTAATTTTTAGCTTCTAAACCGGATCTATTTTAAACACATAAATAAATAAATATTTCACAACATCACATACATTGATCTGACTCCGAGATAGGTAGCTCAAGCACCTGTGTTACGGATATCAGAATCAACAGCGGAATTACAAATATATACATATAATACTTTTCTTTTGTAAATACATACTTATAATACATACAAACAACCAGACCAATACAAACAGACATGTTCATACACACAAACAATTTCCGGGTTACAAATACTTATACTATGTATTTAATAACCATGCACAAATGTTAGGTCCGTTTTTGTACGCGGAAAATTGATTCACACCAAAAGTGGCTGCTTTTAGCGTGAATCAATTTTTCGCGTGCGCGTTGAGCCCAACATTTGTGCATGGTTATTTAATAAATAGTATAGTTGTTTGCCGAGAGGTAGTAACCCAGAAATTGTTTAAAATAGATCCGGTTTAGTAGCTAAAAATTAAAATCGATTGGCGTCGCTAGTGTGCCCTACCCGTCACCTTGTACAACTCGGTTTATACAGCCTGAAAACCAGCGCTGCAACTGTCGCTTGCGGCATATGCTGAGGCTTAGTCTAGTTGGCCGCAACTTTTATGCGCTGTACCGTTTTTATTTATTGTTTGATTTATGTATTACATAATACGTAATCATCATCATCATCAGCAACCCACACTCGTCCACTGCCGGACATAGGTCTCCCCTAATGCACGCCACTGCTTCCGATTTTCGGCCACTCTCATCCTTCGAATGTCATCATCCCATCTTGTCGCAAGGTGTCCCACACTACGCTTACCGAGTCGCGGTCTCCACTCAAACCACGCGGTGACGGAGAACCAGAGTCACCGACATAGCCCACCGAATTAGCAAACTGAAGTGGCAGTGGGCTGGTCATATTAGCCGCAGAGCATACATAATATGTAATACATTAATCAAACAACTATTTATTTACCACAACATATTATGTGTTGTGGTAAATAAATAATTTTCTTTCTTTCTTTCTTTTAAACACATTTGGTTCAATATAGATTGACACAATGATAGCCCAACGTGTTGCTGTTTGAAAACAAAATTGAATTATTGATAATCGCAAGTGGCGGCGTTAAGTTAACAGGGCACCCTTTCCCTGTATTACAAGCACGCTATAAGCGTAAAAGTCTAAATTAACTTTAGTATGACTTTAATACCTGCATTTTAAAGTATTTTCCGTCAATGAGGTATAAAGAGGGGGAGGTTTTATGATTTTGTCCTCTCGGCCTCGAATTTTAATGAGGGTTTAGAGTGATCCCGTCAATGATTTATTATGATCCCCAGGATCCCAGTGATGTAGGTGCAGATACTTTGCCGATGACGTTCGCTCTTTTTCAACCCCTCTGGTATACCCAAAAGTTGTAGTAATGAATTTAAAATTTTAGAAATTTTCATTTTAGGTAGCGATGAGATGTCATTTGGATTAAAAAAAATAAGAAAACATTGGAAACAGGCAATGGACAAAAGGCAAAGATGCTAATAAAAGCGTTAACTGGATACTAAAAGCTAAGCAAGATCTCGCTTGAGGCTTAAATGCACAGTATAGGCAAGGAGGAGAAGGAAAGTATGAAAAATCTCTTATCTAAATGCGACCCATGCCCAGAGACGAGTCTTCTATTAAAACATACACAAACATAAAGACTACAGGCGATTCGATGGTCAAGATATTATTGTGATGTGATATGATGTCAAGTGCTGTGATGTGAAAAAAAAGTAGCGATAAAAAAATGTATGAATAAAAACCATAATTAGACTGAAAATCTTACATTCTGATTTTATGGTCACGAAGATCAGAGCACAGTTGCTAGATTTTTTTTAACAAACTCACCAAATCCTGAATCATGGTCCAAGCGTGTCACGACCTCCAAAGCGTCAGTTTTAGAACTGGAAATAACACACGGAGCTCATCTCAGATGAATAATGAGTAAATTTGACAGATGTAGTAACTCAACGCTGTACAGTGGCGAACACATCAAGTTATACAAAACTGTCGAATTTCTTCATTCGATTATAAACCTTATAATGTTACACATTGAGTTCGAAATCTATTGAGGAAATTTGACAGTTTTGTATAGCTTGACCTGTCCGCCACTGTACATTTAAATAGATGCCTTTAACAGTTTTAGAACTGCACCGCCGTTTGCAGTCGTTTTGTGTCACGAAACTTTTACTGGTGACCGAAAATAGCACGGGAAACTTGTTGTCGTCTATTTAAATTTTTCGCCGCAGCTAAAAAAAGAAAAAAGAACACATGTTAAAACATTCGTACACGGGGAACGTATAACACTGTGCTTTCAATCCCAGTGGAATGCCATTGATTTATTTGAGTGTACAACTTGCAATTGTGACGCAGTATTTGCGAAAAAATAGGGATGGGAAAAGTAATGGGTTGTTTAAGCATATATTAGTCCTGGTCGTGAATTCTCGGTAATTTTCGGGAGACTTGGCCTGACTCATATCAAAAAGAATTTTCCAGTTTTACCGTAAATTTCAGTTTGTATCGTCTAATATCCGTTTACTTTCAAATATAATAGCCAAAGAAAGATACGGTGTTAATAAGTTTCAGAAACTTTTCCGTCTTAAATATTCGTGATCCGGAAAAACAATCAGAATCTCTAGCTGCAGATTAACTCAAATTAAAAGTCACTATGTATAAAGTATTGTTGTATAGTTACCTAATAGCCAGTTTTACAACCCATCAATTACTACATTCAACAAACGAAAAAAAAAAACATTCCTTCTGGCAAAAGTCTGCAACGCATCAGCATGCTTTCGGTGCAGTCAATCATCAGGTTACCCGATTACCCGTTTTACTATTCTTGTTACAAAAAAACAAATTGGCTTTTTTGAATGTAAAGTACACGTGTATAAAAATCGATAAACTTTTCTCTGATTCAGCGTGTCACATCCCTAAAAAATGGTCTGCAATGTCCGGACTAACGCGAGGGTTGTCATATCAAGTGCTCGACGAAAAGGAAAACTCATCTATAAACCAATTAAGTATGATAAGTCCAAACAGAGGGACAGACTGACGCAGCGAGGGATTGTGTGTTTATTATATTTGTTATTATTATGTTATATTGCGGGATTTGGGTATAACAAATAACATGTCTTTATTCAGAAATATAATTCTGTGCGCACAGTTGAGATTGAGGATACGTCCTATAGAGGCACAGAATTTATCACAGATGTTTTTGGTGTCCCGTCGGAACTATCACGATCGTAACCTGGTGAAATTTGAGATTTGAAACTAATTTTTTTGCAGCCATAATTATTAGCAATAAAATTTGTAAAAAATATCTTATGAATTGCATAATGCGCTAATCGGAATTTTTGCTCATAGGGATTGACACAAACAATCTATATAAATCAGTAATCGATGTGTCAGCCATCTTACCATCGAATTACGATTATTGTCTCGTGCAAAATATGTCCGCATGGATTACGTTAGGGACCAAGCACTGGTAATTTCTCTTGGTGACGAAGGTGGTTCCGACACGCCAATCGAGAGTTGTTATTTTTCAGATGAATAAGATGCATATTATTTCATTATTGTAGTAGGTACCACTAAGAATATTTACATATTGTATTCTAAATCCAGATAGTTCAAATTCGTAGACAAAATGTTGATTACGTTTAAAAATCAAATGAATAGAAAGTCGATAGGATTTCTAAAGAAAATATTCTCGATTCTTAAAAATATCGGTTAGGTTTAAAAGAAGCGGCACATTTTAATGTCAAAATAGAACTGTCCTATTCACCTTCATATATTGAATGGACTATAATATATATATTCAGTATTCAGTTTTCATAGTTGATTTCCTATGAGTGGTTACGGCCGTACCTATTTGTAATCGATTAAATTGTTATCTCACCTTTAATATTATCAAATAAGTTCAACATAACTATGGCGAATGCTAAAGGAAACATAACTCACTAGAGGACGTCACTATTCCGCGACGCTACTCTTCTAGTCTATTAAGCACGTTAATCCGTTGGTCCTGCACCCGATCCCCCTCCGGTCGTGTCACAGTAGTGTCCCATCATTCCAATGATGGTAAGGGAATAGAGAGTGCACTTGTGTTTGCGCACATACTTGATCACTATTATATATGCTGCGTACGTGGCTGGTCGTTGAGATTGGCTGCCGTAGCTGTAATCGGTTAGAGGATATTATTATCTATTAAGAATTATTTTCATTTAATGGTTAAAAAGTGGAGTGGCATCTCGTAAACTGGGAGACCAATGGTTACTTCGCTCGCGCACGTGATTAAAAAGTTTGACGCACTGTTTTGATAACTTTAACGTTTACAAGGAGCCCAATTCTCGTGCTTGTGATATTTTGAAAACATGGCGGATATCACCCGAAAACAATACAAAAAAATTATGTTTTAGTGATATATGTCGTATGAAAATAAATGTCACGAGCCCAAGAATTGGGCTGCTGGTCACAATCACAAAATCTATACAGGGCACAGGCTAGCCATTTTCAGTAATCTAATTTTTTTAGATGCATTACATCGAGGCTTATTTGAAACACCTTCATGTGTTCAATTCGATTCAAATCATAATGCATTTATTTCCTAATGTAGACTTGTATGATCTTAAACAATCTAGAATCTATACTACTAAGTAATGTCCACTTTTAAAGACTTAAATGTGAGAGGCTGACGCTCGATATATATTTTAGAAAAGACCTCTGTTACGAGTCACCAAGCCTGCATCCTCGAAGGGACGTGTGTACGGAACTTAATAATTAGATGCTAAAAAGTGGAAATGAAAATGTAAAAAATTATAACTAATTTTGGTAGGTACTTGCTTCGGCGCGGCTGTATAAAATGAAAGTGTGTAGGGTGTAGTTACTAGGGCGTAATGTGTACCTATGTAAGAGTAAATGTATGAGAGTGGGTTGTATAGTGTATGATGTTAATTGTGTATATACATTTTCAGAGATCAAATTGGGGTGGAGAGTATATAATGTATATTCGGCGATTTTTTGTAGAGTAAATGGGGGTGATTCATACGCTTCGTTATAAGGCATCTTAATTATTTTTTTTACTTCAGTAGTAAAAAAAAATGGGCCAACTTGTATAAATAGATTATTGAAGACATCGTTGACCGCTAGAGATCATAGTTTGGTTTGTGTCTATCGCCGAACCACACCGAGATTAATGTACGCATGTGTGCGTGCCTGTTTAGTACGTGACGTAGGCAGTCCACATTAAAGGCCGCTACATATTTTGTGCCAGAAGAGCGACCCTCGTCAAAACATCCTGTCTTGCTAATGGAATATATCTTGAAAGAGATTCTTAATTAGCCTTTTTGATTGAAACAGCAATATTAATCTAAGAGTGCTTTTCGAAGTTCATGAATAGTTTTATTCCAGACAGGCGCTAAGTCACAGTAAGCCAATTAACCTATCAACCCTTCGGGAGGGCAATTCGTTAACGGTTATTGGTTCGCATTTAACTAAGGCTCCTCATTTATCGGTGCCTACCGATTCTCGCCTCTCTATATCTAATTAATAGCGATGAAGTAGCTGGATATTTTATTTTTTGCTCTGTTTGACGATGCAGATTGCCGGATATAATCAATGAACTGAATAAAAGAGATTTTCTGTATTTTCTCCTATAAATAACAAACTTCCCAGAGGTTTTTCTCCGGGAATCGTACGTAGATATGAGCTCGCTGAGGAACTCGCTCGACCGAGTGAGGGAACCCAGGGTACTATTAGTCCATGATTCAGGATTTGGGGAGTCTGGTTATTACAATGAAGCCACTGCCGTCTGACCTTTGCAACCCTTTAACAGGAAAATCACAAAGATCGACGCAAAATCGAAGCACTCGAGATGTGGTGTTGGTGGCGACTGCTGCGGAATTCCCTGGACAGCACACAGGATCAATGTTTCAATTTTGAAAGAACTGAATTTCAAACAGAGGTTCGTCATCATCATCATTTCAGCCAATAGACGTCCACTGCTGGTCATAGGCCTCCCCCAATGTTCTTCACACAGATCGGTCATGTGCCGCCCGCATCCAATGGATTCCCGCGATCTTCACCAGATCGTCGGTCCACCTTGTGGGGGGCCTGCCACGGCTGCGACTTCCTGTACGTGACCTCCACTCGAGGACCTTTTCCGCCCCAACGGCCGTCTGTTCTCCTCGCTATGTGCCCTGCCCATTGCCACTTGAGGCATGCAATCCTTTGGGCTACGTCTGTGAGCTTAGTTCTCCTGCGGATGTCATCATTTCTGATACAATCACGCAGGGAGACCCCGAGCATAGCTGTCTCCATTGCTCTCTGGGTGACTTTGAGCCTCCAATAGATTTTTATTAATTGTGACGATGACAAGACATTTTTAAAAAAAAGTATTACAGTGAATCCCTAAAGGAAAGTAGTATAAGATTTTCGATACAAAAGTATGTCATGATTTATTCCTACAATTAACCTTATTTTTTGTTATTTCTAAAAGTGGCCACTTTAGGCAATTACAAGAATTATGATTACTTTTACGAAGATAATATTACATAAGTACATCTCAAAAAAATCTTAATAGTTTCCTTTATAGATTAATCGTTGTACTTTTATCAAAAATGTTTCATAATTGCCATAATTAATACGAATCTGCTGGCGGCGCTAGTTGTATCGGTGTACCGATGCCGCACCCCTTCTTCCGCCAATACCTACCAAAGCGTCATAAGAAATAGTAAAAAAATCAAAATTGTTCATTATTTCCTTCTTGGCTTCCAAGACTTCGTCAAACCTTTTTATTTAATTTTCCACTTTTTATACAACGGTTACTCGAGCGCGAACTTAATAAAAAAAAGTAAACCTCTTCAATTGGTTGAAGCGTCGTTTGTGTCCTCAATTAACTCGTAAATATCAAAAAGAAAAATTGTATGTAAGTCCAGGTGGCAATGAAATATTCTCCGCGTTTATTTTTCGCGTTATATTTTGACCTTGTAAGTAAAATTACTTTTTCGTTAAGCGCCCCATGAGGAAAAATAAAATGAAGAACGCTTGCCAAATTTACGTAGCATAATTTTTATAGCCATAAATATCGAGAAATAAAAAAAAACAGTTGTTTTAATTTTTTTAATGTGAAAGTTGGCAGAGTCTCTTGGTGACAAGTTGTTCTAAATACTTTAATGCTAGATATATACAAAAGTATGTGGGCCGTGTGGTCCCCGGCAGAGGAGAATAGGCCACCCTCACTCTTACCGAGGTGTCGTAAAAGGCGACTAAGGTAAAGCTGCTGGCAAGATCATCAGAGAAGGAAAACTCTGCATTTATATCTAAACCCTCGCCAACCCGTCTGCCAAGCGTGGTGAGTATGGCAATTACCCCTCATGTGACTGAGGGAGGCCCGTGCCCCAGCAGTGGGGACTTAAATGGGCTGATGATGATGAATAATAACTTTCACTTATAAAGTATTTAAAAGATAAAAAAATCTTTATTCAATTTAGGTTCATACAGAACACATATGAATGTCTAGTCTAATAAGATTTTAAACTTTCGCGTTGGATTATACAAAGTCAAGTAATCCTTAAGGCTTTTAATGAGAGTTAATGTAAAATTAGAGCCTGCTTTTTCAGCTATCAAACACATATACTTTTATGCTTATAAGTAAGATCTCTACATCAGAAGATATTGCCAAACAAATGTACCCACACGGATTCAGTACCAACATAAATTAAAATAGGTGTATTTTTTTAAATTGAGAAGCCTATGATTTTTTGACAGTGGATTTGTCGATAGAATTAATTATATTTACTTACCTTCACGGGTCGGACACCGATTGCCGGACAATGCTGTATAATACAAGTAGAAGATTTTTAAAGCTATATTTTCGGGAAACGACCAAGTTACCAAGCGTCATAAATACGCTCATCTGAAAACCCCAACATCAACGCTCGTTTGCTCAAAGGTATATTCAATCGCCTATTCCAATCAAGCCAGGGAACAATGCCGGTCAGCACTAATTGAGGTACAAATGGCCAGTCATTCGTCTTTATTGCGCGGACGCCGCTAATCCCGTATCCGTGAGATTTATAAGGGAACACCATCAGTCAGTTTACTCGTCTCAGCTTTGATGACCCATGAGAATTGCGATGTGTATTAATGGGTCCTTTTAGCACGATGGATGTACAGGCAGCATCAAAATGATCTCAGCGGTCAAACCAAGGTGAGTTTGCATTTGTTGTTTAGAGACCAAATCAAAACAAATGACGAAAGAAAATGACAGCTAGCCAATGTGTACACCTTTACGCCCGTAGTATACCTTAGCTGATAGCGGAATGGAAGAGACAGCATTATAGTAAATTTTAAGTGCTAGAAGATGTAATAGTATTCTGCGTTATTACATTAAACGTCATAACCCGACCAGTAGTAATGTCTTGCGCCGTGCGTTCCGTGGCGCGGAGGTCTGTTACGGATGGTTTCGTGCTAAAAGTGATTTTTGTCAAATGTCCATCTGAGCAAAAATATCTATTTTTGGTGCGTTTGAAGGCAAATATGATTTTGATGCTATCTGTACCTATGTTATATAAACAGCCAGATTGGCAAGCTAAAGTGACAGCGCCATATTAGCCATAAAACTGACAATCGTTGGGGTAAACGAGTTCTAAAGTGGAGAATGCGTTTAATTTAAACGTCAGATAGACGATTTGCGCATGATGACCGGCGGGAGTTAGATGCTAGTGGCCGAGGATCTATTGAAGTGGCGAACATTTGGAAAGCCATTGGTCCTTCTAGTCCAACAGTGAACGATGACAGGTTGATGATAATGTTGATTTATAAAAAGGGAGTATTAAAACCATACTCTAAATCTCCACCCATTGTGAGATTGACTATAATTTTGTCAAAACATAACAATGCTTTTAGCTTTAATTTTTTACATTTATCATCTAAATGGACAGATATTTAGCTTAGGGCCAATATTAATCTATTGTCAACATTTCAAAAAGACGACCCGTTTGGAACAGTGGTAGTGAACTGCTGCCTTTGGTCCAAGGGTTGCGGGCTCGATCCCCGCACAGTACATACATTTGTGTGTATGAACAATGTCTGTTTGTAGTGGTCTGGGTGTTTGTATGTATTATAAGTTTGTATTTACAAAAGACATATGTGACAGACAGACGTGGACATATATAATGACAGGCTCGTGGAAGCTGTTCTTACGGTGGGTGCAAAACTCTTCAGACCCAGCCGTACGAAAAAAGCCAGTAAAATCTCGGAGCCAACTCTTAAGTTAATGGAGGAAAGGCGGAAAATGGTTCTGCAAACCTCTAATGAAGCTCGCCAACGACGGCAGCTCAGCAAGCGCATCTCCAAGTGCCTGACCCATGACATACGCCGATTCAATACGGAACGTATTAAAGAGGCTATAGAGCGGAACAAAGGCTCCAAAGTGTTCGCCAGAGACGTGGTTATTGGAGAGAGCTTGCTGACCAAGCTGAAAACAGAGGATGGCAGAATCGTCACGTCACGCCCAGAGCTTTTGGCTGAGATCGAAAACTTTTATGGATGGAGCTTTACGCGACATCACGCGCACCTGTCATTCAGGCTGTTGAGCGAAGAGCCAAATTAACCCGGCACTACACCGAAGATATCCCGGACGTTAGCCTATACGAGATTAGCGTAGCTCTCAAACAGCTTAAGAATGGTAAGGCACCGGGTGATGATGGAGGCACAGCGGGGCTTCTGAAAGCAGGTGGACGACCTGTCCTGAAAGCCATTCAGAGGCTTTTCAACTCCATCATCACTCAATTCAATTCAATTCAATTCAAATAATTCTTTATTTGCATAGGCTTGTACACAGCACTTACAAATCGTCATACATTTGAATGACTTAAAACTATTTATAAGTACTTATGTATAATTTACATGTTAATACATATATATGTTGATACATAAAATATACTAAAGAAATAAATAAACATAATGCGATTCTACCACCGGCTCGGAAAGTTGTTTCTGGTCGAGAAGATCCGGCAAGAAACTCGCCAGTTACTCTTTTTAATCGCCAACTTTTTTACAATGGTTTATTATTTTCATACCAAGTCATACAGTCTAATGCAACACAAAATAGAATGAAGCAAATTAAAAGCTAAATATGAGGTAAACCGAAGCGGACCAGTCCCCAAAGGTGGCACCTGTTCACAAGTATGACGTATGTGTCAGCCATCATTTCACTCAACCATATTAGAGGGAATGTAATGACCCGCCACATAACGCCACCACCTCAGAGACATTTGAGTGAGCATGACTACTTAGGTTCTCCTCATAGGTCACAAAGAGTAGTAGTTACTTAATCTAATACTAATAAACTGCAGGACGAGGTGTACAATAGTAGGTGGTTAGCATCTTGTCAATTATTGAATAATCAATATAAATCAATTTTATACAGTAATAAATGCTGCTAAGCCTAATTTATTAAAATTCAGTAATTATATAATATTAATGATTTTTGTTAATATATATGAAAATGTTACAAGTGTGCAGGCATGGAGGTCATTATGTCTGAGGGAAAGACTGTCACTGAGGGAAAGACACCCAAAGCATGGCACTCTGGCGTGGTGAGGCTTTTCTTCAAAGAGGGTGACAAATCCCAATTGAAGAATTACAGGCCTATCACGCTGCTGAGTCACATATATAAGCTGTTTTCGAGAGTTATGACGAATCGTCTTGTACGCAGGTTCGACGACTTCCAGCCTCCCGAACAAGCTCGATTCCGAAAAGACTTTAGCACCATAGACCACATACATACTCTGCGACAGGTTATACAGAAGACCGAAGAGTTGCCACAAATTGCCATTATGCTTAGCGTTTGTGGACTATAAGAAAGCCTTCGACTCTGTCGAGAACTGGGCCGTGCTACAGTCTCTCCAAAGGTGCCGAATAGAACTACCGATACATACAAGTGTTGCAGTCATTGTACGAAAACGCCATAATGTCAGTCCGTCTTCAGGACCAGGAATCAAAACCTATACCTCTCCGGCGAGGTGTGAGACAGGGCGACGTTATATCGCCGAAACTGTTCACCACTCTGTTGGAGGACGTGTTTAAACTTCTGGACTGGGATGGACTTGGCCTCAATATAAATGGCGAGTACATGACGCACCTTGGATTCGCTGATGATATCGTAGTCATGGCTGAGACCTTGGAAAACTTAGGCAAAATGCTCGACGACCTCAATAGAGTCTCCCAACAAGTGGGCTTGAAAATGAACATGGACAAGACGAAAATTATGTCGAATTCCCATGTCGTACCCACTCTTGTTGGAAGCTCTACACTAGAAGTTGTAGACGAGTACTCGGACAAAAAGTCCAGCTTGGTAAGTCCAACTTCCAGAAAGAGTAATTAAAAGTAATTAAAAGTAAAGTAGTTTTCCGTCCATTTGGTCTGTTCAATCAACCTTGGATAGCTTTCTTTAGATCAGTCGATTCGTAGGCGGCTAATCCAGTCAGCCATAATCAGTCAGTCATATTATCATCATGATTAAAATAAATAGCAAATTGAGACAATACCACATACACGTAGGTACATTGTCCCGGTCCCAAACTAAGGTTTTCCCTTGTACTATAGAAACCAGAAACAACGAAGGTACTGGAAACACCCAGAGCCAACACAATATCTGTTTCAACAACAAACATTTATGTTGGTGCGAGGGATCGAACCCGGGATTTTTGCGTCTCAACCAGCACTCTACTGAAACTGACTTTATTCTTATCACTCTGCTAGATGGTTTAGTTTCCGTTGGTTCGGGTGTGTGTATCCTATCCGTTATCTTGAGTACGTAGATACATAACAGTAATTTTATCAAAGTACTTTAATGATCTCTTTGTAGATAAGATGTTCTGAAATCAAATCAATTGAACGTAAGTAATCTATTATCAATTTACTAGCGCAAACAAAGGATTTATGTACTTGAAAGGTAATAATATTCTTGATTTATCTTCAGAGAAATTTTCCTTCGTCAAAATATGAAGGAAGTTAAAAAGAACCTTTATTATCATACTTTTTTATTTGTAGTAAGTAATTCGTTATTTAAGGTTTTCTTATTTATTGTACCTACATGGGATGTAGCTTGGAATGTTTGTGATTTAATCTTTCTTATGTGATAGGTGGCAGGCTCCCACGAGGTGGACCGACGATCTGATGAAGGTCGCGGGAATCCCTTGGATGCGGGCGGCACAGGACCGATCTGTGTGGAGCTCAATGGGGGAAGCCCATGTCCGGCAGCAGTTGCAGCAGCTGATGATGATGAGGTGGCAGATGAGCTGACGTATCCTGAAATGGACCCATGAGGTCCCCGGCAGAGTAGAATAGGCAACCCTCACTCTTACCGAGGTGTCGTAAAAGGCGACTTAGGTAAAGCTGCTGGCATGATCATCAGCACCCAGAGAAGGAAAACTCTGCATTTATATCAAAACCCTCGCCAACCCGTCTGCCAAGCGTGGTGAGTATGGCAATTACCCCTCATGTGATTGAGGGAGGCCCGTGCCCCAGCAGTGGGGACTTAAATGGGCTGATGATGATCCTGAAATGGTAAGCTATTGCCGCCGCCCATTGGTGTCCAGGCAACTTCAGTGGAGTCACAAGTGCGTTGCCAACCTTCAATTTCCCCTCCACCGTGGCGCAGTCGCTGTTTCACGCCGGTTTTTTGCGAGGCCGTGGCAGTTTGTATTAGTTACATTCATCCAACCATATGATAAAATATTGTATACTACGGTTGTCTGGAAGAGATCGCTATGGACGAAAAGACCGCCGTGATTGTATTTACCAGTGACCGTAGCATTAAGTTACGAACAATTTTTTGCAATAAAGAGTACTTATCTACAGTACTCAGACACAGATATAAATGTGTATAGTAGTAGTGAGGATACCGGAGGCCTAATCCAGAAGAAAGGGGGGGTTAAATGTATTCCTATTATTTCTGTATTTTATATAAATTAGAAATTTGTAAATCAGGCCCATATTACAGATCTATTTTAATTTATAATAAAATCCCACAAAAATCTGAATTGGAGTTGCGGGTGTCCATGGGCGGCTGCAATCGCTTACCGGCAGGTTATCCGTCTGCTCGTCTGCCACCTACCACATAAAAAAAATTAAATAAATTCAATCGACTCTAGGTTTCCTAAATCCACTTGTACCGATAAACAATTACTATCGGCTGATAACGTTATGTATTTACGTGAATTCAATGCAGGAATTTGATAAGTTATCTAATAATTATCTTTGTTTGATCGATATTATACTTCAGAATACGATCGAGGTTTTGACGTGAAATTTTAAATTATATTTCGGGAGACAACTCTCACGTCATGGTTATATATTTTTTACAAGATATTAGGTATACACCCATTTGAAACTAGATACTAACTAACCCATAGTTTGATGCATTTATAATACATACATATAATATATACGTACAGGAGACCACAGTCACGGCAGGCCCCCCACAAGATGGACCGATGATCTGATGAAGATCGCGGGAAGATATATCCTGCGTATGAACGCAGGATATATTATAAAGATCAAGTGTGTGCGCCAACACAAGTGCACTCTCTATTTCCTTACCCTTATATTCCAATGGGACACCAGTGTGACACGGCTAGAGAGAGATCGGCCGCCAACTTTCCAAACTCAGGGCTAACACTTTACCGAAATTCTTACCGAAAACTTAGGTACACATTTTTGACCCGACCCGGGGATTTTTGGCTCTTGCCCAGCCGTCGCTTTAAAGTACGACCCGCCAACCAGTGTAGGTACACAATACAGTGCAGTTACCCTCTCTACATCTCTTTTTGGTCATATCTCTCTGTTGAACATCAAAACGTCACTCACGATCCAACATGTAGAAGTAAATGTTTTCAAGCGTTACTCAAACTAACGTCTAGTTTTCAAATTTAGACCTAATGCCCCAGCTGCTGTGATACTATGATAAATCACAAAAAAAATACAACTCATGTAGATGGGTAAATTTTATAATAAATAAATATTTCACAACATCACATACATTGATCTGACTCCGAGATAGGTAGCTCAAGCACCTGTGTTACTGATATCAGAATCAACAGCGGAATTACAAATATATACATATAATACTTTTCTTTTGTAGATACATACTTATAATACATAAAAACACCCAGACCAATACAAACAGACATGTTCATACACACAAATGTTTGTACTGTGCGGGGATCGAACCCGCAACCCTTGGACCAGAGGCAGCGTTCACTACCACTGTTCCATGTCAAAAATATCGCGTCTCTCAATTTTAAAGAATCTTATTTGCCTTTTTTGGAAGATGTTATATCTATTATGGATTTAATATGTATCAGGAATCTTCCTACATATGTTGCTTGACTTGGCAGCTGGCTCAATCAATCAAAAATAAAAAACAGTCACCTACAAAAATATTGAAATCGAAAAAAACTTAAATCTATTACTTACTCTTAATAATGTAATGATAAGTTTTGAGATAAAAGTAATGTTTAAATTTCAATAAAATAATGAATGGTATTAAAAAGAAGAATTAGTACTAGGTTGAAAGACGCTGGCTTTTCTGTTTATAGGAGACAACATGATTGATTTTGCTTGTAGTCTGTAAATAGAGAAATATATTTTGAACACAATAGTTTCATCATAAGGTTTAATTTCCACAAAACTTGGCACCTCCTATTTCTGCCATATCATAAAGAAATGGAACTTGCTGTCAACCCATGTATCCTGTATTCTCTACGCTACACACCTGTATCCTCTTTCCTGCAATATGGATTTCTTCGAAGCGAAAGAAGCATCTCGCGGCCTAGTTTTGCAGTACGAACGGAAGTGTTGCGGATGCGATGTCAAGTCGCATCCGTTGTAATTGCAACGTGTCCTTTTGCTTACCACCAGGCTGAAGAGAGCCAATTTATTAAGTGATCTTTATAATAATACTGCATAGTAAAGACTGCTATTGTGTGTCGAGTGAGTTGTCACGTGACAACTTGCTTGGATCTAATAGTCTATAAAACCCGCGATTGTGTTTAGAGTGGTATCGGCATAATCCGTAGGTCGGTAAAACGCAACACAACGGCGTTTTACTGACTGACTTCGACTGTTGACCACCCACTTGTTCTTAATAAGTTACTTGATATTGGCAAAATATAATCAGGTAAAAGCATAATTTAAAAAAAAAATCTTTCTGACCACCTGCCAATTCACAAAACGATCTCTATAGATGGTGGGTTAACCTAGCTCAATTGGTCAGACGAATCGTGTACGACCCTTCTGTACGGCCTTGCCGCATTAAATATAGACTGTCGCGTACTGTCGCCAACACCACAATCGAGATACTACTTATCAACTGAAAATGGCAGGCCGATTACACCGTAATCAATTTTCAACTATTCGACTTACTAAAGTGTTTAAGTGTACTAGTGTTACAGTGTTTGAGGTGGTGTAGTTGGGGCGTGTGCGCTATTTCAGTTCAGTATGTCAGCGTCTTCTCTCTCTAGCAGGAAGTGTTAGTGTATTATTAGTTGTTATGCGTGCGAGTTGCTGATCTTGTGCTGTGCTATTTGGATTGCGCTTTTTGTTTACGTCACGGTATGGGATTGTGGATTTTTAGCCTGCTCCCGAATTATTTGTATGTGTTTACTGTTCATCTGTGTTTGTAAAAGATGCGATATGAAACGCTTGACAATCAGCTGATCTCCTCGCAGTCTTGTGTTAACACTAATGTTACTTCCCATCCAGTGGTTTCATTTTTTATTATAGCCCTTTCAGTGGTAACTGCATCCACTCTAATAAGATGTTAGCTAATTAGCTGTTAATATTTAGAATGGAATTAGAACTTGTACAATATGTTAATACATACGTGTCAGTGAATGTTTTTTTCTTTATGCTTCAAAGTGTTCTTAGCCCTCATGTTTGAAGATTAGCATCATGGTGATTACTTTAACATCAGGGTTACCTTGTTATTAAAATAACGAAATACTAATAACAATAAACCAAAAACAATTTTGGTGGTAGTCTATGGGTCTGATCTATTATCTAATCTTTTGATCTATTAGCATTTTTTACCTTAGTACAAGGTAAGTCTTATGCTTTAGGATTTTATACATGAATACTCTAGTGTTCATTCTAGATTAACAGCAGAACCCAGAGGCATTGTGTTTAAGCTATTATTTATTTAATTAGTAAAGCTTTAAAAAAATGTTTTACTGGTCTAGATAATAGGTATAATTCACTTGTGAAGTAAAATTATCTTTGTTACTCTAAAAATGTTTGCAATATTAGAGAGCGCTGATTTCTGTACTAGGGTTCCCAATTTTGTTGTTACAGAAATGAAATCCATTAAAAACGTTTGAATTTTCATACAGCATTTTCTATTAAAGAATCAGTTTCAGTAAAAGTATTTATATTATATACGAGTAGATAACAACAAAGTTTGGAAACTTTCAACAGATTTTATTGAAGAAACACGCTTCGCCACTTGCGTCGCGTATGAAGTTTAACATTGTCTTCATGAGATTGTTACAGGATTCAAGTAAAATATTTTCAAAGTCTTTACGACAGTTTAAGATTGGGAATTATAATTTGGGTATTCAACTCAACAGCTGTTATTCTCTAACTCAGAATGAATAGATAATTAGGAGACTTTAGTTTATATTTACTGAAAAACTGCAGTGGTAGTTCTTGACAGTGACTAAGTGATGACTTAGGGATATTTCCTATAAGGACACTATAGGAATGTACTAACCCTAGTACTTCATTTTTTTTTATAATAATAATTCTCACAACATCTCATACGTTGACCTGATTCCGTACTAAGTAGCTTAAGCACTTGTGTTACAGATATCAGACAACAGAGGAACACACATATAATACTTAAATACTTCTATTACACCCAGACACCGAACAAACACAAATGTTCATCGCAAGAATGTTTGTCCAGGGTGGGGATCGAACCCACGACCTTTGGCGTAAGAGGCAGGGTCACTTCCAATTGCGCCATCAGGTCAGTGGGTGATTGTGGACAAAGCTTACACCAGGCATCATAAACCTTGGATGAAGAGTGAGAGCCGCAGGGAGCTTACTGTAAAACAATATTCAAATATGGGAAATCCCAAACGAAAAGCCGTACATAGTTCTCTGGGATTCACTAGTAATTGCTAAGTACAATTTGCAAATTCAAATCCAATGAAAAATCATATTCGTCAATGTATCACATGATGGATCTTAAGGTGTCGTAAGGGTAGGGCACACTAGCGACGCCAATTAATTTAAATTGTTAGCAACTAAACCGGATAACTTTTTTACAATTTCGAAGCTGCAGCCTCTTGGAAAACACTTATACAATTTTTTAATACTTATACTTAACTTTTGGGTCTGCTTTTATACTCGAAATTTGAATTACCGCCTAAAACGGCCAGTTATGGCGTTTATCTAAATTTCGATAGCAAAATCTGATAAAAAAATAGTGCAATATTATTAAAAAATAGTATAAATAATTTCTCGCCCGATTGTAACGCCCTGTTGGTCTAGTGGTTTAAGTACCGGGCCGTGATCTCGGGGTCCTAAGTTCGATTCCCGGGTCGACAGGTATGTTTCGAATTTTTCGGACATAGCTCGGGTTTGTGATCACCAATCCGCATTTAACAAGCTTGGTGATTAAGCCTAATCCCACCATAGTGGCGCTAACTAGATTTCTATGATGGAGGCCTTTGCCCTGTGGGACAATGTGGGACTGTTTGTTGGCTGATACTTTGCTTTTTACTTTTTTTTGCTCAGTGACTGCCGCTCCGAAATTGTTTAAAATAAATCTGGTTTAGTAGCTAACAATTTCAATCGATTGGTGTCGCTAGTTAGGGGTACCCGTCGCCTTAATTGACGACCGTAGAGTGGTACCAGACACTGCAACTTGTCTTAGAGAGACATGTCATATTATCAGCACGACCTGTTCGCCTTAACATAGAAAAAAAGTATACTAACATCTTCCTGTCGATATTTTAGAGACAACAGCCAATCCAAGTACGCAGGACATAATATGAGAGTGCTCAAGAGTGTGCGCAAACATAGGCCTTTCGTTTCCTCTGATCTCATATTCAGACGGGACACCCATTATGACACGACCAAAGTGCTCTATTTACGTTTTAATGCGTGTTTTTTATGTGATAGGTCGCAGACGAGCAGACGGATCGCCTGATGGTAAGCGATTGCCGCCGCCCACAGACACCCGCGACACCAGGTGGAGTCACAAGTGCGCCACCAATCTTGATGTCCCCCGTTCCCCTGGATTGGGCACAGCAGTTTTTTCACTCCGTTCGAGCCGGCCCACTCATGCCGAAGCGTGGCCCTCCCACGGTTTTTATTTATTATCAAATAACCTGAAACTATAATATTCTTGTCTATTTAAAAAAATACAAAAAAAATCACACATTAAAAAGTGCTCAACTCAACTTCCAGCCTTCGGGCTGACACTAAGAATTTCTTACAGAAAAATTTAGATACACCGCTCCAACTTGAGGGTTAAACTCGGGTCGTTTTCAAGTGACCCACTAGGCACCACGCCACTGAGGCAGTCAATAAGAAAATAAGGCCTGATCGATCAATCTTAATCCGAGAAAAAATGTATACTATACTTTTTTTCTCGGATTAAGATTGGTTAAGATTGGATAAAGCTGTCATACCATCCAATAAATAATAAATTAAATAAATATTAGAATAGAAGAATAGAATAGAATAGAAATTTTATTTGCGAGAATGAGGTACATTTCAGGTGTTGCATATACAAGCTAATTATGAGGAACTAAACACATTCACCCCTTTAGGGCATGCAAATCATTGTTACTTACTTAGTTATAAAATTAATTAATTCATTATTCATATTAAATAAATATCATTGCATAATAATTAAAATACATTCAAATCATTAGAAAATCATAATTAAAATAATATACGTCATGTCAATTTTTGTAGTCAAAATATTCGCTTAAACTATAAAAACAATGGTAAATTAGCCACATTTTAAGGTCGCGTTTAAATTTATTTAATGTCAATTCCCGTGCGTCTATGGGTAATTTATTATAGATTTTGATCGCCATAGAGCGGCTGTTCCTTGAGCGCATAGCTGTTTTCATCAAGGGTAATATTAGTTTATTTGGTCGTCTACAGCTGCGAGTTCGTGGAATATCGTATGAACTCTTAAACAACTCCGAATGCGTTCTTACAAAAATGCACACCTCATATATATATATAAGCAAGGGACAGTGAGTATTTTCAGCGACTTAAACAAAGGCCTACACGAGACTAGGCTATCTACGTTACAAATAGCTCGAATACATGCTTTTTGAGCGATAAAAAGTCTGTTTATGTGACAGGAATTGCCCCACAACACGATCCCGTATCGCAGACTTGAGCAAACATGCCCATAATATGCTTGAAGAGCTATTTCTCTGCTCGCACTTTGTCCGAGCTTCCATAAAGCGTATGCGTAGGAGTTTATTTTATTGCATAATTTGTTGATATGCTTTTCCCATGTGCATTTGTCATCCAGTAATATACCAAGAAAAGTAACTTCGTCTGATTCACGTCACATATATTGAACTAACTCCGAGATAGGTAGCTCAAGCAGCTGTGTTACGGATACCAGAACCAACAGTGGGACTACAAATATATACATACAGGGTGTATGTGTGGACATTTACATCACTTTAACCACGAGTTCTACCAACCATTCTGAGCAACATTTGTTCTACGACTTTTCGAAATTCGTCGAAAATTTTTACGACTCCCCATACAAAATGACCAAGTCACCTTACCGACTTTGTATGAAAAGTTGAAAGTTTTTTATGCGAATTTCCAAAAGTCATAGAACAAATGTTGTTCATAATGGTTGATAGAACACGTGGTTAAATGTTCACACATACACCCTATAGAATAATTTTCTTTTGTAAATATATACCTACTTACATAGAAAACAGCCAGACCACTACAAACAGACATGCTTATTGTACACAAATGTTTGTACTGTGCGGGGATCGAAACCGCAACCCTTGTACCAGAGGCAGCGTTCACCCACTGTTCCAAACGGGACTTTGACAATTCGAAGCGTTATACCATTAGATTATTCTCGGATAAAGATTAATCGAATTGGGACTAAGAATAACAATATTATGAATGGTGTCAACTAACTCCCGCGGTAAACAAGTAGCGATCAATAAAACCGCAATTTCTTGTTGTGTTCGCATGCAAACTATAATGGCGTCAACACCTCCCCCGATAACGAGCTAACAGCTACTTGGAAAATGAATAATATTTTTTATTTCACGCGGTACTACATACTCGTATGTACTTTATTTAAAAAGTAACATCTAGAAAATACTTTAAGTGCGAGCATATCTAATTGATTTGATTGAATTAAAAAACGACTTATTATTTATTTATTTAGAATGAGTTACATAGGAGAAATACAAGGTAAATAATTCAATGACGGTACAACAAAAACCATCGTCGGTTTTACCGTGCACCGCAGATTCGACAATCGGTCGCGAATATAATAGGTAACTTGGACTACAACAAATATAAACATTGCCCGAGCGCGGACAGGACCCGCTCGGGCCGATCATAGAAAACATGAACTTTGTAGGTACGAGTAACTTGTATTAAAATGTGTAGGTCACACGGGGTGATTTTACTGTCATTTATTAATTAGATTGTGTTAGTGATAAGTAATATTGTTTAAGTTTGATTTTTATGTTTATATCAGTAATTTCACGTATAACTGAAAATGGTAGTTCGTTAATTAGTTTGGGGATCTGGTATTGTAACAATTGTTTTCCGTATGAATTATTGTAACCCGGTACAAGAAGAGTGGTGTTAGGTGCTTAGGACTTGAAGTAGTGTAAGTATCAATACCGCATTGCCGTGTGGTTCCCGGTAGAGTAGAATAGGCCACCCTCACTCTTACCGAGGTGTCGTAAAAGGCGACTAAGGTAAAGCTGCTGGCATGATCATCAGCACCTAGAGAAGGAAAACTCTGCATTTATATCAAAACCCTCGCCAACCCGTCTGCCAAGCGTGGTGAGTATGGCAATTACCCCTCATGTGATTGAAGGAGGCCCGTGCCCCAGCAGTGGGGACTTAAATGGGCTGACGATGAAGTATCAATACTAATAAAAGAGAGTCTTGTTATTCATACTATTTATGACTCAAGAACGGCTACACCAATTTGTTTGAAAATTAGTGGAGAGGTAGCTTAAAACCAGGGGAAGGACATAGCATACTTTTTGTTTCGGTTCTTGTGGGGTAAATAAAAACGGATACTACGCGAGCAACGCCGCGGGCGAAGTTGTAAATATAATTTGTAGCTCATACGTTGAGTTTGGTATATACAAGAGAAGAGCGTACTCTTTTTAAAAAGGCCGGCAACACATTAGCGATATCTTTGATTTCGCGGATGTTCTTGGGCGGCGTTGATTACTTTCCACCAGGAACCCAATTCTCGAGGTCGTGATATTTTGAGAATATGGCGGATATCACCTGAAAACCATATAAAAAAAACTATGTTTTAGTGATATGTGTCATATGAAAATAAATGTCACGAGAATTGGGGTCCTAAAAAAAAACCCAACAAGTGCTTCTATGTACTAAGCAGACAAATCGATTACATAATATGTCAAGCTGCATATTGTGTTTTATCGTGAAAAGTCTCATTAGCATAATTTCGGTTTCGGTCCAGTTTATTACTTAAATCCCTTTTATGATAATCTTATTAACTTTTTTACTATCACAAAAGGGACTTGCCACCATCACCACAATTTCCTGCTGTCACACGCTCATAAACCCGCATTTTATGTGCAATAAAGCGATACCCAAATAAATAACCAACCTTACCTTTGAAGCGTTTGGGATCCTAGTTTTTGGAATTCTTTACGTAACAATTGAAACGATGTCTTTGTGTCTATTTGCGATAATTTTACTCAGAAATTCTCGTACTATTTGTAATAAGTAATATATTATATATAGCTGAAATATTGTGTATTTTTTTTTATTCGATGGGTCACGGAAGAAGTTTTATCTACTCTCTGTCACGGTGGGACCGAGAGTGGTTCGCACACAACTTAAGCTGGAACCTCAACGTGTTGGCCTACCTACTCCACGCAATATTACTTATCCTTCTGCAATGCTGCGTCTGCTATAGCTAAGTTAGTCTGGGTCAGAGACTGTAGATCCCGTAGCCAATTTGATCTGCAAATCATATCCCGTAAAGACGTTTTCAGGCCAATCGAGTGTTGTGACAGAGTCTGGTGTTATTACAATTATGATTTTAAAAATTAAAATTATTAGGTAATCTTGTTTTATGCATGAAACTAGAAGCTTCATATGGAATTAGCCATTTTCGGAAAAAACGACAATGTGTGTGAAAGAGATCCAACCGACCTTGACGCCCATTCTATACGGATGCGGTAGTCACCCTAGTACTAATGGCTTCGCGAGGTTTTTCGAGGCTTTCTATGAAAAGGCACAGTTTGTTTAGGGTGCATGTCTATTGTGTTATGTTTCCAAATATTACATAGTGACGTAATTGTCTTCCAGTGACACTTGGCAGCCTGCTAGAAACGGATCACTACGAGAGCCTCATTAAGGAGCTGACATGCACAAAATGTCGGCTTTACATGAAACCGCCCATATATTTGTGCGTCGACGGACATAGCATCTGTGGTAGGTGCTACGACAAGAGCTACCAATGTCATACTTGCAAGGTTGGTGACTATTTTTACTTTTGAACCTAAAAAGGAAAAAAACCCTAAAAAGGATCACCAATTCTTTAAAAGGTTTCTCCAGGTCCGTCTGTCCGACTAAAACCCAATTTTTTGTTCATGACTTGTATCGTGTTCGCCAAAAAAAAATATTTAAACCAATGTTAAGTAGTAAACACACGTTTACTCACGAACACTCGCTTTTGTGAATTTGGCCGGTGATTTGAGCTGGTTTTTTTTAGTGATTTTTTATCAATTGAAGACGCACAATGTTATCAAAGCTAAATCTAGTATAGTGGCAGACGAAAGAGAACGCACGTAAAAAGTGAAAGATTATAAATATATTAAAATAAATAATACAGACCAAAGTACATTTTCCCAGCAAAATTATACAAGACACGAACAAAAGAGAAATGACAACTCCTGTCAAGATAAATAAAAAAATATAAAAACCAAACTAGACCGAAGGAGTCTGTCCTCGAAAGTATCAAATCGAAAACTTTCAGCCTTTTGCTACAGTCCCTGGGAGCCGTTCTACCAACCATTTTGTACAACATTTTGTTCTAGGACTTTGGAAATTCGTTGAAATTGTTTTCTACTTCCCATATAAAATTACCAAGTCCCAGGATGTGGTTGCCTTTGTATAAAAAGTTGTTTTTTTATGGGGATGCCCAAAAGTCCTAGTACACGATACTTTATGATTACTAATAAATCAATTTCATTCACATAATGTGTCCACATCTGACGTATGCGCCGCGAATGTGCCGTTCGCACCCAAGCTACGCGCCGCCCGTATGCGAGTGGCGCGCGAGTGTTTTACATTAGGGATGTTCGATCCGATCCGATACTTGTGTGGATCGATACAAAGCAATACGATCTACCCGATTTTTGTAACGATACAACGGCTTTCGATCCGTTAGTGGATCTATACAACTTATAAGAGGATCGGATCGATCGTAAAATAAACAAAATTAAACCATAATATTTATTTGTAACGTGAATACTGACCGCGTTCCTGTTCTACAAAGTAAGTAAATATAGTCTAAATACGAACTGATTCATATTACACTAATGTTAAAATTTATCTTGCGGTAGGTTTAGTTAAACGTTTTATTTCAATACACCTTTAATTTCGGCAAGATCGGCACTTGTGGTTATAGACCACTCATTGTGTATTACGTTTGGGGATCACTAAGCGATACAGCATTACGTTACTTGTCCGTTGTAGGAACGTCTAGGCCTGACTATTCTCACTGGATAACCATACACTTTGAAATTTGAATGAGAGCCGCAATCGTATTATTCCAGAGAGGCTGACAAATTAATATTTTTTAAAAGAAAAGAAAAGAAAAATATTTATTTATTATGGTTTTATTTTTTTTACTTACACTTCCTTTTAAAATTGGGCTATGTAAACAATTTTGTTTTTTTCTTCTTTAATAAACTTAAATGATTAAAAATACAACTTGTTTAATTTAAAAAAATACTTGATACAATACTGGATCGATCCCAAAAATCGTATCAAATCTATTGGATCGATATTCGTATCGTTACAGTGTGTTACGATCCCTATTTTACATTCGCGGCGCATTGTCAAATGTGGACACACCCTTAAATCGCATATTAGACTACATACTCATAATGTGAACTCATGTAAATGTATAGTTGGTAAGCAATACTTAGACTTAAGTCGAGACTTTGTTATGTTGACATTGTATTAGTACAGTCAGAATCAAAAGTAGCTGAACATTATAGAACTTTGTCACACTAAGTTTTGCGCAGCTTGAGTAAGTCAAACACTTATTAAAACTGCGCAATGGTTAGTGTGACAAAGTTCTAAAATGTTCAGCTACTTTTGATTCTGACCGTACCTACAACCCGCACCCTATTCAGATAGAGCTGAATAAAATAAAGGAAAGCAAGACAATGGCCGGAAAAAATTGATGTGAAAGTGCAGATGTGGACGATTTGTCGGCGTTAGCTACACGGCGAAATTTTACAGTAAGCCACTTTGGTGACGGAGGTAGTCAAAAGTGGGTAGTTCAAATCACATATGGCATAGAGCCATGGAACAAGAAAACGCGAGTTTGCGTATAGCTGACGGGTTTTTTTTAGTTATTTAGTAATTGCACATTATACATTTTATTGCTCGGTCAGGAGCCACAGCTCCTTAGCACACATTTTTTTTTTTTTCATATGAGAGGTGGCAGACGAGCAGACGGATCACCTGATGGTAAGCAATTCCGCCGGCCATGGACACCCGCAACACCAGTGGAGTGTGCGCTGCTGCAACATTTTCCCTTTCACCCCCCCATTGGCCTCGGTACCTCACTCACACGGCGAAACACAGCGCAGGCACTGCTTCACGCCGGTCTTCTGTGAGGCAGTGGTATCACTCCGGTCGAGCCGGCCCATTCATGCCAAAGCGTGGCTCTCCCAAATTTATTGTAACACGACCTAGATATCAATAACCTTGATCTTAGTAATAATGACAATACCTCTACAATTAAAGGCTTATACACATCTATTTAGATGCTATGGAGAAATTTGCTAATCAGATTTGTTTATCAATTGGCAAGGCTAATTAGATTTTGGGAAAGGCATTTTTTCCTCGTAGGGCTATCTCTTTTTAAGTTTTAATGTTTCATTCAGTATCTATCAAGATTGTTAAGTTAGATTAGTGATAGATTAAACTAGACCAATAGATGACGCTAGGTGTCAATTACATCGCATAAGCATTCCGCTTTTTGTAAGCTTTGAGACTTAATTTTAAACTCGATCAATAGATGGCGCTAGGCGTCGATTACATCGTGCAAGCATTTTGCCTTTTCTTGGTTTCGAGATTTAATTTTAAATAAAATACTGATCTAGATCAGTAGATGGCACTAGGGGTTTAGACTTTTCGGGTTTCTAGCTCTCAGTATTTTACCCCCCTCCCAGACAGAAGTGCGCTAAAGAGCTGCAGGCAGGCCTAACTAAGGTCGAAGACCGCCCCAGCCGCGCCATGTCGGAAGGCCTCCCATCCAGGAGGAATGAGCACCATACTGAGACGGGCATGAGATGACGCCCGGGTAAAGGATTTACCCCAAAACCCGAACCGCATGAAGTGCGATGATGACAAGTACAAGTCTGTACTTGCCTCTTTTAAGAGTATACATTTCTTTACTGTTAACATCTCTATTGTGTGCCAAACGTTCACGCACAGGCGGCTATTAGTAGGAAAATATGGTCTAATAATAGGCGTTGGCGTTCTTCTGCGCTGGAGTAATTGTTGTCTATATTTTTGTTCTCCATTCGAGTATTTAGATGGTCTTTAGGTCTTTGTCTAGAAAAAGAGAAAAAATAAGACGTATTTTTCAAAGGTGGTACTGGAAATAAACAATGTTCTTTTTAATAATTCAGTAGCCTCAACCACAGATCCTATTTGATAAAAAGTGTTAGTAGGCCTAATGAAGGTGTTTTATAAATATTCAGTCCGTAAAAAAGTGATTTCAAGATCGTTTTAAAATTGTATTTTGTTGCTGTAATAAACATACCTTTCGGTACAGGTTTCATAAATACTTCGCGCATTAATAAACCCTATTCCTGGGCTTCTAAACGCTTCTTTGTATACATAAATTGACCACTGCATGCTCTCTATGATCTACTTTGACATGACACCCTATCATAATATATAGGTTTTGAGTCCCGTTGTAATATGCCATATAAAAAATAAAGTAAAATTTTAGCCTATTTACTGTCCCACTTAAGGGTAAAGGCCTTCATCATACAAATTAAGTCAGCGTTACTCTGATGGGATTAGGCTTAATTTTTTGCTTGCTTAATGCGGATTAGCGATAACAAATAAGAATTATGCTCAAAGAATTCGAACCAAACTTTTTTAAACGTCCTACTGGTGTGATGGTTTACGTATTTCAAATGGTGATCTCGGTTTCTTATAGTATAACCTTCACAACGCTTAATTCACTAAACTAAAATTTTCAATTATTTTTAAGAATTGACTTACTGAATACGCTTTCATTTCCGGAGCAGGAATTATAAAATAAACAGTATACACTCTAAATACACTGTTAATTTTATTGCTTAGACCGTGGATTTCAAAACACAATCATTTGCACTAAATAAATTGACATAAAAACAATAAATAGAAATTGAAGTGGATTATTCCAAATTTCTTCCATTCCAAAATGGACCAATTTAAAAAACGGTTAAAATATTTCCTACTCCCAAATAGTAACTACCGCCTTTGTTCCATTTGAAATTCCCATCGACAAAGTCAAGTACGCCACACCACTCGTACAATTTTCATTCCATATTCAAACGTGGCTTTTGTTGTTTCAGAAAGAATTCTCCCAAATTCGCCCGATGGTGCTCGAGTCACTAGCCAACAAAGTGCTATTTCCGTGCACAAATGGCGGATGCAAGAAGCACGCAACTCTTACACAGTTGGAGAGACATGCCCCGCACTGTCAGTACCGAGTTATCAACTGCTTTATGTCTCGAGTCTATGGTAAGAATTAAAAGTTGTGCACGCCACTATTTTATATTGTACTTTTACCGTGGGCGGGTATTCAGCGGGTAGGGCTAAAACAAGCCGCGTGGGCTGATGCAATTCAAAGGTTTTAAATTAGTGTCTAGTAGTATTAGTGGTTGTTAGTGTTCAAATTTGGTGTTTATTTGTGTAAAATAGGGGCTATCGCGTGCGAAAAATCCGCAAGATGGTGTACTATAGGACTGAGGTCTATCTACAAGGTGATTAGTTAGGACGTGATATGTCAAATTGTCAATTAACGAATAAATCAGCCAATGATGTTGAATTTGGACCTCGATTCATAAGCACGACATTTAGTGGATATTTCACACGCGATTGCATGCTTCTTAAATCAGAGCCGAGTTTTTTTAAGTGTTAGGTGGCAGACGAGCAGATGGTTCACGGTAAGCGATTGCCGCCGCCCATGGACACCCGCGACACCAGTGGAGTCACAAGTGCGCTGCCAACCTTTGATCCCCCCTTATGCTGGATTGGGTCTCTGGTACGGTAGCCAAACACAGTATAGTGCTGCTTCACGCCGGTTTTCTGTGAGGCCGTGGTATAACTCCGGTCGAGCCGGCCCATTCATGCCGAAGCGTGGTTCTCCCAAGGTAAAAAGTAATATTACTCTATACACAGCCTGTCCTGCTGCGACGTGGTATGAGACAAGCAGATGTTATATCTCCGAAACTCTTCCCCGCTGCCATACAGGACATGTTCGGAACGCTAAACTGGAAAGAGCGCGGAATCAATATTAACGGCGAGTACATGTCACACCAACATTCGCAGACGACATCGTCATCTTGGCGGAAACCCTACAAGACCTTCAGGAGATGGTGTACAGCCTTGCTGAATCTTCGAAACACATCGGTCTTCGGATAAACTTGGTTAAACCAAGGTCATGTTCAACGAGCTCGTTGATCCAGGAATTGTCCCTGTTAATGGAGTACCTCTCGAAGTTGTCCAGAAATATGTCTATCTAAGACAAACGCTCCAATTAGGCAGAAACAACTTCGAGAGAGAAGCCAATAGAAGAATTCAGCTAGGCTGGGCAGCATTTGGTAGACTTCGTCAAGTCTTCTCGTTACCCATCCCTCAAAGTCTCAAGTCGAAAGTCTTCGACCAGTGCATCCTCCCGATCATGTCTTACGGTGCCGAGACGTGGACACTCACGGCTGGACTAGTCCACCGGTTCAAAGTCGCTCAAAGAGCTATGGAAAGAGCTATGCTCGGAGTATCTCTGAAGGACCGCATCAGAAATGATGTAATCCGACAGAGAACCAGAGTCACCGACATAGCCGACCAAATTAGAAAACTGATGTGGCAGTGGGCTGGTCACATTACCCGCAGAACTGAGCCGTAAAGTCCTTGAGTGGAGACCGCGACTCGGTAAGCGTAGTGTTGGACGCCCTGCGATAAGATGGGATGATGACATTCAAAGACTGACTGGTTTGGGCTGGATGAGAGTGGCTGAAAATCGGAAGCAGTGGCGTGCTTTAGGGGAGACCTATGTCCAGCAGTGGACGAGTGTGGGTTGCTGATGATGATGATGATGACACACACATAGGCAGTGGTCTTAATAATAATAATAATAATTCTCACAACATCTCATACGTTGACCTGATTCCGTACTAAGTAGCTTAAGCACTTGTGTTACAGATATCAGACAACAGAGGAACACAAATATATACTTAAATACATATATTACACTCAGACACTGAACAAACACAAGTGTTCATCGCACGAATGCACTTAATACGAATACACGATCGCACTTAATAGGATCTATTAGTAGGTAAAAGTTGTATTTTACAATCAAATTGCCCATGTGTTATGTACATATATATTTTCGCGTAATGTTTAAAAAGTACGGGAATAGAAATGTTGAGCACAACAGTACCGGTAATATCCAAGCTTGTAAAGTTAAAAGTGTGTCAGAAAGTGTCGGAAACTTTACGGGTAATTGGTTATAGTACGTAAAAGTGTTCAGAAACGTGATCGCTGGGGGCTATTCAGTATACTTTCACTGCATTAAATACAAAGGTAGGAATTAGGTAGAGTCATTTTGGTACTTACACTTTTTTTTTTTTTTTTATGATATAGGTGGCAGACGAGCAGACGGATCACCTGATGGTAAGCGATTACCGCCGCCCATGGACGCCTGCAACACCAGTGGTGTCACAAGTGCGCTGCTTACCTTTTAACCCCCTTCCCCTGGATTGGGCGTCCGGTACCCTCACTCACGCAGCGAAACACAGCGCATGCACTGCTTCACGCCGGTTTTCTGTGAGGACGTGGTATTACTCCGGTCGAGCCGGCCCATTCATGCCGAAGCGTGGCTCTCCCACTGTTAAACACTTAAACGAAAAAGCTTTGCTTTCCCACGGTCAACTACCTGTTTAACTAGGTACCTGTATTATAAATACTAAACTTAATTTCCTCCTCGAGGTTCCTGACTCCGGGCAGACACTAAGAATTTCTTAGCGAAAACTTAGGTACAACTTGTACCGACCCGAACCCGGGACATCTTGCGAAGCCATTGCTTTCAAGTCATCCCACTAACCGCTGCGCCATGATAATTATAATGGTACCTGAGTACGAGTAACTAAAAGTATAATAGTTTGCGCTGTATCTCAAGTAGAGCTTTTTTATGTGATACGTGGCAAACGAGCATATGGATCACCAGATGGCCGCTGCCCGCGTCGCAAGCGAGCAAATCTTTTTCTTTTTATATATTTCACAACATCACATACATTGATCTGTGTCCGAGGTAGGTAGCTCAAACACCTGTGTTGAGAATGTCAGAACCAACAGCGGAATTACAAATACATTTTAATACTTTTCTTTTGTAAATACATACCTACGTATAATACATAGAAAGCACCCACATTATTTATTTGTTGGTTTACCAACATAAGATACAGAAGGTATGTACTTATTACATATGAAAGTGAACCATTTTTCTTAAAGCTAACTGTACTTACAATTTTAATCTCAGCATTCAAACTACTAGAAAAAAAATGTTACACTGGTTCAAAGTGAATAAAAAACAAAAGGGAATAATGTTATCGTAAACAAAGGATAGTTAAAAAAACGTTCATGCACACAAATGTTTGTACGGCGCGGAAATCGAACCCGCAACCCTTGCACCAGTAGCAGCGTTCACTACCACTGATCCAAACGGGTCGTCAACACTCCTGACTCGGGCTTCCAGTACCCTCACTCACTCTGTAAAACAACACAAGTGCCTATTTGACGCCGGTTTTCCGTAAGCATTCACAATTAGTGAGCTAAGAATTTCTAAATAAGATATTTAATGTACACGGGACAAAACGCGGTTATTAAATATTATATGTAAGTACATACTCGTAGTAGCGTATACTCACTCACAGCTTGACGTTTCGACCGCGTTACTACGGTCGTGGTCACAATCAGACTGGAGGTGCACGGCGTCGTCTGCTACGCCCGGCTTATGTGAATGAAGTAAATCTTCGGGTACACTGTTAAATAAATAAATATTTCACAACATCACATACATTGATCTGACTCCGAGATAGGTAGCTCAAGCACCTGTGTTACGGATATCAGAATCAACAGTGGGATTACAAATATATACATATAATACTTTTCTTTTGTAAATACATAATTATAACACATAGATAACGCCCAGACCAATACAAACAGATATGTTCATGCACACAAATGTTTGTACTGTGCGGGGATCGAACCCGCAACCCTTGCATCAGAGGCAGCGTTCACTACCACTGTTCCAAACAGGTCGTCTAAAAAAAATTTTATTATTTACATTGCCACTAAATAAAATATCAGTGAGGTCACCCCGATACACTACACTCACAGTATCCGGGTTGGAAGTAATTTGAAGCGGCAAATTGCGATGTTTACATTTGTCAATTACTGGATTCCACGCCGATGATAATGGACAACATTTCAAAATTGCTAAGCTCTGAAACAAAAAATACCATTTCTTTATTTACTTTTCCGCTGCGCGAATATATATTTATTAATTTTTTATATTGCTTATTTACTGAGAAAAAAATTAAAAACTAAAAAACGTAAGATGACGTCATCGGACGGCAGAATGTAAAATATTTCTTTGCTTAGCACATTATAGTTTTAAATTTACGAAATGCCAAACCCATGTCATCAAAAAAAGAACTTGTCAACGTTGAATGAATGAATGACGTTGACAATGTTGACACTAGTATTTATTAACCTTTGACAGTAATACCTTTTTTTTATTAAAATAATGATAAGCAAAGGAATATCGCTGTATTCAGCCGTCCGATGACGTCATTTGGCGCTTACGTCTATTTAGAATATAAAGAATTTTAATAATTATTTTTTGCATGAAAATGGACAAATTTTGAAAAAAGAAAAAATATGGGTCCGTTCATTTTATGTCTATTTTCATATAAAAAAACAATATGGACATGTTAAAAATATGAAATGTTGTCCATTTAAACCCGTCCTCCCGATTGAAATTCTGATACTTCTTTATCTCAATCGCTTCACGTACTACTCTCGTGTGGTAATGGCGATCAGTGGAGAAGTGGAAACGTCCAGCTGTGAGTAGGTATATGCTACTACGAGTATGTACTTAATTTTTTTTTATATAGAAAGGCCAATCAGGTTGACCTCACTCCGCCTGATGGTAAGCGGCCGTGAAATGCAAATATGAGGCTGACAGGCACAAAAGAACTAACAAAGTACCCATTGTGTCTGTCATCCTCACCCTGATGGCCTGCTAAGATGCTGTTTCACGTTCCGCCTAAATGACCCCGTATTGTATGAAGGAGGAAACACATGAGCTGGGAGGGCATTCCATACCTTGATGGTTCGGGGCAGGAACGAGGAGCCAAACCTCTTGGTGCGCGCCGCCATTGTCTGGATGGTATGCGGATAGCAACGCTGTCCAGCACGTGTTGTTCGGAAGTGGAAAGGGGAGGATGGGATAAGTTGAAATAACTCATCAGAGCATTCCCCATTATAGAGGCGGTAGAGAACACTTAGACTGGCAATGTCTTAACGTAGCTGAAGAGGTTCTAGGGACTTAGTCACCTTATAATCTCCAACAATACGGATAGCACGTAGCTGCAACCTATCGACATTACATATAATAATAACGGCGTTTTGTCCCGTGTACATTAATTATTTGTATAATGCAACGCGAAAGTTTGAAATTCTAAATTGACTGACCGGATGGCGCAATTGGTCCAAACCCTGCCTCTTACGCCAAAGGTCGTGGGTTCGATCCCCACCCTGGACAAACATTCGTGCGATGAACACTTGTGTTTGTTCGGTGTCTGGGTGTAATATATGTACTTAAGTATATATTTGTGTTCCTCTGTTGTCTGATATCTGTAACACAAGTACTTAAGCTACTTAGTACGGAATCAGGTCAACGTATGAGATGTTGTGAGAATTATTATTATTTAAGTCTTCTTTTTCAAAGTCTCGATGCTTTGATAAAAACATCGGTGGTAATGATGATATTCACGGGCCGAAACCAAGTGAAAATCATTTAATTGATAATTTATAGGGTGATATTCATTCAAAGTTATTATTATTATTATAAATAAGATCTTTAGAAATCTATTATTGCCGTACTGCTTCCACACGTACAATATTAATAACCACCGCAAACCCGGAACTATGTTAACTAGAATCCAATTACCAGTAGCTGGTTCTACAACACTCATCGGATTCGCCCTAACTTGCTCGGATGTACTCGTAGTACTCTCGAGTACGAAAGTGGTAACTAAGTATGCAATTTTGGTTGTTGCAATAATGTAGTAAAATACAGTGGAGTACTATGTTTATTGTTACAGTGTAATTATAATATAATAATTTAAGAAAAAGGTTTCGATAGCAAAATTTGCAAGCGCTCATTTTGCAGGCAGAACAAAAGCGTAATTTATCGTGGGACAGCCACGCTTCGACATGAATGGGCTGTAGGGCACTGTGCCGTGTTTCGCTGCTTGAGTGAGGGTACCGGAGGCCCAATACGATGGAAAGGGGGGTTTAAAGGTTGGCAGCGCACTTATGACTCCACTGCTGTCGCGGGTGTCCATAGGCGGCGCCAATCGTTTACCATCAGGTTACCGTTTGCGCGTCTGCCACCTTTCATATAATAAAAAAGTGTAACAAAAAAGCAAGAAACGAAAGGCTTCAGAAACTTCAAATTTATAAATATTTTGGGATATTCTAGGACCTTGAACCAAACCGAACCGTATGAAAATAAAAAAAAATTGACCTAATTTAGTCAAATTAGCATTATTCTGAGATCATAGACTAAAATAGACCCCTATTTTAATAGGTATTTTGTATAGATAGGATGCACGCTGTAATTTTATGATTATTTTATATAGGTGGCAGACGAGCAGACGGATCACCTGATGGTAAGCGATTGCCGCCGCCCATGGACACCCGCGACACCAGTGAAGTCTTGTGACTTCTAACCTTTAAACTCCCCTCCCCCCCGGATCGGGCCTCCGGTACCCTCACTCAAGCAGCGAAACACAGCACAGTGCTGCTTCGCGCCGGTTTTCTGTGAGGCAGTGGTATCACTCCGGTTGAGACGGCCCATTTATGCCGAAGCAAGGCTCTCCCACGGTCAAAGATTTTTGACACTCTATTTTCATGTTATGTGAATACGTTTAACGTTGTATTACAACTTTTCGGGACATTAGTTCTACATTGCAATTTAGCATTATGGCTCTGAAAGTCGCGTCAATTACATTCTGCAAATTTTTCGCCTGTTCGTTTGTCCTCGTTTAAAGAATTTACCTCTTTGTAATTAGTATAGATATTTTAACTTAGAGAATCGTGTAAGCTGAAATGACGCGCCCCACCTCCGCATTTATGCACACAAGAAAATTTCAAATTATGAAACATGAAATTATAATTTAGTTGCCGGTTAGGCTCAAACGTAGGAGCACGTATCGTTGATTTCAAAAGCACCGTCAGCATGTCCATAAATACATTTTCGGAGATAGGTAATTAAGTAGTCTTCTTCTTCCACATTGCTCTTGCCCTGGATTTCCCCTGGATGATCAACTGTAATATTAAATAGTGAGGCGCATCTTTCAGCTTAGACAATCACTACATGATTGTGTATTCATATATTTTCGTTTTAATCCCTGTCCTCAGTAATTTTATTATAGGTAACTAACAAAACACGGCGTTTCTCTAGTAAATTCGGCATTTCAATTCCAACACAAAATAGAGAGATAAGATAACAAAGACAAGACACAAATAAATGTCCTGTCTCGTTCTTGTCGGAAATATTTGTGTTTCGCAGTATTGTGAGAGCTGGTGAGAGCGGAGCAGTTGTGTTGGGCCAAGTTTTAATTGAGTAAACTGTATAAGCTCGCGATGAATACATAACTGGATTGTAACTAACAATAAATTGAGTTTGCAAAGATACACTGTAAAGGTGAAGTTTTATAAAAAAAGATTTGAAGGTGTTTGGCCTCTGGTCTTTGGATGTTTGTTATAACAGGTAACCAAAAACCTTTAGTCTCGCGTAAAATTAGTAGTCGTGGTTCATCATCATCATCATCAGCCCACTTAAGTCCCCACTGCTGGGGCACGGGCCTCCCTCAATCACATGAGGGGTAATTGCCATACTCACCACGCTTGGCAGACGGGTTGGCGAGGGTTTTGATATAAATGCAAGAGTTTTCCTTCTCTGGAAGTCGTGGTTAGTTGATCTATAACTAATTCATCCTAACTTTAACTTATGATTACAAAGCTCAACAAAATAAAGCTTGATATACAGAATTATATATAAATAAATCAAAGTATTTAGTAAACAAGGAAAGAAAATGTATTCCCTCTTTGAAAAAAGAATCAAAAAGCTGAAATTTTATGAGTGATATTATTACACAGGAGTAAAAAAAATATAAAAAAACATGAAAGCAATATATGATAACGAACGACTCGATTATTTTTTTCTTTGTACTCTGGATCGCATAAAATAGTATTTGTAACATTGGTTCGTTTTGTGTTTTTTTTCTTTAAAATAACCTACTTGTTTTATTTTTAACTATCCAGTGACGTATCAGTGGAAACTTGTAACTGCCTCGTAACTTAATGTAATCAGTGATTTTTTTACTAGTATCCATAAAACAAGCTTTAGGTAAATTTTCCTAAAGCTCGTAAAATGAAATATTAACAAAGCAAGAACATACTGAATATCAAAAAAAAAACTGAAATCAAATGGCCATCTCAGCTAAGATTAAACTCTTTGATGTCAGAATGCTTCAACACCACAAAGCATTGTCATAGTCATGGAGTAATTACACCATAATAAACGTGTGTAGATGAGCTCGTCCTAATGAAATCGAAGCCAGTAAATTGTGGTTTATTTAATGTAGGAAGGTACATCCTCAGACGTCTTCATTTCTTTTATCATTGAGCGACCTTTCACTACTGGCCGATGACGTTAAAATCGAAAATGACGAAAAAAACAACTGGTCTAGGGTATGGAGACAGTCAGTAAAAACGTTTCTTGGCGCAGACAGCGCCTGGACGTAACGCCTCAGGGTTACTGGTTCTACACCATCTTGACTCGTGAATCCATTAGGAATACGACTGGTTTTGTAATTCCTTTGAACGGTTTAAAAGGTTTTTCCGTAGTTATTAGTCTTTTTCATAGCGTTTTCAATATTTTTTAGAAATATTAAACAATTTAAGATAATATTATTTAGGTACTCGTAAAAACAAGACAATTCTTTTGTAATGACGAAGTGTACTAGTAATGTATTATGGTGGGCCTGGTGATTACTAGGCCCAAAACATATTTGTAAACATGGATCTAATTCATTAATGTTAATTAAGGTGTTATAAAGCAGATTTCGTTCTTTTTTCGAAAAATTTGAAAGTACATTTTTCGGAAAAAAAACCTCAAAACTTCTTATACAATACGGTTTCCGCACTAATTGTGGTTTTGGTTTACGAAGGTTTTAGTATTTAACGTTTATGAATTAAACCCATAGTTTTTATACGTTGACCTCTCTGAAAGCACCATATTAAAATCGGAATTGATCACTGCGCCATTATAATGCAGTGTTTGTTCAAGTAATTAATGATTTTTATATGATTAGATCTAGCACTCGATGTTAAGAGTCTGAGTATTTTTTTTTATATGAGAGGTGGCAGACGAGCAGACGGAGCACCTGATGGTAAGCGATTCCGCCGCCCATGGACACGCGCAACACCAGTGCGCCTGCCAACCTTCCTTATAAGAGCAGATCGTATCCGCAACTCCAATGCTGTCCTGTCGAGAAGAAGAAACGTTAGCACACAAGTGCACTGACAACATTTTCCCCTACCCCCAAATTGCCACTATCTAAACCATTTCTCTTTTTCCAGGCGATTGCAAATGGGAAGGCCGGGCTGGTGAGTGGATGGACCACTGCTTCATCGAGCACAAGCACAAGGTGACTGAGCTGCCATTCATCACGGTGAAGGACAAGTGGGACGCCAAGAGAGTGGAGCCTGTGCTGAACTACTTCCTCTTGAGGTGCTATGAGAAGGTGTTCAATGTGTACCAGATTTATGATAAGAGAGGAGGTGAGTTCTGGCTTCTCAATTCAATTCAATTCAATTAAATTTATTTATTCATAAACAAAATTCATTGTGTTTGAATATTACATAATTATACCCGAAACTGGAATTCAAGACCGAAAAAGCTTCTACAATATTGCTACTGCATTAAAATGATCGTACAATAGTATATACCTATTTTCTACAAACATGCGCTGACATAATTTATTTATTGGTAATTTTGATTCTATAATTTAAAGAACTAGTTTTATCGATTTATTTTTACATAAATACAAGACGCTTTAATAAAAACTTGATCATCCGTAATGTTTGGTAGAAAAGTTGGTAATACGCTTGTGTCCCTTAGGTGTTAATAACATTTGGTACAACATTTGAACTTACGTGTTGTTGTTTCGTGCAGTGAGGTGCCGCAGTGATATTTATAATTAAGAATCTTTGAATCACATCGATTTAAATACTGCTATTATGTAATTGATGAGTTGTCACGTGAACAACTTGCTAGGACCTATGAGAGTCTTAAAACCTGCGATTTCGTTAAGTAGTCTCGGCAGAATCCATAGGTCGATAAAACGCTAAACGCCCCTGTTTTATTGAGTAAGTAACTGAGAATTCCGACTGACTTCGACTGTTGAATACCCACTTTGTCAAAACATCAAAAATAAAAAAAGACTTAAGTAAAAACTTGTCCATACTGTCTTAATACTATGACACACTTTCGTGGGTGTTCATGGGTGTTTCAATAATTTGTTTAAGTTCTTTACAATAAAATTTTGTCAATGTTGGTTGAGTTGAAAATATAGTTTGTAAACAAGTTTCTATTTTTTGAGAAAATCCTCATCATGAATTGTGCCAGCCTATACTAAGAAAAGAAGCATAAACCAAAAAGGTTGACCAAACCTTAAAACTTGATTTGACAATGACATAAGTGACATTGATAGATTTTATGGTGACGTATCTGTCGTAGTTTTTTTGGTCTTGAATTCCAGTTTCGAGTATAAGTAAATAAATAAATATTTCACTACATCATATACATTGATCTGACTCCGAGATAGGTAGCTAAAGCACCTGTGTTACGGATATCAAAATTTTAGAGGCAATTAGCATTTTATGAATCCAAATTCTGTCTACTATTACCATCTAACTACAACACTTACAATTTTGCTTCAAATCAGAGCTCTCTCTCAATTGCTCTAAATTCGAAGACTTCGACAACATTTCGTCTCAAAATAAACGACTACAAAATAAATTTCAGGGAGGATGATGTGGACAGTGCTAGTCAACGACGACGCTGCAGAGAAATTCTATTTCGAAGTGGACTTGTTTCTCCCAAATACGGCAAGCAAAAGGATTGTTTACAGGCCAGTATTTACTCACAGCTAGGTACCCAGACGAAATTAATAAAGCTATGAATACATGAAAAGCTCCACGAGAGCAATAAAGTTCACAAAGGATGTACTTGTGGCATAGCGACCTAAAGAGATTAGAATTCATTGAGTAAAAAAAAACATAAAATTTGTGTCATCATCATCATCAGCCCATTTAAGTCCCCACTGCTAGGGTACGGGCCTCCCTCAATCACATGAGGGGTAGTTGCCACACTCACCATGCTTGGCAGACGGGTTGGCGAGGGTTTTGATGTAAATGCAGAGTTTTCCTTCTCTGGGTGCTGATGATCATGCCAGCAGGTTTACCTTAGTCGCCTTTTACGTTTGTTTCTATAATTGAGAGGTCTTTTGATTACAAAATTAAAAAAGAAAGTTAAATACTGTATTGTCAAGGATTCCGAATTGAATCCGCTTTTATCTTTCAATAAAATAAGTTACAAAGTTATTCTCGTAGACCAAGGAGTGACCATGATGTTAATAAAATACCTACGTAGCTACGCTTCTTAAGCATAACAAACTTAACATACCTATTGTATTTCCAAAAATGAAGCCACAAAATTTATAGCCCAAATCTTCCTGTGTAAATGATATCATATCGCTTACAAACTTTGTTGAAATTTACACTTATTTCCTCGGGGAGACTTACAAATTGCGCTATTTGGAGAAGAATGTTGTTTAGCCCACATTTTTATTGTACTCTCCTTTCTCTTTCAGGCGGCCGTGTAAATGTGAGAGGGATGCCGATTTCCTTGAGCACACGCAAAATGTTTACATTCCGGTAGAGAATGTGTTCTCTATGCTTGACGAGCAGGAGTGTATGAATTTTACTGTTAGAATTGGTAAGTTCAATTATAATAATAATAATAATAATAATTCTCACAACATCTCATAGGTTGACCTGATTCTGTACTAAGTAGCTTAAGCACTTGTTTTACAGATATCAGACAACAGAGGAACACAAATATATACTTAAATACATATATTACACCCAGACACTGAACAAACACAAGTGTTCATCGCACGAATGTTTGTCCAGGGTGGGGATCGAACCCACGACCTTTGGCGTGAGAAGCAGGGTCACTACCAATTGCGCCATCCGGTCAGTCAATATTATAATGCACTAGCGGTCGCCCGCAGCATCGCTCGTCGTGGAAATTGGTTTGCCACAAAGTATCCTATCACTCTAATGATCTACACTTAAAAAAACACGTCGATCTGGTGTTTTGTTTTGCCATAAAAGCCGTACAAACATACAGACAGGCAGACTCACACACTTTCACATTTATAATATTAGCATGGATGAATGTACACCTGATGTTGTACTTCACATTTTTTTCATGTGGTAGGTGGCAGTCAAGCAGATGAATCACCTATTGGTAAACGATTGCCACCGCCATAAGTGCGCTGCAAACCTTGATGGCTATAGAACATGTTGGCTACAGTGTATGTATCTCTGTTGAATAATTGAATGTTGTATTAAATTACAACATTACATTGGGCGCCGACTTCGGTAAAACCTTTTCTCGAGTGTACTGTAATAAAATGTTATTTGAGCTGTAAAAATATTATTTTACATTTTTTGGTTTGTAGATTTTGAAGGCGGTTTTTTTTCGGCAGATTCTTTTTTATTAATTCACTTTCCCCTGGATTAGGAATCCGGTATCCTCACTTACTTGGCGGAATACAGCGAAGGTGTTGCTTCATGCTGGATTATTTAAAGTCCTATCAATGTTGAAGCGTGGGCTCTCCCCACAGTTAAATTTACTTTTTAAATTGTTGTCAATTGTTAGTATTGGAGCATGTAATCTTTTCGTGGAAATTAGGAAGTATACTAGAATAATTATCTTAAAATATAGATTATAATTATCTGGCCGTGTGCTCCCCGGCAGAGTAGAATAGGCCACCCTCACTCTTACCGAGATGTCGTAAAAGGCGACTAAGGTAAAGCTGCTGGCATGATCATCAGCACCCAGAGAAGGAAAACTCTGCATCAAAACCCTCGACAACCCGTCTGCTAAACGTGGTGAGTATGGCAATTACCCCTCATGTGATTGAGGGAGGCCTGTGCCCCAGCAGTGGGAACTTAAATGGGCTGATGATGATGATGATGATTATCTTATCTATATTAATTATCAAAATATATTAACTTATAGAGAGTGCAATCAGTTACATTTACAATTTGGTTCCAGCTCGTCAAAACCCTATAAAATCGAATGCAAACCGGCAATTATGACCTATCTCAAATTTAGAGTTAAAAAAATGTTTTTAGCAATAAATATCTTAATAATTAATAAAAAAATATTTCACAACATTACATACATTGATCTGACTCCAAGATAGATAAGCACCTGTGTTACGAATATGAGAATCAACAACAGAATTACAAATATATACATTAATTACTTTTCATTTGTAAAAACATACTTATAATACATAGACAACACCCAGACAAATACAAACAGACATGTTCATGCACACAAATGTTTGTGCTGTGCAAGGATCGAACCCACAACCCTTGCACCAGAGGCAACGTTCACTACCATCAAAATCATTCAAGTTAGTAAATTACTGGATGTTTCAAATCTTAATAGATGTGTCTCTATTCAGAAATTCTTTTCATAGAACACATATTGTTCAAAATAATGATTTGTTGTCTGTTTTCCGAGACACCCAAGAGAGTTGTTTGTTTGCATGCCTATCTACAACAAACCGAATGTCTAATCAATCGGGGGAAAACCCAGGGGTTATTTATTTATTTTGGTAACCCAACAATTTCTGGGTTGTTTGCGTAAGGGAGAGGTCAAATTATAAATTATGTTCATTTGTTTATTTGGATATTCGTTAAACATTCATTCATTCCTTTCTATTGTGGTAATTACTGGCAATGAAAGTGACTATTATTATGAACTTAATGATAAAATTTAATTTGAATATTCATTAAAAAAATATCGGTTGTGATTTATCACAAGAAACAATGGACTGTACAGTGGATGGAACGAATGTATGGATGGAGTGCAATGGATGGATGAGTGGATGAATGAATGGAATAGATGAATGAAATGGATGAATAAATGGATGAATGGAATGAAATTGAAAATATTAAAAGTTGTAAACGAAAATCTACTAACCAAAAAAAAAACACTTTTTCAGATTTTTTCTGCATCGCATATACGAAAATAATGTAATATGCGTTTAACATCAAACTTTCAGTAAACCTATAAAATATTTTTTTTCTTGGTTTTATCTTGGTTTATATTTTTTTTATCATGGTTATTGCAAGACTTACAGCCGCACTCAGAGACGTCAAATTAGGGTAATATTTTATTAATCGTTATCTTAATTACAAATATTGTTTATGTGAATAGAAAGACAGTATAAACTTTTTAAATTAAGTATTTTATTTTTTTAAACCTTATTTTCGAGAGAAAAAAAAACACCATTTTATTTCTAAGTACTTATTATAAATCTTGAAATAAGCTAAATTTTTATGAGACTTCTTAAACTATTTTGATCTTTTGAAAATTGAATGATTCACCTTAATTGGACAGGTCATAATTCAAGAATGCCTGAAAATAACATTAAGCCTCAAATATAAAATCATGCAAAGCTTTCAGGGATCTTTCAATCAGTATTGTTTTCAGAGCCTTTTATAGTATTCATCATTTAAAAGTAATCACACTATTGTATTCCAAATAATGGCCTAGGGTTGAAGGGTTGAAAAGAGTTAGTTCAGTAACTTTGAAAATGATAACGGTAAGTGCTTTGTAAAGTATCAGCCTATAAACTGTCCCACTGCAGGGCAAAGGCCTCCATCATAGAAATCAAGCCATCGCTACTATGATGAGATTAGGCTTAATCACCACGCTTGCCAAATGCGGATTGGTAATCACAAACCCCCTATGTTCGAAAAATTCGAAACATACTTTTCGCTCGACCCGGGAATCAAACCCAGGACCCCGAGATCACGACCCGGTACTTAAACCACTAGACCAACAGCACTTCTCACACTCTGAAGTGCTTAATAAATGGTAATAAATTCTTAGATACGTGTTACATTGGCTTAATAGAAGAAATGTTAACTATTTTTGTTGAATTTCCACAAGCGAAAATATACCCCAAATATTGTCGTAAGTAACATGTGTATTTTGATTAATTCTGCATGTTAGCATGTAATTTTCGGTTCTCCAACCCAGGGTAAGTTGGGACCATGATTCAGGATTAAGGGAGTCTGGTAATTACAATGAAGCCACCTGTCTGCCCTTCGCAACCCTTTTTAACCGAAGAACAAGATCAACTAAATCACTGGTTACATCGTCAGCCCATTTAAGTCCCCACTGCTGGGGCACGGGCCTACCTCGATCACATGAGAGGTAATTGCCATATTCACCACGCTTGGCAGACGGGTTGGCGAGGGTTTTGATATAAATGCAGAGTTTTCCTTCTCTGGGTGCTGATGATCATGGCAGCAGCTTTACCTTAGTCGCCTTTTACGACACCTCGGTAAGAGTGAGGGTGGCCTATTCTACTCTGGCGGGGACCACACGGCTCACTGGTTACACGTTTCAGCAACTATCTGAAACGTGCAGGTTTCCTCACGATGTTTTCCCTCACCGCCGAAAAATCTAGAGGTGCTCAGATTCGGACCACATTCTGTGTTTATTTATGACAATTGATTCTGACACAATATAAATTATGTTTGAAGAAAAGAAAAGAAAGAAACCATCGCATCGCCCTTAAATATTACTTTCAATTACCCCCTCTTTACCACGCACTCGCGATCCCCAGTAATGGGGGACGGGCTTAAAAGAAAATATGCTAAGCTTTTAAGCTTCATAATAAGTATGAACTTTCCTTATACAGACTTATCAAAGAGATTTCCTTATTTTTTCAGGGGAAGTAGAAAACTTGCCGCTGTTGGACACGCCCACTGAGAGTGAAAGCCTTATTCTGCTACAAAATGAGGAACAAAAGGATAATTAACAAATTTGTATAAAAGCAAAAAGAATGGCGGGTTCACTTTGGGTTCAGCATTTTTGCACATTTTTTTACTTAAGTTGCTCTTTTATTGATAAACGACGAACACCAGAAACACAAAGGGTTATAGTTGTAAGGGATAGAATTAAATAGTTAATTTCTTTATTGTTAAAAGAAGGACATAATATGTACAGACAACCACTAGTCAATGTATCCAAATCTGTCAAATTTGTACAATCAATTTCTACCACTTTTGGTTTTACATCAACAACGGAATACCGTTTATAAATAGACAGATTGTATGTGATGTGTGGCTGTTTGTGCATTAAGATATTAAGGAATTAAGTTTATGTTAATTAAACTCTAGAACTAGATTGAATTATAATCAATAATCACTTAAAAAAATGGGAACTAACTTTGCTCAATGGAGCTTGATCCACAAGAGCCTTGCTTATTATAATAAGTAATATTGCAGTAATTGTTAAAATGCACCTACACGATGGTCCGACGATATTGTGGCGGCAATGGGAAAAGAAGAGGCCTATACTCAGCAGTGGGTGGATGTGGGCTGATATAATGATGATGATGAATTGTTAAAAGGATTTCGTTACTGTTTTAAGAAACCTTCCTAACTTTATACAAAATTCAGTGTTATTATATGGGTAAAAAGAAGAAAGGATAATTTACATTCAGATGCAGAAAAAAAAAAAATGTTTAGTCCTGATGAATGTGTCTCAAGCATACCTACTCATAAATTACTCTTTCATCGAGATAAAAAAGAAACATGCATTAATAAATGGGAGTGTTGAACCGCCTTTAAAGCAAACTGATGTCTATCTTATTTTGTTGAAGGGTTAGTAAAACTTATTTTATAAGTCATTCTTAATAAACTTCAAAAATATGAGTTCTGCGTTTTTAATTTACTTCATAAGTTTGATTAAATATTACTATTACATAGAAGAATACATATCAAAAGCAAATACCAAGTAAATAAAATAAGAAATGTCTGCTCCTCTCTATGCCAACTTGCGATGCCTACCAAGGCGCATATGTTCTTTTGATTGTGTAATGTTACCACATACCTAGTCATATAGTCATATGTAATGCAAATAATAATAAATAAATAAATAAAAAAATATGAGCCAGGACATAGGCCTCCCCTAATGTTCTCCACACAGATCGGTCCGTGCCGCCTGCATCCAATGGCTTAAATAGTGATCACCTGATCGTCGGTACACATTGCGGGCGGCCTGCCACGGCTGCGACTTCCTGTACGTGGTGTCTGTCGTCTGTTCTCCTCGCTATGTGCCCTGTCCATTGCCACCTGAGGCATGTAATCCTTTGGGCTATGTCTGCGACCTTAGTTCTCCTGCGGACCTCATCATTTCTGATTATTAGCAGATTCTGAGCATAGCCCTCTCCATTGCTCTCTGGGTGACTTTAAGCGTCCTTAATCAAAACATTGTAAGTAACACTCACGCATAAAATACTTTCATCTTGAGATACTGCTTGTACTTACACGTATACCAATGTTTCATTCCAGACGGGTTGATGCCGCCTATAGATACGCTCAATATCAGTGCAGTCACATGAGCTCTGTAATGCATGCGTGTATTAAATGTAAGACAACGTAAATGCATATAAGACAGAATAGATGAAATTCCAGCTAAATGCAATGAAAAAATAGCTAAATCAACAGATCTTCCTCCATGAGCAATGTTTGATGAAAGTGGGGGGTAAACTGTTCATCCTGTTCCTGCTCCATTTTCTACAATTCTTCTTGAAATTAATAATAGTGTGTCGCGGATGTCCATGGGCGTCGGTAATCACTTACCATCAGGTGAACCGACTGCTCGTTTGTCTGCAATAATGTTAAAAAAAAAACAACCAAAACGTCAAAAGTTTAAAATGTTAAAAAAATTGTGTTTTGCATTGTTACGAGTATGTTAAGAATTGTTATACATAATTTATTAACTGATAGTGGGCAGATTAACACAATCATATGTTAAACGATAGTCGCTGGCCATGGACTCTTGCAATACCAGTCGAGTCAAAAGATTGCTGCCAGCCTTTTAAAGAGGAACACACAAACAAGAATAATTTTGAAGTTCGTTTACTTACGTTCAGTAGAAACATACTACTCGTATTTGTCACGTTAAACAATAAACCGATAATGGATCTTGTCCTTACTATATCTAATAATGTTCTACAAACTTTGTTCGTTGATTAAAATATTAACAAGCCTCTTTGGACTTTGATTAAGTGGGAAGTTGGTGGGTTCTTCTGGGAACTTCCTGATCGGCTCCCGTTAAAAAATAATTATGAAGTTGTTCCACTTTTTTCTTTTCCTATCTCGGATTCGTCGTTTTATAAACAAAAGTTTTTAATTGAACGTTAAATCTAAACGAAACAATCACAGCAAAATCTTTTTATAACAATGGCCAGTTATTTCAATTAGGTACACTCGGCTATAAGCAGATGTATAAACTTTAGCACAGATATTAATACAAGCAACTTTATAAACTCTCTACGTAAGAAAGTAGGAGTTAGATAGCTATCTATTTTGTCAAGCGTCTTTCTTTTACTCCTCTTTGACTGCCTCGGTGGCGCAGTGGTTAGTGGGTCGCACTTAAAAGCGACGGTTGCTCCTGGGGTCCCGGGTTCGATCGCCGGGTCGGGCCAAAATTTGTACCTGAGTTTTTCTGTTAAGAAATTCTCAGTGTTAGCCCGGAGTTTGGAAGTGGTTGCCTCGGAAAGCACGTTAAGCCATTGGTCCTGCGCCTAATCCCTCTTCGGTCGTGTCACCAGTAGAGAGTGCACTTGTGTCTGCGCATATACTTGTGCACTATAATATGTCCTGCGTCGATGGCTGATCGCGAAGTTTGAAAGTTGGCGGTCTGGTACCCCCGTGCCTCGGAAAGCACGTTAAGCCGTTGGTCCTGCGCCTAATCCCTCTTCGGTCGTGTCACACTACTGGCCCATCGAAATAAGAGGGTACAGGAATAGAGAGTGCACTTGTGTCTGCGCATATACTTGTGCACTATAATATGTCCTGCGTCGATGGCTGATCGCTGAGATTGGCCGCCATGATCGAAATATCGGTTGAGAGGACATTATTATTTTGACAAGGTACGAGGTTACTAAAATCTGTCGAATTTCTTCAGTTTATAATGAACCAAACATGTTTGACATTAAGGTGAGAATCGATCGAAGAAATACAGATTGGTATACAATACATTGTAAGTGATGTTTTCCTGTTCTGTTGTTGTGTAAAGTCCTTGAGTGGAGACCGCGACTGCGACAAGATGGGATGATGACATTCGAAGGCTGGCTGGTGTGGGCTGGATGAGAGTGGCCGAAAATCGGGAGCAGTGGCGTGCATTAGGGGAGACCTATGTCCAGCAGTGGACGAGTGTGAGTTGCTGATGATGATGATGATACAATACATTGATGAGTCGCTGTCCGTACATACCTATGATTAATAGTATAAGATATAGGGAATATAGGGATTGGTAGCTCGATGCATATTACCATGCGTCTTCACAGACCTAGAACAGAACAGGACGTCTTAGGTTGAAATCTGGGCAAGTACCTCTGAATTTTCAAAATCTTTATGCGTATTTCTATTTATTTATTTTACCTCAGGGACTATCGTCGCTTTGATAATGCGACTCACTTACCCCCTGCGCCCAAAGCATCTTAGTTTTTTTTTATATGATAGGTGGCAGACGAGCAGACAGATCACCTGATGGTAAGCGATTGCCGGCGCCAATGGACACCAGCGACACCAGTGGAGTCACAAGTGCTCTGCCAACCTTTATACCCCCTTTACCCCGGGTTGGGCCTCCAGTACCGTCACTCACGCAGCGAAACAGCACAATGCTGCGTCACGCCAGTTTTTGTGAGGCCGTGGTATCACTCCAGTCGAGCCCGTCCATTCAATGCCGAAGCGTGGCTCTCCCACAGTTATCTGTTGTCTGGAAGAAATCGCTACAAGCAATAAGACCGCCTTATTGTCTGTACTGTGTATTGTTGTTGCAGTCACTACTTGGGTTTTGTTTTTGTGCAATAAAGAATACCTATCTATCTATTTTTATTATTATATATATTATATATTCTATCTACTATTACCATCTATCTACAACACATACAATTTTGCTTCCTCCCTTTCCCCGGATTGGGCCTCCGGTACCCTCACTTACGTAGCGAAACTACAGCACACTGCTGCTTTACGCCGGTTTTTTGTGAGGCCGTGGTATCATTTCGGTCGAGCCGGCCCATTCATGCCGAAGCGTGCCTCTACCACGTGGTTTTAAATATATCTAAAAGTTAAATCGCTGTTGTAGCACGACGGCATGTCACTGTAACGGCTGCAATTATTGTATCTATCTATACTAATAATAAACTAAATGATTATTTCATTTTAAAGATCATTGCATGGATTAAGCGTGAACCGAATAGACAAAACCACTTGTGAGAAGTAATTGACGCCCAGCGCCATCTTTAAAGCTAAAGTTACGAAAAGAAGCTTTTTGATTTTCTTTTTTGGTCAATAGGCACCGACATCCGATGGGATAAACAAGTTCTAGAGTGGAGACCGCGTCTTGGCAAACGTAATGTAGGGCGCCCTCTGGCTAGGTAGAGGGACGATCTGCGCAGGATGGCTGGAAAGAGCTGGATATGAGAAGCCATGGATAGATCACGGTGGCGAGCAATTAGAGAGGCCTACGCCCAGGAGTGGACTGCGATAGGCTGTTGATGATGATGATGAGGCTAATGCTCGACCACAATCGCACCTAAATTGGAAAGCGACGATGAGGTCTAGGATGAAACGCTTTAGGTACCTAAAAGATGCCTGTTTACTCTTGCTTTAAAGATACTTGTTACTACGCTGGCTTAGCGACCCAAATTGGATCTTGGCCTCCGACACGAAACTTTACCATTCCGGTCTGTTTTCGGCCACCTGTCGCCAGTTCGGCCGTTCGGTCGGAGTTGGACACTGACACTCAAGGAGGAGGAAAGTTGCTCATAGCTGAGAGAAAAATATTCCGGAAAATCTTAGGGCCGAACCAAACGTGAGGACGGGACATGGAGGCTACGAAAAAACGCCGAATTAGAAGAACTGAAAAAGCGTTGGCTCGGCCACGTGGTGAGAATGGAGTCGGATCGAGTTGCGAAAAGAGCGTATCTGGGTGGACCCAGGCCACCAACTGGCAAGCACCCGGTAGGACGCCCAAGGTATCGCTGGATAGACCAGGTCGAAAAAGATCTTGCCCACGTACAACAGCCGAACTGCCATAAAGATAAGTAATCATCATCATCATCATTTCAGCCAATAGACGTCCACTGCTGGACATTCCCACTGCTGGATGTTCTCCACACAGATCGGCTGTGTGGAGAACATTGGGGGACCTGTGCCGCCAGCATCCAATGTATTCCTGCGATCTTCACCAGAACGTCGGTTCACCTTGTAGGCCAAGGTCGTTCGACGGTTTGTTTTCGCCACCCAGGGATTCTTGGCACCCCTGATCCCGATGCCTCGCCCGCTTCCGTCATCACTGGCTCGGCCTCCGGTACCGTCGGGCGCTTGGGTCCTTGTATTAGTTTTACTAACCATAAGGGGGGTATGGGCCTACACCCACCACGTAGGCCCAGTGCGGGTTTGTGGGGAATGCTAGAGCCTCTTCCATTGTGCAGCAGGGTGCGCCACATGCAGGTGAGGTTGACTTAGGCCCCGTTAGAGGGACCCCTTACACTCCTTGAAGATAAGAATAGTAAATAACTTTTTTTGTATTTAAGTATTCCTCCCTTACTGCATATTTATTCTTATATTTTATGCCAACACAGCCCCACTTATCGGGTGGAGCAAACTAAAATAAAAGTTCCCGAGTGTTCGCAAATGAAGTCTGCGCGGAGAATAGTTTTCAAAGGAATATTTTGCTTTGTCCCAGTTGCTATTTCCGATATTTTCTATCGGTACGCTTAAAGTTTAATGGTTTGTGTGGGATCGATTGCTTCGTCAATATATTTTTATTTGAGCTGGAAATTTTCAGTTCGTTTACTCCTAACTGCGGTTTTGTGTATAGAAAGAAGCAAAGCGTGTGCAGAATTTCTTGTCATTCGGTAGCCTTTTGAATGTCATTCGCTTATCTTACTAATAAATGTTATAGTAAATGTATTCAGAGTAAAATACATATCTACTACTTATACGAGTATACGAGTTGGTACGTGTTTATAGCGTTCGGATCTTACATTATTATTTTTGAAACCATTTTTTTTTTACTTTTGATCCTTTTTGAAAATGTTATTCTTTGCCAAAGCCTCTTAGTTTCTCCTTACTTCTAACTATAGACTTAGGATGCCGCCCTGCCTAATTCAATGCTTCTAATAAAGCTCCACGTGACATAAGAAGAAGTTGATATAAGTACCTAATGTAAACCAGTAAACCTTGATTATGAGTTTCAACCCCCTGAGACCTTTGACGTGGTTGTGTAACGACCATTATGGAGGTGATGAGACCGACAGCTTTACGAACTTACTCCTCATCTTAGCGGAGCCTGAGGTACGCTTCGATGGTGATTCAGAATTTGGGGAGTCTGGTAAGTACAATGAAGCGACTGCCGTCTGACCTTCGCAACCCTTTAACAGGGGCACTAGACCAACTGAATCATGGTTACGCGTTCGGAATTTATTTTCTCAAACATTCACGTACTTATATGTATATAAAATGTAGAACGATATTACGAGTATTAAATGTAGGTATATCTTTTTTTTATGTGTCTAAAATATATAAATAGGAAAAAATTATACGATACATTTATAATTATTTTTATTGATTTAAAATGAGTTACATATTAAATTTACACAGGTCACCATAATCCACTGATTATGGTGACCTGTGTATATTTAATATGGCGGATCGAATTCTATTTTCAAATTGTTTATGTTACACTTAACATAAACAATTTGAAAATAGAATTCGATCCGCTATAGAAATAAAAAAACGTAATGCCTTGGAGGTTTACTCCTCCATAGTAAGTAATTTAAAACGATTCAAATTGTAATATCAAATCATTTTGTATGGAAGTATAAAAAAAAAGTTAAAAAGGCACTCCAACCGTTCGCCTTATGCTTTTGAAGTAACATTTAATTGACATATTGTACAAGTGCCGTTTTTGTGTCGCTTCGAGTCACGTTGTAAATCACCCTGCAGAATTATGAGAGCATAAAATTTATTACTTTAACGTCCGCTTGAAAATTTTCATCATTGTATAATTTTCTACACAATACAAATTTATTTACGGCGGTTGAGCCTTTTTAACTTAAAATTGTTTACGATGGGCATAATGCAACGCACCCTATCTACGTCGTGCTAACGACGTGACTATAACCATTAATCTGCTTATGAAATATATTAATTTTTCTTCTATACTGACTGATACATATTTGAATATTCTTGAGCAAATCCTGTCTTATGCGCCAAAGGTCGTGGACACCATTTTCACTTTTTTTTTTTTTGTAAATAATTATATCCTCCAACCGATTACGGCTACGGCGGCCTGTCTCAACGATCACCCATGTACGCAGGATATATTATAGTGCTGAAGTGTGTGCGCAAACACAAGTGCACACTCCATTTCCTTACCCTCATATTCCGATGGGACACTAGCGTGATATGACCGGAGAGGAATTGGGCGCAGAACGTGCTTCCGAGGCACAAGGGTACAAGTCCGCCAACTTTTTCTTTATGTCATAGGTGGCAGACGAGCAGACGGATCACCTGATGGAGTCACAAGTGCGCTAGCAACCTTTAAATCCCCCTTCCGCAGGAGTGGGCCTCCGATACTCTCACTCACGCAGCAAAATATAGCACAGCGCTGCCTCATGACGGTTTTCTGTGAGGCTGTGGTATCAATCCGGTCGAGCCGGCCCATTCTTGCCGGAGCGTGGCTCTCCCACGGTTGGAAAAGACTACTCTACTCACAAAGCAAGAACATTCATGTGATAAACGGTCATCACATGAATGGTCCGACGACCCGTTTGGAACAGTGCTAGTGAACGCTGCCTTTGTTCCAAGAGTTGCGGGTTCGATCCCCGCACAGTACAAACATTTGTGTGTATGAACATGTCTGTTTGTGTTGGTCTGTATGTATTATAAGTATGTATTTACAAAAGAAAAGTAATATATGTATATATTTGTAATTCCGCTGTTGATTCTGAAATCCGTAACACAGGTGTTTGAGCTACCTATCTCGGAGTCAGATCAATGTATGTGATGTTGTGAAATATAAAAATATAAAATATAGAGTAGTGTTTTTTCACGCAAACGTGTGGGTCTTGGTCTAAACGTACCCTGAGCTCCAAAACAACGGCATTGGAGACCAGATAAATTCCTACTACATTTCATAATATACATTAACCTGATTCCGTACTAAGTAGCTTAAGGTGATGGGTAGGGCACACTAGTGACGATTTTAATGTTTAGCTACTAAACTGGATCTATTTTAAACAATTTCGGAATTACAAGTCAAACATAGCTCGAGTTCGTGATCACCAATCCGTATTAGGCAAGCGTGGTGAATAAGCCTTATCCCATCATAGTAGCGATGACTTGATTTCTATGATGGGAGGCTTTGCCCTGCAGTGGGACAGTATATAGGCTGATACTAGACTTATAGTTTAAAGATGGGTTTTTTCTTTCTTCTTAATTTTTTTTTCTAATTCAAATTTACTGAAACAATAGGTTAGATGTCAGAACAAAACTTGACCTCAGATGGATACACTTGATAGGGTTCACAACCCTTTCTTTGTTTCGGTCATAGACATAATAGTAAAACAATAGCTTAAGCCCCTATGCTTAAGTGCGATGAATAACTCGTGAGATAATAATGGATTAATAGCTATAAACATTTAATGTTACTTTAAAAAATATCCACTCTTCGTAATAAAAGGGCGTATTTTTTTTGCTCTAACGATAAATAAGAAATCTTTTGAACTCAAGTCATACACACGATCATCCTACGGCATTTTTTTTCTGTCGTGTAAAAGTTCGCCCGCGTTTAATGAATTTTAAATTGAGGAAAATTTGCGAGAATATTAAACTTGTCTCCTATGAAAACAACTTCTGGTGATATTATGATTTTTGGATTAGAATAGGCCTCGAAGTAAATGAATTTTGTATTGGGACGTGCCTCTTTCAAGTCCTTGCAGAAATTAATATTAATGTAATGAAAAAAGAAATCATAGTTAATATATTTACCATTTTTTATAATAACGACAGACAGGCATTTGTTCTCAATAACACCTGATGTTAAGTGAATTTACAAAGTTATTTATTACTTATTTCGTCTGCCACCTATTAATTGTCCTTGTACCTGAAGGTTGTCTGGTAGAGATCGCTCCCAGCGATGAGACCGCTGGGGCGATCTCTACCTAATTTTTAAGTTTTTAATGTAGTGCAATAAAGAGTATCTATCTATTACATAAAAAATATTGTAAGTGAAGAAAATATTCCCTCATCAGTTATTGATGGTTACTAAAGTTAAAAATATGTATTGTATGAATAAATTGTGAGTTGATTGCATACCCATTGATGGTGTTTCATCCAGTTAGTACTCATTATTTACAAATAAAACTGCTTGCCGAATAGAGAGTTTTTTTTTCATCCGAATTTCCAGAAGTCAAACAAATGTTGTTTAGAATGATTAAACGGATGTACATGATATGATTGGATCACAGATACACCATATATTATCATGCATAAGCTTTCTGTTGTGCTGTTGCGATGTTGCGAACTGTTTTTTTATTATTAATGTGTAACTGAATGTAAATTAACTAGAAAATAAATCTGCTGAACTAATGAATTACGGATTTAAGCTTTTAGCGCTGTTACAACTCTATGTAAATGTTAATGTATATAAATAGAAATTCTAAAATATTGAAGCACTGTGGTAAAATATTCATCCAAAATTAACATGAACCGTGCTTCTTAAAGGGTGATGAGAGAAAATTAAATTGACTTACATTTACAAAATGGCGTCATACCGTCTCACTTCAAAAGTATACCTACTAATTGCAATGCTGCAGTGGGGGTGGGGGGTGAAGGCTGGCAAGGTGTGGGGGGAGGGCGTTTGACAACTCATTACGAGAGACAGCGTTGGAATGTGCTTCATTATTTCTTGGCTTTCTCAAATTGTGAGCGGGTCTGCTTTCCACAGCTGTTGAAATGTTTCAAAGGGCATGTCCAGTAACTGGCTAGGACATTGTACAGTATTCCAAAAGTCCAGAAAAATTTACTGTCTTTAGAAAAAATACAAAACAAACATTCATTATACAATGTGGTGCAAATCCGAAAATAATTAATTATATTTACTCCCAATTAAAATAAAAAAACAGCGGTGCCATTATGGAATAGAGTTGCGGTAGTGCGAGAGAATTCGAGAAAGCTGGAAGAGGCCTTTGTGTCACAACAACACGTTGGCACCTAAACCTAAACCGATTTGATGCCATGAACGTACAATATTTATAATATTAAAAGGCTACAATAAAGGCTATAATAATGGCACAGGGAAATACGACATGAACCACTGACTGCAGCAAAATGATAACAAATAACAGATGACACTTGTCACTTCGACCCAAGCAGTATATTTGTTTTGTCAAACCTGACAGTTGACAGACTGCACCATCGAAATGTTATTCCCACCACGATGGTTTTTGCTTTTCTGTATTGCTATATTTTGCAGTGATTTTTATTTTTCACCAGAAATCGAAGTCATTTTAAAGAATTTTGATGGAATAAAGTGTTGTAGATATATTAGCCATTTTTTAACAACTGTACCAGGTCCTAGCCAATACTCCATACAGTTTTGGACTACAACTTTGAATGTCCTACCCTTCCGTCAAGTGACTAGCGTAAGGTCGCAAACATAAGATTGAATTAAGGCGTTTGACGTGTTTGCATTGGACTTGGCTACGTTCTCTGTTTTATTTGATAAAGCGAGTCATCTGGCGTGAAGCAGCGTTTGTGCCGTTTCGTCAAGTGAGTGAGGGTTCCGAAGGCCCATGGCGGGGGAAAGAGGGGTTTGAAGGTTGTGCGCACTGAGGTGTCCATGTAAGGCAGCAATCGCTTGCCATCATGTGATCCGTCCGCTCATCTCTCTCTACAAAGGAAATCAGAGGGCCTGCAACGAAGTTTTTAAGCCCGTGCCTTTCAAACAGACAGCGCGTGTGATAGATAGGAAAACTCCTATTCGGTCGCAAAGTGTGCTTTAAATTAGGCCCTCTGGTTCCTTTAACACAAGTATTATTGCAGCTACACATTGTGTTGTGAGAGTACTTTTGATCTGTTTCTTTAAGATCAGTTCTTTTATTTTATTAAAACACTTTTTTTGTCTCCTGTGCAACTTTGCGATAAGCCCCTTTCTTTGATCATCAAAGCAATGATTACATATATTAAAGTCCTTTTAGGCATAGGGGTTCAAGCCATTGTTTTACTATTATGTCTATGACCGAAACAAAGAAAGGGTTGAGAACCCTATCAAGTGTATCCATCTGAGGTCAATTTTGTTCTGACATCTAACCTATTGTTTCACTAAATTTAAATTTGAACTTGGGAAAAAAATTAAGAAGAAAAAAAATACCCATCTTTAAAATATGAATTCCCCTAATTTCTAAGACAAATCCGGGTTTGTGTTAAGGCGACGGGTAGCCCTAACTAGCGATACTATTCGTTTTTAATTGTTAGCTACTAAACCGGATCGATTTTAAACAATTTCGGGGTTACAACCTCTCGGCAAACACTTATACTATTGATTAAATACCCATGCACAAATGTTGTGTCCGCATTTGTGCATGGTTATTTAATAAATAGAATAAGTGTTTGCCGAGAGGTTGTAACCCCGAAATTGTTTAAAATAGATCTGTTTTAGTAGCTTCAACTTGAAATCGATTGCCGTCGCTAGTGTGCCCAACCCGTCAACTTAATGTCAAATAGTGGACGGGACATATCGTAGCAATCTGCTACGAAATATGAACAGGTGCTACGACGTAACCACAGGTGCTTTGCATATATGCTACACCGTAGCTACGCTAGACTATTCCTATAAAGATGGCCAAATAACAAACAATAGTCACATACAACAAAATGTAAGACGCATCCCAATCACACAATCACAAGCTCGTGTAGGTGAACACGTAAACATGTCTGTGTAAGTCAGTAAAGACCTTATACCTTCGAACCATCGAACCTACGACCTTTTGTGAACTGGGCAAATTTCTCTGACCAACTGCACTATTGAGGATGTTAATTAACTTTAACTTGCAGTTGCAGTCTACTGCTGGAAAAAGGCGCTTTCTTAATGTTCGCCACTCCAATTGATCTTTAACTTCTCGCATCCAGCTCCAGCCAGCCATACTGTATAGTCGTCTTTCCATCTGGCCTAAGGACTGCATTTACCGAGACATGATCTCCCTCTATAATCTTTCTCCCCAGCGGTTGTCAGTTTTGCTGCTAATATGCCATCTGGCCTGAGGACGCCCTGCACTACATTTACCGAGACATGACCTCCCTCTAAAATCTTTCACCCCAGCGGTTGTCAGTTTTGCTGCTAATATGCCAACTGGCCTGAGAACGCCCTGCACTACATTTACCGAGACATGATCTCCCTCTAAAATCTTTCACCCTAGCGGTTGTCAGTTTTTCTGCTAATATGCCATCTGGCCTGAGGACGCCCTGTATTTACCGAGACATGATCTCCCTCTAAAATATTTCATCCCAGCGGTTGTCAGTTTTGCTGCTAATATGCCATCTGGCCTGAGGACGCCCTGCACTACATTTGCCGAGACATGATCTCCCAGTTAAAATCTTTCTCCCCAGCGGTTGTCAGTTCTGTTGCTAATATGGCCAGCTCACTGCCATTTCAACTTGCTAATCCGTTAAGCTAAGTAGCAGGGTCATCTAACTTAGTACTTTGACGACCCGTTTGGAACAGTAGTAGTGAACGCTGCCTTTGGTCCAAGGGTTGCGGGTTCGATCCCCGCACAGTACAAACATTTGTGTGCATGACATGACATGTCTGTTTGTATTGATCTGGGTGTTTCTATTGTATTATAAGTATGTATTTACAAAAGAAAAGTATTATATGTATGTATATATTTGTAATCCCACTGTTGATTCTGATATCCGTAACACAGGTGCTTGAGCTACCTATCTCGGAGTCAGATCAATGTATGTGATGTTGTGAAATATTTATTATTATTTACTTTTTCACTTAGTATGGGAAAAATTAGTTCAGCGGTTTTCGCTAAATGGAGCTTGTTAAAAGCAGATGCAGCTTTGAAAAGCAATTCAAGCAGATGGTTCAGCGTTATTTTGGCAGATGTCACTGTGAATTTTTAAATGAATGAATGAATGATAACTTTATTTCGCACAATGCAAAACGAGGAAACTTAATTAGAAACATAACCTAGACATAAATCATGAACGATAAAGTAGGACAACATTATCCCTGTATGTGCCAAACAGGCGGCCGCTCAGCAATAGTCGGTGCTGATCCAAGAGACCAACCCCGACGCTGGTTTACATCGCGCTAGTCTTTCCGAAACAATGACGTCAAGCCGCCTGCCGACAGCAATTTTAATGTATGGAATATATAAAGATTTAGAAGGTATTGGAAATTTCGTTGTATATTTATATTTTATTTAATCGTCTCCCTCACTGATTCTCGAACGTGGCCGTACTAAATAGATGTTGAGTATAGGTCGTTTTCCTCTAGACGGCGCTAGCACTGGCTAGCCGATGCTTCTATCTCAGTATATATAAGTTACTCTATGCTATGTAGTGTCGCATTGGTAGCAAACAACACACAATACCCTTTAGGCACAATATGCACACATACTCGTAGGTGTAAAGCTATGGTGGATATATTTCTAATACAGTAAAGGTTACGGTGGGAGGGTACCCCACGCAATTGCTCGCGACAGAGGCGATCAGCTCACCGACACCTGCAGATGGCGTCGCTGACTTGACGTTTGCCTAGAATTAATTGCGGGAGAATTAATTCTGGGATGGGTACACTCGGCTCCGGGTAAAGCAGCTTATGTAGAACTAGTTACATTTCTGATTGAAGATTTGAGTTGATATTATGTAAATTATTAATTAGGTTTTTTTTAATTACATTAGTGAGTATGGATGCTTAAAAACTTATTTCATTTCTAATCGAGTACGAAAGCAGTAAAATATAAAATGACTTTTTTATAAACTTACAATTTGTTATTATAATCATTTATGACTTCACTGTGTTGTGGAGCGGCAATCGCTTACCATTGGTTGATCGGTCTGTGATAGTGACCTAACTAACTATTGGTGGATGTTATAAATAAAAGCGGACTGTAAATTTAAAGGTGCTCCAATGCTGCCGGTTTAGCTAGCAAAATTATCGTAAGACGCGAAGGGCTAGTGTGTACTACGGGAGTCCCGGGCAGAGTGATGCATCGTCGCGGGAGTCATCCGCGGCGACCGCTGTGACGTCACCGGCGCACTGCCTCCCGCGCGTACGACGATGTTGTCTCAACAGTCTGCTTGTCTGTCGCGTAGGAGGAAATATAAAATAAACTAACATGATTTACTTAAAACCAGGTAAGAATTTTGCTAGAAAAAAAAAGTAAAGTAAAGTATCAGCCTATAAACTGTTCCACTGCAGGGCAAAGGCCTCCTTTATAGAAATCGAGTTATTCGCTACTATGATGGTATTACGCTTAATGACCACCCAAAAAAAAATCATAGTTCTTTATAATTATTTTATCACTACATGAGTATTGATTATCATATTGAGCATTCTTTTGCCTTGTATCATTATTCATCAAGCTTGCGTCCAATTCTTTTGTTCTTACTGAGGGTTAAATGCAGTCGACTGTACACGCCTAGTTTATTGTCTCAGTTCATTCTTATTACAAAACCACAGCGGCTACAGAATGTTAGTCGAAATTAATTTCATCCCACCACACCAATACACTATACGACAGAACCCACGGCAAAAGGGCAAACAATCCGTGAATTCCGTTTTGAGTTTTGATCTCTCAAAGGCTCTTAGACTCCGATGGCTTGGCTTCGTCGAAAGGATGGTATCGGGGCGCCAATGAGAAGGCATATCTCGCACAACGTACTTACTGGTTGTCGGCCAGTTTGGCGTCCACGCTACCGCTGGATGTAGTGAATGCGCGGACCTGCAAGTATTGAAGGCAGGAGATTAGCGTCAATGTGTACAAGACCGAGACAAATGGCGACATGTATCGGAGACCAAGACTCAATTCGGGTTGCTGAGCCATCGGAGTAAGTAAGTTTCAATCTCTCAAGATTTTATAAATAACTACTGCATTTCATCTAAACCATTAGTAACGTGCATGTAAGTACATAAGTATATCGTAGATTCAAGACACACTTCCTCGGTGATGCAATGGATTGTGATCTCACTTCAAGACCCTCGCCTTGGGGCAGCAATTGAGATCCTAGGTTTTCAGAAAGAAGAAGACATTTGCACTGTCAGCTCGAAGTTTGAAAGTCGGTGGTCATGTATCCCTGAGCCTCGATTTTTTGCCCCTGAGCCAGTCGTGTCACATTGATGTTCCATCGTAATGGACAATACGACAAAAAATCTTTTTCCGAAATGAAAAATACTATTTGTAGATTAGATTAATAGAAACTTCAGAAACATATTTTCAGAATTTTGGAACAGTTATTTATGGAAAAAGAAAATGAAATGTAATGATCCTCCTCAAGGTAGAGAGTAATATTTCATCACAAAATGGCAAGACAAAATAATGAAAGTGACAGTGAGTAACTTAAAGTTACCTAAACTTTTTATTGGACATTAGCATACACATCACAATACGTTGAACCTCAGGACTACGTCACTTCCGTCATATTAATTAATCATAATCATCATCATCAGCAACCCACTGACTTGTTGACTATCTACTTATTTTCAATAAGTTACTTGACATTGTCGCATTATCTCCAGGTAGAGTCATTATAAAAAAATAACAGTTATTTCCCTTTGAACCTACTGACCGTTTTAAAGAACTGTCATCATTGATTAATGAAATACTTTACGATGTCACGAGTCTTGCGTTTAGTATGATTGCTGTGAACTGTTATTTATCCAATCTTAACTTTAATTTATTACGTAAATACACCGCTAAGATTCGCTGCTACTTTTGCATAAAAAATAAAACGAAAGGCGGGTCATCTCGATTGGTACTCTCAGCGGCGTATCTCATAATTAAATTAAGTTGAAACCGTTGAATCCCTCGGGAATGATCAATCGGGCCCTCAAGATTGTTATGAGGCAGAGAGGAAGCCAATTAATTAAGACGATCGTGAATTGCCTTGGAGATTAAAATATTTTAAACGGCAAACTTTTTTCTTTATTAACTGGTATTAAGCCTGTTTATTATTAGAACCTATTTTGATGGAGATTTAAGATTGGGTTTATTAATTTAAGTTTGAACTGCTTCTGGGATAATTAACGCTCGAATTCAATAGCTTTTTAACTTTGACTGTTACTTAAACGTGTTAGATAGATATTTCTTCATCATCATCATCATCATCAGCCCATCGCAGTCCACTGCTGGACGTAGGCCTCTCCAATTGTTCGCCACTGTGATCTATCCATGGCTTCTCGCATCCAGCTCTTGCCAGCCGTCCTCCCACCTAGCCAGAGGGCGCCCTACATTACGTTTGCCAAGACGCGGTCTCCACTCCAGAACTCGTTTACCCCATCGGTTGTCGGTTCTGCGGCTAATATGGCCAGCCCACTGCCACTTAAGCTTGCTAATCCGGTGAGCAATGTCGATAACTTTGGTTCTCTGCCGGATCACCTCATTTCGGATTCGATCTCGGAGAGAGACGCCGAGCATTGCTCGTTCCATAGCCCGCTGAGCGACCTTTAACTTGTGGACCAGCCGTACCGTAAGTGTCCACGTTTCGGCTCCGTATGTCATGACGGGTAGGACGCACTGATTGAAGACTTTCGTCTTTAGGCACTGTGGTATCGACGATATGAAGACACGACGTAGTTTTCCAAATGCTGCCCAACCTAACTGGATTCTTCTATTCACCTCATCCTCGAGGTTGTTTTTACCCAATTGCAAAGTCTGCCCGAGGTATACGTATATTATATTATATAGATATTTCTTATTACTCAGAAACAAAATACAGGTATGGTACATACCAAAAACACGGTACAATAATGTGGCCTCATCGCTAGTAGCGATGTCTTCCAGACGACCTTTGGGTAGAGGAAAGAAAGAAGGTATTGGTAATTGGGTAAGTTGTTGTTGTCTTTGACATAATGTTGATTTACAAAGAGATGCAACTCTCAAATATTTGCTTAAATAAGTAAAAGTATAGTAAAGTATTAGCCTACGTACTGTCCCACTGCAGGGCAAAGGCTTCCATCATAGAAATCAAGTCATCACTACTATGATGGTATTAGGCTTAATTACCAAGCTTGCCAAATGCTAATTGATGATCACAAATTCGAGCTACATGTTCAAAGAATTCGAAACAAACCTTTACTCGAACCTAGGACCCAGATATCATGGTCAGTTACTTAAACTATTAGACTAACGGGGCGTTATTAATTTTTATTAAGTATTCGGAGGCAAAAGGCTAATTACTTACTTAAATATTAAAATAGAATGCACCAGGCAATTCACAGCAATCATCTTAAATACTAGATTTTTTACTAAGGATATTCTCCACAAACTTCAGGTTACTCAAAGGGCAATTGAGAGGAGGCTGGTAGGAGTAAAACTCAAAGATCGTAGAAGAAATGAGTGGGTCAGAGAGCAGAGCAAAGTAAGCGACGTTGCGAAACGGATCTTGAGGTTGAAGTGGGAGTGGGCTGGTCATGTCGCCCGAAAACATGAGCTCGTGGTGCAAGGCAGTGGTAGAGTGGAGACCGTGGGGCGAAAAACGCCCAAGAGGAAGACCCCAAATGCGTTGTTGTGACGACATCAAAAGGCTGGTAGGAACAAAGTGGATAGAAACCGCCCAAGATCGACAAAAATGGCATAAACTGAAGGAAGCCTACACCCTAGAGGTTGAAAATGGCTAAAGAAAGAAAGACTAGATTTTTTAAAGTGGCACTGGCTCTTCTTATTCTGATGGTAAACAAAAGGAGAGCCCGCATTGCAAGTACATACAACAGACGCGAAGCCACGGCGTCACTTCCGTTGGGACTGCCATACTGGCCCGCTAGATGCTTCTTCACGCTTCGTTTGAAGAAGTCCATATTGAATCCAACGCGGTGGCATCAACTTCAATTTTCCAGCACGTCATGACTTGTTTTATTATACCAAAGCGACACGCCTGATTGTAAATTATCACCGCTGCCTATTAACATTTGCAACACCCAAGGCTTCAAGCTACTGTTGTACTGTACAGTGGCGGACACATCAAGCTATACAAAACTGTCAAATTTCTTCATTCGATTATAAACCTTATATTGTTACACCTTTAGTTCGAAATCGATTGAGGAAATTTGACAGTTTTGTATAGCTTGACCTGTCCGCCACTGTACATGCTCATTTGTAGCATGCTTAAAAGCTTGCCAAATATGAGCATGCTTGTGCACATTTGCTATCAATAGGCATGTTATTAGCCATCTATTAGTATTCTTAAAAATAAGCAAAGTTGCTTACCCGTGCTAAAGCACACCGCCTCACTCCTCCTTCCACACATATTTCAGGTAGCATGCTTAAAAATCGACCGGCTGCGTGCTATTCTTGAGCATGGTCAAAATTAGCATGCTTATTAGTAGAACGTCCGTCCACACATGCTACAAAGTAGCACTTGCTCAAAAGTAGCATGCTTTAAGCACGAAAATAAGGCTGTGTACCTTCGCATATTCGTTGCCGGCTTTTAAAGAAGGAATTGACAAAAGTCTCAAGGGGTGTGAGATAATTTGTCGCTCAAGATTACCTGAATTTCTGACGCAAATTTACATACAAACCCCGATGTTACACACATCTACAATAGACAACACACAACACTTACACAGTAAACTGAACATCCTCACGAGCATAATACGTCACAACATCACAACGCTGTTGCGAGTATTACAACCAATCTCTATGTTCTAGTTGGAATTTGAACCTTCTAGGGATGCACAACACAATTTGTTTTTGAGAAAATCAAAATAATTACCGATTGAACTTTTCATTTCTCCTTGTCGTATTCCATTATTTCGAGTCAGCTCTTGTCTTATGTAGATTCTTTTAATTGATGTATTCGAAGTATCTGCCCGATGGTCCGACCATATTGTAATGGCAGCGGGGAAACAGTGAAGGAGACCGAAAGGGCACTCTCCCTTCGGTCGTGATAAAGAAATGGCCTATACTCAGCAGTGGGTGGATGTGAGGCTGATATGATGATGATGACGATTTGAAATATTACTCATAATGTAGACTTGTTTACTTACCTTATCCTGTTCTTTTACGAAAAGTAAATAAGCATGTGGTCGTGGCGTGTGTGCCTGATGGTTTGTTAGATTTAGTTGATGGATTAAATATGAATTGATATAATATATTCCTTCTGACGAAGCTCAGGCTAATGTGACCCACAAAACTGCGAATTTTTTCTAACAATAAAAATAACGTGTCTTAATTTAGACTGTCTTAAAGACTTAATAATACGAGACTAAAAAAGTAAAAAATAATATGAGCAAAAGTATATGGTTAGGTACTTTTTATTTTGAGAATTGATTCATATATTAAAAGAATCGATATATGTACCAAAAACTTTCCACCCCTACATACGTAACACTGAAATATCACCTGCTGAGTACAACATGATGCATAATGTTACACAAACTCTGGCGAAAGCAATTTATCTGTAACACGGGCCCCATGTTGACAACCGCGTTCCATTTCATATTCAAACTGAGATGGGTCCCATTTGTTCCCGAAATGAGGTAATAGTCCGTTACCTTAGAAACAAAGGAATGTTTGACAATAATAGAGTTTAATAGTTGGAATTACATTTAGGGTCTGCCTGAAGTCTATTATCATAAAAGCTGAATTCTATTAAAATAGGGTGAAGTTTGTTACTGGGTGAATTACCAGATTTTCCGAGAAATAGTTCCCTACTAAAGATAGAACGTGTCAGTCCCAGTCTTTATAATTAGTGTACGGCATCTAACCACATTAGAGGCAAAACAGCCAATGGTCTTGATAGCTTAACAGCGGTTTTATTATGTCAATCAGAAGCTCCCTGATATCAATATGTATCTGTAGAAAAGCCCTTAAGCATCTTAACATGTCAAAAAGATGATATCAAAAGTTGAAACCATTAAACATATTATGTGTAAGAGAAGGTCGTATATAAAAATTGTGATGTTTTTTAGTTTTTTTATGTTTTAAATATACTATGAATGATCATATGGATAATACGGATAGACCTCCTTTCTGAAATTAAATAATAAAATGTGTTAATTATTTATTAGCAAACTTTTGACGTTTCATTTCTTCACAATCATACGAGTACAATCACGATAATTTTTTTGTTGGTTTTATAATTCATTTATTATAGTTTTGGGGGCACACAATTGACCACTTTGGGAGCGTCTTTTGCGCAAAGTATTGTGTATAGAAAAAAAATATGTTAAAAACCTCAACATCATTTTTTAAGACCTATCCATAGATAGATATCTTTTTTTTTTCATTAAACCTATACACGTATAGGTTTAATGAAAAAAAGAATGAGCTTCAGTTTCAAGTATGGAGACCCCAATTTTTTTCAATTTTTGTGATAAATCGTAATGCGGTTAACAAAATACATCTATTTACCAAGTTTCAATAGTATAGTTCTTATAGTTTAGGAGAAAAGTGGCTGTGACATACGCACGGACGGACGGGCAGACATGACGATAGATTCGTTCGTTTAGGGTTCCGTTTTTTGCCATTTTGGCTACGGAACCCTAAAAAGCCCTTAAGCATCTTAACATGTCAAAAAAAAGATGATATCAAAAGTAGAAACCGTTAAACATATTATGTGTAAAAGAAGGTAGTATAAAAAAAATTTGATGTTTTTTAGTTTTTTTATGTTTTAATAGATTATGAATGATCATATGGATAACACGGAGGGACCTCTTTTCTGAAATTAAATAATAAAATGTGTTACTTTTTAGCAAATATTTGACGTTATTTTTCTTCACAATCATACAGTATAAATCACGATAAAGAACAATTATATTATGCTTGGAGAAACTGTAGCCAAGACCGGAAAGTAATGAATAAGGCCTGTCTTTCAATGTAAAATTTCTTCATCATCATCATCTTCATCTAAGAGTGTTGTTAGCGGTCGCGTCCAAAACCATCTCTTTGGTGAGCAGTGTTAACGCCGTGACCAACCGCGCTGTGATCGCTACGCCGCTACGTAGTAAAACAGGGGAACAGGTTCCCCTGTTTTACTACAGGCCTACTAAATTATAGTAACATGTTACAGAAACTATCCGTATCGTTCAGGTTTCCTCACAATGTTTTCCCTTACCACTGAGCATAGATTTAAAAAATGCAAAGGTGCATGCCCGAATTTGAACTTACGACCTCACCTAGCTACGAGTACCATTACCTACTCAAGTATACTTCAAATAAGCAAATTTCATAAAAAAAAATATGTTTTTACTATCCTTTTGTTGCATTGTTTACTACCAACAAGAGTAATTCTGTTTGAATTCTCATGTATTATTTTAATGAAAAGTTCGCAGATAATTCCCTCCCCAGGGAAGAAAACCGCGAGTTTTTAACTCGCTGTGCAAATGTTCCTTTTGTTACAGCACAACACTCATCGGTAAGCAAATTATTTTGAAATCTAATCAGTAAACAAAAAATAGGTGTTAATACAAATCTACTGTCAAAATTTATCTTCAGATTTCAGATTGACCGATATACTCCGTGCTTTTTTAACCATCGTGAACCCTTGTCGAGGACATTATACTGATGACAACAAACATTTTCCCTCAAGGAACATAGGGTATAATAATTGCCCTCCCATACAATTTGCACTAATCAGCTGATTACTTTTGTAGGTATGGGAAGGTAATTTTTTTTTGCTTTTTTAACCATCGTGTACCCTTGTCGAAGGCATTATACTGATGACAACAAAAATTTCCTCCAAGGAACATAGGGTATAATAATTGCCCTCCCATACAATTTGCACTAATCAGCTGATTACTTTTGTAGGTATGGGAAGGTAATTTTTTTTTGAGATTAGACCCTATATTCCTTGGAGGAAAATATTTGTTCTCATCAGTATAATGCCCTCGATAAGGGTGTATGACGGTTAAAAAAGCACGGTGTATCGTTAAAATCTATCTGACTTGATTTTTAAGCGATTGCCACCACCCATGGACGATGGCAACAGCAGTGGATTCACAAGTGCAATGAAATGATTGTAATGATACTAAGACAATAACTGAAAAATTGTTCAAATAAAAAACTTTTTTTTATTGAAGATGGGTTTGCTCTTGGCTCCATACTGAACTCTAGAGTTGAGAGGAAACCTACGATGGAGCGAGCTTACCCAATAAGTAGCCACTGTAGCTATGAAAATATTGTGTAATTTTTCAAATGTATTTTGCTTACGCTATTCATGTAACAATCACTTCGAGTATGATTTAGGCTTTTAGTGTCCACTCTTTTTAGCAAGTGGTCCTAGCGTGTAGTTCCCATTTAAGTCCAACGTCTTCGCTTCGATTTCCAGAGTTTATTATCTAGGATTCCAATGAAGCAAATTCCACGTGGCTTCCGCACCACTTACACAGGAGAGTAATTAAAATAGGGTCTGTAAAATTTATTATTGTCTGAAATTGTATAATTGACAAGGCACTATGACTTTCCCTTACTTTACTTTAATTTCTTTGACTGCTACAACCTTTTGTGGGTCTTGGCCTCATCTTCTATGAATAAGCGCGACGATCCCTCGTTGTCCGTCTTCAGTTCGTAAACTTTTTCATCGCCTTAAGATCGTGCTTCGATGCAATCGCACCATCTATTCTTAGGCCTTCCCCTTGGTCTCATCTGCTGCGGCTTCCAATGGGTCATTATTTTTGGAGCTCTGCTTTGATCCATTCTTGTCCATCTGAAACGTTGCGACTTGATAAATCTGACGATCGTTTTATGATTCATACTACTTTACAATAACAGTAGCATACTACTTTGACTTCCCATTATATTTATCCGACTACGGCGAAGCAAAAAGGAGGGTTATGATTTTTATTGTTTCGTAACGTTTATTCGTAAATTTCTCGCGTAAAACATTAGCGACTAACGAGAATACTTTGATAGGATAATATTCATTTTCTATCAGTTTCTCAGAAATTTTGTATTTTTAGAGAAGGAGCCATTCACGTTTGATCTTATTAAATATTAATTAAGGAAATTAAAGGTCAAGTGTTCCTTTTTTATGAAACAAATACAAAGAGCGACGCTTTGGCATAAATTGGCCGGCTCAACCAGAGAGATACCGCGGCCTCACAGTAAACCAGTAAAGTATGAGTGAGGGTGTTGGAGGCCCAATAGGGAGAAAGGAAGTGAAAAGGCGGGCAGCGCACTTGTCATTCCACTGGTATTGGTGCCTATACTGCCGTCCTCTAGCTATAATGCCGTTAAGTACCAAAACCACATTAGGAGAAAATTGGACGTAAAGAGCGCTCTTTAAGTCCATTTTTCTCTGACTTGGAGTGGTACTTAACGGCATTATAGTTAGAAGACGGCAGCATAGGCGACGGCAGTCGTATTTTTAATAAATAAATAAATATTTCAGAAGATCACACACATTGATCTGACTCCGAGATAGGTAGCTCAAGCGCCTGTGTTAGGGATATCAGAACCAACAGCGGATTTTTTTTATGATATAGGGGGCAGACGAGCAGAGTCATCAGTATCACCTGATGGCAAGTGATTACCGCCACCCATGGACACCTGCCACGTCAAAGAAGTTACAGGTGCGCTGCCGGCCCTTTTAAAAGGGAGTACGCTCTTTTCTTGAAGGTTTGCAGGTCGTATCGGTACTGAAATACCGCAGGCAATAGTTCATTCCACAGTTTGTCGTTCGAGGTAGATACTTTCTTGAGAATCGCACAGATTCACAAATAATGAAATTACTTCGAACCATTACGTGTGCTCTATATTTGCACTAAGGCAGGTTACCCATCAATTATTTACCCGTCCCTAATGCAATAACATGTGAGCTCGATACTGAAACAAGCGGAATATTAAACATATCACTTAGCCCGACGTCACTCACTTCTGACAGAGACGATAATTTATATACAGGCGTACTCACCTGACTGGTCCTTATTAGATAATTTGAATATCAATTATGCTGATGGCTTAGTGGCTAAGATTAGTTTGCTGTAATAGACCCGTGATGTCCTGAATGAGTAGCTCAATCGCTCACTACGCTAAACGCAAACACTCCGCGGCAGAAGGTATAAAATATTTAATTTATTAATCCATATAAATATGTGTGTAAAGGAATATAGAGTGCATTTGTGACTGCGAAAACACTTGAGCTTCAGCCATCAATGCAGGACATATTATATTATGTCATGCGTTGATGGCTGATCGCTAAGATTCGTCGCCATAATCGAAATACATATTGCTTTGGATTATTTTGTGAATGAAATTTGACACCGACTTCCTATTTAAAAACGACTGACCATTGTGAGCAACCCTTAAGTCTGCGTCCTGAGATCCTATAACAAAACCGTCCCGTAACGAACGAAAATGTACTTGTCGCATTCAAATAAAAGGGATGCACAGCGCATGTAAAAAAGGATGGGAAAAACGATTCGGCCGTGAATTCTGTTTGGTGGTAAGCCCTTGCTTCTGATGGGCAGCGGCAATAGCTTATTATTAGTTGATCCATCTGCTCGTTTGTCACCTAATTAAAAAAAAAACTTGTACTCCTATGTCAGTCTAGTGAATGTTAAATATAAGTGTAAGTGTAAAAGTGCTACAATAGGCAATTTATGGCTGAGCTGCAAACATTACAATCATCATCCTTCGCCTATTGTCCATCTACGAGTAGTTTATAGAGTTTTAAAAAAATAGGTAATACTTAAATCAAGGCAAAAAGAACTAATGAACTATAGGAGTGATATAACAGTCCAGTTTCATTGCAGAATTGATCTCCACTCTTTTCATTTTAGTGAACTGTTTTGCGCAAGTCTAGTTAAGTGCGCATCTAGTTAATTGTACATTGTAGGGCTCGGGTGATTCTGGTCTGCGGTTGAGAGCTGGTTTGATGGCAAGTGATACATGATCGGTTAGACAATGTAATTACAGGCTATTTATTTGCAGCTGGCAGGTACGCAATTGAAATTTACTAGATATGTGGTAAGGAAAGTTATGTACTTGGAATTACAATAATTAAAAATGATAGTAACATTCATCACTATATTGCGTTCTAAGTAGTATCTTTGGAGCCCAAGGTACGAGTACGTTTAGAATCCAGGATCAGACAGAATTTAGAACTGATGATAAAACAACTTCTTACTCTTGGATACAACCCGTAGACAAGGGACCCAGACCAACTGGATCATTGCAACATATTTAGGATCAAGGATCATTATCTCCTGCGATCTTCACCAGATCGTTGGTCCACCTTGTGGGGGGCCTGCCTCGGCCGCGACTTCCTGTACGTGGCCTCCACTCGAGGACCTTTCCGCCCCAACGGCCGTCTGTTCTCCTCGCTATGTGCCCTGCCCATTGCCACTTGAGGCATGCAATCCTTTGAGGTATGTCTGTGACCTTAGTTCTCCTGCGGATCTCATCATTTCTGATACGATCACGCAGGGAGACCCCGAGCATAGCCCTCTCCATTGCTCTCTGGGTGACATTGAGCCTCCTTAATCGGCACATTGTAAGCGGCACGTTTCGGTTCCGTATGTCATCACTGGCAACACACACGCATTGAAGACTTTCGTCTTGAGACACTGCGGTAGATGGGCCGAAAATATGCTGCGTAGCTTCCCGAACGCTGCCCAGTCGAGTTGGATTCATCTCTTTCTGGAAGTTGGACTTACCAAGCTGGACTTTTTGTCCGAGGTAGATGTACTCGTCTACAACTTCCAGTGTGGAGCTTCCAACCTTTACAGGATACGGGCGGCACAGGACCGATCGTCTGCTCGTCTGCCACCTTTTTTTTTTTTAATATAGTCTGTAGAGTCCCACTGCTGGGCAAAGACCTCCCCCAAGTCTCTCCATTCCTCCCTATCCAATGCCTTTACTTGCCATTCTTGGACATATGATTCAGACATTCAATACGTCTGCCACCTATCACATAAAAAAACGTATCATCATCATCATCAACCTGTTGCATTCAGTTATTACATATGCCTCTTCAAATGTTCGCAACTCCGATCGATCATTGACTACTCGTATCCAGCTCCTATCAGCCAACCTGCGCAAATCATCACTACATCTGAATCGTGGGCGTTCTACACTACATTTACCAAGACGTGATCTCCACTTCAGAACTCGTATACCCCATTTTATTAAGCTAGAGTAAAGCCACACATGCTCATTTGTAGCATGCTTAAAAAACATGTTCAAAAATCGCACGCCGCCGGTCGATTTTTAAGCATGCTCCCTGTAGTGCGGCTGGAAGGGGGAGTGTGGCGGAGTGTTTTAGCACGTGTAAACAGGTTTGCTTATTTTTAAGCATGCTAATAGATTACTAATAGCATGCTTATTATAATTTGCGTTCAATAAGCATGCTTGGCATGCATATTTTTTTGTTATCTGACACAATTATTTTTCATGCAAATATAATTGACGTCTATAAACGTAGTTCATGACAAAATAACAATATACAAAAAGGACGACTACGCACATTGCGAGCTAAACAGGCTACGCACACATATGCGCGCTTACAGTAATCTCAGCTAGTTTCGGCAATTATGACAGAGACAGACATGTGGGAAAGACACGATACAATATATGTACTGCTATAACTTTCTGGTAATTGCGAGACGTATCATGACGTTGTGTATATGTGTAGGCGAATAAATTTACATGTGTGTGTGCTCCGTTGACAATAAGGGTAAAATAAATAACGTGTTGTGGCTGCTAGAGATTTGGGAATTCGATGCGATACGGAACAATGACGTAGCTCATAGATTTTAGTACAGGCTGGCGAGCGTCATAGTACGTTTCGCGTGTGATTGCATAATTTATTTCGACGCGATAATACGTTGTGCTAGCAATTACTTTAAAAAAATTACGTCTAAAGACGTTGCTCCGCTGAAAGTGTTAAGCATGTGTATCAATAGCTTTATAATTGAGCTAACATTTCTGAATAATAAAATCCATTTGTATCCATTTTGAATAAATAACTAAGTATAATAAAGCATAACTTTTATAGACGTGAATTATATTTATCCATTACTGCACGGAACTTTGTCCAAAGTTACGAATTCCCACAGCTACATTTTAGCTTCCCCGGCACTCATTTCATATTGAAATGCAATTTCGTTCGAAATGACTATTTATCATTTCAACGTTTCTAGAGAGTCTGGAATATGAACAATAAGCTCAAAGTAGTTTGAAATTTATTCTTGCAGCTTTAGCAGTAGGAACAAAAGGAGACTACGGAGGTGCTAGGAAACGTACAATACGAGCTGATTATAATAACAGACGACTGTAATGAAACAGGGGAGTTTTAGAAGAACTGTTTTCACGCACAGGAAAATTATTTTCAGGTACGTATTGCCGTTACTGCCGCACTTAGAGTCGTTGATTAACTTAGTTGGCTACTTAAAAAAAATATTGACACTTATTTTGATACGCATAAAGACTACCGATACTAAAGTTAATGAACATTTGCTTAAATGACGTCTCTGAGTGCGGCCGTTAAACCAGTAACCAATGGGGCGTCTTAGAAGATTTAGGTACTGGCGTTTATTGTTCGGATTCAATATGAGCGGGTGTTTCCTTTATCAATCATCTGGGAGTGACATGACAAATCTAGCCGAGGGTTCATCGGCTGGTGTACTGACGCCGTGTCAACCGAACGTGCTCCTGATGTATGACTAATGAATCATAGTGAACCAGCTTGATTTGTCATTAGTAACGTATTGATTATAGGCTATGGTATTGATAGCATTGATATCTTCTAACTGCACGGTGGCGCAGTGGTTATTGGGGCGCACTTTGAAGCCACGGCTGCGCAAGAGTCCCCGGGTTCGATCTTCGGGCCGGCCCAAAGATTTGTACCTAAGTTTCCGGTAACAAATTCTTAGTGTCAGTCCGGAGTCTGGAAGTTGGCGGTCTTGTACCCCCATGCCTCGGAAAACACGTTAAGTCGTTGGACCTACGCCCGATCTCTCTCCGGTCGTGTCACAGTAGTGTCCCATCGGAATATGAGGGTAAGGGTAATAGAGAGTGAACTTGTGTTTGCGCACACACTTGAGCACTTTAATATATCCTGCGTACGTGGCGGTTCGTTGAGGTCTCCTCCAATGACTCCACTTGTGGGGGGCCTGCCACGGCTGCGGCCTCGTATACGCAGCCTCCACTCGAGAACCTTTCTGCCCCAACAGCCGCCTGATCTCGCAATGTTCCCTGCCCATTGTGTGGTGTTAGGTGTAGGTAGGTACCTACTATTCATAATTATTATTATCAAGTGGCAATATTAACCAGGTGGTTGGAAGTCCAGCCTTTGAAGATGCTTATGAAAAGCTTGTCACAAGCTGGCTTCACGAATTTTCCGAAGCGTGCATTTACCTGAGAGCCCGCATTGCATCGTGCACGGTGCAACAAGTACGCATCGCGCGCGCCGCTGCACCGCTGTCGGACGGACGAGAACAGAATGGAATAAATGGGAACGGAAATATTTGTCGGGGATTCATAGACAGTGTATTTTTAGCTTTGGTTAATGCTTTTTGAACTGAAATGTGTCATTATTTGTTTTGCGAAATACAACCCATTTGGTAGCACGCTAGATCCATTTTGGGTCCCTGAGACAGTGTAGTAAGTAAGTAAAGTAAGCACGCAAGTCATTTAGTGTGCAAGGGTATGAGCAAACACAAGTGCATTTCCTATTCTTTTAATTCCATATTCCAATTGGAACTGGACACCAGGCTGACACGACCGGAGGTAGGTCCGATACACGAAGTCTCTTCCTCCGTTCGCTTCTTCATAATTTAAGATCAAGACCTATAATGACCACAAGGGACTTGGAATTATGTGAACCTGGGAAGAAAATATGACCGGGTTCTAGGTATTGCAATCACAAAATTTAAAACGCCTTATCCAAGGATGGGGCGATGGTAGCTCAGTGGATAAGAATATTGGTATCTTGGTAAGGTAAAGCTGCTGGCATGATCATCAGCACCCAGAGAAGGAAAACTCTGCATTTATATTAAAAACCCTCGCCAACCCGTCTGCCAAGCGTGGTGAGTATGGCAATTACCCCTCATGTGATTGAGGGAGGCCCGTGCCCCAGCAGTGGGGACTTAAATGGGCTGATGATGATGATGATCTTGGTTTGAATCCGAATATTCACCATTGGATTTTCGAAATCTATGTGCGTATTTCTACCATTAGCTAAGCGGTGAGGGGATTGAGAAAACTTTCACATTTTGGGTAATTTCTGAAACGAGTAACGATGATCCAGTGGGTTTAGTTCCCCTGCCTAAAGGTAAGATGGGGTTGGGATGATCAGACGGCAGTTGCTTCATTGTAATTACCAGTCTTCCCAATTCATGAATCATAGTCTAAACGTACCCTAGGTTCCAAAGAGATACCTAAGACGCCACTGGCAAAGTAATTTCACGCTAAGGTGAGATGAGGAGATTTTATTTAAGTAAAGATAGTTTCATCTTAATAGATTAAAAGAGCTCAAGCGAGTATTTAAAATTGCCCGCTTGCCAAAAACTTACTTTCTCTGATTTATCTTAGAAGGCACTGTAACCTGCTGAGTAAGAGATCATTTATCTCATTTTTTCTAATGTCGATAGATAAAAGTCAGATTATTGCTAAGCAGGCATTCCATTTTGTATAGACCAGTTATATAATAATAATAATTAATTATTCTCACAACATCTCATACGTTGACCTGATTCCATACTAAGTAGCTTAAGCACTTGTGTTACAGATATCAGACAACAGAGGCACACAAATATATACTTAAATACATATATTACACCCAGACACTGAACAAACACAAGTGTTCATCGCACGAATGTTTGTCCAGGGTGGGGATCGAACCCACGATCTTTGGCGTAAGAGGCAGGGTCATTACCAATTGCGCCATCCGGTCAGTCCCTTTCAGGGTCAGAGTTGACCCTTATCTTTCATGATTTGGAATTTTTTGGCTCTACCATCCTTTAACATGTATGTGTTAGCATATAGGGTGCAATAACTTTGCTAGGACTCATGGAAAATGTCCACAGAACCTCACACGTGAGTTGCAATGACCCAGAATATTGATTGTACATTATAAAATCAGTCGGAAAACATAATTCATCCGCCCCTGAGACGCGAGTGCTTTGATTTGGAGAGTAAGGGAAATCACAACCGACATGCTGTCAACTCATCTTTTTTCAATCCTTTGACTGCTTTTGCGTGATGACGTGTCGTTGTCGTGACGTAATGAAGAAACCAGATGGCTTAATTTAAAGCCTCCCGTAACGAACAAGAATATACCTGTCGCATCAAAACAAAGGAGACACATAGCGTGTGGAACCTCCGAGTCGGTTGTACCGTGTGCTTTGAATTAGACCCTCAGGTAAGCAAAATACACTCCAAACCCACCCTGCTAACTTACAGATCTGATCTCCGAAAAAATTGTTACGGTGTTCCACAGGGTAGCATACTAGGTCCACTACTATTTCTCCTTTATATAAACGACTTACCCGAAACCATAATTCACAATACGATACTTTTTGCTGATGACGTTTCTGTAATAGTTACTACTAATAAAACTTCCACCCCCCAACAGCATGAAATAGATATTCTAAACACACTAACTGTCATCATAAACTGGCTAGATAAGAACAACCTTAAGCTAAATCTTCAGAAAACACAAATAATTAATTTTAATAACTTCCAAAACCACCAAATCAAAATAGACCTGAATGGACAAATTATCAAAAGCACCAATCACATTACTTTCTTAGGTATAAACATAAACCCAAAATTAAATTGGAAAGAACACACAGAAAAGATATGCACTAAAATAAATAGATTCTCATACGCTCTCTACAAACTAACTAAAGTAGCCAATACAAACACTGCAATAACAGCATATTTTGCATATGTTGAATCGGTTTTAAGATATGGGTTACTTATCTGGGGAAATGGCACAGATATACAATCAGTTTTTATTGCTCAAAAAAGATGTGTACGCTCAATATGCAACATCAAACCAGATGTTTCCTGCAGGCCATACTTTAAGTCATTGAATATACTTCCTCTGCCATACCTTTACATATTGGAAATGTGTACTTTTGTTATGCAAAATAAACAATTATTTTTACTAGCCAAGAACAAAACTCAAAGAAATACCAGACACACACACAACTTAGCTATGAATATAGCCCCTAATACAACTCGCTTTCTGAAAAATTGTTACAGCATGGCCATCAAAATATTTAGTAAAATTCCAAATAACCTAAAAACGCTCCCTACAAATAAATTTAAAAGTTGTTTACGTAGTTGGTTACAAGAAAAAATATTCTATTCCATCGATGAATTTCTAACTGAAAACATGTACAGAAAATAAACTCGAATCATAATATATGCATGATAATGATTCCATAGTATATAAGTTCTACATTTATATTCATATGTAACTTCTTAATTTAAATAATATTTGTTTATATAACTAAGTAAAATAAAATGAAAATTTCGCATGTCTTAATACTAGACTAAATAGGCATAAGGACTGCACATTCTGTAACATCTACATGTATTTGTAACCACCCTGTTTATAGCGAATAAAGATTTATGATTTATGGTCCCCGGACGGAACACACCTGAACGGCAGGACGAGATAGGGACAGTCGAGGGTGAGACTGAGCAGCCGTTCTTCAGCACCAACCGTCCCAAACCTATAGCATGCTAAGTATATGTTTCAAGAACTTTACTATCTCATAAAGAATAATACAATTCACTTATTGAGAAGAACTTAAACAAAAAAATTATATGTTTTTGCATGCAAGACAGTGAGCGTACCTAAGTTAAAATAAAAATATAAAATATGTATGGTAGGATTCACAAAAATCTGTGTTGTTTACTGCGCACCGAGCAACCACGGACCTAAAGCGCCCAGATCGTACTTGTATTCTGAATGTGGTATTATAGTGACTGTTTAATTTATAATTTGAATTTGTTTTTATGTGTGTGGCCACCCTCACTCTTACCGAGGTGTCGTAAAAGGCCGCTAAGGTAAAGCTGCTGGCATGATCATCAGCACCCAGAGAAGGAAAACTCTGTATTTATATCAAAACCTCCGCCAACCCGTCTGCCAAGCGTGGTGAGTATGGCAATCACCCCTCATGTGATTGAGGGAGGCCTAAATGGGCTGATGATGATGATGATGATTATGTGTGTAATTGTAATTTAGTTTATTTCAACAAATGATTTTAATTGTATTGTATTTTATACTTAAATGGTTTCTTCTAAAATATATGTTTTTAGTTTAAATATACCTATAGCATGTTATATATGTTAGGAGAGGTTAAGGTTACATTACGTCAGGGAGGGGTTTTCTTCTTCTAACAAAAAACCTACTAGATGCATGCACACTTAATACCTTTCTCCCTCATCTCCCGTATTAGGGAGGTCAAGGTGAAATATCGCGAAAGCATCTGGGAAAACAGCTCCAATGAATGTGAAATGTGTGGCCTCTCGTCTTGCTCAGGCTAAGGAAAGACAATAAACTGAGTCACTATTAAAAAGACTGTTGATTTGTTGATTGAAAAATTATCTCGCTAATTTGAAAGTCAGACTAAATCATAACGGGTAATCGGGCACCATTTTCATAAGCATGAAATTGCTACAAATTATACTGCGCCATTGAAAGCAGGCGGCATCTATTCATTTGCATCGTATATTAATCAGGCATTCGTAACACCGAGTCGTATTTACTAAGAGAACTGTGCTCATTTTCTCTCTAGACACCACAGTGGACTGGTTGGCAGCGAGATGACTCTAATAAAACTTGGATTCTAACCATTTGACGCGTATAAATATTATGCTGATGCATCGACATGACTACAACCAGCAGGAGTTTTGTATTAATTATGCTTATGAGACATTTTTATAAAAAAGTACAACGGTGAATCCAAAAAGAAAAGTATTATTTTTTTATGAGATGTACTTGTGTAATATTTATCTTCGTACAAGTACGCAAAATTCTTATTATACTCTGCTTCGTCCGAAAAGATTAGCATAAAACAACTTGTAGTATCGCGCAGCGGATCGCCATTTACGCACTATTTTGAGGGTACTTTTTAAAAAAATAAAAATATTCTGTGATGGTAGTAGTACATTTGCCTGGCATACCTCACTTTGACTCATTCGCGTTTCAGTGCTTCGCCATTACGTACGTACCTAATTATTTATAGTAAGCTAGGAACTAAAAGTGTTTGAATATGCCTAAACGCAAGTCTAAGGATGATTTTGAACACCTGAAGAAAAAATTACGCAAATTGGAACAAAAAATTCACCGTAAAATAAAAGATGATTCGTCATCTTGTTCGGAATCTACTCGACGTTCGTCGGGTAGAGAAGGTTAGTAAAAGTGGTTTTATAAACATACACCTAGTGTTTATATTTGCTTAAATGCATCTATGGTATTGCGAGCAGTTCGAGGGGCTGTCTCTTACCGTTTCAAAGTATTGCGGATAGTTATCGGGCTATCCTTACTTTGTTTTTTGTGGCAATTATGTGTGTACTTACCGTAATACTATAAAATGGGTACCTAGTACCTACTTAGGTCTTGCCTTAGTGTGCCTGGGTTTGCGTGCCTCTCTGTGGAGTTGTTACTACCCCTTAATTTAGTTTAGCGAACAGTATGCAGGACTGTTTCGTAACTAAAATATGGTACTCACTACGTATCCGTTTTTTCAGACTGCATTACACCTTTGGATCCAGATGTCTTGATGGAGATATCTGAACCAAACGATACCGATAGCAGGTTGCAATCAGTAATAATAACGCCACAAGACCAAATCGAACAACCCGGTTGCTCAGGCGTTGCAGAAACCACAACTTTGGATATTGGCCCTGACCCCAGTGGGGACATTTTTCCCTTGGCAGAGCCTTCAGATCTGGTATTAGGTGAGGATATTCTCGAAATCTGTTCGTGGAGGGTGTGGACCCTACGACAAATACAAAACTTGGCAAAGATGTCAACAAGGATTTGGCCGTTCGATTACAATATTTTTCAACCACAGGGTTGTCAAAAGATATGCGTAAGGAACTAGGTGATAAGTACCTAGTTCCAGGAAATTGTAAATTTATTGACGCTCCCCAGTTAAACGCGGAAATTAAGGCCGCTTTAACGGAACCAGTTGCGAAACGCGACAAAAGTATAGAATTGAGACAAAAGCAAATAGCAACTGCATTATCATGTTTGGGTGATGCGCTGACCAATCTTTTCGCGTGTACAAATAAGGACACGAAATTAATTCGTTCTCTAATGGATACCAGCCGCATTCTTTGCGATTGTCAATATAATGACTCTATTACGAGGCGCAACTTTATACTTTCTTCTTTGAAAAAAGAAATGAAGGAGCAACTTCAGAACACTAAAGTTGATACGTTTCTCTTTGGAGAAAATTTAATTGATACTTTAAAGGCTGCAAGAGCTATCAATAAATCTGGAGCGGAATTAAAAGCCAATCCTCCGCCAAGGCCATTTGTTTCTAAGAAACCCACCCCGGGTCCATCAAAAAACTGGAAAGGCCCATTTCCAGCCAAAAAACTGCCAGCAGCAGGGACACAGAAGATGAAAGAATCGGCGCCCACTCCGAAGAATCGGCCATCGAACTCATACAAGCAGTCGCAGCCTCGGCAGAGCAGCAGTCGGTGATAGACCCGGTACTGTACGCTGGTAGACTATCACTGTTTTGTAATCAATGGGCTATGATAACCCAAGATCCTACTATTTTGTCGTATGTACAAGGTTACAAGATTCCTGTGTCACAGTCGGTTCATCAAACCTGTCCTCCCAAACTTACTAAGTATTCTGAATCAGAAAGGCTTATTTTCAATGAAGCTGTTAATAGCTTACTGTCTATTGGCGCGATATCTAAATGCAGTCCATGTAAGGGTCAATTCTTGTCCAGCATATTTTTATTTCCAAAACCAAATGGAAAAATGAGATTAATTTTGAATTTAAAAAATTTAAATAAATTTATATATACACAGCATTTCAAACTTGAGGATCTCAGAACAGCATTAAAACTAGTTTCCAATAATTGTTTTATGGCAAAATTGGATTTGAAAGATGCATATTTTTTAATAAAAATTCATCCAGATTCTAAAAAATATTTACGCTTTCAATGGAATCTAAAACCTTTACCAATTTAATGTATTACCATTTGGTCTCAACACAGCTCCGTACATATTTACAAAGATAATGAAACCAGTGGCCCGGTTATTGCGATGTGCGGGACAAGTTTCAACCATTTATTTGGACGATTATCTTTTGATCGGCCAATCATATAATAGTTGTTTAGACAATGTAAACCTCACCCGTACACTGCTTACGGCGCTCGGGTTTATTGTAAACGACGAAAAAAGTTATTTGATTCCTAATAAAATATGTACTTTTTTGGGCATGCAAATAGACTCTGAAAATTTCTAGGTCAGTTTACCTCTCGATAAGGTTCAACGAATTCAAACTGAAATTAATAAATTTACAAAATTAAAACAGTGCAAAATTAGAGAATTCGCACGATTTGTTGGCCTCCTTGTTTCCTGTTGTCCAGCTATTGAATACGGTTGGCTTTATACAAAAAATTTTGAAAGATTAAAATTTTTAAATTTACAAAAAGACAATAACTATGATAATTATATGAATTTACCTGTCTACATATTACCTGACTTACGTTGGTGGAACAATGCTATAAAAAATTCGGTAAACAAAATAAAAACTGACGAGTACTGCTTGGAAATTTTCACAGACGCCTCAACAACGGGGTGGGGGGCTGCATGTGGTGATGAGACGGCCAGTGGGTTATGGAGCAAATCAGAGCAAAGTTTTCATATAAACTACCTCGAAATATTAGCTGCATTCATTGGATTAAAAATCTTTGCAAAAAATTTAAATAAATCTTCAATATTATTACGCATCGATACTACTGCCATCTCATACATAAATCGTATGGGTGGCATACAATTTCCACACCTTACAGAAGTTACTAGACAGTTGTGGCAATGGTGTGAATGTCGTGGAATATATGTATTTGCTTCATACATTAGATCATCGGATAACAAAGTTGCTGATTTCGAATCCAGAAGAATACATCCAGATATCGAGTGGGAACTCTCAAACGAAGCATTTAACAAAATTCAGGTGAATTTTAGCACACCTGAAATCGATATATTTGCTAGCAGAATAAATAAGAAATGTAATAAATATATTTCTTGGAATTCTGACCCTGACTGTTTTGCTGTCAACGCCTTTATATTTCCATGGACAAAATTTTACTTTTATGCGTTCCCACCATTTTCGGTCATTTTAAAATCACTCCGAAAAATTATTTCTGATAAGGCAAAAGGAATTATGGTAGTCCCATTTTGGCCTACCCAGCCATGGTACCCGTTATTTAAAAAGCTTTTGTTATCCGACCCCTTGATATTTGAGCCCGATAATAACTTAATTATTTGTCATTCCAGTCACCGCAACATCCACACCAAACTTACCCTGGTGGCAGGTGTCTTATCAGGGGAGCGTGGCTGAGGAGAAGCATTCCTCCATCCGCTATCGATGTGATGTTAGCGTCTCTTTCTCATAATTCGATTAAGCAGTATGATTGTTATTTAAAGAGATGGTTTGATTATTGTTATGCAAACAATGTCGATTTGTACGAAGCGTCAATCCCTAAGGTGATTTGCTTTCTCATGAAAATGTTTAATGAAGGTGCCCAATTCGGTACACTCAATAGTTGTCGTTCTGCGCTGGGCCTAATATTAAATCATTTAAATAGTAACGATGACAGAATCAAAAGATTTCTAAAGGGCGTGTATCGTCTTGGTCCACCCTTACCTCGGTACAATATCACGTGGGATACGTCTATTGTACTGGATTTCTTAGGAAATTGGTATCCCAATGATGATATGCCGTTAGAAACTCTCTCCAAAAAATTGATAACTTTGCTTGCATTGGCTACTGCTCACCGCGCCCAAACTTTTTCAAAAATACAGATTCAGAATATAGAAATATTCTCAGACAAAGTTATTATCAAAATTCCGGATTTGATTAAAACTTCTCGCGTGGGATCATTGCAACCCATATTGATACTTCCATTTTTTATAGATAAGTTAGAGGTATGTCCTGCTAAAACTCTTATTGCCTACTTGGACCAAACAGGAGCAATTCGCAATAATATTAATAACCTCTTTATTAGTTTTAGGAAACCGTACAAACTAGTCACGACACAAACTTTGAGTCGTTGGATTAAAGACGTGCTATATCAAAGTGGGATTGACGTTTCTATATTTTCCGCGCACAGCACGCGCCACGCAGCTGCGTCTGCGGCGCACAGGCTTGGCATCAGTCTAGATACGATTAGAAGAACGGCAGGATGGAGTGGATCCTCCAGCACGTTTTTCAAATACTATAATCGGCCGGTTATAAATCAAAATATCGAAACTAATGATTCTTTCTCCAGAGCTATTGTTCATAACTCTGTTACCGATTAATTTAACTTCATTATTTCAATTATTATTAATAGAAGACATCTATATATTATGTTGTTTTTCTTAAATAAATAATGTTATACATATTAACTACATCCTTTTCATTCAAACACTCATCTTTCGCGTAAAACTCAAAAAATCTACAAGTTGTTTTATGCTAATCTTTTCGGACGAAGCAGAGTATAATTAATGATTAAACGAACTTACCTGTAGTGAAGTTCAATCATAATTATACGAAGGCTTCGTCCGAAAAGATTAGCATCCCACCCTCCCATAAGATACCCCTAATATCTCGCAAAATATGAGAATACTCTAAACTAAATGAGTCAAAGTGAGGTATGCCAGGCAAATGTACTACTACCGTCACAGAATATTTTTATTTTTTTAAAAAGTACCCTCAAAATAGTGCGTAAATGACGATCCGCTGCGCGATACTACAAGTTGTTTTATGCTAATCTTTTCGGACGAAGCCTTCGTATAATTATGATTGAACTTCACTACAGGTAAGTTCGTTTAATCATTAATTATTGCCTACAGTGGCTACTTTTAGCAATTACAAAAAAAGGTTACTTATGACACAATTTTGTCTCTAAAAATTCTTCTTTTATGGATTCACCGATCAACGTCACCTGCGTCACCTTAAACACTTAATTAAATGCAAAACCAACGAACTAGGCGACTATATTAGAATAGTTATTTACGAGATTTCTACCATGAACCTTATTTTTGAGTTTCCGATATTTCGGCACTGAGGCGTTTATATCATAGCAAATATAACCAAATACCAAAGCAAACCACACATGGAACCAAATTAGAGATGTAATTTTTTTTGTACATTTGCATGATCTACAGCATTGAGGCGTGTTTACTGAGAGAACTATACTAATTTTTTCTTTATATACCTACAACATAGATTGGTTGGCAGTGAGGCAACTTTAAAAATAATCTACTCAACTAAGGGCCGATTCGACCAATATTTATCAGTGTATACATCTACGGTATAACGTCAGATTTGAATGAAATGACAGCGCTATACCATAGACTTCATCATCAGCAATCCCCTAATGCACGCCACTGCTCCCGATTTTCGGCCACTCTCATGCAGCACACACCAGCCAGCCTTCGAATGTCATCATCAATGTCATGTCATGTCAGGTGCTTGAGCCACCTATCTCGGAGTCAGATCAATGTATGTGATGTTGTTGTGATCCCATCTTGTCGCAGGGCGTCCTACACTACGCTTACCGAGTCGCGGTCTCCACTCAAGGACTTTACGGCTCCAACGGCTGTCAGTTCTGCGGCTAATATGACCAGCCCACTGCCACTTCAGTTTGCTAATTCGGTGGGCTATGTCGGTGACTCTGGTTCTCTGTAGGATTACATCATTTCTGATGCGGTCCTTCAGAGCGTACCATAGACTTAGTCTCGGATTAAGATTAGTCGAATCCAGGCTAACTCAAGTAAATTTATTTATTTATTGGTATACCAATCATTGTAACTACAATACATTGATATAATTTAGGTATTACATTTTACAATTTACTGAATGTACAATATTATAAAAGGCAAACACTGCATAATAAAGTGTTGTTTAACAATTTTGTACTAGGTACTAATATTGATTGTAATTAAAAAACGAGGAGTAAAATTAAGTAGTATTGACTAAAATCTAATCAACGCAAAAAAAAACTTGTGTTAGGTTAGATTTTTTTCTACTCATTTACATTATACTCGTATGAAGCAGTCATTACATCACCACCATATTAACCAAGAGAAGTGTGTTCATTTTCTCTCTAAATGTAACAGTAGAATAATTGGCAGCGAGGCATCCCCATAACCTCCTACCCGTACACTATCTATGAAAACACTTTAATGAATTAATTTCCAATACCATTGGGAACAAATTAGAACAGTGTTTAAATGCGTTTCAGTACCTATGCAAATATGTATTTCGCTGCGTAAGTGAGGGTACCGGAGGCCCAATTGGGGGGACAGGGGGTTTAAAGGTTGGCAGCGCACTTATGATTGGGGTTACGGGTGTCTGTGGGCGGCGGTAGTCACTTACCATCAAGCGATCCGTCTGCTCGTCTGCTATCGAAACACAGCACAATGCTGCTTCACGCCGTTTTTTTGTGAGGCCGTGGTTTCACTCCTGTCGAGAAGGCCCATTCATGCCGAAGCGTGGCTCTCATAAGATATTTAATTTTATTTATTTATTGTAAATCTAAGGTAACTTCTATCATCATCTACATAAAGCCTATTTTAGTGCACAAATGAGAGCGTATGCATTAAGTGCTCTCTTTGTTCCCGTTACTCTCATATTTCTATGGAGCACCAGTGTAACATGACAGAAAAGGGAGGGGGGTCTGGGAGGGACAGGCGTAAGACCAACTGCTTACTTTCTTAAAATAAATTGAAAATTTAAAAAACTCCCGACACAACTAAAGCTTTTTCATTTGATTTCTATATTGAAGCAGTTGGAACTACAAATATGTTATTCGTCATTTTCTGGCGGCGGCCATCTTGGATTTGAAATTTTTCACAATTAATATATTCTGCAACTCAAACCCTTTTCTATGATACCCATATTGTGGGAGTTGTGTTAAAACATAAAAATCCAAATCTTTGTGAAGGCGGCCATCTTGGATTGATTTTTATCCAACATAGCCAAGAACACTCCCTTCTTATTCATCTTTCAAACAAAAAAAAAACAGAATCAAAATCGGTTTATTTGTACGGGAGCTACGATGCCATCGACAGACACACAGACACAGACACGTCAAACTTATAACACCCTGTCGTTTTTGCGTCGGGGGTTAAAAAGAAAGACTGGCTCGAGCCGGCGAACGAACTCAGGGCCCCACGCGCAGCCATCTCCCACTGAGGCAGTGCTAATAACTGAGTGAGAGAACTTGAAGTGCCGTACGACTTCAAACAAAAATATCATACTGCTCGGTTTCAGTACTATGCCATCAACGTGCGGTATCTAGCAGGCCAGTCACGTTCGCCAGAGATGAGAGATGCGGATCTCTAACGAATGTTTACTTTGACTTCGCATCGCGTCCTGACTATTTACATAAGGCATAAAAATTCCTAGCATTACTGTTAATGTTATTATTTATCGCTTTTAAAATCGCTTGTATTGTATCTTTAAAAATACGCTAGTTTTTATTTCAATGAAAAATACCAAGTATTCATGAATTTACAGACATTTCAAATTTTAAAAAATCAGGCACGCATTGAGTGTGTGACGTCACGATATAACGTGCACTAGTGTAAGCTTTATATATAAAGTACAGCGGAAACGTGTTCCTAGAGCGCAGGAATGGACTCAGCGAGTTTTGCGATGTTATAATGTGACGTCGACGTAACGTCGTAACGAATTTATTAAGAAATTAAATATCGTAATATTTTTTTCACATATTATGTATTTCTAACCGAGTAAACGGATACCTAAAAAACAAAATAAGTGAACATTCTCCATTTTTACAAGTGCCTACAAATTCTGTATCAGAAACAAGCTCGTGAATGCTACGTGAATTTTTGGCGCGATATGACGTGACCAACATTTGGAATTTCGCATGAAATTCTGAAAGCATTTCGCAATTCTACTCAACTTGACACAAATTATGTACAGCAACCAAATTGTTACCGCAAGGGGAATTGGATTACCTACGTACCTACCGAAGAACAAAATGTACCCGTAGATAAAAGTCTTAAACTTACACGTCTAAAAATCTTTTTTTTTCTGAAATAGGATAACAACTAATTTTACGACACGATTTTATTTTAAGAAAAATCAATTAAGTAAAGTCTAAATGAAAATTCAAATATGATGTCTACTATGAGTAAGTAAATTTTCAGAGGCATTATCTACTGCATCGAAATGTTGATTAATATGGAACTTCTCGTCATTTCAAATGGCTATCAGATTTTTTTTTGGCCGTAATATCCTAAATAACTATACTTACTTTAAGTTCTCCTCTTGCCGCACCATTGTCGTTTCTGCATGACCCAAATGTTGACGGGTAGAGAATGCCTCTGGGTATAAAGTTAGCCTATTGTATCGTTTTGTGCAATAAAGTTTTAAATAATAATAAACAATAACTGCAGATACATCAATTTTGACCCTTTGATAGTTAGAAAATATTTGTGGTTTTAACAATAATAAAAAATAATAATAAATATTTCACAACATCACATACATTGATCTGACTCCGAGATAGGTAGCTCAAGCACCTGTGTTACGAATATCAGAATCAACAGTGGGATTACAAATATATACATATAATACTTTTCTTTTGTAAATACATACATATCATCATCATCATCATCGTCAGCCCTTAAGTCCCCACTGCTGGGGCACGGGCCTCCCTCAATCACATGAGGGGTAATTGCCATACTCACCACGCTTGGCAGACGGGTTGGCGAGGGTTTTGATATAAATGCAGAGTTTTCCTTCTCTGGGTGCTGATGATCATGACAGCAGCTTTACCTTAGTCGCCTTTTACGACACCTCGGTAAGAGTGAGGGTGGCCTATTCTACTCTGCCGGGCACCACACGGCCAATACATACATATAATACATAGAAAATACCCAGACCAATACAAACAGACATGTTCATGCACACAAATGTTTCTACTGTGCGGGGATCGAACCCGCAACCCTTGCACCAGAGGCAGCGTTCACTACCACTGTTCCAAACGGGTCGTCAATAATACTAACTTTAACAATACTTTTAACAATTATAATAACGAGTAAATAATAGATAGTGGACCAAAATAAATGTTGTATATCATCTAATATTAAAAAACATACATCAACACAAAACTTGAATATTAGCATATCTTTGCCGTTTCTTTAGTCGAGTCGTATTTATCATAAAATGTAGCCAACATATTCTGTACCTTTGCTTTTGTCTAGAATCCACGCTGTATCGGACCGGCGCCAACGTTTTAATTAACTTCTTGTTTATCTCTTGACGCGATGATATCGTCGTAAATTATTTCTGTATGCACTCGACTGTAACAGGCTGCTTTGAATAAGAGCTGAGTTGTTTTAGCTTTGCAGCGAAGTGGTAGTGCGTCCAGTAGACGAAGCTTAGAGATTAATGTAGCAAAAGAACATGCAAAGAGAATCCGGAGGCCATTTTAACTTTGAATCTATGGCTATAAAGGATACTTACTCAGGTCACAGGTCACTTAGGCCTCAATGGCGCAGTGGGTAGTGGGTCGCACTAATAATAATAATAAGTTTTTATTGAAAACCCACGAGAACAATATAAATACTTATAATCTACTTATACTAAGGTAACTAATTTTAAGTTTGTTGCCTGAACTAGGAATATCCTGTATCTCAGGCAAAAACGTAAGAAAGAAAAGGACAAAAGGAGCTTATCAATTTTAACAATAAAACATTAAATTATACTAACACTTAATCCAAATTTAAAAATAAATTAACCTGACTGACAATGATTCATGAATAACCTAGTTAACAATTTGATGACTCCGAAATATACATGACACACATACCTTCACACTTAAAAACGTTTATCTAGCTACTACGAAACACCTTACAAAGTCTTCGATTACCTAATAAAATAAAATTAGTAGGCACTGAACATAATTTAAAAATAAAAGCTATCAATAGTAAATATAAGTACACTAATAAAACAATGGCGATATTAGGCGCCTCCGTAATCAATCGATCGAGTATATCGATTTTCGGCCATTTTTCTAGCAAGGCAGTCACCCCACATGGAGTACTGCTCCCATCTTGGGCAGACGCCCCTAAATATCAGCTTGACCCATTTGACGCCTTGCAGAGACGAGCTGCCCGGATTGTCGGGGATCCCGATCTCACGGACAAATTGGAGTCGTTGGAGTCGCGAAGAGATTTTGACTCTCTTTGCCTCTTCTATAGGCTCTTCCATGGAGAATGCTCTTTAGAGCAGTTTAATATCATACCAGGGTCACCATTCTACAATCGCTCGACTAGACGCCGTGGCAAACTTCACCAATACTACCTGGAACCAATCCCTTCCAGAACTCTTCGTTTCCAGCGCTCCTTGTTCCCGCGCTCGTGCAAACTCTGGAATGACCTTCCAGCCGCGGTGTTCCCTGATCGCTCTGACATGTCCTTTTTTAAACGAGGTTTGAAAAGAGTTCTTCTCTCACGGTAGGCAGCGGCATGACTGTGGTCCGGCATTGTTGATGTCTATGAGCGGCGGTTACCGTTTACCATCAGATGGGCCGCAAGCTCGTCTACCTACTATAAGCAATAAAAAAAAAAGTCAATATCACCAGTTTTATGATTGGACTGTTTTTTGTAGTGCAGACTTTAAATTTCGATCCCTGGGTCAGGCCAAATATTCGTAACTAAACTGTCGGAGAGAAATTCGTAGAAAAGGCGGGTTAAGCCGTTGGTCTCTCCTGCGCCCTATTCTTCTCTGGTCGTGCCACATTGGTTTCCCATCGGATTATGAGGGTAAATGAAGAAAGTTTGCACTTGTGTTTGCGCACATACTTAAGCACTAGGTATAATATATCCTGCGTACGTAGCCGATCGTTGAGATTGGTCGTGGTCACCGTAATCAGTTGGAGGATACTTACTTGGGTAACTTACTTAGTAAGGACAAGTTAAGATACGAAACGATTAGAATCCACTTTCATAATGCGAACAGCTAAGTAATAGAACTCCTTGCTAACTTCAGTTTTTTGTGACCATTATAATCTGGTCATCTTAAGCAAGAGTAAACAGGCATCTTCAAGGTAAATGCGTTACTACCTAGACCTCATTGAGAATACAAAAGTAGAATGTGTCTTCTAGGTAACGCTTATCCTAATCCAGAAACGTACAATCACTTTGATCCGAAAGGCATCGTGACGCTTATGAAACGAATCTGTCGCGAGTATGAGTGCAAAGGATAGGGGAGGTACAAAAGATTCCATAGAATCGAGGTGCTCCATGAAAAAAACCCCTGAAAGATAAGAACGGAAGATGCATAGTGGTGAGTTGAACGTAATTATTTACTACCAATAAAAATTCACCAAAACCATAAATCTGTGACCTGAATATAAAGTTTTAGAACAGTATTTCCCACGCTTAGAATTACAATTTTTTTATATACCAATATATACCAACATACATGTTACCTTTTAAATTCTCCATATATAATAACATGTCCTCCTTTTACCGTATCATTCGGCAATGATCGGAAATTTCTGCATATATTTTTGTGCAAGAAAGTTTTAAATAAATTACATAAATTCGTCACTTAAGAGCTCCTAAAGAATAAGACAGCCTTATTCTTTCGAAACAATAATGTTTCGTCGATTTTTGTGACAGTAAATTTATATTCTCATTACGTCTCCAGACTTTATGAATCGATCATTATATTCGCAGTCGATCACGATATTAGGCCATATCGAGTAATATATTACTTTAAATCATGCGTAAATATAAAAAGATCCATTTAGACACGAAAACATTACGCGGGTTAGTTTCATTGTGGTAATAAACGATAAGTGGATAGGACATAAAGGCGTTTCTGTGAACGCATCAATGTTACTTTAACTTATTAAATGAAGTCTTTTGAAAACATAAAACAATCAAGCACAATAATCTTTTTGGATAAAAGTAGCAGACGTGTATACGTGGGTGACGCCGCCAGTAGATTAGTATTAATTGTGGCGGTTACGAGACATTTTATAATACTTTTTTACTTTAACTACTAAATCGGATCTATTTTAAACAATGTCGGAAATACAATCTCTCGGCTAACACTTATACTATTTTTTATATAACCGTGCACAAATTTTGGGTTCGTTTTTGTACGCGAAAAATTGATTCACGCCAATACCGGCCACTTTTTGCGGTAATCCAAAATTCGAGTGATTTGGTCTAAGCAGACCAAACAGTTAACTGTAACTATTAAATAAATGGTATAGGTGTTTGCTGAGAGATTGTGATCCTGAAATTGTTAAAATAGATCCGGAATAGTAGCTAAAAATTAAAATCAATTGGCGTCGCTAGTGTGCCCTACTCGTCACCTTATCATGAAGAATGCCCCTTTAGCACGTTTGATCAACAATATTTAAGAAGCAAAAGAATATCAGCTGTTCTATCTAAAATATAATATTTATCTATTCTTTATTGCACAAGAAAAAAGTACAATTGGCGGACTTGAGAAGAATACCCGACGCCAATTGAATAAATTATTTAAAAACTAAACTAGATCTTTTTTTTACCAATTGTGGACCGTCGGAGATTCTACACACCTACGTACTATTTATTTAATATAAACTTTGGTTAACGCCATAATCGGCTACTTTTGGCGTTAATCAAAGTTTCGGATACCAAAACAGAACAAAAAATTGTGCATGATCATTAAATAAATAGTATGCATGCTAGCCTTCTCTCGGACGGTCCACAATTATTAAAAATAGATCCAGTTTAGTATTCAGAGAAATAAATTAATGAACGTCGCTACTCGTAGCGTGCAAAACCCTTCGCCTTCCATAATATCTCGGCAATAATGAGTATATATTAGCCGTGTGGTCCCCGGCAGAGAAGAATAGGCCACCCTCACTCTTACCGAGGTGTCGGAAAAGGCGACTAAGGTAAAGCTGCTGGCATGATCATCAGCACCCAGAAAACCTCGCCAACCCGTCTGCCAAGCGTGGTGAGTATGGCAATTACCCCTCATGTGACTGAGGGAGGCCCGTGCCCCAGCAGTGGGGACTTAAATGGACTGATGATGATGATGATGAATGATTATATGGACAGAAAGTAATTAAAGACATCTAGTTATTTACTCCTAAAACACTAAAAAGTATTCACGATCGTTCCACTCGAGAACAGTTCCATCCACATGATCTATATGGTTGGCAGTCTTCAACTGTACGTTTTTCAAGAAACTTTCTACCTCTTACGACTAAACTATGGAATGAACTATCGCCTACGGTGTTTTCTAACCGATATGGCCTGCAAACCTTTAAGAAAAGAGCGTGTTTCTAAAAAAAAACTAGTTAATATTTTTGCAAATACAAGTTACATCGTCTTCACGTCCTTTACTACTCAACGAATAGGATAATTCACAAACAACCGGCGAACGTGACAATACAGTAACAAATCCGCTACGAGCCATACAAGCCGGGTGCAGTGGAAAGTAACGTGTATGGTAACATGGTAGCTCGGACGTGCCCAGGTTTTAGAAACGCAATGCAGATACATTCAAAACAGGCAAGATTTTTGTTTGGCAGTGGAGTGGCAGTATTCTTCAAACTATCTTTAGATTTAGTTGGAGAGCAGTTAGAAATGTAATTTTATCATAGTGAAAAAACTAGAGATTTTGATTCCTTGATGCTAGAAGCGATAAGACCCCCTTATTGCACTGTCTGATGTTGTTGTATCATACTTGTATTTTGTTTTTGTTCAATAAAGAATATCTATCTATTCTACAATATTTTACCACTGCCTCGTTGGCGCAGTCGGTAGTGCAAGCGACGTCTGCGCTCAGAGTTCCGGTTTCGATCCCCGGGCTGAAGTTTTCTGTTAAGAAATTCTCAGTGTCAGCCCGGAGTCTGGAAGATGGCGGTCTTATACCCCCGTGCCTTGGAAAGCACGGTAAGCCTGGCCCGGTCCTGCGCCCGATCCCTCTCCGGCCGTGTCACACTGGTGTCCCATCGGAATATGAGCTCAGAGTTCCGGTTTCGATCCCCGGACTGAGGTTTTCTGTTAAGAAATTCTCAGTGTCAGCCCGGAGTCTGGAAGTTGGCGGTCTTGTACCCCCGTGCCTCGGAAAGCACGTTAAGCCTGGCCCGGTCCTGCGCCCGATCCCTCTCCGGCCGTGTCACACTGGTGTCCCATCGGAATATGAGGGCAAGGGAATTGAGAGTGCACTTGTGTTTACGCACACACTTGAGCACTAAAATATATCGTGCGAAAGTGGCTGATCGTTGAGATTAGCCACCTTAGCCGAAATGGGTTAGAGGATATTGTTATTTATATTTATTATTTTATCACACCTGACAGAATTACCAAATCACGTTCTAAAGCTTCTAAGTGATGACTGGACTCATCCGGAATGCTACGCTAATATGAGGTGAGTCAGTCATCCAACATTTTGACTGTTTTAAATTATTTTGAATCTGTTTTAAGAAAGTAAATGCCTACCTATTCCAAAAATATTTTGAAATTAAAATATTCAGTATTCTGAATAATTATAAAATTTTAAGTGATTTATCTATTCCCAAATATTTCGGTATCGTTTCTGATTAATTCTGACATCAATCTTCCCCACTGCATTCTCCAACACCTCTGCCATGCTGTGCTGTTGTCCTAAATCGTCAGCGCACCCTATGGCCTTGCGTAACCTCAACTCGAATCGAGTACCATGAACTTCAAATACTTTAGTTCGATAGTACGAATTCGTTTACTCCCCATTTTCGCAACAAAAGTCTCGCTTGTGTGGTAGATTTAAATGAACAAGCACAAACCTGACATAATGACATTGAACAAAGCTAGAATCCCAACCAACAGCACAATTTATACCTCCATTGGTCCTATTTGTACTACGTGACATATAACGAAGTTGTGTCCTTGAGTGTATAAAAAACCACGAAATGCAAAAGTTTCTCGGTTTTCTAAATTCCAAACATACCAAGTACGCGGGATTGGGTGCCACCCTCCTGGTGGTGAATTTACCTTAACTTGACGCAAATTTTCTCAATTCAATTTTGTACAAATAGTGTTAGGTTTTGGAAGTTTTATAACTGAATTGCATCTTTTCCTATAGCATTTTATCGTCTAAAAACTCTTAATACGGTATTAGACTATTATTTATTTATTTTTGTAATCAAAAGACGTCTCAATGATAGAAACATCCTTGAAAGAGTTAATTGATTCTAATTTAAACTAACTGAGATATCACAACTTTAAAATCACATTATTTTGGGCAAATCCAAAACGCTGGATATAAATGGCGACTAAGATGTATTGTAATGTCACACGCAAGTATTTTGTATGCATTTCATTTGAAATTTCTATGGTATTGGTAGCTATATCAAATGTTTCGTTTATGTCAATGGTTCTATTAATAGTTGGTGAAAATTATATTGTTTTCCAATGGCATAATGATTTTTTAATAATTTCACACTTTTAAGATGGACTTGCCCATGAATCTTTGAATGACCATAAAACCGGCAAGACGTTATATTTTTTAATTGAGAATTTTGCTATTAGCACATTTACCTATATTTAGATAAAATATTATATTTTTAATATCTTATTGGCTTAAAAATAAAAATTAGGGAAAAGAAATGTCAAAAAAAAGATGGCGGATGACTCAGAGGACACGAACAAGAAGGAGCTGTTGTAAAAAAGGATTGTTCAAGCATAAAAAGATAAATGTATTTAGAGATAACGCTAACAATATTCTAAAAATCTTAGTGATAATATTGGCGTAAAGCAAAATAGCTAGTAATTTATAAATGCTAATTATAAACGGGGGGCTTCTCTCAGAACACCAAGTGGCGAGAAAATATAAAAATGTTCATATTCTAAATTGAAACGGAATCGAAACCGGAACTTTCCACGCTTTGGTACTTTACTTTTAAATACAACTAACGTTAATTTATTCTTCTTACGCTTGACTTTACGCTTGAACATTTCCTTTCGAAAACCAATAATTGCATACTCCAAGCAATCCTTTCTGCGTGGAAAAGTTCCCTTTTCTAGGAATATAACATATACGATAACACTGACGAGTTATTCATACACACTGAGTGGACAACCCACAATGGGTTTGGCCCCTTATTCTGCTCTACCCGAACACTGAACTATCCATCATTTTAGAGTACAGGGAATGTAATGCTTTGCCGTTGGAGTTTTTGTACGAGGATTGCAACGGAACCTCTCTGTTATTTCGTATTCGCAGGAACAACGTATCAAAGGTTTTGTTAAGTTTTCGTGTGTTTCGTGGGTATTGTATACGTACTCGTATTTTTGCTGAAATGGTTAAACAGAAAATAGAGTGAGGCACGTAGAGGAAAAGCATTTAAGTAACGATTATAGAAAGTAGAAGCAAAAACGTTTTATATATTTTGACAGATAAGTACATTTTTTCTCTTGTCATTTAACTAATATTCAAAGAACCAGCGCTTTTCAATTTGAAGGGCGCAAGAAAAATAGGAGTTCATTGACAATACCTTTTTAATGAACTTTACTTCGTTTTACTATAGCCAATTAGAGCACGACGTTTTTTTAAACATAAAAAAATATATATACTTTTCTTTATTTTTTATATTGAATCAAAGTAAGTGTAAAAAATGTAAAAAAATTAGACACTTTTTAGTGTCATGAAAAAAAAATTCTACGTAAAAAAACCGCCATCAAAAACCACGAACTAAAAACTATAAAATAATATTTTTAACACTTCATATTCTTCAAATAACATTTTATAACAGTACACCCGAAAAAGTTGTTACTGAACAAGTTTTTGAAGGCGGTTTCTAGGGTTCCGTAGCCAAATGGCAAAAAACGGAACCCTTATATATTCGTAATGTCTGTACGTCTGTCCGTCCGTCCGTATGTCACAGCCACATTTCTGCGAAACTATAAGAACTATACTATGTAAACTTAGTAAATAGACGTATTTTGTTAACCGCATTACGATTTATACACAAAAATTGGAAAAAATTAAAAAAAATTGGGGGTCTCCATACTTGAAACTGAAACTCAATTTTTTTTTTTCATCAAACATATACGTGTGGAGTACCTATATATGGATAGGTCGTTAAAAATGATGTAGAGGTTTTCAACATATTTTTTCTTCTAAACACAATACTTTTCGCAAGAGACACTCCCAAAGTGGTAAATTGTGACTCCCCCCCCCCCTCTAACTTCTATAATAAATTAATTATAAAACTAAAAAAAATAAATGATGAACATAATCATGAAAATTTACAACGAAAATTGGTTTGAACTAGATATAGTGAGTAGTTTTTTTAATACGTTATAAACCGTAAACCGCAATTTACGTTCCATATATCTTACTTGCTGCTACGGAACCCTTCCTGGGCGAGTCCGAGTCGCACTTAGCCGGTTTTTTATTTATAGTTTTTTTTGCTGTGCTCTTCATTTCATTTCAATCCTGAATAAAACTTGTATTTCAAGTCAAGTCAACATGTTTAAGGAAAGTTTTCATTTTTAAATAGTCCTTGAACTGCGTTACATATTTAAAAGTTTGTTTTCTTTAGTGTTATGTTGTGCCTGTTGTGTCCTGCAAAAGTGCATCTCAACATTTCCAGCCTAGTACCAAGTTCAGTGCACAAAGCGAACCACTCGAGAACTATAAATCCGTGTCGAAACGGAATCGTGTATCAATCAGCTCTGCTGCCCTCTTGCGTTGTAGAGAAGAGCAAATCACAGAGTGCTTTTAGTAAGGCTGAATTACAAAACACGTTTGAATCTAACGTACTCTTGGTGTATCTAGGTTTCGCCCATTATTCATGAGAATCGAAGGAGGACGATGTTGGGAAAACACAAACCTCATAAGGGAGATAAGGGTTTTTTTAATGATATAGGGGGCAGACGAGCAGACGTATCACCTCATTGTAAGCGATTAACGCCGCCCATGGGAACCTGCCACGGCAAAGCTACGCTCTTTTCTTGAAAGTTTGGCAGGAAGGGTATGATATAATACATGCTGAATCGGTAAAAAATTTAAATAGGTACCTCTCTTTGAAAAATTCTATTACCAACCATTCTGGAGAAAATTTTGCTCTATGACTTTTGGGAACTTTTCATACAAAGTCAATCACTTAGTCATTTTGTATGGGGTGTTGGACATATTTTATAACGAACTTACAAATGCAACAAATGATGGTTTTAGATATGTAACTGCTTAGCGATATACTCTGTATCTCCCACATTATATTAGTTTATAGTCAAAAAGGTTACTAAACAAAAGAACAAAAACACAACAAGAAAGTTAAGAAAGTAACTGAGAAAAAAACTAGGCTTAAAGTAAATAAAAAGAAAAGTTAAAACAAAGTAGGTCCCTGTGGAATTGTCCCCAAAATGCTCTGAAATTCGCTGGCGAGGTAACCTTTGCCTCTCCCCTGACTTCGACTAGACGCTTAGCTAAGTCATGTAAGAAAGAAAGAGCTTGAACCCAGCGAGCCCAGTTTTTTAATACCAAAAGCTACAAAATGGTAGGTACAGTATACCAGCCTATACTTTGTAGCTAGTTATGTTAGTTGTATATTGGTATAAAAATGCGTCAGACAAACCATGTTTTAAATATCTGAAGAGACAGGCATTCCTATCCCCCCCCCCCCTCCTCCCCCCAGCCCGGCTGGGGGAGGCAGAGTCGGGCCTGCGTCTGGGGATGAACATGAAGAGAGGCTGCTAAGCCGGTGTGTTTGTCTCCTCCCCAGTCAGACGATGAAGGAGCGTCGCAGGTCGTTTAGTCGGTATGCATCTGCCCGATTTCTCATCAGCCATCTCATAGCCCATCTGTCCCCCGGTGGACGGGTATGCATAAGGTCAGGCCATTACACATAGGGCTGGTGGCATTTCCCCTGCGCCAACAAATAAAAGGCAGTCCTATTTCGCTCTATTGCGGTGTATCTACAAGGTCCCTGAAAATTAGAAACCTACACATCATCATCATCATCATCATTTCAGCCAATGGACGTCCACTGCTGGACATAGGCCTCCCCCAATGTTCTCCACACAGATCGGTCCTGTGCCTCCCGCATCCAATGGATTCCCGTGATCGTCACCAGATCGTCGGTCCACCTTGTAGGAGGCCTGCCACGGCTGCGAGTTCCCGTACGTGGCCTCCACTCGAGGACCTTTCCGCCCCAACGGCCGTCTGTTCTCCTCGCTATGTGCCCTGCCCATTGCCACTTGAGGCATGCAATCCTTTGGGCTACGTCTGTGACCTTAGTTCTCCTGCGAATCTCATCATTTCCGATACGATCACCCAGGGAGACTCCGAGCATAGCCCTCTCCATTGCTCTCTGGGTGACTTTGAGCCTCCTTAATCGGCACATTGTAAGCGGCCACATACAAGTGTTGCAGTCATTGTACGAAAACGCCATAATGTCAGTCCGTCTTCAGGACCAGGAATCAAAACCCATACCTCTCCGGCGAGGTGTGAGACAGGGCGACGTTATATCGCCGAAACTGTTCACCACTCTGTTGGAGGAGGAGGAGCGTTTAAACTTCTGGACTGGGATGGACTTGGCATCAATATAAATGGCGAGTACATGACGCACCTTCGATTCGCTGATGATATCGTAGTCATGGCTGAGACCTTGGAAGACTTAGGCACAATGCTCGACGACCTCAATAGAGTCTCCCAACAAGTGGGTCTGAAAATGAACATGGACAAAACGAAAATTATGTCGAATTCCCATGTCGTACCCACTCTAGTAAAGGTTGGAAGCTCTACACTGGAAGTTGTAGACGAGTACATCTACCTCGGACAAAAAGTCCAGCTTGGTAAGTCCAACTTCCAGAAAGAGGTCGATCGACGAATCCAACTCGGCTGGGCAGCGTTCGGGAAGCTACGCAGCATATTTTCGGCAGATCTACCGCAGTGTCTCAAGACGAAAGTCTTTAATGCGTGTGTGTTGCCAGTGATGACATACGGAACCGAGAAACCTACACAATCAATGTCAAATAAAAAATAAATCAAAGTCAAGTACATAAGTCAAATAATTTATTTTATTTACATTATAGACGTCCAAATTTTAAAACTCTAAAGATAGTTGGACATGCTGGGCATCGTTCAATTAGGCCCGATATGGAACCAAGAAGCAAAAAGTCAGATTATGTCTAGCTTTATCCAGATAAAACTATTATCCAGATAAAACAGGTCTTATTCAGGATCTGAAGCCAGTACCACACGCACCCATACATAAACAAGAAAATTTTAGCTTTTACTATAGAAAAAGATATAAATCGGAAACCGTAGTCTCAGTGGGAATTTCGGCCGAACACCTGCCACGAATCAGAAAGTTAGATTACTCTTAGTGTTTTTCTTTTAGACGGAAGTTCTTTTTTCATAACTCAAGGCAAAATAATATATACAATTTGTTTTGAGTGCTTGTCGCCACCTAAAAATAAATAAATAAATAATAAATAAATATTTCACAACATCACATACATTGATCTGACTCCGAGATAGGTAGCTCAAGCACCTGTGTGACGGATATCAGAATCAACAGTGGGATTACAAATATATACATATAATACTTTTCTTTTGTAATTACATACTTATAATACATAGCAAACACCCAGACCAATACAAACAAACATGTTCATGCACACAAATGTTTGTACTGTGCGGGGATCGAACCCACAACCCTGGTATCAGAGGCAGCGTTCACTATCACTGTTCCAATCGGGTCGTCAACCTATAGAGAGCTCATCACGCGAGCAACACGCAACAAATGGTTATTAGGTTTCCAAACCTCAAACAGAAAAAAAATCGTGACTCCGGTTTCCACTCGCGACGATAATAGTCCTAACTTTTTAGTCCTCCTTTCCGTAGATCTAAGCAAGAATTGAACTCGCCTGTATGCAAACTCACTCACTTATATAATTCAATCAATCATAATGTTTATATCAATGTAGATATATTGAGGATGTTTTTGAAAAAGAGCCAGCTAATGTAAATTTTGGAATAAAGTGTAAAATTGTTTTACTATAATTAGAGCTAGACTAAGTACTTATGGTTAATGTAATTTCCTTTTTATTGTTTTGCTTGCGGTGTTGACCTGTAAATGGAAGTGCATATAGTCTATTTTTTTAAATTGTGTAAAATATATTATGTAACTTTCGTTGGTTAACCAATTAAATAAATATATTTTTTTTTTATAATGAACTAAGGTTCTTGTTCTGGATTTTAAAATATCTTTTTAATAATATTTATGTTACCCTTATATGGGGCGATGCATGTTTACTCAGTGAATAAGAACGCGCCTTCGGTACATACAGGGTCTATACGGGGATTGTGGTTCGAATTCAAGCTTGCAGCTCTGGAGTTTTCAAAATTATGTACGTATTTCTATCATTAGCTAGGCGGTGAGGGAAAACATCGAGAGGAAATCTGCACGTTTTGGATATTTTCTGAATATCAATCATAATAATTCAGTTTATCTGGTTCCCCTATTAAAGGGTTGCAAACCGCACGCGAAATGGGCACAACTGCTGCCTGATTGCGGAAAAGCCCGCACGACGAAGAATAAGAAGAAGAAAGGGTTGCAAAGGTCAGACGGCAGTCACTTCATTTTATTTATCAGACTTTGAATGCAGCCAGGAAACACACGCTATGAAGGGGAAGATTTGTGTTATCTGTGCCAAGAGTCAAGCTTCGGCATGAATGGGCCGGCTCGACCGGAGTGATACCACGGCCTCACAGAAAACCGGCGTGAAGCAGTGCTGCTTCACGCCGGTTTTCTACACACAACAACATTAGACAGTACAGACAATAAGGCGGTCTTATCGCTTGTAGCGATTTCTTTCAGACAACAGAAAACTTGGGAGAGCCACGCTTAGGCATGAATGGGCCGGCTCGACTCGCAGATAACCGGCGTGAAGCAGCATTGTGCTGTGTTTCGCTGCGTGAGTGAGGGTACCGGAGGCCCAATCCGTTGAATAGGGGGGGTTTAAAGGTTGGCAGCGCACTTGTGACTCCACTGGTATCGCGGGTGTCCATGGGCGGCGGCGGTTGCTCACAATCAGGTGATCCGTCTGTTCGTCTGCCTACCTATTACATAAAAAAATTACATTATGATGCCTATTGACTACTTTGATAGCACAGTGGATAGTGGGTAGCACTTTAAAGCGATGCTCAAGATGTCCCATCTCCGGTCGACTCCCGAATTGGGCCAAAAATGTGTACATACCTAAATTATCCGTAAAAATTCTTCTTCTTCTTCTTCAGCAGCATATGTTTGCCCACTGCAGAGCATATGTCTCTCCAATTTATCTCCACTTTCTTCTGTCGTCGGTTTTCCTGGACCACGCTACACCAGCTTAAGCCTTGATGTCATCGGACCCTCTGGCAGTTTGTCCGCCAACACTCCTCTTTCCGTCTTTTGGTCTCCATTCAAGGACATCCTTGCTCCACCTTTCATCACTCCTTCTGCACACATGACCTGCCCACGCCCATTTTAGTTTTGCGGCTCTGTACCCTACGTCTATCACTTTTGTGCTCTTGAAAAACTCTTAGTGTCAGTCCGGAGTACTAACTTCCATAGCGGTTGTGTACCCTCTTGCATCGGACGGCACGTTAAGCCATTGGTCCTGCGCCCGATCCATCTCCGGTCGTGTTACACTGATGTCCCATCGGATTATGAGGATAAGGGACCGGGGGAGCGCCTTGCCGCTTCGGCATGAATGCCTTACAGAAAACGGCGTTAAGCAGCACAGTGCTGTGTTTCGCTGCGAGAGGTGGTTTCCGGAGGCCCAATCCGGAGGAAAATGTGGTTTTAAAGGTTGGCAGCGCACTAGTGACTTCACTGGTGTCGCGGGTGTCCATGGGTGGCCGCAATCTCTTAACATACGGCGATCCTGCCACCAATCACATAAAAAACAAAAAAAAGGGGGAATAGAAAGTGCACGTGTGTTTTCGCACACAATTGAGCACTATAATATATCCCGCGTACGTGCCTGATCTTTGAGATTGGCCGTCCGAAACATAATCGGTTGGAGGTGGATATTATGATGCCCTACTACTTAGCTACTTACTTTGGCGCAGCAAAGGGCTTTGACAAGCCGGTGCATCACACGACAAAACGCGACAAAGGAATGTTAACGAATATTTACCGGCCCCGTCGTGTGAGCCAGTACGTTGTATCTTAGCAAGGGTCTTGAATAGGTTTCTGAGGATGTCCATACAGTACCTTCATAATAGTGTTGCGCAACTATCGATATTACTGTCGATAGTATTGCTATTGGTCAAAACTATCGATTCTATCGATAGTATTGGCGTTATCAATAGTATTGATCAAATTTTACTTAGTTGTTTAATGCCCGATACTATCAATAGTATTTATTTATTTATTCTTTATTGCACAAGAAAATAAAGTACAATTGGTGGACTTAATGCTATACAGCATTCTCTACCAGTCAATCAGTAGGCGATGTAGAAATATGTATGATGGCTTAATAAATATATATCCATAAACATACATGTGTTTCCTAACAGAATTAATCAAATACTATCGTTTGTTTTGTACTATCGATAGTCAGCTATGTTTCTATAGTATTGGTGCCTGATTAAATCACATTAAAAATCGATAGTATTAGTGTTATCAATAGTTTTGGTTTAATTTTAATATCGATAGTATTGACTACCAGCAAAATTATCGATAGACTATCGATACTTTTGATTTTACTTTTACTCTCAATAGTCTATCCATAGTGGACTATCGATAAGCAACACTACTTCATAAAAGTCTTATTAAGGCGTCAAACTTTCTTCTAGTCGCTATAAGTTTTATGGTGTCTTCAAAACCTTACACTCTTTTGTCACATGTTATTTTTGTCATGGCCCTCATTGTTCGTTTACCACAAACAATGAGGGCTATCGCGTATGAAAAATCCACTAAATGGCGTACTGTCGGACTGAGGTCCAACATAAAAAGCGTTGGTTGTTTAGTTTAAGTAAAATTGACATTTTGACAGATCATGTTTAAAAAAAACCAATCACATTGTATATGGACCTCAATCCTATAGTAAGCTTTCTAGCGGATTTTTCATATGGAGGCTTCCATTGGTCACTTGATCATTTTGACAGATCATGTTTAAAAAAAACCAATCACATTGTATATGGACCTCAATCCTATAGTACGCTTTCTAGCGGATTTTTCATATGGAGGCTTCCATTGGTCACTTGATCACCACCAACCATGGACAATTGAAGATATGCTTTCAGACTTTAAGGAAGATGTACCTCGTTACACTTAATAATAATTTCTATATCGTACCGGTTAGTCATAATGCTGCTTTTATATGTTATACATGAGCAGACGGTTTACCTGATGGTAAGCGATTGCTCGTGCAATCCAGTAGTCACATGTGCGCTGCCAACTCTTAATTCCCCTGGCTTCCGGATTGGGCCTCCGGTACCTTTACTCACGCGGCAAAACACAACATAGTGCTGCTTGATACCGGTTTTCGGTGAGGCCGCTGTGGGAAGGAAGTTATTTTTGTAGATTAATGGAGTTTCGCTCACCATCAGATGAATCGTGTTCTGGTCTGTCATCTACCTCATAAAAAAAATATTTTTTTTTAACTTTACTAATTTGTTGCCGTGTGGTCCCCGGCAGAGCAGAATAGGCCACCCTCACTCTTACCGAGGTGTCGTAAAAGGCGACTAAGGTAAAGCTTCTGGCATGATCATCAGCACCCAGAGAACGAAAACGCTGCATTTATATCAAAACCCTCGCCAACCCGTCTCCCAAGCGTGGTGAGTATGGCAATTACCCCTCATGTGATTGAGGGAGGCCCGTGCCCCAGCAGTGGGGACGTAAATGGGCTGACGATGATCACTAATTTAATTAATTACTTTTTATATATTTTTTACTTTTTATAGATTTTTGTTTCAAACTAATGACGAACCTTCTATTCCAATATCAGTCATCATCATCTTAGCGTTAAATCCCAGTTGTGTCCCAAGCTGGCTCTTCGAAGCCCGGGTTCTGCTTTTCCACTGTATCTCCTCCACTTAACACGGTCTTTCGCATCCACTGTATTTTAATACATTAGTATGATTTTGTACTAAATTGAATTTTACTTAGGTTACTTGCAAGTACGCTACAGTATCTCGGCACAATCACAGTTTCAAGTCTGGCTTTGACAGGCGGGCTCATCACGCGACAACACGCGACAAAGGAATAGTTAACGAATATTTACCCGGCCCGTCGTTCGAGCTGGTACATTGTTTCGTAGGAAGCTTGGATAGACTGGCGAGAACTCTATGCAGGCGGAGGGTTAAAAAGACATTTTAAAGAATATACGAGGACTACAGCTGCGTTGATGCGCTATTTTTGGCAACTTGCGAAATTGTACGCAGTTAAAAGTGTGTAGAGCTAACAAATTGAACGTGGCTTTGAATTGAGTTAAACACGATTAAAAGATAGGCAAAGGCGCTTTTTGATTTTCGTTTGTTATTTTTAGGTATGCGTATGGTTATCCATAGTTCGTTACAACGTGGGAGAATTATGCTTCGGCATGACTGAGCTCGAACGGAGTGATACCACGGCCTGACAGTAAATAAAGTTCCGACCGAACTTCAGCGTCGCGGCGTTGCACATGGTGTTACGTAGCACCAAAATTTAATTTGTATAATATTGTAAAGTACATCGCATTAGATCTGAACGGCACGGTTCGGCAAGATTTGCCCACGTGACGCTCAGTGCAGTGCCACACGGCGCTGCTCTTATAGGTATGGTCTAGTCACTATAATGGCCGTTCAGAGCAGTAGGAATAACAACAGAACACATTTCACAGTTCTCATTTATTACCGCTCGGCTAGCGCGACGTAGCCAGGCGAAACTTGTTGCGTAGACAATGACAACGGCTGATAAACGCGCCGACTGTACCTGTTCGTTACAAATGGCTCTGGAACTAGGATGACGATGAACTTGAGCTTACTTTGTAAAGATTAAAACCATTTACATTAAAACCTTAAAACAGATTTAAGGTGACGGGTAGGGCACACTAGGGATGCCAATCGCGGCCACTTGGCGTGAATCAATTTTTCGCTAACAAAAACGGACCCAATGTGCATGGTTATTTAATAAATAGTATGTGTTTGCCGAGAGCTTGTAATCCCTAAATTGTTTAAAATAGATCCGGTTTAGTAGCTAAAATTAAAATCGATTGGCGTCGCTAGTGTGCCCTACCCGTCACCTTAAACTACTGTTGGTTATGTGCATACATTATGTTGTGTTTTAAATGAACGAACATGAAATAAATTTGACTTCTTAGCGCGCATAGTAAATCTGTGGAATCAGATGCCAATGATGATGTTTTCGAACAGATACGACCTGCTCGATGATCTTCAAGAAAAGAGCAGGCAACACATCTTTGTTATCAGTAACCATCAGGAGAGCCAAAAGCTCGTGTTTAGAACTTACCAACCCTAGTCTTCACATCTTTGTACTGCCTCGTAAAATATCATACTATGTCCACATTGAGGAGACGAGGTCGTCACATATTATATTTCTTATTAGACGAATCCGCTTTAAACAAATCCATCTCCACAAATTCGTCATTCCAAAACAAAGAAAGAGTAAAACCTGGGATGTAAATAAAAATGTCGTTGCATACCCAAGATACCGCGGAGATATTCAAGTGGTTTATTACAAATAAAATTTTCATAACCCACCGCGCGTTCGCAAGATAGGGATGCGTCCAGTCCCATCCGATCTTCTGGAAAATCGGAACGCGCTCGATCTGGCGATTTCAAACGATCAGATGGATCGATAGGTAAAAAACATAAATATTAGATTGGCCGATTTACCTGAATAGAAGAAACCAGATTTTCCTACAAAGAAATGCGTTTAGTTTTTCAGCTCATCGGTTACAACTCTATAAGGCACAAGTTCGGCCCCATATGGAATACTGCTCCCATCTTTGGGCTGGTGCACCTCAGTACCAACTTCTTCCGTTTGACCGCGTACAACGTAGGGCTGCTCGAATTGTTGGTGACCTGACTCTCTCTAGTCGACTTGATCTTCTAGCATTGCGGCGGGACATAGCTTCCCTCAGCATTCTATACCGCATTTATCATGGGGAGTGCTCTGAAGAACTGTTTGATCTACTCCCTGCGGCCGAATTCTTACATCGAACCACTCGCAAGCGATTGTCATTCCATTCTCATCATCTCGATGGATGGCGGTCTAATACTGTGCGTTTCTCCCGGAACTTTCTACCACGTACCTCAGTTCTGTGGAACGGTTTGGCTGCAGTAGTATTTTCGGACGGCTACGACTTAGGGATCTTCAAGAGAAGAGCGTACTCTTTTTTTAAAAAAAGGCCGGCAACACTTTATCGATCTCTCTGATTTCGCAGATGTTCATGGGCGGCGATGATTACTTTCCATCAGGTGACTCGCTTGCTCGTTTGTCCGCCTCTAGCATAAAAAAAAAAATAGTACGTACATTAAAGAAAACCGGCGTAAAGCACCACCGGAGGCCCAAATGGGGGAAGGGGGTTAAACGGTTGGCACAGCGGACTTTTGACTCCACTGGGTTTTCGGGTGTCGGTAGATGGCCGGTAAATCGGTTACCATCAGATTATCTGCTCGATTGTCACTATTCAATCACATAAAAAAATCTTAGCAATTTTTGTAAATGTTTCCTATATTTTCTGTTTTAATATGCATTCTATCACGCAAAATGTGTGCTGTGATTAAATCTAATAATTGAAATCAGTTAAAAAAGATACCAGGTATAAATGTACATATTGCCAAATGTTCCAATTTAATTCGAATCGGATCGATTAACAAAATTCCGCATCCTTATCTCGAGTTGAGTAAAGTGGATACGCGACACAAGTGGATACGGGATACATTGTTAGTCTAGCTGTAGGTTAGTATATTGTTTGCAATTTCATATGACACAGTGATAAGTAATCTATATATCTTCTATACTATTTATAAAGAGGTAACGTGTACGAGGACGTATGGAAGATGTGTTTTTACTTATTTGCTTTGTCGTATTATCTTAAGTCGGTACAAAATGTTGCATCGCAATATAGGATCGTATGAGAAATTCGTTTTTGTACTCGTATGAAACATTCAGATTAGCGCCATCTGTTGCTGGACGGTAAATTTGTGAAAAAGTATTATGAAGATGTGAGGATGTGAAAATATTTTTTGGTCTTTCCCAAATCAACGCACAGCCGAAACTACTGGACCGAAAATCATGAAATTTGGAACATATCTAGTATTTATTACGTAAGTGCGCACTAAGAAGGGATTTTAAAAATTCAACCCCGAAATGGGTCTAAGGGGCCATTAATGTTCGTATGAAAGTCGTTCAGTTTTGATGTTAAAGATTTGAACATTAGGAGTATGTTTATTTATTTAAAATAAAAATTTACCTGTTTCATTTTTTTTAATTCAACCCATCCCAAGGGTCAAAATGGGGTAAAAACATTGTTTGGAAAATTCGTCATTTTTAACGCTAGAATCATGAAAATAGGTGTTTGTGATCTTTAAACAAATAAAATAAAAGTGCTTTCAGCATTTTTTTTCTTCAGCTTCTAAAGGGGTGAAAGGGGGGGTAAGAACTTCGTATGGGAGATTCTTCATTTTTAAAGCTAGTCTAAAAAAATTGTATTTGAACTGCTTATGTAACATAAACTCCAGTACTTTCAGATTTTTTTTTGTTCAAACCCTAAAAGGGTGAACGGGGGCACAAACGTCGTATTAAAGATTTGTCATTTTTAAAGCTATGGGCTTGACGTCGTAAGGGATGACATGCGTGCCAATAAATTGACCACAATGGATGCACAAGATCGCACGAAGTAGAGGAGCTTGGGACGTAACCGGGACAAAACGCTAAGGTGATGATTCTGAGAGTCGTGAAAATTGGTATTTGGGTTTTTTATACAAATTTTATGTAAACACACTTATTTCAATAGACGAATATTATGTACTTTTTTGAACTCCTGCTAAGAAAGAAGAAAATAATATGTTTTGAAAAATTATGTCCCGCAACGAAGTAAGGACGGGCCACTAGTTAAAATATAAACTTATTATTTGGGACGACATAACAAGGTAGTAGGTAGGTACCTCCTCATTCTATTATTGTAAAATTAAAATTTTGAATGACATTTGCACATCGACTCATCGATAGAATATGTTAGAATTTATTTATTTAAGATCATTTGTAACCATATTCTGGCAAATAAACAATTACTTACTTACTTACTATGCGACAAACATAGGAAATAAAATCAACATGTAGTCCCCGAAAGTATTTTAGTTTTACGGGCTGTTTTTAAAGTGTGCTCCCCTACAAGAACTTGGCACTGTTACAAGTAGATTTTTTTAAGTTTCTAGGATTCAAGACTTTTAGAATCACTTTGAACCGTGTGTTTGTCCGTCCGCCAAGATATTTTAGATATAAGGGTGTGGAGCCTTACCCCTATCATCACGTTAGTCGTAATATAAACATGGACATGCCAACGGTGCTTTTAAATGGATGAAAATTTCGATAAGTGTTGGTTATACTAAGTGTAAAGTTTAATTGACTTAAATGTGTACTTGTTCTGTTTTTTTATTGCTGATGAGAAAGTAAATATTTTACACGTATAGAACATTTCCGGAATCTCGCAATCCCGCGGGCATATAGACTTAGGCATATAGCGGCACTGTAGCGCTTCATCCATGTTCGCCGAGGCGCGCACAGATGGCTTCCACGCAATAATCAGGGCGCGCTGCGCATCACTATGGGCGCGCGTGCGCGGCAGCCCCAACAGCATCCTGAGCGTGCTGGCCGAAAGATGGGACTCCCCACCGTTGGGTGCAGCTACACTCCCCGGTGTGTCGATTTCCATATTTGTAATAAGCTACTGATATCTTCTGCAATAGTACTAACACTAAATTAAGTTCATTATGTTACTAACACATTTTATATGGATTGAATATCTGAAATAAATGAATATTTAATTTAATTTAATTTAATATCCATACTAATGTAATGTTTGAGGTCTTTGACCCTATCTATTCCGATCACTGGTTATAAGATTTATGCCAAAATCCCTCGGAAGATGAACTCCACAGTCTCCGTGTCCTTCACAGTTCAGCGCCTATGCGGATACATGGAGTAATATACTTGCATTGCGGTTGAGATACGGGACTGCAACACACCGTGCATGCGGCTTTACACTAAATATATTTTATGTCCATCTCAACATGCATTCAATAAGTTTGTGCACGTATTTTGCAGTTTGTTTGTAAATCTTGTTTTGACGAATAATTATTATTAGGTTTAATACCTAATTAATATAATTTGGGCATAGTTTTTTCTTCAACCCCCAAAGTGGAAAAATGAGGATTGAAGCTTTGTATGGGAGATTCGTCATATTTAATGCTAGAGTAGTTGTACATTGGTATTTGTACTGTTCATACAAAATTAATATCAGTACTTTCAGCATATTTTATATTTAACCCCCTAAAAGGATGAACGGGGATTAACACGCCGAATGGAAGTTTGGTTACTTTTAAAGCTATAGTGATGAAAATTGATATATGGGTTCTTTATATATATTAAAATATGTAGCATTTTTTCCGCAACTCCTAAAAGAGTGAAATGGGGTTAAAACGTCTTATAGGACATTCGCCATATTTGATGCTCGAGTTGATGAAAAGTATGATTTGGTCATTCATACAGAAGATTATCAGCACTTTTATTCAACCCCTAAAAGAATGAACGGAGGTCAAAATTCTCAATTTTTAACAAAAAACTAAAACTTTTCCTGATCAATAAAAGCTTTTATAACTTGGAAGAATTTTTTAATGACAGAGATGAATAATTGTAAGTTTTTAATAAGAATCTATGCAACTTATTACTGGCAATAATGATACTATTAAGCGAAATAATATCTACATATTTGTTGAGTGTTGTAAATTTAATTATCATTTGTTATTCATTATTTTGTTTTTTTTTGTATTAATTAATGTATTTAAAATGTCATCTAGTCCACCTATTGAAATTGCTATGTCCTTGCAGGGCGTCACATGTATACCGCAATATTACATTTGAGACCTAATATAATCATGTAATGTGATTATGCAATAAATGAATATGAATATGAATATTGTATACGGCGTTTTCATAAAAACGCCGTATACAAGTGTCGTTATTTTTAAAACTAGTATCATGAAACATTATATTGGTATTTTTATATTTATACAGAAAAGTTTTAACACTTCTTTATTCAACCCTAAAAGGGAAGAACAGGGGTTAATAAAACGCCGTATAGACGTGTCGTTACTTTTAAAGCTCGAATCATGAAAAATTATATTTGGCCTTTTTATATAAATTATTTGGCATTTTTTTATTCAAACCTAAAGGAGTGAAATGGGGTTAAAACGTCGTATGGAAGATTATATTTAGTGCTCATCAGTCATGAAAGTATATGCATAATGCAAAATGCATGAAAGGCATTTCAGTATTTTTGGTATTTTAAGACTCCGTTTAATACCTACCTTCGTGCCTAAAATCTAAGAATGGCTTTACTACAAATCAAGTTTTTTTAATTCAATTACCGAAGCGAAGCGAGGGCGGGCCACTAGTTATATATAAAGAGGCAATCCTTACAGACAGCAGCACCGCTTATACGTAATCCGAAAACACGAAACGCTTGCGTAATGCAATTAACACTTAGCGCCAACTGGTGCGTCCACATCTGACGAACGCACTACGAATGCACAACTCGCGAGCCGCTCGCGCGCCGATCGCAGTGGCACACGTATCTAGAATGCACGCCCGCAGTTCGCGGTGCGTTCATGAGATGTGGACGCACCCTACTAGTACCCTATTCATCATTATCATTTCAGCCAATAGACGTCCACTGCTGGACATAGGCTACCCCCAATGATCTCCACACAGATCTGTCCTGTGCCCCCCGCATCTAATGGATTCCCGCAACCTTCACCAGATCGTCAGTCGGCGGCCTGTCACGGCTGCGACTTCCTGTCCGTGGCCTCCACCTCTGTTTTCACCCCAACGGCCGTCTGTTCTCCTCGCTATTTGCTGCCCATCGCCACTTGAGACATGAAATCCTTTGGGCTTTGCCTGTGACCTCAGTTCTCCTGCGGATCTCATCATTTCTGATACGATCATGCAAGGAGACTCCGAGCATAGCCCTCTCCATTGCTCTCTGGGTAACTTTGAGACTCCTTAATTGGCACATTGTAAGCGGCCACGTTTCGGTTCCGTGTGTCATCACTGGCAACACACACGCATTAAAGACTTTTTTCTTAAGACACTGCGGTAGATGGCCCGAAAATATGCTGAGGAGCTACCCGAACACGGACCAACCGAGTTGGATTTGTCAATTGACCACTTTCTGGAAGTAACCTTAAGTACCTTTTTCGTATTCGTGTAATTAGAGTTGCCCAGAAAATATAAAAAATATTACCTAACTACGTTTTATGATTACTATCTGAACGAATGCCATCATACTCGTAGTGTCTGTCTGTCTACATAGAAATAAGTCTTACAGCCACACTCAGAGTCGTTGATTAACTTAGTTGGCTACTTAAGAAAAGATATTGACCCTTATTTTGATACTCATAAAGACTACGGATACTAAAGTTAATGAACATTCGCTTAAATGACGTCTGTGAGTGCGGCTGTTATTGAAATAGTGAAATAATTATGTCTAATACTCTTTATATTTATGAGCATCATACAAGTATAATTAATTAAGATGGGGATTAACACGAAATTTATTATGAGATACAATATTTTTGTACTTAAATATTTTGCTTCCAGTCCACCAGTCCGCTTGTGACCACGGCTGCTGTAACGTAGCCGAAACGTCAAGCAAATTATGTGAGTACAAAATATTGTGTCTCATAATAATAACTGAATAATTAATTATAGTTATAATGCAACGCAAAAATCTAAAAAACTGCCAAATAAGTAGATATGTTCTGCATTCGATCCGAATATTTAACGACCCGTTTGGATCAGTGATAGTGAATGCTACCTCTGGTGCAAAGGTTGCGGGTTCTATCACTGCTCAGTACAAATATTTGTATACATGAACATGTACATTTGTATTGGTCTGGATGTTTTCTATGTATTATTAGTATGTATTTACAAAAGAAAGTCTTAAATGTATTAATATTTGTTATTTCGCTGTTGGTTCTGATATCCATAACACAGGTGCTTGAGCTATCTATCTCGGAGCCAAGAAAAAATATTCGACATTTCCTACAAAAATACTGACCCGATTTTTTAACATGTGTAAATAAAACAACTTTTTTATAAATTTTTTGGTTCAATTTACTTAGAACTTATTTGGTCTAAGCTGAAGTTAAAGTTATTCTTTAATTAGAAAAGTAAGCCCTTGACCTCAGAAGCGTTCCATTATGTAACAAAGGCAGATTTTTCTCGTTATATTTTCTTCTAGGAAAAACGCGTCCAATCGTAAACCTCCTCTTGACCTAATAGCCTGGTTGTGATTAAATGCAATCATATCATACGGAAAGGGAAAATATTTCTCTTTAGAAATATTATAGTTTGAGATATTTCCTTGTTTACTATTTTATACAAAGTCGTTATAAAGTGAAAATCTATTACAGGTCATCATCATCATTTCAGCCATTAGACGTCCACTGGACATAGGCCTCCCCCAATGTTCTCCACATAGATCGGTCCTGTGCCACCAGTATCCAATGGATTCCCGCAACTAACACCAGATCGTCGGTCCACCTTGTGGGGGGCCTGCCACGGCTGCGACTTCATGTACGTGGCCTCCACTCGAGGACCTTTCCGCCCCTACGAACATGTGGATGTTACATATGGATTTAAGAAATTTAGCATTGTTTTTACAATACAATTCAAATTCTTTATTCGCAAAATATGGGTAAGTTAAAAAGCTGTCAAATTTACAATACGTGTGTAACAATTAAAATTTAAAGCAAAAAATAGATAGCTATACGATACCCTATTGCACAAAATACACAACTTAAAAAAGCTCGACATGACAGAAACTTAAATGTACCATAGTTAGACTACGCCACAAGTGCTACAGTTACTTCGGGAGCATCATATTTTTTTATGTGATCGGTGACAGACGAGCAGACCCATCACCATGAGGTGTCCATAGACGGCGGCAATCGCTTACCGCATGTCACGTAACACCAGTGAAGTCACATATTCGCTGCCAGGTTGGCACTCCCGTTCCCTCCAATGGGTCCTCCTTCGTAATATTGCCTCTTGGTGTAAAAATGTGTCAGATTTGTCTTAACACCTTAGACGCAAAGCTAATCACTAAGATCCTTTGAATATTCTCAGAGCTAATATCTGATAGGCAAATGTGGGAGAGCCACGCTTAGGCATGAATGGGCCGGCTCGACCGGAGTGATACCACTGCCTCACAGAAGACCGGCGTGAAGCAGCGCCGGCGCTGTGTTTCGCCGTGTGAGTGAGGTTACCGGAGGCCCAATGGGGGGAAGGGGAAAAGGTTGGCAGCGTACTTGTGACTCCACTGGTGGTGCGGGTGTCCATGGGCGGCGGAATTGCTTACCATCAGGTGATCCGTCTGCTCGTCTGCCACCTCTCATATAAAAAAAAGGCAAATTAATAAAATAGCAAACGATACTTGCAGCATAAAGACGCTTGACGCTTATAAGTCCAAAGTATTTAAATAGGCGTTACCTACCCGTTGAAATCCTGAACAAGTTAGTTTTTTTGTCTCAGCTGTTAAGTCTCAATGTACATATAGTTTCCCTAGCAACCCTGTCCCGAACTGCAAAACATACACTCACACTCGCCTCGCGAGTAATTCGCGCTTGCGATTAAAGATTTAGACCATGATTAGTTGCAAAACATTCACCACCTTATGATAAATCGCGATCTAAAGTTATTACCGTACTTAAGCCATTTCATCCCGTTTCAATACACAATATTAAAAAGGGCTGGCACGAATTTTGTTCATGAGACCTGATATCATGAAATGCGACTTAACACACTTTTCAATCGATTAACCTTGATTTGGTTTTAAAATGAACACAAGAATTCTAAGAATAATGTATACGTAGTACTGTTCACTTGTTCTTAGAATACTTGTGTTGTTTACTGTTCAAAGAAATCCATACCTATTATTAATTGTACGGTTTTTTTTATATTGCTCTACCTTCCGGTTTGTTTAATCACATCAAACTAGGAAGTTATTTTATAACAAAAGCTGAATTATTTGACAACAAACAAAAACTTATCGCTACTATGATGGGACTTGATTTCTATGATGGAGGCCTTTGCCCTGTAGTGGGACAGTTTACAGGCTTATTAAAAAAACAATAACTTGCATGTAAAACGTATATAACAAAATATTTTATATTTATGTCGCCGCCATCTTTGTTGGCCTCTTGGATGCCGGCGTTTTAGGTGACGGGTAGGGCACGCCAATCGATTTTAATTATTAGCTACTAAACCGGATCTATTTTAAACAATGTCTGAGTCACAACCTTTTAGCAAACACTTATAATACTATTTATTTAATAACCATGCACAAATGTTGGGTCCGTTTTTGTACGCGAAAAATTGATTCACGCTAAAAGTGACCGCATTAGGCGTGAATCAATTTTTCACGTACGCGTTGGACCCATCATTTGTGCATGGTTATTTAATAAATAGTGTTAGTGTTTTCCGAGAGATTGTAAACCCGAAATTGTTTAAAATAGATCCAGTTTAGTAGCTAATAATTAAAATCACTTGGCGTCGCTAGTGTGCCCTACCCGTCACCTTAACAAATGCCCTAGGCGTCCGATTGGATTACTAATTTAACCAGATGGCTGCGACATTTATACAATCTAGGTACTTTTCAGCACGTGTTATTCGGACAATTCCTATTGCCGATTCTAGCAAGTGGACTGCGATAGGCTGATAATTATGATGATGATTCAGTATCAGGTTTTTACATTTCTGTTTTATGATCGAGGATCTCTTTTAAGTAAATTAATACTTGTGTTAGAGAAACCCCGCTCTCCGTACAATAGCTTTAATAATCTAGTGATACTTAGAAGATACAAGAATAACTGTCTTAGAATTTTAACTTAAAAGTAGGTAGTATGTAATAATAATAGTAAGTTCATCATTACAATTATGTATGGAAAGAAAAAAAATGTGAGCGAGCGTACGCGCCGCCGTGAAAGTGTGTGCATGTGTGTGAGGGCGTGTGTGTGCACGGGTATGTGTGTGTGCGTGTAAGTGTGCGTGTGTGTGTAACCAATAGCGTGATAATGTTTATTATAAATACCTATTTATTAGCTTATGTAATTATAAGATTTATGAGCTTTTCATTTTATTATATGTTTAATTATACTCTAATATATTCTAATAGTAATAGAAAGAAACTCGATTGTTATTTATTATGAATATTCATTGAAATGCGGAAACGAATAATAAGTAATAATTAGTATTCTCTTCGAACCACTTATAAATAATAGGCTTTCATTTCCAGCAATCTGCCAACAAAAGGTATATTCATAATGAAATAAAACAATCTGTTACTATCGTTTAGCCCAATTAACAGATACTTGAACTGTGTATTACGGGTAATATTAGATAATTGGGGAACAATTTCATATTCGAAGCGTGTCTTCTCCTTTGTAGATATTAGTTATCAAATCAGTAAATATCATTAACAACTTAACCTTTAAAATATGAAGATGAACTCTAAATATTATATTTTTTGCCTTTCATCGGCCTTGCCGTCCGCCCATACCCCGCATTACCAGTGAAGTCACAAGAGCGCTGACAACCTTTGAATACCCTTTCCCGAGATAAGACTTCCGGTGCCCTTACTCACGCAGCGAAACACAGCATAGATGCTGCTTCACGCTGATTTTCAGTGAGGCCGTGATATCACTCCAGTCGAGCCAGCCCATTCATGCCGAAGCGTGGCTCTCACACGGGCAAAGTGTGTAAATATGAATAACCCAGATGATAAATCTATTTTAGAGTCAAATAAAATACTAAGAAAACATATTCGTTGCTAGAGAGAGTGCAACAACTCCAACAGTATCTTGAAGGAGAGATAGATTGCGGAGAGATATGACTCTCCTATTAGGAGGCAATTAATCCATTTGCTGAGGTTGGTACCAACTAGTATAGCTATATTGAGGTAAATGGTTTGAAGTGTCATTCCTTTCCTTTGTACATGTCACATATTACTAACCTAATTTATGACATACTAACAATAATGAATCAAATGTAATCTTTAAACTGAAATAAATTAAATAAACGCGGTACCATCCTCTTTAAACAATAATATCAATGTCTTCCCCATACATGTTCTTACACCGATAAAATCAAAATTTCGTCCACAGAAAACCAGTTTTTCCTCGTTAGCTAGTTGTACGTCGCGAATAATCGCCACACAAACGGGAACAAAAGGTCTACCTTTGTTTATTCCCGGACCAAAGAGCCCCGATAGGCCAATAAAGAGCATTCATGGCTGGGTCCCATCCGCATAGTAGGCCTAATAACCAGCGAATAACCTCTTCTACCTACAATGAGATAAGTTTGGGTTAGTTCTGTAGTGATGGGACTCGAATCAGGGAGGTTGGAACTTTTGGTTCAATATCTGATCCGCCATTTTCAGTCAAAGCGATATAGTTCAGTGGATAAGAACGCGCCTCCATACACTTCATATCTAGATTGTTTAAATTTATATGCTTATTCCTACCATTAACTAGGCTTTGTAACATCTTTTTTTTTACAGAGGCTCGGTATATTGGCTCTCCTCAGCCTGATGGTAAGCAAGAGAAGAGCCCAAGTTGCAATTACAACGGAAGCGAAGTCAAGGCATCACCTCCGTTGGCACCGCCATACTGGCCCGCGAGATGCTTCTTCACGCTTCGTTTGAAGGAATCCATATTGTAGGGAGGAGGAAATACATGTGCCGGCAACGAGTTCCATTTCTTGATGGTGTGGCAGAAATAGGAACCGCCAATTCTTTTAGTCTGTGATGGAATGTTTTCCACTGTGTAGCAGTGAAAGCGTTGTCCGGCGCGTGTAGTTCTGTGAAGGAATAGGGTAGGCGGGACGAGAGATAAAAGCTCTTCCAGAGCATTCATCTTGATGAAACTTGCACGTCTCGGATGGTTTCTCAAAATTGGGGATACCTACATAATTCTAAACATGTCTGGTTCCCTTATCTAAGGGTTGCGAAGGTCAGACGGTAGTCTTCATTGTAATTATCAGACTTACGAGATTCTGGATCATAGTCCAAACATACCCTGGGCTCCAAAGCGACAGTTTTGGACGCCATCCGGACCAACATGCTGAGACAATGTGATTTGATGTTAACATGAGAAAAAAAAGAGTACTTAACTGGCGAGTTTCTTGCCAGATCCTTTCAAGCAGAAACATCTTTCCGAGCCGGTGGTAAAATCAAATTATGTTATTTATTTTTTACTATGTATCAAGATATATATTTGTTAACATGTAAATTATACTTAAGTACTTAAAGTTTTAAAATACTCAAATGTCGATGACGATTTGTAAGTGCTGTGTGAAAGCCTATGCAAATAAAGAATTGTTTTAATTTGAATATAAAAAAATAATTTGAAATGCATTACATTTATAAGATTTTATTGAATATTTTAAGGTTCAATTACCTACTTCATGATGTATTCCTTTACGAGAGCTACATAGCTTTCAGTTTCCTTTCCCTTTTGAATAAAAACAATTTGCTTTAAACTTTTTTTTCCTTAGCTCTGCGAGAAGCTTTTTTTTTTATATGAGTGGTGGCAGACGAGCTGACGGATCACCTGATGGTAAGCAATTCCGCCGCCCATGGACACCCGCAACACCAGTGGAGTCACAAGTACGCTGCCAACCTTTTCCCCTGCCTCCCCATTGGGCCTCCGGTAACCTCACTCACACGGCAAAACACAGCGTAGACGCTGCTTCACGCCGGTCATCTGTGAGGTAGTGGTATCACTCCTATCGAGCCGGCCCATCCATGCCTAAGCGTGGCTCTCCCACATTTAAAAAGCTTTTCAATAAAAATATAACTAACAGCAAAAAAGGAGCATAATTTTGCAGTTACACTCACAGCGAACTAGTTCAATCGCTCTTTGAGTATACAGCTCAAGAAGTAATTGGACGAGACCCGTTTGATAAAAATTCCCTCTAACAACGTGAAGTAAATAAATATCTACTCTGAAATAAATCCGATATCGCTCCGCTCCTTTGACCTACATAGATAGATAGCATCCGTCGAACAAACACTAGGGGGAATGAAAACTGAACACAAACAGGTACGGGGAAGGTAGGCGCTAAACGAAGAAGAAATAACAATATCCTTTATTCTCTATCGTTCGACAAAAGACGACGGCGTTTCTTTGAACGAGGCGAAACATGTCAACACTTTGGAGAATCGTTTACGGCAACACCGCGACGATACTAGCGCCCAAGTGATATATACTGTTATTTTATGCGATAGGTGGCGGACGAATCGATAGATCGCCTGATGGTAAGCGATTGCCGCCACCCATAGACACCCGCGACATCAGGGGACTCACAAGTGGCCTGCCAACCTTAAAACCCCCTTTCCCGCGGATTGGACCTCCAGTACCCTCACTCACGCGGCAAAAAACGCAGCTTCGTTTTCTGCAAGTATTGATTGTGGTGAAGAGGAGTTTCTTTTTAAGTGAGCAACAATAATCTCCATAATTGCTAAAAGTGGACCACTTTTGGCAATTATCAAGATTAATCTTACTTACAGAAAGAAATTATTACATATTGTTTGTTTAAAAAAATTGTTAATACTATCCTTAAAGTATTCATCGCTCACTTTTAAAAGCAGCACAGTGCTGCTTCACGCCGGTTTTGGTCGCTGCCTTTGGTCCAACGGTTGCGGGTTCGATCCCACAGTACAAACATTTGTGTGCATGAACATGTCTGTCTGGGTGTTCCCTATGTATTATAAGTATGTATTTACAAGAGAAAAGTATTATACGTATAAATTCGTAACCCACTGTTGATTCTGATATCCGTAACACAGGTGCTTGAGCAACCTATCTCAGAGTCAGATCAATGTATGTGATGTTGTGAAATATTTATTTAAAAAAAAAAACGATATTTCGGTCATGGCGGCCAATCTCAGCTATCAACCATTGACGCGGGACATATTGTAATGCATAAGTGTTTGCGCTGACACAAGTGCACTGTCTATTCACGTACCCTCATATACGATGGGACACCAGTGTAACACGACCGAAGAGGGATTAGGTGCAGGACCAACGGCTTAACGTACTTTCCGAGGCACGGTGGTACAAGACCGCCAACCTCCAGTCTCCGGGCTGACACTGAAAATTTCTTGATAGAAAAACTCAGCTATAAATTTTGGCCCGACTGGGGATCGAACACGGGACCCCAAGCGCAACCGTCGCTTTAAAGTGCGTCCCACTAACCACTGCGCCACCGAGGCGTACCTACAATAAAAGTTTACATGACCAATAAAGATTTTATACCTAGCAAAATATTTTGACATTTATCATCATCTTGCATTTAGATGTGGTCAGTGTTTATTTTTACATAGAATCTCTTATTTAGGGTTGTTTCGATCAAACTTATTATTATAATAAATTTATGGTATAGCGCTGTCATTCTATAACAAATCTGACGTTATACCATAGATTTGTCCACAGAAAAAGATTGGTCGAATCCAGCGCTAGTTAACTTTATTCTACTCAAGTGACGTTCAGCATAAATAGTTCGAGGTTTCAAGACCTCGATTGGTAACATAATAACCCACTTTATGTCTCAGCCATGGAATACGCTAGAAATGTGTTTCATAGCAAACTCGCACGACGAACCTAAGTTAACATTTTATTCTGAAGGTTTTCCTTAGGTACACTCAGAGATCAAATAAGGGAGATGTCAAAACAGGTTTGTTCAGATGAACGGTTTTGGTTCAAATGGTTGTTTGCATTAAATTCAAGCGTAAAAGTACGCTAAAATGTTTCAGTATTTAATTATGTATCCTTGATTGCGACGGCTGCACAATAGGTCCCGGGCTCGATCCTCGCGTTGGGCCAAAAATTTGTACCTAAGTTTTCGGTAAGAAATTCTTAGTGTCAGCCCGGAGTGTGGAAGTTTGCGGTCTTTTACCCCCGTGCCTCGGAAAGCACGTTAAGCCTGCGCCCGTTCCCTCTTCGGTGGTGTACCTAACACTGGTGTCCCATCTGAATATAGGGCAAGGGAATAGAGAGTGCACTTGTGTTTACGCACACACTTGATCACTAATATACTTATATGCTGTATAAGTGGCTGATCAATGAGATAAGCCGCCTTAGCCGAAATAGGCTGGAGGAGGTTGGATTAAGGATTCTTGTAGATTTCGATAGATAGATCAATTTTATACTAGAATAATTATACATTAACATCCCCTCTCGTGATCTCTCTCATTTCCTGCCTAAGGGCTGCCAAGGTCAGACGCTGTCGCTTTATTGTAATTACCAGACTTCAAGAATCCTGGATTATGGTCCATTGTTCCCAGGCTCCGAAGCAACAGCTTTGGACGCAACTGGGAATAACACATTAAGATGAGGATGAGGACGATGAGGATGGGGATGATGAGGATAATACAATAACATGCTAGGGTGGACTCGCGTCCCTTTGAATCTGGTGTGCAATAAAAAGGTTGTTCCGTCATCGCATTCTCTTCGTAAGTTTCAAATATGGAATTCCAATGTTCGAAATTTAAAATCGTTAATGAATCGATGTTTGTGTTGGCGAATGATGCAGATACGTAGTATCTTCTACTTATTTTGTGATGCAGAAGCAAATCGCAACCATTTTTATGGCTTATCGTGCACTCCGTGTCAATGCAGGGCAGCTGAACGCCGACGCTCGGAAAGGACACAGCTAATGGCGCGCGCAACGTAAGAAAAATTGTTAACGCGTGTGCCTATGCGTATTCTTACGTATGATGTGCTGGATCCCGAACCTAGAAGCTGAGGTGCTTGTGGCTGACCCGAAGGTGGAACCGTCAAACGATCTACTAAAGGTACGTGTGTACATGGTGCTGTTGCTGCATACCTTCTCGATACAGAACATCGATATCTCCTATATCGGCAGGCATCATTCATTCAATAGACGTCCACTGCTGGACATAGGCCTCCCCCAATGTTCTCCACACAGATCGGTCCTGTGCCGCCCGCATCCAATGGATTCCCGCGATCTTCACCAGATCGTCGGTCCACCTTGTGGGGGCCCTGCCACGGCTGCGACTTCCTGTACGTGGCCTCCACTCGAGGAACTTTCCGCCCCAACGGCCGTCTGGTCTCCTCGCTATGTGCCCTGCGAGTATAGTATTCGTATCAGAAATGATGATATCCGCAGGAAAACTAAGGTTTCAGACATAGCCCAAAGGATTGCATGCCTCAAGTGCCAATGGGCAGGCATTAAATGCCTCATCAAAATTATAGATAGTAAAATAATAAAAAAATATCTCCAATAGAGAGGTCTTTTTTTCTTTGTCAAAAGCTTTTCTTTGGCAACCTAAAGCTCTCAGTGAATAAAAGGGAATATGCTTGACCTCTCCAATGTTTTCAATCGCGCAAAGCGCCTTATGAAAGTAAAAAGGTTGTTTCTATGTAGACAAATTATCCCAACTGAGATAGAGCCTTTTACCTTACCTTTTACCTTTTTGCTTCAGTAGACTTAAGTTATTTACTACTCACGAAATCTTATTACGTTCCTAGAAAATTCTCAAGTCTCTAGGTAAACTACCAAAAATAGACTAACAAATTCGCAAAAACCTTAGGATTCGTTTCAGTAACTTTAGCCAAATAAAGGGTTTGCTGACCGACCAATCACGTACTAGAAGGGCCGTCAGACCTACGTCAAGAAGTAATTACAATTTACCACCTACGGGTAACGAAGAAAAACAAATCAATGTCAAAGGAAAGAAATTGCTGCTTTGATGAGTTTAAGGCTAATATGCGCCCTAGTTCGCTAAAAGCAATCTCTCCTTCTATAAAAGGAGAAAATCGCCGTTAAGACACGATTGTTATAACGGTACGATACTGATGTGGGATACGACCGTCCGGAGTGATATACGACCTTTTTTTCCCCATAGGAAACCATCATAGCCGTCACCATTCTACGTGTAGGGAACAAGGTGGTGTGTGGGACTGTAACCCTAAGCAAAACCCCTAGATCCAACTGTGCCCAATAGCGGTTGGAAACGCTCGCCGCTTCACCCCTACCTGGCGCAATGCAGCCCTTCATTGCTGTACGACCTACCAGGACACGCGGTAACGTCATCCCCTGTGGAGTCGTATGCTGAGCTAGCCATTCCCCAGCAGTGGGTACGCTCAAGTACTCCGAAGGCCCGTTTAGTCGCCTCTTAAGATATGCCGTGAACACCTTGGCAGTATTCTTAAACGCCCCTCGCCATAGGGCACAGTGATACACGACTTCACAGAACACCGGCGTAACGTAACACCTGCGCTGGATTTCGCCTAGTAGGTACACTCTTAGATCAAACAAGGGAGTTGTGTTAAGACAACTTAGTTCGCTGAACAGTTTAGAAAACATTTTTAATAGGTCTGATTTATTGTGAGTTTACTTATCTACGTACTAGTGAACCTTGAGCAAGTCAGACAGGAAGAAATAAATTAATCCGTATAGAAATGAAATCGAAGAAAATAAAGTGTTCACAGTTACAGTTACCGTTTTGGGTAACGCAAAAGATTTCCTATTTCCAATAGCCGAGAGCTTGGAATTCGTTACTTTGCTTGATAATGTTGTAAATATTTTAAAGGGGTTTGGTAGGTTTCTGAGGTTTGCAAGCCTTGAATGAAAAATTTAATCATCAATCAAAATGAAAATATGTTATTCTTTCTTTTCGTTCCAAATATCCGCCATTGTTTCAATTTTTTTTGTGAAATATAACTATTTAAAAAGACGCCCTGTTGGTCTAGTGATTTAAGTAACGGGCCGTGATCTCGGGGTCCTGGGTTCGATTCCCTGGGTAGAGCAAAAAGTATGTTTCGAATTTTTCGATCATTGCTCGGGTTTGTGATCACCAATCCGCATTGGGCAAGCGTGGTGATTAAGCGTAATCCCATCATAGTAGCGATAACTTGATTTCTATCATGGAGGCTTTTGCCCTGTAGTGGGACAGTATATAGGCTGATAGTTCAAAACTATTTATAAATAGAATATGATTAATTTAGTAAGCACAATTAAATAGCAGAGCGCCCATAGATTAATCTTATTACACATCCATTTTCTAAGACATACTCGTAAGTACCCTGCAACTATATAGTTTCTTGAAACCTCATACGACCCAGCTTCTTAAATAAATCTCGTCATGCGAAGCCGGCAACCATTTCTCGTAACTTTAATATGCACAACACTACCCAGATTGCATACCCTTGTACCGCTAAAAAGTGCGAAATAACCAACTTTATCGACTCCAGGGGTGCTTTTACAGTTTATTTATCGTACTATTTCGTGTTGATAGGGTAGAGTAAAACAGGGCCGAATTTTAATGGGTGTTTTGTTACTTCGTTAATTTAAATATTTCGTTTAATTAAAACCGTTAAGCTATCTTTATTAAGCGCTAAGATAAACAATACGGGTTTTATGTAGCGTCCCCTTTTAAATGTTATCAAAATAACAGAATTACTTTGCTGAGTTGATTGATGAAAATAATCGAGTTTGTCTACTGCTGTTTGAATGGAAATTGACTAACTAACTAGGTAGGCGCAGCGATTCATAGTGAGTCTTGGCCCCCGATAAGAAGAACCTCCATTTCGGTCGGTCTTGCGACACTGCCAGTCATCCACCAAGATCTCATCTTTCCAGCGGTATCTTGGACGACCAACTGCCTATCGTCCATTCATCATCATCATCATCATCAGCCCATTTAAGTCCCCACTGCTGGGGCACGGGCCTCCCTCAATCACATGAGGGGTAATTGCCGTACTCACCACGCTTGGCAGACGGGTTGGCGAGGGTTTAGATATAAATGCAGAGTTTTCCTTCTCTGGGTGCTGATGATCATGCCAGCAGCTTTACCTTAGTCGCCTTTTACGACACCTCGGTAAGAGTGAGGGTGGCCTATTCTACTCTGCCGGAGACCACACGGCCATTAGGACGTCTCAATTTCGCTCTCATTACTGCACGATCTTCTCCCTTTTTTTTGAGGTGGCTGAGCCACAGAAGTCTATGCACTTTAGTCTCGCCAATGATATTAGGCTCGCAACCTGGTTTTCTAGCTCCCTGGTTTCATGCCTCCTCCAGGCACCATCCGTTGTTTGTACAGGTCCAGATCTTTCGTTCTGCCACTAGAAGCTTGGTCTCTAGTTTAAGGGTCAGTGTCCAGGCCTCACAGCCGTAAATCAAGATTGGGCGTATTACTGTCTAAAAAAAAAACTTACATCTATCCACACCTTTGTAAGAAATCTCTCCAACTTTCGAGGTTTTGCCTTTGGGACACGGACATTTTTGTATCTTCGAATATCCATGTATTCATTCTTTAGGTGGTTGATACTGAGACCTATTCTTTCTGCCTGCTTTCTCCAAGGCTGTCAGTGTAACCTCCTCCTTACTCTCCTTTAATAAAGCAAGGTCATCCGCGTACCCTATCAGCCTATGCTTTCCGTTCAACTGCACTCCACCATCCAGAGCTACGACATGTATCATTACGTGTTCCAGTGCAAGGTTAAACAGCATTGGTGATGATCTTTATTTCAAATTCCCCAGTAAAATCTGCTCCGACTCGGACTACAGCACTGCTTTCTTTGGCAATTCATTCGATATAATAGAACTTATGAGGCAATCTAGTTAAAACAAAACAACTTTGTATCATTGAAATAACTGCTTACTAATTTCAAGGATACTTTATGTTCAACTGATACTTTACTGACACGCCGTGTGGTCCCCGGCAGAGTAGAATAGGCCACCCTCACTCTTACCGAAGGTGTCGTAAAAGGCGACTAAGGTAAAGCTGCTGGCATGATCATCAGCACCCAGAGAAGGAAAACTCTGCATTTTTATCAAAACCCTCGCCAACCCCTCTGCCAAGCGTGATGAGTATGGCAATTACCCCTCATGTGATTGAGGGAGGCCCGTGCCCCAGCAGTGGGGACTTAAATGGGCTGATGATGATGATGATGATACTTTACTTAAATCCTTGGTTTTTTTAGAGTGTGCATGTTTACGTGCTGCCTTACTACGCATACCTAACAGCTTTGTTCATATCAGGTCTTGTAATGATACATCAATACGCTTCTGCATGAAATAAAAAGCATCCTGCCAGTTCACCTTTGATATAGTGGATGGTCAATGACCCACCCAACCAAACGAAACGAAGGAAAAAATTTAATACCTACGATAAAACAAGCTTCGTATGGTAAGGAAGAGGCAATGTTCAAGAAAGGGAAACTAATTATAGCTCAAGATGATCATAGCAATACAACGATCCACCTATTTACAATACGAAATATTCTAACTACATTTGAGTTGGCCTGGTCAACGACAAAATTTACGAACAATAGTTCTCAGCTCTGTTTTATTCCCAGTTACATCCAAAGCAAGTTCTTGTGCACTGAGCTAACAACGCTCACATTACGAGAAATAGGAATATTTTTATTTATCATAACACACACAGACGGTTACAGTCGATTATAATAGAGATAAATAAACAGTCAAACAACAGAAGACATTGTATTATCCAATTGACGACTAATTTCCTGATTTTCCTGTCATTGAATGTCGGAGCACATGCTGAGCTGACGTACGAAATATAAATGTTCTGTGTGTTTTCTTCTTCCAATCACCCCGGTCATCTATCTTCAAGACATCTGCTCTCAACGCATCGTAACATTTTTTGTATAATTAGGGGTGGTCATCGGCATTGACCGCAGCAAAGTATCTGTGAAATCGACCAAAACTGCAACAATACAAGAAGTGGTGTTTAACTTCGAAAATTTTGGAAATAGTATGTGTTTCTGGAACGTATTAAGTCAAACCAGCAGTTAGTAGAAACGTAGTTATTATTATTGTCTAATGTTACAACATAAAGAGAGCGATTTTATGATAATCAATTATATTTAACTATACTAACGTGTAAGTCATCGGCGATGTATTTACGTCATGTTGCAGCGCATAACATTTAAGTTACGGTGCAATACGGCTATAATACAAACTTAAACTCTCTAATCTTTAAAATAAATTGGAGATACATCAATTTTGATCCTAATTAAAAAAACCCCCTCCATATTGGTCAACCCCATATCCATAATCAGGCCGTTGGGGCGGAAAGGTCCTCGAGTGGAGGCCACGTACAGGAAGTCGCAGCCGTGGCAGGCCCCCCACAAGGTGGACCGACGATCTGGTGAAGATTGCGCGAATCCATTGGATCCAGGGCGGCACAGGACCGATCTGTGTGGAGAACATTGGGGGAGGCCTATGTCCAGCGGTGGACGTCTATTGGCTAAATGATGATATCTATAATCCAGGAAATGATCCTTTATTGCATAAAAAAGGAACTTTTTAATTCAGCTCTTAAAAAATTATCTCGAGATTTGAGGCATATCCACTTTTTCTTTCGCTGTATGAAATGTGTGTGTACTAAATATTTATCTTATTTCCTCTGACTTCTGAGGATAAACCTGTTATGGAAAGATGAAAGACGTGTAACATACAAAAAGGTGCAATGCAAGATCTGCTTATCCATTCTACGCAAAAGTGGCGCTATTAAAAAACAGGATCCAAGCTTCAAGACCACGCATACAAAGCATGATTTATGTGCATATAGAGAACACATCTATCAGTGTGACTGACGCACTCTATTTATCACCATCGAAAGGGTTGATTGAATATAGAGCGATCGCTTTCCTAAATGGTCCTCCTCAGTGTGTCACCTAAATGGAACTGTCAGAATGCTCCTCAGGGTGAGTTTCCTTGCCATCTTCTCAATGTGTATTTCCACCTTAAAAATATTTTTAGGTAATATTTTGTCCATGTTTCGTAAAGGATGCCTTTTTCTTTATCATCTTTTCGTGTGATGCTCGGGGTACGCTTAGGTTATGATTCAGTGTTTGGGGAGTCTGGTAATTACAATGAAGCGACTGCCGTACGACTGTAAAGGATGGCATGCGTCCCAATAAACTGCCAGCCATCTAAATAATAGGAAGTGGAGCCGTTGTCAAGTTCAACTCGATGCTTCATTTCGCATCGAGTAACAGCAGGAATCAGTCCGAATAATCACTCGGAGCATTCCCCATAGTATAAGCGGTAGAATACTTATACATAACGAGGCTACATCTCTACAGCAATGCCAAGTAGTGTGTTCGTGTGTAAGACGATTCGAGTCGCTCTCCGTCAAAGCCGGTCTAGAGGGAAAAGCTGAAACATGGATGTCCCTAACCAAAGATGAGTATAGTATTCGATTTGTTAAAGAATTTGCGCCTTATACAGCAAGAGGCAAACGCCCTGTTGGTCTAGTGGTTTAACTCGTGGTCCTGGGTTCGATTCCCTGGGTCGAGCAAAAAGTATGCTTCGAATTTTTTGAACAAAGCTCGGGTTTGTGATCAACAATCCGCATTAGGCAAGCGTGGTAATTAAGCCTAATCCCATCATAGTAGCAATAACTTGATTTTTATAATGGAGGCCTTTACCGTGCAGTGAGACAGTATAAATCATTTCATAAGTAAATTATCCATACCTATATAGTTACTTTAAAACTGTCTGTCACCGTGTATTTAACTAATTTTACTTTTTTTATTGAACTTATTCCTCGTCTCATATAATATTGTAACTTTACTTGCGTGTCCATAACGAGGTCTATAAAATTTTGTTTACTCAACATCTAATTCATTACTTTGTAATCGTCATAAATCGGACATACATTACGCAGAGTCATGCAAACAATTTCTTTAAAAGGTTACTGCCGTAAAATCGGCTGGTTTCTTTTGGAAATAACCTCTCGGAAATTCAATTACCTGCCTTTGAAAGTAATAAGTAAAGTATATTTCCAAACACAGAACATACAAGTTGGAATTTTCAACTATTTAGGTAATCCTGAATTGTAAAAATGTATATATACTGGATTTCATTTATTACGACCTTGGTTGTAGCGCTCATTCGTCTATAGTGATGATAAATCTAAGTCCCTTGGATTAAAACATACCATGGTATGTGTTCGGGCGTAGCGACTGTTTCTAACCGACTTAAAAATAAGAGGTTCTCAATTCGACATGTATATATATATTTTTTTATGTTTGTTCGTCGATTACTTTGCCATTTATGAACCGATTTAGATTATTCTTTTTTAGTTGGAAAGTAGATAGTCCCGGATTGGTACTTGGATCAGGATATCAGGATCTGATTACGGGATCCTGGAAAAATTGAGGGGAACTTTCAAAATGTTTAAAAACACGTCCATAATGTTTTTGTATCTTTTTTCAAAACTGCACCAGTATATACGCCTTACTGTACTAACTCTTTCAATACTGTACTCACAATAAGTTTGTTAGTTATTTGGCGCGCGGGGGGGGGGGGTGAATGGGGGACAGGGGGCAGCCAAAAAATGAGAACCCTCAAATTTTAAAGGCACACGTAATGTTTATGTATCAGTTTTCAAAACTGCACCAGTGTTTACTACTGATTGTATTAATTTTGTGGCTCTGCTGATGATGAAAGGTCACTTTTTCTGCGAAAAAAAACCGCCTTCAATAACCACAAACTGAAAATGGTAAAATAATATTTAAATCACTTTATACACTTCAAATAGGTAACATTTTATAACAGTACACTCGAGAAAAGGTTTTACCGAAGTTGGCGCCCAATTGTTATCTTGTACAACATTAAATTATTCACTAGAGATTAAGGTGCCCATATTGAAAAAAGATACAAAAACATTACGTGTGTCTTTAAAATTTGAGGGTTCCCCTCAATTTTTCCAGGATCCCATCATCAGATCCTGATATCCTTATCTTGGTACCATTCCGGAACTTTTTAAGTTGGATAACTTAAAAAAAACATCTAAATCGGTTCATAAATAGCAAAGTTATCGGCGAACAACATAAAAAATATTTATATACATGTCGAATTGAGAACCTCCTCCTTTTTTTTTAAAGTCGGTTTAAAAAATCAAATCAAGTCGTCCCTCCGTTTTGTCGTGAAAGGCGGACAAACAAACAGAAATGTAGTAACACATACACTATCCAGGATCGACTGGAGTACATTGCCAAGCATACTTTTTGACGGAATTCCAATCCCCTATAGCAAAGCGGTAAAGAACCTTGGAATTCATATCGACAGCTCCCTATCCTGGACTACTCAGACCACTGAGGTTAGTAAGAAAATGTTTGCAGCAGCTGGATCCCTAAATCGACTCCGTAATTTCCTACCAATACCCACCAAAATAGCGCTAGTACAAGCCTTACTTTTCCCAATTCTCGACTACGCCGACTGTTGCTATCTCGATGTAAATGAGGTTTTACTCAACAAGCTCGAGCGTCTCCAGAACTACTGCATACGTATTATTTTCGGTTTGCGTAAGTATGACCACATATCTGAGTATCGAGCTCGTCTCCAATGGCTGCCTATCCGTCTTCGTCGTGACTCTCACATTCTATCCTTACTATTTACCATTCTTTTCAGTCCCAAATCTCCACCTTATCTTAAAGAGCGTTTCCAGTTTCTCCAGCCCACCCGAGGTCATATGCGTTCTTCCAAACTTCTTCATCTTAAGTTCCCTCCTCATTCATCTCAATCCTACTCCCAATCCTTCACCGTGCAGTCTATCCGACTTTGGAATGCTTTACCTCTGTCAATAAGGCAATCCAACTCCCTACCTATCTTTAAAGCCCAAGTTAAATTACATTTCCTTAACCTCTGAGACCACACTGCCTCTCCCCATCTCTTCCTGTCCTTTAATTAAAATCATTCGCATACTTTCAGATCCATTGTTATTATTTGTAGTTGCAATATCCAATTATCTATATTTAATCAAGCATATGTAAGTAGTTTATGATATTTTATGCAGATATGTATTAGTATATTTATATTTTATTTATGTATTAATATTTAAACTTTGTATGTAAGTATATAAATATTAATATTGCACTGCCCTACACCTTCATCAAGTGTCCTTTACCCAAAGGTTGCCTGGAAGAGATTGCTCATAGTAATAAGGCCGCCTTCGTTGTACATATCCTGTAATACCTAGTATTAAGTTTTCTTACTATACTTGAGTGCAATAAAAGTATATTCATTCATTCATTCATTCACATACACTTTCCATTTTTTATATGATAGGTGGCAGACGAGCAGATAGATGGTTCGTTGAAGGTGGTTTTTATTTATAATTAGAGATAGTTGAAGGTATGGAGAATGGCTCAGGATATTATATGGCAAAACAAATTCCACGCGGCGCCAGACAACTCACACTAATATGCTAGTCTCAAACTAAGGTAATTCCTGTACTTTGAGTGCTCATAAAAGTTAGTAGCATCTCCCAAGACACACAAACCCGTGCTAATTTAGAAAAGTTCGTTTCGCAAAATGACCTTATTAGGAATCGAACCAGGGACCTTCCGCACTTGGGCACAATACTATAACCACTGGGACATCAAGATCATCTCTTCACTCTATGTTTAGGGACTCAAGATTTAAGTAATTACTATACTTTTATTACCTTCCTTGACTATGACTTATGTACTCGGTGGCGTAGTGGTTAGTGATCCCAAAAGGGCCCCGGAATCGATCTCCGGGTCAGGCCCATAAGTTTATACTTAATTTTTTAGTATGATATTCGCATGCATATTTTCAGCCCGAAGTCTAGAAGTTGGCGGTCTTGTCCCCGGAAAGCACGTCCTGCGCCCGATCCCTTTCCAGTCGTGTTACACTGGTGTCCTATCGAAATATGAGGGAAAGAGAATAGAGAGTGCACTTGTGTTTGCGCTCACACTTGAGCACTATAAAATATTCTTCGTAAGTGGCTGATCATTGACATTGGCCGCTGTAGCCGTAATCGGTTGGAAGATATTATTTATCATAATGTTTCCTTTGTCAAGTTCCACAATAAGAAACTAGAAGACTAGACAAAAGGTCACCTTTACGAATCCTAACAAAATATTAAAATAAGAGAATAAAAGGTAACTCGATTTCACTATATTCCCATAAATAAGACCACTACGTGAGATTACCTTTGAACCCACATATTTCTCCGCATAATAAGAAGCTAAAGGCTGAATAAGCGCACCTATTTTTAAAGATAATCAGGTGTATTATATGAGATGAGGTATAAAAGCAATTCATATTGAAGACGGGCAGTCTTTGTAAGTAAAATTAATATTCGCTATATCCTCCAAGGCCTATTTATGGACAGAACACAATTTGTAAGGAATTAAATTTATAAGTGCCAATAGGAATAAAGAATTTGTAGTCCCTGGAGTATGATTGCTTTATCCCTCAATAGAAAGGACGCTTGGTCTTAATTAAATGTATTTGAGCAAAAATAAAGCCATTTATGAGGCATATTTTTTTCTTTCCTTGTGAATTTTCTCCCACATAGAATTGTTCAAACGAAGCGTGAAGAAGCATCTCGCTACCAGTATGGCAGTGCCAATATGAAAGTGATGCCTTAACATCGCGTCCATTGTAACTGCAAGGTGTCACAGAACGTGTGCTCTCCTTTTGCTTTGCTGAGGCGAGCCTATTTACTGTGCGACTATAAAAAAATAAAAAATTGGCATTTTATTCCAGAGACAACAAAATAACCAAATTATGTATTACATGTGTTATTTTTATCAACGGGCAGGATTATGTAAAATGCAGATCCGATATTTTTGTATTCTTGATTCGGATAAAAAAATTAGGGTGATTTTTTTTGATAGACATAATTGCAAATCATCATTTGTAAGTTTTAAATACCTAGACAAACCTGCAGAATATGAAGTCAATACATACTTTTCTATGGAATAGCAGCATTAATTGTTTACTTTTTAAATATCAATAAGGTCCGGTCAAGTGCATGTCGGGCCGCGCACAATATAGATTTGATTAGTAAAGGTAATTTTTTACCTTAGATTAATACACAATAGCGGAAGATACGGCACGTCCCTTCAATTATACAACTGAACATGGGCTTTACGCACAATTACATGTACACGTACTCAAAGCTCTATGACAAATTGGTTTAAAGTTGTACGATATTGGAAGACAGAGATAAACCTATTTTTGAGATAATTGTGAGTGTGTCAAGCGTACTACGCGCAGCTACGCTTCAGAGTTGAGCCCTGTCAAAACGACTTAACTCGTTGCACGTATAATCTTAACTTGCTCGGCAAAATGGTGACCAAATCATTAATGAATTTAGGAATATCATGAGAAATCAAAACTTTTTTTCTACTTATGAGTGAAATGTGATTCCATGAGATTTGTTATTTCTTTTTGAATATTTTTTACAACGCGTAAAAGCGCACGAAGGCATTTTGGTAACCTTTATCCCACTTAAAAGAAAGAATAGTTTTGTGTGACACGACCTCTTGTCAGACTCGCCAATTTGAGACTGCGCTACACCTACAGTCACCTATCTTCCGCTATTTTGATTTGATCTAAGTTTTTTACCTATCTAAATTGTAGTGTTCGGTACTCTGTCCGATCACGGTTATTTGGCGCGTGGTAAAAGTCGGAACTAGTGCTGTTTTGACATTTTCGCATAGAAAAAACGTTTTACAACGCCCCCCTGTCAATGTCACGGAAGTGCTTTCTATTTTTTTAATGGCTGCTATTGTGTTGCCCACGGCATACACTCATATAACTCTGCCAATGTCGAGTCATTAAAGAAACACGTTTTTAATTGGAAATTGACCGGTGTAGTGATTCTCTCTTTCTGATTTTTAAAAAAATTTAGTTGAGAATTACACCATCTAAATCCAAACAAAACGTATACAAACAAACAAACACATATACAGCACAATATTATAAGGGAGATTCGGTTAAGTGCTTTCTAATCGTAGTCGCACTGTAGATGCCAGAAGGAGCCGAGATATCAGACAACGACGCCCAATCGCTGATGTTATTTAATTATAATACGTGTATAGCTGCTGAATACGTTTATTGAACTGATTATATATAATTATTTGATTTTACATAGAGTTGTCAAAAGTACCGTACATCGGAATCATCAAAATACACGTCATATAATAAATGTTCGAGTTGACTCGGAAATTAATGACGATTTTTTTTCTCAAATAGTCATTATTTTCAAAGGGATTTGGTGTGAGAATTCCTAGAAAAATATTTTTTTATAACATTCTTGATAAATGTCTTCTCAGTAGTAATCGACATTCCGAACCAGTGGTAGATGATAAGATGTGTACCTATTTTGACATACATAAGTGCTCTGCAGGGACCTAAATTGAATATAGAATATATTTTATTATATCGCCTAAATATGACCCTAATTGATATTCTACCCACATTAACTACACAACCAAAAAAATACCGACAAAGAAAAATGATTGATTAATTATACTAAGTTCACGCCTGGCGCCCCTGAAGCTGCAATGCATCAATCTTCGTGTCATTTTCTACCAGTGGACTTGGGAAAAATGACTTCATCGACTTAGCATCCTTAGAGAAATTTCGGATTCATTAATCATTTGTAAAAGAGAGAGGATTATTTATATTGGAAGTCCCGGTTCGATTTTTCATCGGAAAACCCGGTGTTGGATTCGTAATAATAAAAACAGTGGCAAGGAGCGATCTATAATCGAGGATCCATGTTTGAAACAAGGTCATTTCACTTAGTACTTGTTTCCTTACTATGGGAAAAATAGTTCTGCAGTTTTCGTTAGATGGAGCTTGTAAAAAACAGTTGTAGCTTTAAAAATCAATCAAGCCAGCAAGTTCAGCGTTGTTTCGGTAGATGTCACTATGCATTTTTACATCGCGTTAGTAAAGAGTGTTTCCAAAACAACCACCTTAAGCCGCCTGCCCATATGGGGGTTTGGGAAAAACTATGGGATATAGCAAAGGATATTGCAAAGGGATATAGCAAATAAAATTGTTTCTTATATTTTATTTAATCGTCTGCCTGACTGACTCTCGAAGATGGGAGTACTACATAGCCGTTGAGTATTGGTCGTTTTTCTTTAGATGGCGCTAGCACTGGCTAACCGACTGATGCCTCTATCTCAGTATATTAATCTATGGTTTAAAATCCCACTGATTCTTGGTCAAAGGTACAGTTAGGTCATTACAGGTTGAAATAACCTGATTGTCCGTAAAAAGATGAAGAGTTATATGTATCTAATATTAGCCTTTATATTTATATTATATTTAATATGAGCCACTCATGTTGACCCTAATGTTCAAATAAGAATCAATAGTAAGAAGTTATAGTGTTCTGATCATTGGACCAAAAGCGTATCGAAGTGTGGAAAGAAGTGCTACCCATTAGAGAAAGAAGGTACCGTTAGGTCTAGAACTTCTTACCAATGCCTATGCATTTGTCACAGCCACAGTATAACAAGAAAGCTCTTGTTATACAGCTGTCGTGGTCACGGTAAGTAAGGCGTCCCGTTAGTAAAGGAGTCGGGCACAGCTTTCTTAGCGTAGCCACTGCTTTCAAGTGATTAAAAGCGATGGTTAAAGAGGATGTGATTGACATAATAATTACTTGCGTAGGAGGATCGATTCAATTTGTTGCAGGAAGAAGTTGTTACTCGTACAAACTTGATTTATTTTGAGATCGATGCATTTCGACAATATTTTATGATTCTTATTTTTAATATGTATACGATTCTGAAAACTTCCCTTACTACAACTCCACACTATGTCCCTTACAAGAACGCAAAGTCCTTTATTCTATATACATACAAATCTTAGTGACCATTCGCACGTGACACAGTACTTATACAGCGCTTAGAACGGCCCACGACTTCTGGGAAGCCAAATGCCCCTCGGAGGTGCTGGAACGGTTGCAGCGCTAAATTCCATTTAGCTTCCATAATTCCAGACAATAAAGAAATAAATTTGCATCGTAAAACTATACGACGCTTTTATAAACTATTGTAATTTACCGGAGCCATAAATAGAGGCGATAAAACGGTCTTTTGCAGGCTGATTACAGCTTTTATATGAACCATTTATTTATTGCTTATAGAAAATTCTGATGATAGGAAAGGACGTCTCCTCCAAAGAGCGTGCTCTATGCAGACTTTATCCAGCACGTGTGTTGATGAAATAGATGAGGCTTGGGCATTCGTGGTACCTTCGTTGATTCTGGTTTCCATAGTACCTACAAGGGAAAATCTTTGTTTGAGGCCGGAATAATTTATTTTTTTATGTGATAGGTGGCAGACGAGCTGACGGAACTCCTAATGGTAAGCCATTGCCGCCGCCCATAGACACCCGCGATACCAGTAGAGTCACAAGTGCGCTGCCAAACTCCCTTTAAACTCCCCTTTCAACCAGATTGGGCCTCCGGTACCCCTCACGCAGCGAACGTTCCACGTGCACAGCACAGTGCTGCTGTGAGGCCGTGGTATCACTCCGGTATAGCCGGCCTATTCATGCCGAAGTGTGGCTCTCCCACGGTCGTGATGTTGTCTCAATTTATTTATATTTAATTTAGTTATTAGTCTATCAAGCCAATACAAGGCCCATTTCAGATATTGAACGTCATTGGGCAATTAACTTCGAAATTGAACTTTCAATTACGCGTTTAAGTTTTTACTAGATTTTCAACAATTGTGTGTCGATGCAATTTATTCGTTAAAGTGCACATTTACGGTCATTTGCGGGAAGTTACGGCTTTATCGGCCAATGCGGCTCGGTTGCACAACATGTTTAATCAACGGTAGCTATTAAAAAAATATTTGTGAAAAGAGGATATAATTTAGTTGCGTTAGTCATACATAACAAATAAAAATAAAAATGGCCATAGGTATATTGTTATTATTATTAGAAAAACATCCACAAACTAGATGAGTGATTCTTCAAGATGTGACTTTCGTGGCTGTCTTCAAATCCAATATTACTCCGAAACGGACATCAGGATCTTAAAATATTCTGAATAAATACTCGTAAATAGCCTTCTATAAAAATACAACATTTACGTGTATTTTAAGACTCTGATGTCGGTTTTGGAGTCACATTGGATTTGAAGACGGCTACGAAAGTCACATCTCGAAGAATCACTCAGATACTTATATTATTGCACTAATGTGAATACATTTTACCTATCATCATCATCATCATCATTTCAGCCAATAGACGTCCACTGCTGGATATAGGCCTCCCCCAATGTGCTCCACACAGATCCGTACTGTGCCGCCCGCATCGAATGGATTCCCGCGATCTTCACCAGATCGTCGGTCCACCTTGTCTGCCTGCCACGGCCTGCCACGGCTGTGACTTCCTGTACGTGGCCGCCACTCGAGCACCTTTGCCACTTGAGGCATGCAATCCTTTGGGCTATGTCTGTGACCTTAGTTCTCATGCGGATCTCATCATTTCTGATACGATCACGCAGGGAGACTCCGAGCATAGCCCTCTCCATTGCTCTCTGAGTGACTTGCCACCTATATCATAAAAAAAGTGTTTTGTAATGCCTAGTTTTTTAAGTTGTGTATTTTGTGCAATAAAGTATATCTATCTATCTAACTAAATCTCCTCTCTCCTCCTTTCTCCATACTTGTACAATAAATTAAATTCAATACTTGATATTTATCCGAATACATTATATAAATGCAAACGAACACTCAATAATTTCCTATTGAATTTAGGCTACAAAGAAAAAGAAACGCTTAGAGCGTTTCTGTTTCGTTGTAGCCTACTTCGTTACGTTAATTATTATTATTATTTTTATAAATTTTGTAACAAACCTCACTTATCCATATGAATACGCACACGTATGCACACACACGTACACACACACACACACACACACACACACACACACACACACACACACACACACACACACACACACACACACACACACACACACACTCACACACACTTACACACACTGTTATTGTACACACTCACACACACACACTCTTTACACATATCGCCCTAATTTACACCTATAACTATTTAGATTTTTTTTCTATATTTAATTAAATATTATATTCACATTCAAGTACCTACCTACCTACCTATATACCATCCTTTCTACTTCACCACCTTCCAAGTACCATTATCATTCCGTACCGTAATTTTGTTACTCACTACGGGAGTGAGACCTGGAGTCCTGAAATACAGGTTAAGCCTAGCTTAGGCTCCAGTCCATCCAAGTACTAACCTCAACCTATAATGTAATGATTCGATACTCTGTATTTTGGTGGAAATAAATTCATTTTTCATTCATTTCAAATCAACTATTTAGGTTTGTATAACTTAAATAGCTGTTGTTATTTAATTCCATCTCCTCATCTCACTCGCTAGCCAGATGGCGCATTTGGTAGTGACCCTGCCTCATACGCCAAAAGACATAGGTTCCATCCTGGACAAACATTCGTGTACACTTGTGTTTGTTCAATGTCTGGGTTCTGTTATATATGTATTTATGTATATACTTGTAATTCCTTTGTTGTCTGACATCCCTAACACCAGTGCTCAAGCTAATTAGTACGGAAAAAGGTCAATGTATGAGATGTTGTCCCCGTTACAAATTAGCCGTGTGGTCCCCGGCAGAGTAGAATAGGCCACCCTCACTCTTACCGAGGTGTCGTAAAAGGCGACTAAGGTAAATCTGCTGGCATGATCATCAGCACCCAGAGAAGGAAAACTCTGCATTTATATCAAAACCCTCGCCAACCCGTCTGCCAAGCGTGGTGAGTATGGCAATTACCCCTCACTTGACTGAGGGAGGCCCGTGCCCCAGCAGTGCGGACTTAAATGGGCTGATGATGATGATGATGATGATGAGATGTTGTGTGAATTTATTTACTTATTTTATATTAGTGGCCTAACCTCACTTCGTTTCGGAACATTATTTCCATTTCAAAACAATAGATGGCACTAGGTGTTGATAATATCGCGCAAGCGTTTCGTTTTTTCGGGTTACCTACCGGCTGCCGCTGTTAGTAGGATTTACCTCTTTATAATTAATTAGTATTTATGGATTATAGTGATAAACGGGTCGCAATTTAAAGCTACGGCTGCGCAAGAGGTCCCGAGTTCGAGTCGGGCCTTAAATTTGTACCTAAGTTTTCGGTAAGGAATTCTTAGTGGCAGCCAGGAGTCTTGAAGTTGGCGGTCTTATGTCCACGTGCCTCGGAAAGCATGTTAAGCTGTTGATCCTGCGCCCGATTCCTCTCCGGTCGTGTCACAGAATTGTCCCATCGAAATATGAGGGTAAGGGAAAAGAGAGTGCACTTGTATTTACGTACACACTGTAGCACAATAATATATCCTGTGTACGTGGCTGATCGTTGAGATTGGCCGCCGTAGCTCGTTATCGGTTGGAGGATATTATTATTATATGGATAAAACAATAAAGATAAATGAATTTATCAGTTCACACTAGCGGCACAAACAAGTTTACCATTTGTATTGACTCCACAGCCTCGCAGCTATCCCGAAAATCGGATTTGAGTTTGTGCGCGTCAAACCGTACTAATTTTGATATTACCAGCAAATTCCATCGGCACGCTTGTCGATCATGCAGAAAGGTACAGATTATTCGATTTATTTCGGGTTTCCAATATTTTTAGCGCAGGAAATTTGATGTTATTATAGAACAGACGGACGGTTATCTTCATCGTCAGCCCATTTATGTCCCCACTGCTGGGGCACGGGCCTCCCTCAATCACATGAGGGGTAATTGCCATACTCACCACGCTTGGCAGACGGGTTGGCGAGGGTTTTGATATAAATGCAGAGTTTTCCTTCTCTGGGAGCTGATGATCATGCCAGCAGCTTTACCTTAGTCGCCTTTTACGGCACTTCGGTAAGAGTGAGGGTGGCCTATTCTACTCTGCCGGGGACCACACGGCCACGACGGTTATCTTATAAAAATATAATGAAATAAATGTAGATAAGTGTAAGTCAACACTTGAAAACCAGCTCTATACTTTTATGTGATGGGTGGCAGACGAGCAGACACATATCCTGATGGTAAGCAATGCCGCCACCCATGGACATGCAACACCAGAGGAGTCACAAATAGGTACAGTCAGCAGCAATTAGATAGCGACATCCAAGGCTGTCAAATAGTTAGGTACAGCCAAAGTGGTCAAAAATATCGATACACCCGTGACTCTCATATGATTAGATATTTCATAAATATAAAAAAACAACGAGCTGAATATCCAAATCCCAATTACTTGTTTAAGTACTACATTTTAATACCGAATAATGTTCTTATCCCTCTTTTTACACTGTCAAATGATGAAACGTGATATAACTTCTTACAACATCTTTTACATTCAGTTTTAATACTGCACTAAGCAGCTTACAAAAGCGCTTGTGTTGCATTTGAAGTCGGTTAAAAATCAGGCAACAGAGAAATCACAACGAATACTTTTATTTAGCGTATGACGCGACACGAGCGGTTGCAGTGGAGGATCTAAAAAACCGAATTTACTTAAAAAAAGTTTATTAAAATAAAAGAAATAACAATTAATTGAGACGCGACAATGTTCGATGTAAGAAACAGAGTGGTGGATGATTCTACGAAATTTGACCGTTCCTGTTTCTTCGCGTCTGATTTCTATGGCCTCAAAATTATTTTAAAATTAGAAGTTTATATTGAAATCAGTAGAAGTTTAAATTGAAAGAAGGGTAGGTGTATTTACGTGTTCTTATTTCAATTTAAAATTCTAATTTGAACAAAATTTTTGAGCCCATGGAAATCAGACGCCAAGAAATGAGAGAATCACCCTGGTCGTAGAAAGTTCCGCTGGAAGGCAGCGGACCGGCGATGCACGAAGTGCTGAGTCGGCTCTAGGTGCAGGCGATTAACGCAATCCGTGTTTCCAACCAAAAATGAGGACGGCGCTTGGTCATCGACTCCTTCATTGAGCCAAGGCGTAACACGCATTATCTCTAACAAGTATTGTTATTATTTATTGAACGTAAATTTATAAAGACGTTTTCAATTACCAATCTACTATGAAAAAGTCGATGAAATAAATATTTGAAAAAACCTCCAAGAATGATAGATATATTTCTATGAACAATCCTGTTTTCCAACAAAGTAAAATAATAACATTTCGGGGAAATAATCTTTGTCCAATTGAAAAAAGTAGCGTTTAGTGATATCCTTCATTTTCTTTTTCCCGGAAAATTTCTGCTGAAAATCTGGAACATTTTTATATATTTTTATTCGTATTACCACAAATAAATTGACTGACCGGATGGCGCAATTGGTAGTGACCCTGCCTCTTACGCCAAAGGTCGTGGGTTCGATCCACACCCTGGACAAACATTCGTGCGATGAACACTTGTGTTTTTTCAGTGTCTGGGTGTAATATATGTATTTAAGTATATATTTGTGTTCCTCTGCTGCCTGATATCTGTAACACAAGTGCTCAAGCTACTTAGTACGGAATCAGGTCAACCTATGAGATGTTTTGAGAATTATTATTATTATTATTAAAAAAAATATAGGGTTGAATTATCGTGAGACAGCTATTGTGTCACATGTACAGTCAGCGTCAGATCAAGTTACCCCTCTGCAGTGGAAAAATAGCATTCGTTTTCCGGACATAAGGACGGTCCAAATATCAACAAGGGTAAATCAACGTGACACCGTGGTACATTTATTATTCAGTCAGATACTTAGAATATAATACAAATTTATTTTTGTAATGGTGATTACAAACAGAAAACTCGGAAATGCATCCCTTCGAGCTACATGTTTCAAAAGTGCTTTTATATAATTTGTTTAGTCATTTCTGATTTGTAGATTTGAACGTCTAAGGGCGGATTCGACCAACTTGACACTTATGAGAGGATAACTATCCGATAGATAATTTATTTCGTTACTTTATTTTCGATACTATATATATATACAATTATGTTATTCCAAGGTTGGTATAGCTATAGTTTGTGTAACATAAATTAAATCAAAATTTAATCTAAGTTGTTTAACAAGTGAATGAACGATTGATATTATTTATAATGTCATTCGTTCGGCAAAAAACAATACCTATTGTTGTGTTATTCATGATATGACCAGGATGTTTTTGTTAAGTAGGGTTATAGTTATATATATAATTGAGTGACCGGATGGCGCAATTGGTAGTGACCCCTGCCTCTTACGCCAAAGGTCGTGGGTTCGATCCCCACCCTGGACAAACATTCGTGCGATGAACACTTGTGTTTGTTCAGTGTCTGGGTGTAATATATGTATTTAAGATATTTGTGTTCCTCTGTTGTCTGATATCTATAACACAAGTGCTTACGCTACTTAGTACGGAATCAGGTCAATGTATTAGATGTTGTGAGAATTATTATTATAGGAGTAGGGCGCTTGCCAGGTGTCGCAGCGCGCGGCAGATACCTAAATTAATTTAGTTTGTTCTATTGACAGTATGTAGTTTTTAAGTATTTTTGTAAACTAATATTATTATGGGCAAAGCCTGAAATAAATTAATCTTAATTTTATTTTTTAATTCTTATACAGGTTATGTCAAATGTCAATAGCAGCTTTGATAATGACGACGCCATTTTGAATTCCTTATGATATTAGTTATTCTGTCAAAATTGGCGGTTTAACGATTTACCTATCTTAACCGAATCTCCCTCATAATATTGTGCTGTATATGACAATGTGACTGTTTGTTTGTACACGTCTTATTGTTTTGTTTTAGGTGGTGTAAATCTAAATTAAAAATCAAAGATCAGAAAGAGTTAAAATGTCCTTTCACTGGTCAATTTCCAATTAAAAACAAGTCTCTTTATTCACTCGATATTGGCAGACTTATATAAGTGTTCGCCGAGGGCAACACAGTAGCAGTCATAAAAAAAAGCCTAATACAACCTATTTTCTACTTAGTTTATGGATTTGCCATTAGAATAGGCAATGAGTAGTTGGTAGAACGGATTTTTATTTTACACTGCATACAACTGCGCTATACCAAAGATTTATCGTTGGGGAAAGATCGGTCGAATCCACCACTACAGGGGAAAAATTTTGTTACACATGTAAGTCTTAAAAGTGTTGGTCTGTTTTGTGTTTATCTTACATGTTCCCTTATCATGTGCCTAATATCGGACAATGCCATTTAAAATTTGGTTCATATGTTATCATCATCACCTTAGCATATCTAACAACTCATATTTTGGGACCAACTCATATTTTGATTACTCAAAACATGAGTTTGTGTTGCGTCGACTAACAGCGCTATCTTTTTTTTATAACAAAGGTGGCAGACAAGCAGACGGATCACCTGATGGTAAGCAATTGCCACCACCCATCGACACCCGCAACACCAGTGGAGTCACAAGTGCGCTGCCAACCTTTAAACTCCCCTCCCGGATTGGGCCTCCAGTACCCTCACTCATGCAGCCAAACACAGCACAGTGATGCTTCACGCCGGTTTTGGGAGGCCGTGGTATCACTCCACTCGAGCCGGCCCATTCATGCCGAAGCGTGGCTCTCCCACGTTCAAAATCTTACGAGAAAATCAAAATATAAAAGATACTGCTCTCGCCATTTCTGTCTCTCTATGGCGATATTTAAGCAGAAGTACGCTGGCTCATGCCAAAAACTCAACATGGTGTCCCGAAAATATTGTGTGCTCAGGAAAATCTGTTGCAATGGAGTATTTTACCGCTACTGCATTCTTTACGATCCATTGAATGCTTCAAGTACTGTCGGAAACAACATTTTACACATGTAAAAAGTAACCAATGTCGAAATTTCAGGGAAATGTTTTAACACAACGACCGTGTCAATATAGTTTTCTTATAAGTATGAAAGCTGAAGGAAATAAATAATCTTATTATTGAGTTCGTTATTACACTTCACTTATCAAATTATTACATAATATTAGGAAAAGCAATGAGTCAATGCAATAAGGGCTATGCTCGGAGTCTCCCTGCGTGATCGTATCAGAAATGATGAGATCCGCAGGAGAAATAAGGTCACAGACATAGCCCAAAGGATTGCATGCCTCAAGTGGCAATGGGCAGGGCACACAGCGAGGAGAACAGACGGCCGGTGGGGCGAAAATGTCCTCGAGTGGAGGCCACGTACAGGAAGTCGCAGCCGTGGCAGGCCCCCCACAAGGTGGACCGACGATCTGTGTGGAGAACATTAGGGGAGGCCTATGTCCAGCTGTGGACGTCTATTGGCTGAAATGACGATGATGATGAATGAGTCAAAGAAATCTTTGAAGCAAATCATTTCAAAGATGAATTAGGTAAGATGAAAAGCCAAAGGCTACGGCTACGACCTGAGTGATACCACGGTATCACTCTGGTCGAGCCGTCCCATTCACGCCGAAGCGTGGCTGCATATAAAAATGAGTTGATATTAGTAATCTTACCGTAGCTACGAAATCTTGGAATAAATAAAATCGTGGCTTTTTTTCTATATTTCTTGACCACAGATAATTCAATAGATTTATTATTCACGATATATTAATAACATTTTTTAAAAAAATATTTTATTGTTATTCTTAAACTGGAATTATTGAATTTACATGTATAGCTGCAATATATCGTATAATTTTATGAAATACTTTTCAAAATTTACTTTGATTAACTTCTAAGTATCAAATTTATACCATGTTTTAGGCAAACAAAAAATATGAATTGCCTATTTACTTACATTTTTTTTTTGTTATTCCATACCAAGCTTTCATAAATTCTTTTACACTCATTGGTTAGTCTTACAGGAGGTAAAAGTATGAATGAAACTTTTATTGCACTCAAAACAGTGTGAAAAATTGAAAGCCTTATTAACTTAAAGGTATTTAAATAATTTGTTAGATGATAAGTCGAAACCGGTATTCAGTACCTACCTAAGTAAGATAAAATTACCTTTTTTAATACCCGTAATCAAGCGACAAACGAGCAGAAGGATTGCCGTTGCCGTTGCATCACCAGTGTATGCACAAGGGCGCTGCCAACCTTTTAACTCATCTTTACCCCCGATCGGTACACCCATTCACTCGACGAGACACAGCGCAGGCGCTTGTTCATAACCGGTTTCTGTGAGGCCGTGGTATCAATTCGGTAGAGCCGTCGCATTCACGTCGAAAGATGGTCTCCCGCATATAAAAATAAATTGACATAAGCAATCTTACCCAATGGTAATGGTAATGGCAATCTATGAACTCTTGAAATAAATAAAATCGTGGCTCCTTTTTCTGTCTTCCCTCCTCATCTTAGCGTGTGATTCCCGGTGTAAAGCTGTGGCTTTGGAGCCCGTGGTACGCTTGGTCCACGATTCAGTATTTATGGAGTCTGGTAATTACAATGAAGCGACTGCCGTCTGACTTTCGCGACCCTTAAGAGGGTAACCAGACCGATATTTTTTTGTTCAATAGGCTAACGCTGGACACAATTGTACCTGATGGAAAGCGATGTCAAAATCAAAATCAAAATCAAAATAATATTCAATTTATGTCCATACAGAACATTTATGAATGTCAAATATTATGTAACCTACCGCTGATTCGGAATGTCAATTTCTACCGAGAAGAATCAGCAAGAAACTCAGTAGTTACTCTTTTCAAATAATATGGTAATGACAATTTTCATTCTTATACAAATTATGATTACAGTGACAGTATGACATACAATGCTTATAATCAGTATCGTTTAGATAAAAGATAAGGTCTAGGATGATACGCATTACACCAATCAAATCATGGTTACACCTTTCAAAAACTATCCGAAACGTGCAGGTTTCCTCACGATGTTTTCCTTAACCGCCGAGCTGAAGGTGCCTTTTTTCTGTATTCCATACTTAGTAAATAGATAAAAGTTACACTTGTGACGTCGAGTGTAGGACAAATAAAAACTGGTTCATGGCACAAAAGCGTGCGGATAAAACGCAATATTCCGTACATTGTGACTGCTCGAGCGCAGGGTTATCAGATGTTCCTGGAAATGGCAAATGCAAAATGAAAGTTCAACGCAAAACTGTACATAACCAGTATTAGACGTACCGAAATAGCTGTAGATACACTAACTGTGAAATCAGCTGCCAACGATGGTGTTTCCGAACAGATACGACCTCGTAAAGAAAAGAGCTTATTCCTTCCTTAAGAGCTGACAATGCATCGGTGATGCCTCATGTAAGATAAGATAAGAAACAATTTATTGACCACAACACATTATACAGCCAAGCGTGGTGAGTATGGCAATCACCCCTGCATGTGATTGAAGGATGCCCGTGCCCCAGCTAGTGGGGACTTAAATGGGCTGACGATGACGATGATGATGATGACTGCCGACTGACAGCGACTGACCTTCGCAACTCTTTAATAGAAAATCAAGCAGCACTGTGCCGTTTTCGCTGCATGAGTGAGAGTGCCGGAAGCCCAATCCAGGGGAAAGTGGGGCTTAAAGGTTGGCAGCGCACTTGTGACTCTAGTGGTGTCACGGGTGTCCATGGGAGGCGGCAATCGCTTACCATCAGGTGCTCGTCTGCAACCTATAGGAAAGCCAGTACAACTGAATCATGGTTACATGTTTTGTGGCCGCCGAGTTAATGGTAGAAATACGCACGTAGATTTGGAAAATCCGTAGAAGTATGCTCAGACTCCAACTTAAGACCTCCCGTTTATAAGGCCAATAGGCCTTTATATATGCACTTTATACATATATACAGTAAGCGACCATCGCTCTATCTGATTATACCTATTACGATATTTCAGGTTAATATTTTCAGAACCAAAATACGCAACGTAATTTTATCATGAATGCACAGTCGACCAAATAAAATGTTTACGTTACGCATTCTCATTAAGTAGGAGTACAGTGTGTTAAATATTCTGAAACAAAAAATTACTCGACAATATTATATTTACCGTATAAATAATGTTTGTGCCCAGTATAAAAAATGCGAAAAAAGCTCGTGTAAAAATTTAACGCGTAATCAACATGAATTAGTCAGTACCATTCTGCACTGTGGGCATAAATTGTACATTTTTGTGTTTGTTTAGGCAGCCCTGCCTTGCTATGTGGGGCGGAAATAATTTGTGTCTCGCATTGGCATAACATACTGTTTTAGCACGCAGAAATCCACGCAAACTGACTGTTGTCTGTTTCTTGTTCGTCCATAGGCTTCCACTGAGCACGCTTTATGAAAATATTATGGGACTATTTACAACGACACATTTTTAGAATGCAGCACTGTGCGTGACAAATGAGTAATTGGGGATCAGGAAAGGTGATAATGAAAAGAGTTGCTTTATATTTGTTGTATTTTTTAAACACACTCGTACCTACATTTATTACGTGTCGAAATGTTAATTTTGACTCATGGATTAATCTAAACCTTTCATAGTTTATTTATTGTGGGAGACCCACGCTTAATCATGAATGGGCCGGCTCGACCGGAGTGATACCACTGCCTCACAGAAGACCGGTGTGAAGCAGCGCCTGCGCTGCGTTTCGCGCGTGAGTGAGGTTACCGGAGGCCCAATGGGGGGAAAGGGGGAAAAGGTTAGCAGCGCACTTGTGACTCCACTGGAGTTGCGGGTGTCCATGGGCGGCGGAATTGCTTACCATCAGGTGATCCGTCTGCTCGTCTGCCACCTCTCATAAAAAAAATATTTGTGAGGGTCTGTATTTACGATTAAAACAATTTAAATAAAAGTTTTAAATTTCTATTCAGCGAGCTAATAAGCCGTGTTTTACAATGCACACTATGTCTATAAAATAAAAGTAAAAAAACTAAAACCCAACTACGACAAAAAACGTCGCTGAAAAAGTATAAAACAAGCCTTCATTGTCAATTTATGCAATATTCACTATGTAGAGATAAAATTTCATGTTTGGAAATCCGCAGTCACACGTTGTCAAAGGGTAGTATATTTAACGTGTGACTACGCCTTTCCAAACATGAAATTTTATCTCTACATAGTGAATATTGCATAAATTGACAACGAAGGCTTGTTTTATACTTTTTCAGCGACGTTTTTTGTCGTAGTTGGGTTTTAGTTTTTTTACTTTTATTTTATTTGTACTATTTTGGTGTCCAAGTGCTAGTAATATATATATATATTCAAAATGTACAAGTCAAGCGCTTTCAAATGATACCAAACACGGCATATTTATCATAACTTTATTTTTTTACTCTGTATGTTTTGTCCGCTAGAGGGCGCCACATTAGATTTTGTGAAACTTCATATAGCCTATAACCAGCGGACGATCAAGACGCTTATAATGATATGTCATTTGTCGAATTCTGATAAGTAGTTAAGAAGTTACGTGGAAACAGATGAACATACATACATACATACATACATACATACATACATACATAGCCTGTCAAAATCATAACCCTCCTTTTGCTTTGCCGTAGTCGGGTAAAAAGAGACTGACTTCGATGGTTTTAGTTATACTTATGTTTATCGGCAGCCCCTGAAACGAAAAAGAATAATGTTTTTCTTTAAATTCATAAAGAGGAAAGTTATCCGTGCCACTATGTAAACAAATCAGAGATCCATTAACATAACAATAACGGCTTTTGTCGATCGTTATTTCTCAAAAGATGTTCATCCAATCAGGGTTAGCATCTTTACGTAAGGAAACTTCATGCTTATAGCACAATTTGATGCCACGACCCAAATTGACTTTTTATTGCGAATAATAGACAGATGAGCATGCTGCCCATCTGATGGTAAATGGTAACCGCCGCTCATAGACATCAACAATGCCGGAGCACAGTCATGCCGCTGCCTACCGTGAAAGAACTCTTTTCAAACCTCGTTTAAAAAAGGACATGTCATAGCGTCGTATTTGTCCAAAAGACGTTCTTTTTGATATCCTACTACACCTTATATACACACGAATATTAACTTTTTTTTTTAAGATATGGCAAAAAAATAAAATGAAATTTGTCTACCCATACAAATTGTATTAGTCGTCAAATTGTTTCTTAGAGAAAATCACTACCTATTATTTGCTGTTCGATATTTCAGGTGTGGTAATGCTGGCAGCTACCTCGGCCAACGCATTAGGTTGACGATTTAAAGAGGTAACGCCACCAGCATTCTGGGCACGATGAGTAGCGGGGCAGACTACATTCTTTTGTAAATATATTTCATCTCATCCATCATCGCTTGTTAATAATATTCCTCTTTTTGTTTGTATTATGTCCACCAGGCAGACCCTCAATCGACACCGGTACATGGTAGAAATACCAAAAGTTCGCACAAAGAGGTTTGAATCGTGTTTCCTTATTCGTACTGCGAAACAGTGGAATGGAGGTGCTACCTGACAGCTGCCTGAGGAGGTGTTCCCTAGAAGCTACAATTTAGGTGTTTTCAAAGCGCGATTGAATAGGTATCTTCTTGGTAATCGTGCTACATCTTAGACCATATTATCACTTACCATCAGGTGAAATATGGTCAAACGCTTACCTATCTACAGTAAAAAAAAACTTTTTTATATTTTTTATTATTACGACAATGTTGTAAATTTACTACCTAATATTTACTACCTTTTGGTAAAGTGAAGGGATACCAAAAGGCAGAATATTTTTAGCTATAGCTTTGGATTCAGCCTCCACCGCCAGTATTTACTTTTAAACCAACTGTTTATTCATTTTTTATTTATTTATTTAACTAGGTATTATTTAACTAGGTATTATTTAACTAGGTAAGCAGAGGCGCTGTAGGTGTTAACAACGTAGCAGACGCCTGGATAGCTTCGAAATCCCAGCACGTAGGTCTTAGATTTTGTGAAATCTAAGCGCAGATTTCACACTGATTCAGCGTTAAGAAAAATTGTGAATCCTTACTCAAAAGTAAAAAAGTATAACCGTTATAGACACAAGTAATGAAAGCCGTTCATGGATATGATCGAATTACCCGGGCATTTTAACAGAATAACAATATATTTTTCTTTTATTACATTTCTTTGTTTGAATTTTTGTCTTCTCTCTGATTCAGAGACTTGTTCAAAAGATTTGACTTTAAAATTACCTGCCGTATTGAATGCAGTAAGTATAGTTGTTAGTAGAAAATATTATTAATATTGTTAAGGTGACGGGTAGGGCACACTAGCGATGCCATTCGATTTTAATTTTTAACTACTAAACCGGGTCTATTTTAAACAATATCGGGGTTACAACCTCTCGGCAATCATTTATACTATTTATTAAATAACCATGTACAAATGTTAGGTCCGTTTTGTACGCGAAAAAATTATTCACGCATTTGTGCATAGCCATTTAATAAATAGTATATAGTGTTTGCCGAAAGGTTGTAACCCCGAAATTGCTTAAAAGAGATCCGGTAAAATAATATCTATTGGCGTCGCTAGTGTAGTGTAGTAGTGAAAATACTCGTTAATCCTTAAAAGGTGATACCGCGACGATACTAGCGCCGCCAAGTGATTTATATTAATTGTAGCGAATAACGGACCTTTTTTTATTAAAACTTTAAGTAGTAGTTAGTATGAACGATGTTTGAGACAAACTTAAGAAATAATTTCTTCTTGTAAGTAGGATTAATCTTAATAATTGCTAAAATTGGCCACTTTTAGCAATTATGGAGATTATTGTTACTTGTGCCTAGGAAGAAATTACTACATAGATTGGTCGCAAAACATTGTTAATATTCCTTTATTGTTTAGGTTGTTCACTTTTTAGAAAAATGTCTTCCATTTTACACAATCAATATAAATCACTTGGCAGCGCTAGTATCGTCATCACATTATTTTTCTTTTATTGCATTTCTTTATTTGAATTTCCTGAAATGAGCTGACAGTATAGTTTTAAGTATATAACATACCTACTTGTATCCATATGAAAACTGTACATATACCTCTGAAGTTTTAACTAACAGTACAATGGTATATTAATAATATGTAGTGCTATTGAATTTTATTAAACGCCCTGTTGGTCTAGTGGTTTAAGTACCGGGCCGTGATCTCAGGGTCCTTGGGTTCGATTCCCGGGTCGACCGAAGTATGTTTCGAATTTCTCGAACATAGCTTGGGTTTGTGATCACCAATCCGCATTTGGCAAGCGTGGTGATTAAGCCTAATCCCATCATAGTAGCGATAACTTGATTTCTGTGATGGAGGCCTTTGCCCTGCAGTGGGACAGTTCATAGGCTGATTCTTACTATTGAATTTTGAGCCCCTTTACCATTGAAGGTTCTTCTTCTCATCTTAGCGTGAACTTTTCGGTTGCGTCTAAAGCTGTCGCTTTGCAGCACATTGAACGCTTGGGCCTTAATTCAGGATTTGGGGAGTCTGGCAATTTCAATGCAGCGACTGCCTTCTGACCTTTGCAACGCTTGAATAGGGGAACCATATCAACTGAATCATGTTTATCATTGAAAGTGACTGGTCTAAAATATACACCATCAAGTAGATTGCTTGAATTCAAACTCTGCATTCTAGACTTATTCTAGATAAGTAAAATAGTAATTTGTCGACCAGTTTGGATCAGTGGTAGTGAACGCTGCCTTTGGTGCAAGGTTTGCGGGTTCGATCCCCGCACAGTACTAACATTTGTGTGCATGAACATGTTTGTTTGTATTGGTCTGGGCGTTTCCTATGTATTATAAGTATGTATTTACAAAAGAAAAGTATTATGTGTATATATTTGTAATTCCGCTGTTGGTTCTGACATCCGTAACAAAGGTGTTCAAGCTACCTATCGTGGAGTCGGATCAATGTATGTGATGTTGTGAAATATTTATTTATTATTTTTAAAATAAATATACTAAAACTAATGGTATATGTACTTAGGAATAAGCTTCCCTTTTCTTACAACGGCTTTGTAGTTATTCGCAAAAATATGGTAACCCTGAACACTCGTGTTCGAAGGCGCATTATTAGGGAAACATCAAAAGGGGAACAGGAATATTATGAGTTATCTACACTTATCCCTTCTCGGCACTTTTCCTACAGCTAAGGATTGGGTGGCACTCTTATGGGATAATTTGGTATAGTTACGATGTTTTTGGGATTTTCGTGTCAGAAGATTCTTTTTGTGTGACTTTTTTAATACCTACATGCTGTTGTTTGCATTGGGTAAGGAGTGAATATTATTGTGTTTGGTATAGCAATTCTTTGCAATTTATTCTTAAGTAAATAATACACTTAAAAAATTCACCGTAGGGCTCAGGTGGGACTCGAACCCACAACCTTCCACAGTCCGGGTGGCTGCACTAACCATTTATGCTATCCGAACCCCTTGCTAAGACGACGAATTTTGTAAGTGCTTGAATCGTCATGAGCCGACGATAGTCTCATCAATATTGTAGGTAAGTGGAAACATTGTTACAAATATTTGACCACCAGTTAAGATGAAACTGCTAAACGAATATTATTGTGTTTGGTATAGCAATTCTTTGCAATTTATTCTTAAGTAAATAATACACTTAAAAAATTCACCGTAGGGCTCAGGTGGGACTCGAACCCACAACCTTCCACAGTCCGGGTGGCTGCACTAACCATACGGTGAATTGCTATACCAAACACAATAATATTCGTTTAGCAGTTTCATCTTAACTGGTGGTCAAATATTTGTAGCAATGTTTCCACTGGATATTGTAAAGTATACCTACAATATTGATGAGACTATCGTCGGCTCATGACGATTCAAGCACTTACAAAATTCGTCGTCTTAGCAAGGGGTTCGGATAGCATAAATGGTTAGTGCAGCCACCCGGACTGTGGAAGGTTGTGGGTTCGAGTCCCACCTGAGCCCTACGGTGAATTTTTTAAGTGTATTATTTACTTAAGGAGTGAATAGTTGTAAACACATAAATTTTACATTCGGTAGTATAAACGACCCGTTTAGAACAGTGGTAGTGAACGCTGCCTTTGGTCCATGGGTTGCGGGTTCGATCCCCGCACAGTACAAACATTTGTGTGCATGAACATGTCTGTTTGTATTGGTCTAGGTGTTTCTTTGTATTATAAGTATTTATTTACAAAAGAAAAGTATTATATGTATATATTTGTAATCCCACTGTTGATTCTGATATCCGTAACACAGGTGCTTGAGCTACCTATCTCGGAGTCAGATCAAGGTATGTGATGTTGTGAAATAATTATTTATTTATTTATAAGAATAAGAAAACATTTATTGACCACAACACATGTTTACATACAAAACGAAATATGAATAAAACATCAGTATCAGCTTATACTCTGTCCCATTGCAGGTCAAGGCCTCCATCATAGAAATCAAGTTATCGCCGCTATTATGATGGAATTAGGCTTAATCACCACGCTTGCCTAATGCGGTTTGGTGATCACAAACTCGCGCTATGATCGAAAAACTACTTTTTTCTCGACCCGGGAATCGAACCTAGGACCCCGAAATCACGGCCCGGTACTACAACAACAGTGCGTCATTTTTACATAACAATTGTACATTATGAAACATTAAATGATTTTATTTGATCTAAGCCCTTTAACCACCTTTACGTAAAGTTCATATTCGTTCAGTTGCTGTCTCATTTTAAAGTTAACGATTTACTTCATAATAAACAATTTGGGTTTACCAAGGGTAAGTCAACCACTGACGCAGGAGTTGCACTTATCAAGTATATTTTTGATGCATGGGAAAACAAACAGGATGCAATTGGTGTTTTCTGTGACCTCTCGAAGGCGTTTGATTGCGTTGAGCATCAAACATTGTTGTTGAAGTTAGCTCACTATGGTGTTCTAAATAATGCATTAAGTTTGATAAATTCTTACTTATCAGATAGACTTCAGAAAGTCAGTGTCAATGGAACTGACTCTTCAGGCGCCCCTTTATTAATGGGAGTGCCCCAAGGATCAATATTGGGACCTCTGCTCTTCCTGATATACATAAATGACCTCCCTTACTTTGCACAAGATCTTTGTGAAGTAGTGTTATTTGCTGATGATACCTCGTTGATTTTTAACGTTGACCGTCGAAAAGATACGTTTGACGACGTAAATGACACCCTCTCACAAGTGCTACATTGGTTTACAACTAACAACTTGCTTTTAAATGCCAAGAAAACCAAATGTGTAAAATTCACTATGCCCAATGTAAAGCAGGTCAACACTAACGTCGTTATGAATAATGAACATATTGAAGTTATTAATTCGACAATTTTCTTAGGTATTACACTGGATTCCAAACTGCAATGGAAGCCACACTTGGCAGCCTTGGCGGGAAGACTTAGTTCCGCCGCATATGCGGTTAAGAAGATCAGACATCTGACTGATATTGAAACCGCGAGACTGGTTTATTTTGGTTATTTTCATAGTATAATGTCATATGGTCTTTTGTTGTGGGGGTCGGCGGCTGAGATACAGACTATTTTTGTATTGCAGAAGAGGGCCATCCGCTCCATATACAACCTTAGGCCTCGCGATTCGCTGAAAGAACTGTTTAAGAATATCGACATTTTAACTGTAGCTTCCCAATACATTTTGGACTGTATTTTGTACGTGCGAAAGAACATTGATATTTTTTTCTAAAAAATCTGATTGTCATGGTTTTAACACTAGAAATAAACACAAGCTCGCGATTCCAAATCTGAAGCTCCAAAAGATTAATAGTTCATTTGTTGGTCAAAGTATTAAAATGTACAATAAGTTGCCACAAAATGTTATTGAGTTACCAACGCATAAATTTAAATCCCACGTGAAAACCTGTTTAATGAGTAAAGGATACTATACAATTGTAGATTACTTAAATGATAAGGATTCATGGACATGATGACCTCCGTGCCTGCACACATGTAGTAATTTTATAAATATTTACTGGAATCATTATTATTATATAATTAATCATTTTTAATAAATTAGGCTTAGCAGCATTTATTAATGTATACAAATTGATTAGTATTGATTAATCAAACAATTGACAAGATGCTAACCACCTACTATTGTACACCTCGTCCTGCAGTTTATTAGTATTGGATTAAGTACTCTGTGACCTATGAGGGGAACCTAAGTAGTCATGCTCACTCAAATGTCTCTGAGGTGGTGGCGTTATGTGGCGGGTCATTACATTCCCTCTAATATGGTTGAGTGAAATGATGGCTGACACATACGTCATACTTGTGAACAGGTGCCACCTTTGGGGACTGGTCCGCTTCGGTTTACCTCATATTTAGCTTTTAATTTGCTTCATTCTATTTTGTGTTGCATTAGACTGTATGACTTGGTATGAGGATAATAAACCATTGTAAAAAAGTTGGCGATTAAAAGAGTAACTGGCGAGTTTCTTGCCGGATCTTCTCGACCAGAAACAACTTTCCGAGCCGGTGGTAGAATCGCATTATGTTTATTTATTTCTTTAGTATATTTTATGTATCAACATATATATGTATTAACATGTAAATTATACATAAGTACTTATAAATAGTTTTAAGTCATTCAAATGTATGACGATTTGTAAGTGCTGTGTACAAGCCTATGCAAATAAAGAATTATTTGAATTGAATTGAATTGAAAGTTTTGTCGTCTAAGTGCTTTTAAGTTAGGAAGTTTTTTTTATTCTTGTTAGTAACAATAAACTCATATCTTTCACACATCTAGTAAGCGAAAATGCTAGAAAGATTTTTATACAGTGAGAGCACCATGTACGAGAGTACCATGACGAATGAAGAAAATCATGTGGATTAGCGGCCTTTTAGTATTTTTTTTTAAATTAAGGTTAAATCATAAATCATTTATTCACAATAAATAGGGTGGTTACATCGAATATAGGTGTTACTGAATTACAGAAATAAAGCCTATTTGGCCTTTCTTTTCAGGTATGCGAACATGTATTAATCGTCGGATTAATATTTCTACAAAATATCCTAATATCACTTTTGTAAGATATTATGCATCGATTACATTACGTAATTATTATTTTTTATGTCATATACATTTATCAGTTAAGTGAATTCATCTATAGAATAGAATGCGTTTTCTAACAACCAATGGCGTAAATAGCTTTTGAATATATTTTTGCGTCTATACTCGCACCCCACGAGTGCGAGTATAGACGCAAAAAGTGTGCCGTCATTTCTGATCCCATTCTTTATCCGCACAGTTGTAGGTATTTTATTAAATATTTTAATGCACATGCTGCAGCTATTTTTCAAAAAGCGAGTTGTTTTGAGGGCGATGTTGACACCTAAGTCATTTGCGTTTCTGATACTTTTTCTCCGAGTTTTGTTCCTCGCCAGTAAAAATAATTATTTTTTTACCGCTTGACTACAATCGCGCCTAAGCAAATAATGAGGTCTAGGATGATTCGAGCATTATTAGGACGGCAGCATTGAAATATGTAAGCAAGCTAAAAGTTCTGACCCAAACTTTTCGTTTCCTCCTAAATAAAGAACTAACGTATCTATTGACACGTTTACATGAACACACGCCTAATATTAAATAAATAAATAAATATAAATATATTTCACAACATCACATACCTACGTTGATCTGACTCCGAGATAGGTAGCTCAAGCACCTGTGTTACGGATATCAGAATCAACAGTGGGATTACAAATATATACATATAATACTTTTCTTTTGTAAATACATACTTATAATACATATAAAACACCCAGACCAATACAAACAGAGATGTTCATGCACACAAATGTTTGTACTGTGCGGGGATCGAACCCGCAACCCTTGGACCAAAGGCAGCGTTCACTACCACTGTTCCAAACGGGTCGTCAAATTACTTATGCAAATAAAGGAATTCCGAGAGCGATTGCGGCGTTGTCCAAATGGCTCATAGCCCTAAAGATTGCTAAACTTCTGAGGGAGACGGCACCTAAAGAAAAATACTCTACAAAATCCATGTGGCTTAACTGCCTTTTAGTTATTAGGACGGCATTGGAATAAGTAAATAAGCTGAAACTCCTAACTCAAACTTTTCGTTTACCCCCCTAACTAAATCAGAACTAACGTGACTATTGACTCGTTTACGTGAACACACACCTAATATTACTTTTGCAAATAAGGGAGACGACCGCGATCTCGAGGGAAATCCGGGAGGCGCGCAGACGCCGTGCCGCGAGATTGCAGCTATTAACTGCGACCCTATGTTTACCAACAGATAGTTAACAACCATATCGCAGAAGCTCAATCTTATAAAGATGTTAGGCAAGGTAGCAAATATATTGTATTATGGACTAATGAATCCATACGAACCGAGCTCAAGATTCCAGTGAGAATCAGCAGCACATGCTTACGGAGGAGCTTGGAGTTCTTTGGTCACATTGCCAGAAAGAGAGATGACAGCTTGGAGAAGCTACTTCTGATGGGGAAAGGTTTTTTTTTAAGTTCTGATGGTAAGCAATTGCCGCCACCCATGGACACCCGCGACACCCGTGGAGTCACAAGTGCGCTGCCAACCTTTAAACCCCCCTATCCCCCGGATTGGGCCTCCGGTACCCTCATTCAGGCAGCGAAACACAGCACAGTGCTGCTTTACGCTGGTTTTCTGTGAGGCCGTGGTATCACTCCGGTTGAGCCGGCCCATTCATGCCGAAGCTTGGCTCTCCCACGGTAGCGGAAGGAAGGAATAGTAGCAAAAGCCCCATGCGCTGGTCCAATCAAATCAGCTCAACCTTAAACACCACAGTCCGTGATGCGATCCACGCGGCCGAGGATAGAGTGAGCTAGCGGAAGATAATCCGGGAAAAAATTACTCATCGAGACCACGACCCTCGGCACAGCTCCGGACAAACGACGCAACGAGGAGGTTGTATTATGCAAATAAATATAAAACCGGTGCTAAAGGTGCGAAATTAAATAAGCACATAATTAGCACTTACTGCTTGATATTTTGACCACTTTACAACAGTTAGTAGTACGCCCACTAGTACTAATAATAAGTGCTTGTTTAATTTCACGGCGTTAGTCCCGGCCATATCTTTATATGCATAATACCGGCTGTATATTTTATTCGCTTGAAAGGGGTTTACATATTTTGTAATTAAGAGGTCATTCAGTTACTTCCGATAATTAGGAATTGATGATGGAGTCGGAAGAGTGCCAATGGAACTTCTAGATGAAGAGTACTAAGACATCGAGTTTGTGCTCGTTTACGTTATACCCTAAGTTAACCTGGGAACTGGATCAAAAGCTTGTATAAAATGTTTCGTTTTATCCATTAAAAAGAAATCGGTTTGGTAAAAAAAACCGCCTTCAAATACCACGAACTAAAAGGTGTAAAATAATATTTTTATCACTTTATACACTTCAAATAACATTTTATAACAGTACACTCGAGAAAAGGTGTTACCGAAGTCAGCGCCCAATCATCATCATCATCATCATCATCATCATCATCATCAGCCCATTTAAGTCCCCAATGTTGGGGCACGGGCCTCCCTCAATCATATGAGGGGTAATTGCCATACTCACCACGCTTGGCAGACGGGTTGGCGAGGGTTTAGATGTAAATGCAGAGTTTTCCTTCTCTGGGTGCTTATGATCATTCCAGCAGCATTATCTTAGTCGCCTTTTACGACACCTCGGTAAGAGTGAGGGTTAAGGAGGGAGGGAGTTATAAAATGTTAATTGTCTCATTTTTGGCACCCTCGCCCTCTCTTCTTAATTCCACCTTCCGCCCCCGCCGATCAACTAACAAACTAAATGTGAGTACAGTATTGATAAAGCCACGTTTTAACTCCTTATCGTTGAGGAAGTGACCTTCCATCATCAACAGAGCCCCAAAATTAATACAATCAGTCGAATACAAGTGCAGTTTTGAAAAAATATATAAAAATATTACGTGTGAATTTAAAATTTGAGGGTTCCCCTAAATTTTTCCAGGTTCTCATCATCAGATCCTGATATCCTTATTATGATACCAATCCGGGACTATCTACTTTCCAACTAAAAAAGAGTTATCTAAATCGGTTCATAAATGGTGAAGTAATCGGCGAATTGAGAATTGAGAATCTCCTTTTTTTTAATTCGGCTAAAAATGGGTATAACTTGATCATTTGGTACCCGGGTAGGCGTCCATTTCTAGTCAAGTTAGACATTATATACATTACAAGTTGGTATCCAACCTTCGGTGCGGGAGTCCAACTTTCAACAGACATTTTTTTTTATTGTTTGATGCCAGTTTGTTTTTCTGGATCCATAAACTGCAACTTCCTCCCTTCTGTACCTTACTCCTTCGTTGTTCATCCCCTAAATTATTAGCCACAGGTAGGCAGGATGCGCCTGAAATACGAGATGGGATTTAGAAAAACGGGGGAGTAAATTGGAATTTAGAACAATGAGTTGGTTGGCTGCTAAAATCCGTGAGGATATTGCGTGTATAACGTAGGTGAATCATGTGATAATTAGGTTTATTAAAGACTTTTTAATAATAAAATGCTCCAAATGAAATAATTTATCCGTATAAAGCCAACTCATTCTTCATATGCAAACGTTCTCTGCCAGATCAATGATAATTTTAGCCGCATCGTTTATGTGAATTCTTTATATAGGTAGGTATATTTTAATTTAGTACGTTTTGAACGAGATTTAATGCGACCTGAATGATGTATGTTATGTAAAAGTACTGGGAGCTAACAGAAAAAAAAAAAAGTGAATTTATCGGCTTTTGTCCGGAGCTCCTCATTTATTGTAAGTATAAATTATATTTTTATAGCAATTGCCGCACTTAAAACATATTACTCGTGTTCAAAAAATGAATCGAACCCACATATTCCACATTTAGGGTGGCCGTTTCAACACTTAAACCGCTGAATGAGATGAAATTTACTTTTAACCGTCTCAGAAACTTCTCGAAGGAATTATACTGACGAAAACAACATTTTAAATAACAACACTTTGTAGGTAAACTAACAAAAATAACTTTCCATACAAAAGTGATCGACTGATGAAAGGATTTTGTACTGAATTTTTTATTAAATCGAGCAAATTCTAAAAAGTTTAAAAAGCACTGTATATTAATATTATGGAAACAAAACAAAATATTACAGCGGATCTTGCTGCTTGAAGCTTATGCCAACATTTATATTATGGATTTGCAGTTACCGATGATAACATCTTCAACGTAATCTTAATACAAACCTATTCACGTCACGGATAAGTAAACCCTTCAAGATTGTCCCAAACTTCCTGATCATTTCCCGGCGAAACTGTCAACGCCCACAAATGTAACAGGCCGTAATACATCTCTCACTGACGACGAGATTGGGGTAAAGCCAAATGAAATCGTACATGGACCGCATCACTGTAATACCAATCAACGGACAAAAAACCGGGTAAGACCGAGCTGCTCTTTTTGCTGAGTTGGTGTTCTGTACTAATAAATTAAACAATTTTTCCTTATTATTCGAAGTCCTGGGGAGCGTTCGTTGCCGAGTGGTCACTGCGATCAAATTTGATCTATTGTGACCTCCGCTCCCACTAGAGAATAGATCATCCCGGAGGATGTTAAGGCTATCGCTCCCAAGGCCATTATACGGTTTATGCGGACCGTGGGCCGCATAAACCGTATAATGGCCTTGGGAGCGATAGCCTTAACATCCTCCGTGCAGATGTGGTAGCTACCCAGGGTGCGGCTTCTTGGGTGCCCGAGGGCATCGCATTGATAAAGGACGTGCATCGGTTTCACATCCTCTAAATTACAGAATCTGCAGGTAGGGTCTCCGGCCAGCCTGGTTCTGGTGCCGTGCTTGTGTAGCCTGCAGTGACCAGTAATGGTTCTTGTGAGGATGCTCAGCTGTCCGCGAGATAGCGCTAAGGCCTCTAGCGTGTATTTGCTGGAGAATCCTGTCATTAAGGTCTTGATAACTGTTTGTATTTGTCTAGGTATTATCTATGTATTACAAGTATGTATTTACAAAAGAAAAATATTATATGTACATATTTGTAATCCCACTGTTGATTCTGATATCCGTAACACAAGTTCTTGAGCTACCACCTCGGAGTCAGATCAATATATGTGATATTGTGACATATTTATTATTAATTGTTAAAGGAGTTCTTAATAATACAAACAATCGGTAAAAGAATGACTTCATTAGTATGAAAACTTACTTATTTACTTTTTTAGTATATTTTATGTATCAACATGTAAATTATTACATAAGTACTTATAAATAGTTTTTTAGATTTTCGCGTTGCATTATAACTATAATGTATCAATACGGGGATTAACACGATATTTATTATGTGAAACAACATTGTGTACTTACATATTTGGCTCGACGTTTCGGCTACGTTACAGCAGCCGTGGTCACGAGCGGACTGGCGGAGCACGGCGTCGTCTGCTGGGGCCGGGCGGGGACAATGTTGTTTCACATAATAAATATCGTGTTAATCCCCGTATTGATACATTATACTTATAAATAGTATTGAATCATTCAAATCTGGAGTCCTGAAATACAGGTAAATCCTACATTAGGCTCCAGTCCCCCCGAATATTATATGTTTCTTTTTCTTGTATCCCTGTTGTTCACTAGCTTATAAGAATAACTATGCCTATTTTTACATAAGAAACATGTTTAAGGTGGAAATAAAGATTATTTAATAATTAAAAAATAATAATAATTCAAATGTATGACGATTTTTAATTGCTGTGTACAAGCCTATGCAAATAAAGGATTATTTGACTTTGACTTTGAATAAAAATACTCGCTTAAAATGCTCCATAGATGCTGCATGTTACACACCGACTATTAGTAGAGAAGCAGTAGCGGATTGGTGATGTTTATTTCAACCTGCTCTTAACGGACTTCACATAGCATCAATGTTTTATTTATAACCTAAATAAAATCCTAAAGCAGAAAAAGGACAACAATTTCAATGACAACGTTTCCGTTTTTCCTTTCACGCTAACGATCCCTAAAATGTGTCCCCATAAAAACATGGCCAACGTCAGAGTTTGGGTCACCAAGAAATCCTTCGAAATATCTGACTGAGCAAATGAAAGCGGCGGTAATGTATAATTAGAACGTGATAAGGGTCTGACAGTTGTATTTGGGACAGGAAAGCGTGATCTCGACGGCAATTTCGGAAGGTGCACCTGTGATAAACAGAACTCGTATTTGTAGTATAGGAGACTTCGATGAAAAATGGGCTCCAAATTCCTGTAACCATTTTTCATCCAAATGAGTAAGTTGTAAAGAAAGTAATGATTTTTTTTACCGAAACATGGAAAAAAATTGATGATGTTTAAACTACCTATGATCATAGCTGTTTTCCTAAACAACGCAAATCAGTTAATAGTATTTGTATTTCTAACAATATTGACTGATTTGCGTTATTGTTTGTAGTTTTAACAAGATTTATTTTTGAATTAAAAAAATATTTAAAACAAATTTTATTGACTAAAATATGTAGGTAGGTAAATAACAACAGCAAACATAATTATTTTTGATATTTAATGTAATCTGACTAGATACGACATCAAATAAAATTAAAAATATTATTAATTATCTCAAAAAAAACCATAGATCCATATTAAAGTGATCAGCTGATTGATGCGATTTTTATATCCTATGTTCCTTCAGGAAAAATTGTTATTTTCATTAGTATGATGACTCGAGGAGCATTTCGCCTAGGTATTTAAAAGATCACGGTGTATTACTAATAGAGACAAATGACTTAAATCTTGATAAAAACATGTTATTAAACTAAAATCAATAACTACTTTGCACAATCACGATGCCAGTTTCTGCTTTAATCTTGTTTTTATGTGGTGAATCGCGTAAACAAATGCCTATGGCTTTAAATATGATTTTAGGTTTGAAAATAATGGTCCTACTCCATTATTGATTTTGTTACCAGATTTTCAAAGAACCTCCCGTACTTAAAATCCACAGTTCTCAAAACCAACTCAAATTAACGTTGGCAAATAGATTGGAATTAATGCAGAGTCCAACAAAGCGCTCGCTTTGTCTTACAATGACCTAATTAAAAGCGATATTAAAATAAATAATTCTATTAACATAATAACAAAAGACTTGCCTTTTGTTCAGTATACCTTTACAATTTTGGTAGATACTTATAAACTTTAATGAAAGTTTAACTCAAAACCATTTAAGATTTATGTCAAGGGCGTAAATTTTATGTTAGTGTTCATAAAGATGTTGATGTATCTGCGACACAGTGCAGTATTACCATCCGTCAGCTCGTATAAAAAGAAAAATAAAACACTATTTCTCTAAAAACTTCTGTTTTTATTCTTAATAAAGATTTAATAACCTACCTCTCAGCTTGCGTGATAAGATTAATGATAAAAATATCAAACAGAAACTCAAGATGCACTTTCTCGATAATGTTGAATGAGATGCACTTGCTTAAATCTTAATAGAATAAATTATATAGGTAGGAATTGTGTATTGTTCGTTATGCACTTTGCTTAACTTTAACATCGACTCAGGTCGCGCCATCACAAACCATAGTGGTTTAAGTGCGTGATTATTTTAAGATAATTTGAAATGTATTTTTATATGATAAATAAATAAAAAATAATAATTAAAGTATCTCTAATTTTCTAAATATACTTATACAATTATTATAAATTTTGTATTAAAAACAACAACAAGGAAATTATTAGGTATAATATAATGTTTGAAGAGTTCATTATCTCGTCGTGATATTCAAACTGTCGCTTTGGAGCCCAGGGTACGCTTGGACGATAATCTAGGATTCGGGAAGTCGGTAATTACAATGAAGCGACGACTGCCGTCTGATCTTCGCAACCCTTCGACAGGGCAACCAGACCCACTGGTACTTCACCTTCAGAATCCCAAATAATGTTTGATCCACAATTTTGTGTGACTATCCGAATCATGCAGGTTTGCTCACGATGATTTCCCTCACCGCTGAGCTCATGGTGGAATTATGGACATTTATTTAAAAATCTAGTAGTGCATACTCGGATTAGAACTCACGACTTCCTACTAAGAAGGCGTACATTTTTATGCACTGAGATACCATCGCTAACTTTCATCCGTCAAGTACCTATGCATCTAAACAAGATATAGTGGCACTTCACTGATCTCAAACCTTATTGGATTCCTTAATCGACATGGTGCAAATTCCTAACAGATCAAGGCACATCTTTGACTCCAGACTTAACTTGGGACTAAATTGGAGTGGAGAACAAAGGGATCCCAGTTACCGGAATTCGGTGTAGGTATGTCGCTTGAGATTGTTCATGAATTACCCTGTTAGCTGTAGGTTAGGGACGTCTTTAACAGTTAAGATTGTTGTTTACTATCTGTTCGTTAGGTATGGTAATGATAATGATGAAAAGCCCTTATATACTCGTTCTTTATCTTATTTGATTATGACCAAATGATGTATACTTTTACAGCCTGATATTTTATACTCTTTTTTATGGGATATGTGGCAGGCCACATATTAAATCTGTGTGGCAGACGAATAGACGGTGATCTGATCAGTTGATGATAAGCGATTGCCACTGACCCCCGTTACACCAGTGGAGTTACAAGTGCGCTGCTAACTTTTTATGCCCTTTCCCTGCGGTACCCTCACTCACATGGCAAAACACAGCACAAGCGATCCTTCACACCGGTTTTTTCCTTTGCCTTGGTTTATTTGTTTATTCGTATGATATTATAATATCGAGATAACATTTGATATCTACTATTACATGATGTCAAATTAATTCAAATAAAATGTCGAACTGCTAAAATTTAATAAGTCAATTAAATGGGAAATATTATAAATATCCAGGTCACGAAGCCAATTCATCAATTAGCCTTGGTACCACTCCGGTAATGTCGGCCCATTCATGCCAACGGAACTCCTACTAGATGAGTTAATATTGTGGTCTTTCAGTTTTATATCAGTTCATGTTATAATTGTATGTGTATCCATTAGCACAACTTGCTTCCAAACTGTATTGAAAATTTACAAGGATTATGTTTGAAATTATGATACATAATTGCTTTTATGACATTCAGGAATTTACTAAATTTTGCCGTGAAAGACATAAATAATGCGTGTGGCAAATTATTTCAAACATTATACGAGTATAAGGGACGATTTTAAAAAAATAACTTTGTTATATCTGACACATTATTTGGATTTTCTTTTTTTATTCACTTTGTAATTTTACTGTTTTTATTTATTTTATGCAAAATTTTATTTTTCATTGTTTTTATTCATCATCATCATCATCGTCAGCCCATTTAAGTCCCCACTGCTGGGGCACGGGCCTCCCTCAATCACATGAGGGGTAATTGCCATACACAACACGCATGGCAGACGGGTTGGCGAGGGTTTTGATATAAATGCAGAGGTTTTCTTCTCTGGGTGCTGATGATCATGCCAGCAGCTTTACCTTAGTCGCCTTTTACGACACCTCGGTAAGAGCGAGGGTGGCCTATTCTACTCTGCCGGGGATCACACGGCGTTGTTTTTATTATTTTATGCTTATCTTCGAATTGTTGCTGTATTTATTCTATTGACATATTATATCGACTTTAACATGTGAATTTTAATTGATTGTGTATGATTTATTTATTAATGAAATGTGAATTGTTTAATGGAATGTATTTTTTTTTTTTTTTTTTGTAATGTAATACCTAATTTGACGTTATATTGCACTTAGCTAAAATAATTAGGACGGACGTTGCTTGTCGATAGATCGACTAATCATGCGTAAAGTACTACTTATAGAATAAGACAAAAAATTTGGCATGTTTTATGCAAATAAAAATTATTTGTATTTGTATTGGGGTCTTGTGACGTCAGCCGTAAGTTTTTTAACAATTGCAAACTCAAAAACTCAATAAGAAACTCAAAAAACAATGATGTGTTTATTATTGTTTTTTGAGTCTCTAAGACTTTACTAAGAATTGTTTTGTTTTTATTTTCCATCGCAATCCGACCACTTTAGCTATGTATTCTGACGTCAGATCTATGTTAAGGGAAATTGATAAACCTGTGGTGCCTAGTTTCTCGACCGTTTCGTTCAGTCTCGAGTGAATCTGTAACAGAAAAAGTTCATATTACTTTATATTTACGATCAATTTCAATATCTACTTCGTTAGAATACTCTGAGGAGTTCATGGAATAAGCTTTGCATATTCAATTCCTTCAAATTATGTGTAATATAGGTAAATAATAAACTTCACACGGGGTCGACTACGTAGAGTACGAGAATAAATATACAAATTAAATGAACTAGGGTCTAGCGCATATTTCTACTCCCTGTAAAGAACGAAGGCGAACAAAGGTGAAGCGTATTATCGTGAAATATCGTGGTTACGTAATGATGTCGTATAAATTAATTCAAAATTTCAGACTTTTATGTAGTCCTAAGTCCAGAAAAACATTGTTATTTAAAAAGGAGCTTATATGTCTAATATAAAAATATGAAATGACAGTTTTTTATCTTGGCCTCGACTTGCTAATCCGCTCTGCACTTCGTGTTCGCTCGCAGCTTTATCGCGTGCAATAAGTGACTAAGTATGGAGCGGGCTTTTGGGGTTTCACAAATTATAGTATACAGGGTGTATCTGTGATTATTTACATCCATTTAACCACGTGTTTTACTAATCATTACGAACAACATTTGTTCTATCACTTTTGGAAATTCGCACGAAAAAATTTCAACTTTTTATACAAAGTCGGTCACGTGAATTGGACATTTTGTATGGGAAGTCGAAAATGTTTTCGATGAATTTCGAAAAGTTATTCAGAATGGTTGGTAAAACACGTGGTTAGAGGGATGTAATTGTTCACAGATACACACCTGGTCAAAAGTAACCACTGGCTTCTTGAAACTCTGTTTAAAGTACCTATTCGTAAAAGATTCGATTATTGCACATAAAATTCTGTAAATATTTAGTTTTTTGTTTAATTACCATCCATATATATCCATTTAATAGCGAATGTCCATGGGCGGCGGCAGTTGCTTACCATCAGGTGATCCGTCTGTTCGTCTGCCTAAGTATTACATAAAAAAAAAATTACATTTATTATTTGTACAGATATCACCTCATAAACTTCAAACTGATATAATATATTTACTTCCAAACTTACTACAATCGTGCACCTAACGTTGATCTGTTCAGGAACTCCAAGCTGTACTTTATTATATAATTTTCATACCATGACGCTAAAAAAATATACCAACAAACATGTTATATCGAGGTTCGTCATTGTCCTTTAATCAGACAACAGCACATAGATTCGACTTGACTCCAAAGTACGCTGCTTCTAAGCAAGGAGTACGCTTGAATCATCATTTGGCAATTCTGGTAATTAAATGGTTATCGCTTCATTGGAGGCAGCTGCCGTCCCATCGTCACAACGTTTAGACAAGAGGACCAGAACAACTGGATCGTGGCTACACTTTAATAATCATTATCTCAACAATCATGAGTTTCCAGTTTGAGAGAATTTCCGATACTCTCTACAGATTTAATTACAGAGGTTTAACCTTAACACCGAGCTAGAAAGTGGAAGCTGGCAAGTAGAGGGAACTAAAGATACATAGGGGCAATTTTCTAGGAATTAAAAGATATTATATATACGTCCATCCAAATCTTTAATTCGATTTCAATATCGAGTACTCGAAAACAGGTCCTTAGGGCTCAGAAATGAACCACGTTTGGTATTATTTTTTGAGAATAATATATTGGTGAGCATCAGGAATCATCAGTGACTGATATGTCTTGAACGCAGGCAAGCTGTCGCTTACTATCTAAACTAAGATGGGCGGCCGGACAACGAGCGGCTCAAGGTCAGTGGAACACCCAAGTGCCACCGTCATGCACGAGCAGCATGCCATTAGTGTCGCTTAACTCTTATTTGACTGTTTCAGTGTCGTAGTGGCTAGTGGGTTGCACTTACAAGCGACGGTTGCCCAAGAAGACTCGGGTACAAACCCGGTCTACCCATATCAAAGTTTTTTGATAAGAAGTTTTTTTTTTTTATAGTGACACAGTAAATTAGGCTCTCTGATGGTAAGCAAGAGAAGAGCCCACATTGCAATTACAATGGAAGCGATGTCATCACCTCAGTCTCAGGATGGAGTCTGGAAGTTGGCCGTCTTCAGAAAGCAAGTTATGCCGTTGGTCCTGCGCTCCATCTCTGCCCGATCTTATCATACTGGTGTCCCATCGGATTAATATCCTCCAACCGATTACAGCTACGGCGACCAATCTCAACGATCAGCCACGTACGCAGGATATATTATAGTGCTCAAGTGTGTGCGCAAACACAAGTGCACTCTCTATTCTTGCCCTCATAATCCGATGGGACACTAATGTGACACGACCGGAGAGGGATCGGGCGCAGGACCAACAACTTAACGTGCTTTCCGAGGCACGGGGGTACAAGACCGCCAACTTCCAGACCCCGGGCAGCCACTAAGAATTTCTGCCGAAAACTTGGGTACAAATTTTTGGCCCGACCCAGGGATCCCATTGGATTATGAAACTAAGGAAACTAATTGTGTTTGCGCACACACTTGTGCACTGATATATCTTGCATACGTGGTTGATCATTGAGATCGTTCGCCGTAATGGAAGATCTTAATATTACTTGACTGTAGGCTCTCCAACACGACTGTTTATTTAGGCGTTAACAAAATTATTCATCGCGAATTCCAGTAATTCTAAGGGAATGTTAACATTTACCTTAAACTGTTTAGTTAGCCCACTATTGTTTGCACTTACATTAAACAAGAACTGGTGGGGCCAACTATATTAATGGACCCGCACCTCGATATTAACATTAACAAAGCTTCGGTTTCACAAAGTTAGCTAAGTGATATACCTAGTTAGCATTTGAAACGTATTATTGAATGCAATTTTTTTTTAGAACGAGTTACATAAGACAAATACAAGTTAAATAATTCAATGACGGTACAAGAAAAACCAACGTCGGTTTTCCGTGCAATGGAGTTGATTACAAAAAGTTGCAAACTTTTTAAACTTGGATAAGAACTTTTTTTTTATATGAGAGGTGGCAGACGAGCAGACGGATCACCTGATGGTAAGCAATTCCGCCGCCCATGGGCACCCGCAACACCAGTGGAGTCACAAGCGCGCTGCCAACCTTTTCCCCTTCCCCCCATTGGGCCTCCGGTAACCTCACTCACACGGCGAAACACAGCGCATCACTCCGGTCGAGCCGGCCCTTTCATGCCTAAGCGTGGCTCTCCCACATTTAATACCTGTACATTTCAAACGGCAGTCTGTCAATACACGCCTTTGGATTTTTAAGTACATTTTTTTTATTAACCGGGCGGCTATGCAGGTCCTATTCAGACCAGTATCACTGCGACCAGTTTGATCTATTGTGATCGCCACTACATATCAGTCCCAATCCCTACACTTTTCAGAAAGTGTATTAGTTGTTTCGGACTGAGATCCCTAGCTTCATTTAAGTACATAACTAAATGCTGGTTTTTGATACGTAGAGAACTAAACCAATGGTTAACAAAAGTAACAAATTATCAAATATCGCCAAAATGGGGTCCAAAGGAAGAAATCGCTTGAAGCGATAAGACCGCCTTATTGTACTGTCTGGCAAACGTAATGTAGGGCGCCCTCTGGCTAGGTGGGGGGACGATCTGCGCAAGATGGCTGGCAGGAGCTGGATGCGAGAAGCCATGGATAGATCACAGTGGCGAACAATTGGAGTACTGTCTGTGGTTTTTGTATCATACTTGTATTTTGTTTTTGTGCAATAAAGAATATCTATCTATCTATCTATGAGTAAATAACTATCTATGCCAACCAATAGTTATATGACAACTAGTAGGTATTAATTATTGGGTATAGGTATTCATAATTGGTACCAATTGCTATATTATTATTAATTTTGTCCGTGGGAGACCCACGTTTGGCATTAATGGGCCAACTCGACCGGAGTGATACCACGGGCTCACAGAAAACCGGGGTGAAGCAGCACTTTGCCGTCTTTCGCTGCGTGAGTGAAGGTACTAGAGGGCCCAATCCGGTAGAAAGGGGTTTAAAGGTTGGCAGTGCACTTGTGACTCGACTGGTGTCGCGGGTGTTCATTGGCGGCAGAAATCGCTTACCATCAGGCGATCCGTCTGCTCGCCTATCACATAAAAAATGCAATAGGTGGTCACTTTGACCATTGGTTAGAAAATTGACTAAAGTAAATTTTACCATAATCTCGATCATAAAGGGCCCTTACTTAGGATGTTTCTTTATAAACAATACTCGAAATTAGATAAAAATGCATACAGGACAATGTAGAGAAGTAAATGTAGGTAATGTAAATACTGGGTAAGTATGTCTACATACAAGAAGATATCTGAGACAGAAAACTTGAATCGTTCAATTTCAGTCCAGTCTCGGAATTCAATTTTAGATAAAACTTCAATGCATTTGAATTGAATCCTCGTAAATTACGAACTAGGTACTTGTGAACCAAATGGGGATGCACTAACCGCTTTGATCTAATTCAATCGAATCCTTAAATTCAAATAAGTTTATAAAATGAAATCAAAGTCTGCAAAGAAATTTATACTTTTCTTTGACACCCAGCCGTTTAGTTCGGTCATTGTGTATAGGAAGCGCTAAAAATGTACAAATTTCGAAAAAGTTCTCAAATAAAAGTGGCTTCAAATAATTTACATGATCGAAGCAAATAACGAAAATACCCATCGGGTAGGGGGAAACTCGCCTTATTAAAACTGTATAGGTACCGATACACCCTAAACATATTAATTCAAAACAACTTTAAAAAATCTAACAAATTGTACGAATTCATATTAAATACGTTTTATTAAGGCGAAAATGTGTAATTAAACTAAATTAGAATCTTCTAGGTGGCCGTAAAAGTTATTTATGTCGCAACTTTGATCATCACGGGTTGATAATGTGGCGGGAGTTTATCAAAACGTTTTAGCGCCCGTTATATATTGTTATTCTAAACGCAAAGACTCGTGTCAGTCGGTAGAGTTTTTTTTAAAAACAAAAAACTTTTTATGATATAGGGAGCAGACGTATCACGAAGTTAAGCCGCCCATAGACACTTGCCACGTCAAAAGAATCACATGTGCACTGCCGGCTTTACCATCAGATCCGTCTGCTCTTCTGCCATATATCACATAAAAAACAACTATCATTCATTATCATGAAATACACCACCATCTGTCGCGCGTCGTTGCTTGTAGAATAGAAGTGCGTGATGACTGTCATCATTTCAGCCAATAGACGTCCACTGCTGGACATAGGCCTCCCCCAATGTTCTCCACACAGATCGGTCCTGTGCCGCCCGCATCCAATGGATTCCCGCGATCTTCACCAGATCGTCGGTCCACCTTGTGGGGGGCCTGCCATGGCCGCGATTTCCTGTACGTGGCCTCCACTCGAGGATCTTTCCGCCCCAACGGCCGTCTGTTCTCCTCGCTATGTGCTCTGCCCATTGCCACTTGCGGCATGCAATCCTTTGGGCTATGTCTGTAACCTTAGTTCTCCTGCGGATCTCATCATTTCTGATACGGTCACGCAGGGAGACTCCGAGCATAGCTCTCTCCATTGCTCTCTGAGTGACTTTGAGCCTCCTTAATCGGCACATTGTAAGCGGCCACGTTTCGGTTCCGTATGTCATCACTGGCAACACACACTGATGACTGTAAACTTAAGTAAATAACACACTTAAAAATTTCATCTCGTGTTCAGGCGAGACACGAGATGATTTTTTTAATGGCTGGGATATTTTAAATATACCCACAATATTGATGAGACTATCGACAGCTCATGTCGAATCAAACACTTACAAATTTCGTCGGGTTAGTAACGCGTTCAGTGGTCTAATTGGTAGAACATTCACCCGGATTGTGAAAGGTGTGGGTTCGGGTCCCGCCTGAACACAAGATGAAATTTTTAATTGTGTTATTTACTTAAGAATAAATTGCAAAAGATAGCTATAAAAATATCAACGACTATAAACTTATTGCTTAAGGTCTGTTGTAAGATATTAAGACTTAAAAAAATAAAGGAGTTACTCGAAATGTGTGCTCGTTAAGGATTAAGTGGTTCAAATAAAAATAGATGATGCAGATTTCTTTGCTTTCTTAAACGTAATAAAGCCTTTAAATCACTAAAAATAACTATTTCGCTCTCCAAGGAAGTAAAAAACCACTTTAATACTCTCTAAGGAAGCTGTATGTAGTCCTTTAAAATCAAAGGATCAGTCAAAAATGTCTCTTCTTGGTAGTTATAAAAAAAGTACGCTTAGCAAGCCTATTCTCTTAATAATTGATGTTTGGGACTTGTTGTGGAAACAAATTTAGCCTCAACTCGTAGGATTTTCTAGTACGTAATAAAAAAAGTCAACAAACCAACCATGCCACTTGTAATTATTGCTAACTACCACCTCAAATACCTACCCACAAATGACAAGGAGTAGTTTGATGACCTATCCAATAAGAAAGAAATACGGATAATCTGATTTCTTGGTCACGCACCATTTCTCACCTACGCCTATTCCCGTTTCTGTGCGGAGTACGCAGGTTTTGGCCTGCTAATTACATTGAAGCGATTGCCGTCTGACCTTTGCAACCTTTAGACACGGGAACCATGTGAAAGTGGGTTGATTTCGAATGAAAATCGGGAAACTATTGTGTAGGTTTCCGTCCTAATGCTGCGATGTCCTCTTACGTGGCTGAGATAGTCAAACGCACTCATAGAACACAGATTTAACCTTTCGAAGGCGCACCGTTATTACGCGAACATACCATTGAGTGCGCCCTTATACGCATTTTTTGTATACCTATATGTAGAAAAGGGGTCATATTTCCTAAAATACACGGTAAATTTCGAGAAGACGAACATTGTTTTAAAGCTTATTAAACTTCCTAAAATATGGATTATATCAATAGTTAGAATAGCCTTAGCTTTGTTTCCAATAAATGCATTTCTCGTGACAATCTAAAAAAGTCCGAATTTTCTTTCTATTCATAATTTCACACACATAAAAAGGCCATAATTTGAATTATGGCCTTTTCACAGACACTCATAAGCACACTAACACTAGAGATTAGTTATAAGACAACACTTCACAAAATAATTATAGCAATAAGCAGCTGTAAACATATCAATAACATAATAAAAACAAAAGTGTCACGTAATTTCACTCTTACGTGACACTCTTCTTCTTCTTATTTTATTTGTGGCAATCAACTTCTCGACTGAGAATTACTCCTGCCATTATCATGTTTTAGATTTTAGGCATTATTAAGCGGGACAACCGAAGATAATTCGCCAATGTCAAGTAACTTATTGAGAACAAGTAGGTAGTCAACAGTCGAAATCAGTCAAAGTCACAGTCACTCAATAAAACGCCGGTGTTTTGCGTTTTATCGACCTACGGATTCAGCGGATATCACTCTAAAAGCAATCGCGGGTTTTAAGACTCTATTAGGTCCAAGCAAGTTGTCACGAGACAACGCACTCGACACACAATAGCAGTGTTAAAAACGATACAATCCAACGATTCTTATTATTAGGATCACTTTGCGGCACTTCACTGCACAAATAAACACCAAACTTGCACACTAAAAACCACTAGACACTAATTTAAAACCTTTGAATTGCATCAGCCCACGCGGCTTCTTTTAGCCCTACCCGCCGAATCCTACGTGACACTCTTTTAGGATGCGTTCAGAAATGAACTTAAAACATACATACAATGTCACAATGGTAGTGTGAATCTTAAAAAGTAAGGATCCGAAGCCAAAAAAATCTAATCATGATAACAAGGTGTTACCTTGCGCACTCGACGGGTAATATTTTCACGATAACACGGTGTTACCACGCGCATTCGAAAGGTTAAAAAATCCATTGCATCCATTCTAAGATTCGAATTTACGGTTCAAGTTCGCATTTCGCAATCATTAAAAAGTTTTTACTAAAAAATTCGGTACTCTAGACAGCTGTATATTTTTTAAACACCATCTGGCTTATTATTATACTCTGAGCAATACTTTTGAGTGGTACCCTCTTAAAACTTTTCAAGGACTTAAACTAATTCGAAACTTTTAAATTCCAAAGTTGGTGCGTGTTTCTTACAATCTTTTGTGTACTATTTTTTGTTTTTAGTTAAATATTCAAACCTCAGCTTGAAAATGGAGAATTTAAAGTAGCTTGTTTTATAATCAACTACTTACTTAGTTAGTAAACGCGGTTACAATTTTATGTGGTAAGAGATTTTTTTTCCTAATAAAATGAAATCAGGTTAAAATGTTGTTACTTAGGATCTAAGAAACAGGTTTTAAAAATAACAGCCACTACGTCACTGTGACGACTGATCTCGCGACCTGTGATGAGGTTTGGCGGGAAACTGCTGAGAGAGGGTCCGTTTGCGCGGGTCTTCACTTTTGCTCGAGTTCTCGGAGGCGACGGACATTCTTGGCATCGATATTTAGGGCTATCAATAATGTCAATTATTTAATTTGTTATTAATTAAAATCATATAGTTTTTGCCATATTGCCGTGTTCTTTTTATAAAAAAAAACAATTTCACTTCTTGTTTATAAGACAGGTTAAATCAGGAACATTAACTTTCAAAATGGACTGTCAAATCGGTGTCGTTTATTGACACACGTGTGTAGCTTGTTCGTTGGATTTATCCATTAATTACAGTGATTCTTACCTTTAATTGAGTATATGTGTAGTGTATGTTGGTAAAGGTTTAGCCGTAAGTATTAAAAACTAAATTCCTGTTCCAAATTTATTTATTTACTTTATACATACATAACCTATAAACTCCCTTGAGTGTCATACAGCGAGAAATATGAACATTCCGCCTAAACCCCCGGACCCACCAGATGATAGTCTGTCCTCATTGGTATTCTCCAATGAGAACGGTCTACATTTTGGTACCTCAATGGAGACATCCAATACTGTTTCCACTGGTAGGAAACAGAAACGACATGTAGAAAATTTAGACAAAAACATAAACTCAGAGAAGCGGACACGGAATAACAATGATGTTGAAACATCTGCTTCTCAGCAATCCATCTACATGCACCCCAGCTGCTCTGAGTCATATACTTATAGCGAACAAGATTCTGGACCTTTTATTGTTCATGTTTCAAGGACGGAACCTGATCCTGCCGCAGGTACCACGATCAAGTCACTGAAATTCGGCCAATTTTTACACAACAATAAAGTGAAAGGCATTGCTCGAGAAGGTATCCAAAATGTAGGACGAAATAGGGTTTCCATTCAGTTTAATTCTGCTGAGGCTGCCAATAGTTTCACTAAATCCCAATGCTTGTCTATCAGTAAATACAAAGCGTTCATTCCGACCTATAATGTGACTCGCATGGGCTTAATACGGGATATCCCAGTAGACTGGTCGATGGATCAACTAGTTGAATCCTTAGAACTCCCTGAAAATTGTGGCATTGTATTGAAGGCTAGAAGATTAAATAGGAAAAATACCACCAATGGCAATACCACCTGGCTGCCCACACAAACAGTTGTGCTTACCTTTGCAGGACAGAGACTCCCGGAGAAAGTGTATGCATTCCATGCAGCTCTGCGTGTGGAAACATATACTCTGCCAACAATACAATGCAACAATTGTTGCCGCTATGGCCACATTAAAAATCAATGCCGTTCTCAAGCCAGATGCTACCGCTGCGCTCAAAACCATCCTGGAGAGTCTTGCGAAGTATTGGAAGTCGCCGCTACCTGTCTTCATTGTTCTGGCAATCATTTTGCTACTAGCAAAAATTGCCCGGAACAATCGAGACAAAGAGGCATTAAGGTCATAATGTCCCAAGAATGTGTGTCATACCTGGAAGCGTCCGCCCGAGTTCCCACAGTCAGGCGTCCTTATAACGAAGTGGCTAAAGATACGCCACCTTCACAATCCCAACTGTCCCTACCTAGAACTCCATGCAATATCCCCTTTATGTCCCAATCGTATAGGAAGACCTTTACCTCCACCCCCCGCCCTAGAATGCCTCCTTCTAAAGGTTATGACCGGCAGGCTCACCAGACCATAGTAGCTACCCCTTCCTCCTCCATGCCTAACGGCTGTACCCTCCAAGATCCCTCTCCCATCCCTGAGGATAGATTGATAGAGACAACGGTGGCGTTGCTCACTATCATCCTATCTAAATTCAATGATGCACTACCGTCCAACGTCGCCTCTCAACTTACCACTCTTTTTAAAAGCATGCCATTAGAAATTAGGCATGGCAACACAAATACATTAGGTGAGTCCGATGGCGGACTCTTGCCAGTTCCTTCAATGGAATTGTAAGAGTATCCGTCGCAAAAAAAGTGATTTAATATACTTGTTTAATAAGTTCTCCGTGGCAGTTGCTGCCATCTCTGAGACATGGCTAGTGCCAGATTCCTTATTTAGGATATCTGGTTACGCCTGCCTCAGGGATGACAGGGACGATGGCTACGGAGGCTGTTGTCTTTTAATAAAAAGAACTTTTTGTTACTCACAAATTACAATTCCAACTCACAGTCCATCATTCAATGTGGTGGCTGCAAGAATAATGGACATATCGTTCCTGTCAATTTATATCCCCCATCCCTCCCCATCTATTATCCCTGATCTCCTCAATATCTTCTCCTCTGTCCCGTCTCCTATCTTTATTCTTGGGGATTTTAACGTTCACCACACAGCATGGGGTTCCCACTCTTGTGATCCATTTTCAATTCAACTATTGGATCTGTTTGAAGACCTCAACCTCTGTGTCATATCCTTTTAATATTGTGTCGTCTTTGTGTATGTTTTGTTCTGTCTTGGTTTTAGATGGTGTTTGGTGCAAAACTCAATTAAAATAAATATTAAAAGGATTTAAACTCGCCACACCGGTCAATAACCATAAAAATAACGTGTCTCTCTAATCACTCGACACTGGCAGAGTTATTATGTGTTCGCCACGGGCAACACCAGTAGCAGCCACTATTTAAAAAAAAAAAAAAAAAAAAAAAACTTTCAAAATATACTATTGCTACATACAACATCAATAAAATATAAAATAAACCTCCCATTTAATACTTTGTGGTCTATGTGTACGTTTTTTGTTGTAGGTGGTGATTTCCCTAAAAAGAAAACTCAATTAATTAAGAAATCTACTCAAATCACCACCGGTCAATTCAATTACATACTGAATGTGAAATTGTCTCTACTCACTTGACATTGGCAGAGTTTACTGCGTCTCTGACGTACAACACTACTAGCCATTAAAAAAAACAAATAATTAGCAATGTCAGTTAGTACGAGTAAAAGTTTTAGCCTATAACTACCTATGCCCACTGCAGGGCAAAGGTCTCCATCATAGAAATCAAGTCATCGCTACTATGATGGGGATAGGCTTAATCACCACGCTTGCCAAACGGTTAGTACGAGTACTATAATAATATTATCCTCTAACCGATCAAGACTACGACGGCGACAAATCAGCCACAAACGCAGGATATTTATAGTGTTCAAGTGTGTGCGCAAACACAAGTGCGCTTTATATTCCCTTACCCTCATATTCCGATGTGTGACACGACCGGAGAGGGATCGTTCGCAGGACCAAAGGGTTAACGTACTATTTGAGGTACGGGGGCACAATACCGCCTACTTCCAGACTCCGACGACGATATTGTTTTTTACCCGACTACGGCGAAGCAAAAAGGAGGGTTATGATTTACCTTTATGTACCTATGTATGTATGGTTGTTCATCTGTTCCCTCATAACTTCTAAAGTAGTTATCATATTTGAACAAGTGATGTGTCATTAGAAGCGTCTTCATTCTCTTTTGGTTATAGGCGACATAACGTCACGTTAAATAGACTACACCGCCCTCTAGGGGACTTAGAGAAAGGAACTAAAAAAAATCTTGACGGAACTAAGTGGGGTATCAAATGAAATAGCTTTTTTAGCACATTTCCTATATATTCCTTTTTAAAAGGTCTGCAGCGCACTTGGTACTCCTCTGGTGTTGCAGTTGTTCATAGGCGGCGGTAATCGCTTACCATGAGGTGATCCGTCTACTCGTCTGCCCCCTATCCCATAAAAAAAACATTTCAAATGTGTTTATACCCTATAATGCCCCACTGCAGGGCAAAGGCCTCCATATCCACCTTCCACCGTTTTCGATCGCGAGCCCAGTCGTCTAATCCTTTGATATTCTTATTTTCAGGCAGTCGTTCTGTGGTGATTTTTACCCAAAAATTATCCGACATTCTTTGAAAATAACAGCCTCTGTTTTTTCCATCGAACTTAACGGGCCTAATGTATTGAAATGTATGAAGGTTTTTTTAATGTGATAGGTGGCAGACGAGCAGACGGATCACCTGGTGGTAAGGATTAGCGCAGCCGATATACACCCGCGACACCAGTCAAAAGTGTGCTGCCAACCTTTAAACCGCCGGTACCCTCACTCACGCAGCGAAACACAGCACTTGCTGCTTCACGCCGGTTTTCAGTGAGACCGTGGTATCACTCCGGTTGAGCCGACCCATTCATGCCGAAGCGTGGCTCTCTCACAGTCTCAAGCCGAGGCGTGACTCTCCCACACTCGTAGGTACTACTTATTTCCACAAACAATTATTTTTCATGACCTGGAATTTCTAGTACTTTTAAGACCTCATTATAGGGAGGTACTGTTTTTTAATACTATGTGGACATTCCATTAAAACCATGTTGACGATTGTATTATACACAACTTTAGCGCATGAATTAAGATTTGTGAAAAGATTAGTAATTGGTGCTGTTACAAGTAGAGCTATAATTCAGGTGGCAAAATGTTACTTCTCATGCAAGAAAAGTTATTTTATAAGATTGTGATCAAATCATGCAGACCAAGACATTTTTTTTGTGATAGAGACGAGTGTGTGGAAAGTGGTTGCCGCCGCCCATGGACACATTATAGCACCAGTATTGTCACACCTGCTGCCAATCTTTTCTCCTTTCCCACGATTAAGCCTTCGGTACCCTCACTCATTGTAATTACCAGACTCCCCAAATCCCAAATACTGAATCATGGTCTAAGCGTACACATCCGACGACTGATTTATGACGACAAAAAGACATTTTTTGAAATGAAAAATACTATTTCTAGATTAGACTTTTTAAAAAGATATCTAAAGAGAAAAAAAAATGTTAATTCCTCCTCTGACGTCATCACTCGGCATGCAAATTAATAACACTTTGCCCACGTTGATTTAAAAAATAATGTAAAATCTCTGATTATAAAATGACAAGACAAAATAAAATAATGACAGTGACAGTAACTTAAGTCACCTTAACTTTTTTATTGGACATATAGCACCGACATCACAATACGTTGATCCGCAGGACTACGCCACTTTCGGCATAGGTACCTATTAATTAATAATTTCAAAAATAAATATTTAAATAAGAACACACATTTAATGTCTCCTGCGGATCTCATCATTTCAGATACGATCACGCAAAGAGTCTATGCTCGCATAGCCCTCTCCATTGTTCTAGAATTCCAGGCTCTAGGCTCCATTGCGCATAGGATTGCATGTCTCAAGTGGCCATGGGCAGGGCACATAGCGAGGAGAACAGATGGCCGGTGGGGCAGAAAGGTCCTCGAGTAGAGGCCACGTACAGGAAGTCACAGCCGTGGCATGCCCCCCACAAGGTGGACCGACGATTTGGTGAAGATCGCGGGAATCCATTGGATGCGGGCGGCACAGGACCGATCTGTGTGGAGAACATTGGAGGAGGCCTATGTCCAGCAGTGGACGTCTATTGGCTGAAATGATGATGATAATGAATCCATACTAATATTACAAATGTGAAAATATGTGTGTTTGTCAGTTTGTTTGTCCGTCTTGGTTTGTCCTTTATACGCTGTTTTCTGTTTATCACCAGACAAATATTTTTAAATGAGAAAAATCCGACCCAGACATGTAAATCTAAAAATAAACTGAAGTCATACCTTAACCGTTTGATATTCAAACTTGACGCTTTCTATCAACCAGCTTTGATGAAACATTTAGATAACTGAAAGCTTAAAAGAATTCAAGATAGCAGATTTTTCTGACACATTTATTATCAAATAGTGTTGCAACACGAGTAAAATCTTTCTTATTTAATTTAGTCATTTTAAAATGTCACTCGATTACCGACTTGATTTAATACAACATTTTAGTTGTAGTAAACGAAAGTTGACGATGCATTTAGCGCAGTGGTTTGAGTGCCGGTTGAGACGCAAGGGTCGCGGATTCGATTCGTTCGTTCGGTTTCCATAGTACAAGGGAAAACCCTAGTTTAGGACCAGGCTAGTAAAAGCTAAGCTTCACAGTATAGCCCATCGACATTAAATAGCTTGCCTTTCTGTTTTTTACAGGCTTCGGGGAGTGTGCTGCTAAGCTGCATGAACTCATTCCGCCATCCCATTTTTGCCATCGAAAGAGCAGGCGGACTGGAGGATACCATATATTCTTGGTGAACATTCCTCGATTGCGTACGAAGCGCTTTCCCTCCTCATTCGTGATGTGCACAGCCAAGGAGTGGAAAGCCCAGCCAGCATCTGTTTTTCTCAGTTAATACAACCCCATTTTTTTTTTCAAAGCTAGAGTGAATAGGCTACTTTTGGGTAAGCTCGCTCCATTGTAGGTTTTCTCTCAACTCTAGAGTTCAGTCTGAAGCCAAGAGCAAACCCATCTTCAATAAAAAAAGGACAATGTATGTGATGTGTATTCAGTAAATAAAAAAAAGCCAGTAGAATATAAATATTTTTCTCCTTCATTACATACCTAAACTAAATATATCTATTTTCGATGCTGACAAGTAAGTTGTCATATTGACGAGTCGAATGCTAGATGATTTTCAAGTACTACACGAGTTAATTATTTAGGCACAAATGATTAATACAAAACCAATAAGGATGAGAGACAATAAAGCAATAACTTAATACACATAGGTACTTAACTAGGAGGCAGCTAGATAGGCTTTGATTAATGTGACAGTCGAATAATAATCCAAATCATGAAATTAAAAGTAAACTTTTTCTCCAACCTTGAGTCTCTTTTGGACCATTGTGCGTGATGGATCTGCTGGCTGGAGAAGCTAAGAAACTTTTTTTTAATGTACTGACTATTTAAAACCACTTAATTTCATGATTAGTAAAAGTTTTTTTTTTAAATTAGTCATATGACTCATTTCAACTTTGACTCATCTCATCACTATTATCAAGTCTCCGGCACTCCACTTTATCCCTGTCCATTGGGGGGCGCGCCAAAGGGCACTTCATTTACTTTTTAATATTAGAGGCAATCCATCACTACTTGACAGGTGCCTAACGCAATAAATAGGGCGTCGATAACGTAAGTCAAGGTGTAGGTGACTTGGACAATTTAGAAATTATACGTTACCCTCATTTTTTTCCTCATGTGTTTCCTCCTTCATACAATCCGGGGTCTTTTAGGCGGGGCGTGAAACGGCATCTCAGCAGGCCATTAGGGTGAGGATGGCAGACACAATGGGTACTTTGTTAGTTCTTCTGTGCCTGTCAGCCTCATTTTTGGATTTCACGGCCGCTTACCATCAGGCGGAGTGAGGTCATCCTGATTGGCCTTTCTATAAAAAAAAAAAAAATTTTTTTATAAAGTTTTAATGTCGATGCCCTACATTATACAGGGTGTTTGGTAATGGGTATAACATACCGAAAGGTGCGTGTACAGCCCGTGTATGTAAACTCTATGCCAGTGTCAAAAAGTAGAATTTGTGAAATTTATTATTTCCGATTCTCCCATACAAAAGTGGAAATTATTTTTTCACAAAACAAAAATTGACAACCCTGATAATCAATGAAAAGCTCCTCTTACTAAAATCGCTAAAATGTGTTAGAAATTGCAAGTAGAGCAATAGGGTATATGACTAAACTCAAGATTTACATATTATATCAAAATATAGGTCAATATGTGTCAATTGCAAAAATTCTCAATTAAAAATATAACGTCTAGCCGGTTTTATGGTCATTCAAAAATTCATGGGCAAGTCCAATTTAAAATTATGAAATTATTAAAAAATAATTATACCATTGTATTCAATGTATTCAACCCATACAATTTGCACCAATTATTATAATAGAACCATTGACATAAACGAAACATTTGATATAGCTACAATACAAAATTCAAATGAAATGCATACAAAATACTTAAGTGTGACGTCACATCTAAGTAGCCATTTGTATGGAGCGTTTTGGGTTTGCCCAAAATAATGTGATTTTAAAGTTGTGGTATCTCAGGTAGTTTAAATGAGAATCAAGTGATTCTTTCAACGACGTTTCTATCATTGAGAGGTCTTTTGATTGCAAAATTAAAAAAAAAGTGTCATATACCGTATTTAGACCAATGAATAACTCTTCCAATGAATAAGCCTTCCATACAATGAATGGGTCGTGTGTTAAATCCGAGCATGCACCTCTGGATTTTTCAATCTATATGCTTATTTATACCACTAGCTCGGCGGTAAGGGAAAACATCTTGAAGAAACCAGCACATCTCGGATTGTTTCTCAAAATTGTGGATACCTACAATATTTGAGGTAATGATTCTGAACCGTGTGTAACCGTGATCTAGTTGGTCTGGTTCCCCTGTCTAAGAGTTGCAAAGGCGAGATGGCTGGAACATCGTCCAAGTTTATCTCGAGTTCCGAAGCGACAGCTTTGGATGCAATTTTGGGAATGAGAATTTAATGGTAAGACGAGCTTACCATTTCTACTCGAGGGGATTTGTACATTTTATAATGAGAGGGTGCAATAAAGTGAATACCGGTAAATATCTAAATTTTTGGCTTTCAGGTATTTACCGTTGAGTAGCCTACCGACTGAGCTATGGAGGATTTTGGTAAGATGTTTAATTGCTAATCCAAGCAAGAGTTCGGCTACATTTTGCCTTACAAAACGTGCATCAGTATCGAGGTCATCATCATCATTATCATCTTATCGTTTTGTCCCGGTTGCGTCTCAAGCTGTCGCTTCGGAGGCCGGAGTCCGCTTTTCTACTTCGACGAGGGGTAGATTATAAAAAAATATGAATTTCCATTATTCTTAAGTTATCATAAGGACTTGTGACATATAAATAGGTAAATAAATCCTACATACAGCGGCAGCGGCAACGCTTATGTGTAATCCGCAACCACGAAACGCTTGCGCGATGTAATAAACACCCAGCGCCATCTATTGGTATGAAGTGAAACGAATGTCCCGAAACGAAGTGAGGGCGGGCCACTAGTTCATTAATAAAATGATTGATGAGAGTTAAGTTGTTCACAATGATCAGTAGGTTTAAAGGTAATGTCATTAAGCCAGAGACCCGTCGTAGTCGGCGTCATATTTAAAGAATGAAATACCCTGCCACGAGTCTTTACGTTCAGTAGAGATATAAATAAAACGACAAAGACATCTAAGAGACTGAACAAACAGTTGAGTAGTCAGGTAAAGCCTTTCTAAGAAAAAATACTTCGTTACAATTCTAGAAAAGGTATTCTTTTTAACTTTATTCTTGCGAGGGAAAATTATTTTTACATAACTAAAAACATATTTTCTTAATTCTTGGAAATTGTAAGCAGTCACAGTTATAATGATATATTTGGAAGTTGAGAAGTGTGAAACGGGGATAGTTTTATAATACCAACTTTAAGCTATTTTGACAGAATTTTAAAAAATTGTACCTAAGTTTTCGGAGTCTGAAAGTTGGCGGTCTTGTACCCCTGTGCCTCAGTTTGCTTACTGTTTTCGGCAAGAAATTCTTAGTGGCAGCCCGGAGTCTGGAAGTTGGCGGTCTTGTACCCCCGTGCCTCGGAAAGCACCTTAAGCTGTTGGCCCTGCTCCCGATCCTTCTCCGGTCGTGTCACAGTAGTATTCTATCGGAATATGAGGGTAAGGGAATAGAGAGTGCTCTTGTGTTTGCACAAACACTTGAACACTATAATATATCCTGAGTACATGGCTGATATTTAAGATTGGCCGCTGTAGCCATAATCGGTTGGAGATAATTATTATTAATATTATGACAGAATAAAATCTGCATTTGCATCGCCGTGGGCAAAATGTAGTAAATGTAAAGACGCCAACCACACGTTCAGGTCACTACATCATCATCTCAGCGGATTCCTCATTAGTTTCAAAGACATTGTCGCTTAGGAGCCCGGGGAAGCCTTGGACCATGACCCAAGATTTGGAAAACAACCCTTACAGCACCAGGGTCATTTGACTTAGTACTTTTTTCCTTAGTACCGATGAGAAAAATAGTTCAGCTTTTTTCGTTAGATGGAGCTTGTAAAAGCAATCAAGCAAATAGTTCGGCGTTGATTCGGTAGTCACAATCTCTATGTCACTATGCAATTTTACATCGCCCTAGTTAAGCGTGTTTCCGAAACAATGACCTCAAGCCCACATATTATATTTAATTTAATTTAATTTTCCCTGATTCTCGATGGTGGCTGTACTACATAGCCGTTGAGTATTAGTCGTTTTCTTCAAGATGGCGCTAGCACTGGCTAGCCGACTCATGCCACTATCTCAGTATGTTTTACACAGGGGAGCCAATCCAACATCCCAGTTACACGATCAAAATTTATTTTACCATGTGTAATTTAGAGAAACTATCCGAAATATGCAGGTTTTCTCACGAAGTTTTCCCTCGCAGAGCTAATGGTCAAAATATGCACTTACTTACTAACTCCGCTGGCTTAACGACCCGAACCGAGTCTTGGCCTTCGAAGCAAGAGAGCGCCACTTCTCAAGTTTTCCCAGATCAGTCTCGACGACGTCTTTCCAGCGATACCTAGGTCGCCCAACTTGGCGTTGGCCCACCGTTCGGCCCTGGTGTGCTTTCTTCACGAGACGATCCTCTTCCAGTCTTCTAAATACGCACTCAGATTTCCTAAATCCAGTGGTACGTGCTGGGAATTTAACCTACGATCTCCAGTTCCGGGAGTGCACGTTCTTATTCACTTATCTACCATCGTTCTGTTTAGTATCCAGCCTATATACTGTCCCACTGCAGTGCAAAGGCCTTCATCATAGAAATAAAGTCATCGCCATTATAATGGGGTCAGGCTTAATCACTACGCTTGCCAAATGCGTATTGGTGATCACAAACCCAAGCTATGTTCGGAAGATTCGAAACATACTTTTTGCTCGACCCGGGAGTCGAAGCCAGGACTCCGAGGTCACGGCCCGGTACTTAAACCACTAGACCAACAGGGCGTTAGACCAACAGTGTCATTCCGTTTAGTCATTAGATATTATGTTATATAGAGTCCTGCGGCAAAACACGCAAATAATATTGTAGACTCCTTGTGTCTATACTAACAAAGATCAAATTGAAATGTTGACGGTGACTTCTTTGGTGGTGCGAAAATTGACCGTGCGACCGCCATGCTTCGGCGTGAGTGGGCCGGCTGATACCAGGGCCAGACAGGAAATCGGCGTACCATCAGGCGATCCGTCTGCTCGTCAGTCACCTATCACACAAAAAAAAATGTTTCCCCTTTACAAAATGATAATTCTATTCGGCTCCATATCTAAAGTTCACCGTGCGGAAGGTATCGATGAGCCATCACGCGCTTGTAATTCCCCTGATCCCCGCAAGCCTTACACTTCCTGAAACTCGGCACTAGGCACTAGCATATTATAGTGATGTCACACGATTCACTATCGATAACTTTAACTATTATATGGATATTAGGTATCGATAGATTAATATAGCATTGGATTATAGGATATAGGATTGCATGCCTCAAGTGGCAATGGGCAGGGCATATAGCGAGAAGAACAGACGGCCATTATGGCGGAAAGTTCCTTCAAGTGGAGGCTATGTACAGGAAATCGCAGCCGTGGCAGGCCCCTCACAAGGTGGACCGACGATCTGGTGAAGGTCGCGGGAATCCATTGAATGCGGGCGGCACAGGACCGATCTGTGTGGAGATCATTGGGGGAGGCCGTTGTCCAGCAGTGGACGTCTATTGGCTGAAATGATGATGATGAGACTTATATAAAAATAATAACACTCTTTATTTTCTTATTACCTTAGGAACTTCTCGAGAGCTTGTAATTCCAGGTTGCGTCCTAAGCTCGGCTCTAAAGTCCGGGGTACGATTAGACCATGATTCAGGATTTGGGGATTCTGGTAATTACAATGAAGTGACTACCGTCTGACCTCCCCAACCCTTTACAGAGGGACCACCTGAATCGCGGCTACACGTTTAAGAAACTATCCAAAGTATGCAGGTTTCCCTCACCGTAGAAATACGCACATAAATTTGAAAAATTCATCAAACATTTTTAAACTGTGCAAAATTCCTGCTTATTTTTTGTATTGATCTTCGCTCGAAAAGAATAGGTATTAAGAGCCCTTAACTATTGTAATGAGAGTTTTTCGCAAAAGAGAAATCGGTAAGATGGAGTTATGAAGGCTTAACTTTAAGGGTGTTGTCACACTGACGGATTGCGAGCGTTTTAGTAGCAGAGCGTCGACGCAGCGACCACTTCTCGGCTGCGCAAAGCGCCGGATTCGCCGTGGAGATAAGTTTGTAACTTTATTTATTTAGTACAGCCACATGATACATATGATTACAATCGCAGAGTACATTTTTTATTATTATTTGAATGAAATGGGGTGAGCATTGCATCTCATAGCCACTGCGACCAGTAGAAGATTTATTGTGACCCAAAACTTATTACAGCACCTCATGCAGCCCCAGCTCCAGGATTAACCCGAGTATAGAGCAGATGGGGGAGCTCTTGATCTCGTCTTCCGAGATACATACTAACTAAAGTTACAGTTCTGATATGCACCGCAATAACACTTATAAATATTTTTTACATAGCTTAATTAACTATACCTATACAGACCCTAAGTGCTAGGTAGGACAATGATGACAGAGCTGGAAACATCCATCAGGCTAGTCAGTCATTGTTTTTTTTTTGTGGGTGTCACGCAGAAACACGCCGGCGAATCCGTTGCGCATCCGCGACGTGAACGCTGCGCAGCCGCGACGTAGTCGCTGCGTCCTCCAATCCGTCAGTGTGGCAACTCCCTTACGGCATTGTCTGTTTTGTACAAAGCATCAACATTTTGACGTCAAAGAAAAACAACAAAACCATAGGCACATACAGAAATATACAAGATAAATGTATCTATAATAGAGAGATAGACACATTCTTGCACAAAACAGGACTTAATTATGAGCATTACAGAATTTCGGCGGTCATGTGTATGTAAGCGATTTTTAGGCAAAGGACACACTTGATACGTGTTGTGAATAACAAAAAGTTTTGTACACAATGTATCTAGCTAGACTTTTGTATAGTAACAAAACTTAAGAGCCATTAAATAGAGGTCAATTGCAACAAAAAAATATTGCATCGAGCTTAAATATAGGATAAAACAAAGTCGCTAACGTTGTCAGTCTATAAGTATGCTTAAATCTTTAAAACTGCGCAACGGATTTTGATGCAGTTTCCAAATAGATAAAGTAACTCAGGAGGATGGTTTATATAATAATATTATTTAAATACATGCATAATATTGCACCCGCGCGAAGCCGGGGCAGGTCGTTGCAATATAAAATACTAAATGTGGTCAGCTTTTCTTTCAACTCATCAACGTAGGTAACTCAGAGTAATTCTAGTTGGTCCTCAAGATTCGATAATTCTGTTATCGATACCTCACCAGCTCTTGCTCAAATGCAATGTTCTGTGACACGAAATGACCACATGGGATGACGTTGGACAATGAGGCCTTGTAATTTGGTCCAGCGTTATAAATACACTTCAATTACGTACTAACTTTGCCCGAATTTGGTTAGTAGGCCGAAACGGTACGTACGTGCGAGTCAAATGGTTATTCTCGTAGTAAATTGAGTCTTGTCATTTAGCAAACTGACTGTATAGCTTTATCGTTGCAACTAGATGTGATTGAGGCCCGATTCGACCAATCCTCATCAGTGGATAAATCTATGGTATAAAGTCGGATTTATATAGAATTACAGCACTATACTATAGATTTAGTATCGAATTAAGGGTTGGTCGAATTCGCCCTTAAAGATAAATACTGGTATGTCTGCGTATAATGTGTGAATTGAGAGTGGCGCGTCCCAATTAGGCGAACAGTGAGCAGCTGACTGTTTGCTCATAGGAACAATATGCAATAGTGAGGCAAACTAGAAGCAAACTATTGGTATGGCACAATAGCGACGCCAATCGATTTTAATTTTTACCTACTAAACCGGATCTATTTTAAACAACTTCGGGGCTTCAGTCTTTCGGCAAACACCTATCCTATTTATTTAATACTTATAATTAACTATTTGGTCTGCTTTTGCTCTCGAATTTTGAATTACCGCCAAAAGCGACCACTTTTGACGTAATATTTTTTTCGAATACAAAGCAGACCCAATATTTCCGCACGGTTATTAATTAAAAATATAAGGGTTTGGCAAGAAACTGAAGCCCCGAAATTGTTTAAAATGGACTTGGTAACGTAGCTAAAAATTAAATGCACATGTTGGGTCCGCTTTTGGCGTGAATCGATTTTTCGCGTACGCGTTAGAGCCAATATTTGTGCATGGCTATTTAATAAATAGTAAAAGTGTTTGCCGAGATTTGTTACCCCAAAATTTTTTAAAATAGATCCGGTTTAGTAGCTAAAACTAAAATCAAATGGCATCGCTAGTGTGTCCTACCCGTCGCCTTAAGAAGATTGGCGACTTGTGTGTCGGAGGCCAAGTTCCACTACGGGTCGCTGAGCCAACAGAGTAAGTTTTTTTTTTAAATAACGTTCAGTTGTTTAACCTTGCTCGTCCGTCGGAATGTTCAGACGTGAAACCGACTCATGAGGTCGTTGGCTTTAATGGTACTGCCCGGCGCTTAGCGGCCATTCCGCAGACGACGTATGTATTGTATTTTTACGCTTGCAATTTGGAGGCCAATGAAAATTATTACCTTCAAGTAGGAGGTCACCTTTAGTATTAAATTTATTTATTGATGTTTTTGTAATTTTATCGATTATTATCTGTCTTGCAATCGTGCTTGTTCATACAATATCGGATACCCGTTAGAACTGCAGCATAGAATTGAACGTGGCTCAAAGATAAATCTTGTTAGTCGTACTAATTTCATGTATACTAACTAAAACCTGTTTTTTTATGTGATAGGTGGCAGACGAGCAGAAAGACCTCGACCACGGACACCCGCGAAACAAAACGAACATCAGTGGAGTCACAAGTGCGCTGCCCACCTTTAAACCCCCTTTCCCTTGGATTGGGATTCCGGTACCCTCACTTACGCAGTGAAACACAGCAGCGATTTTTATTTTATGTCATAGGTGGCTGACGAACAGACGGATCACCTGATGGTAAGCTATTGCCGCCGCCCATAGACACCCGTGACACCAGTGGAGTCACAAGTGAAGTGGAAACACAGCACTGTGCTGCTTCACGCCGGTATTCTGTGAGGCCGCGTTTATCACTTCGGTTGAGTCAGCCCAATCATTTGTTGGCTTAAGTATTAAGATATTTAATAAGCTACCACAAAATGTCAATAACTTATCATTGGATAAGTTTAAGTCTCATATTAAAACCTGCCTAATGATAAAAGGTTACTATAGTGTACAAGATAATTAAAATGATAAGGATTCTTGGTCAAGTTAATCAATTAGTCTTTTGAGTTGTTATTCATATTCGTCTGTTAACTTTTGATAATTGTATTTTTTTTCTATTTTCGATTGAAACTCTGTAACATCATGAATATTTGAAAAGAGTAACTAGGCTGAGTTTCTTGCAGGTGTGTTCTCAGTAGAAATCGACATTCCGAATCAGCCGTAGATGATAATTTATGTACCTACCTATTTTGCCATTCATAAGTGTTCTGTGTGGACCTAAATTGAATAAAGATTTTTTTATCTTTAGCCTTTGGTCCCAGGTTTGTGGGTTCGATCCCCGCATAGTACAAATATTTGTGATCATGAACATGTCTGTTTGTATTGGTCTGGGTGTTATGTAGTGTATAAGTATGTATTTACAAAAAAAAATCAGTATATGTATATATTTGTAATTCCGCTGTTGATTCTGATATCCGTAACACAGGTGCTTAAGCTACCTATCTCGGAGTCAGATTAATGTATGTAATGTTGTAAAATATTTATTATTTATTTATTATCATTATTATCTTATCGTTATTCATATCGAAGCATGGCTCTCTCACGGTATCCTTGTGTTGCCACAATAACGACTATGGAAGTCAACGGACACAGAGGAATTCGTCAAGGCTATTGAGCAGAACTAATGACGCCTGCTCCCGGTTCCACGATTTCACGCGTTGGCAACCCAGCTTAAGTGCAGATTTCCACGCGATGTCTCTTTTACCTACGATCTGGGGTCAGATACAAATACAGTTTAATAGTTTTGCATTTTCTCTCCCTGTTCAGCTTGGAATCAAACATTGAATTTTATTGTTAACGTTATTATTATGTATTGATAACAGTCCTTTATCGCCCTGTTGCTCTAGTGGTTTAATCTTGGGGTCCTGGGTTCGATTCCCGGAGCGAGCAAAAAGTATGTTTAGATTTTTTCGAACATTGCTCGGGTTTGTGATCACCTATGCACATAAGGCAAGGTGATTAAGCGTAATCCCATCATAGTAGCGATGACTAGATTTCTATGATGGAGGCCTTTGCCCTGCAGTGGGACAGTATAAAGGCTGATACTTAGATAACAGTCGTCTGACCTTTACGATCCCTAAAGAAGAGAATCAGACCAACTGGACAATATAATTAAGGTCTAGTGGTCGTTAGAATAATTATCTCAACGATTGAAAGACTATCACTCACTGCCATGCTAGTGTTAGAAATATGCACATAGATATTAGAAAAACTAGAGATGCATGCTCGGATTTGAACCATGACCACGGCCTGTACAGAAGGTGCGTTCTTACCCACTGAGCTACCATCGCTCAAACGTACCTTAAGGTGACGGGTAGGGCACACTAGCGACGCCAGTCGATTTTAATTTTTAGCTACTAAACCGCATCTATTTTAAACAACCTCGCGGCAAACACTTATACCTACTATTTATTAAATAAACATGCACAAATGTTGGTTCGGAATGTCGATTTCTACTGAGAAGACTCCAGCAAGAAACTCAGTAGTTACTCTTTTCAAATATTCATGATGTTACAGAGTTTCAATTGAGAAGAAAAAAAAACAATTATCAAAGTTAACAGACGAATATCAGATGAATAACAACTCAAAAGACTAATCGAATAATATGACCAAGAATCCTTATCATTTTAATTATCTTGTTCACTATGAAAGCCTTTTATCATTAGGCAGGTTTTAATATGAGACTCAAACTTATCCAATGATAAGTTATTGACATTTTGTAGTAGCTTATTAAATATCTAAATACTTAAATCAACAAATGATTGGGCCGACTCAACCGAAGTAATACCACGGCCTCACAGAAAACCGGCATCAAGCAGCACTGTGCTGTGTTTCGCTCCGTGAGTGAGGGTACCGGAGGCCCAATCCGGGGGAAGGGAGGGTTTAAAGGTTGGCGGCGCACTTGTGACTCCACTGGTGTCGCGGGTGTCCATGGGCGGCGGCAATCGCTTACCATCGGGTGATCCGTCTGTTCGTCTGCCACCTATGACATAAAATAAAAAAACGCTGCTGTGTTTTACTGCGTAACTGCATTTTTGTACGCGAAAAATTGATTCACGCTAAAATTGGCCGCTTTTGGCATAAATCAATTTTTTCGCGTACGCGTTGGACCCAACATTTTTGCATGGTTATTTAATATATAGTATAAGTGTTTGCCGAGAGGTTGTAATCCCGAAATCGCTTAAAATAGATCCGGTTTCGTAGCTAAAAAATAAAATCGATTGGCATCGCTAGTGTGCCCTACCCGTCACCTTAAGTAGAAATACTAAACTGTTTGTCGTTAGCACGTAATTATAACAACTGCTTTGAGTTCAGTGTACACAGGAAGAGTCAAGGCCGTTGAGCAAAGTTAATGAGCCTTGCACTGGTTGCCATTTGGAGCTTTACCGACTTTACTGCAAGATTTCACGCGATGCTTTTTCTACTTCACCGCCAGGGCAATGTAGAATAACCTTTATTTGGCATGTTTTGGCAAAAATAGTGGGTAGTGGATCGCACTTTAAAGCAACGGCTGCGAAAGAATGAATGCGTAAGAAGTCCGGGTCGGACCAAAAATTTGTACCTAAATTTTCGGTAAGAAATTCTTAGGGTCAACCCGGAGTCTGAAAGTTGACGGTCTAGTGCCGAAAGCATGTTATGCCGTTGGTCCTGCGATCCCTCTTTGGCCGTGCCACACTGGTGTCCCATCGGATTATGAGGGTAAGGGAATAGAGAGTGCAGTTGTATTTGTGCAAACACTTAGCACTATAATATATACTGCGTACGTGATCGATCGTTGAGATTGGCTGCCGTAACTGAGGATATAATTTTAGATCACCTATACTATACTTTTACGGATAGTAGAAACTATGGATTAGGCTGATAGCAGGACCGAAGGGACATGACAAAGAAGAAGCCCAATCTTGGCACTGGTTGGATGTGAGTATGGTGACATAATGATGACGATTATATGTATAAACCGCTAGGATCGCGCTTATTGTCAGCGTTCTAAAAAAAACTCTTCTCAAAATTTTTAATTTTGTACTTATCATTTTTCTAGACAACCAAAAAATAGCGGTCAAAAGTTTGCCTTTTGTGTTTAAGTCCGTCTGATGGCCAGATGAGCCGATTGAAAATATATTAAGTTTCTTTTCAAAAGGCCAATGAACAGTACTCATCCTAATTACCTCAGTAAATTCTTATTCATGGAAACTATGCATATTTTTTGACCCAGGAGAAAAACCATCATGCCCGAAACCGTGTCGTTTGTTAGAAATGAAATGGTGTATGACCCATAAGGTGTCCATCTCGCATTGAAGACTTTTGTTTTGAGACACTGCGGAAGATGGGCCGAAAATATGCTGCGTAGCTTCCCGAACGCTGCCCAGCCGAGTAGGATTCGTCGATCGACCTATTTCTGGAAGTTGGTTACCAAACTGAACTTTTTGTCCGAGTTAGATTTACTTGTCCACTACTTCCAATGTAGAGCTTCCAACCTGTACAAGAGTGGGTACGACATGGGAATTTGACATAATTTTCATCTTGTCCATGTTCATTTTCAGATCCACTTGTTGGGAGACTCTACTGAGGTCGTCGAGCATTATGCCCTAAGTCTGCCTAGGTTCAGGCCATGACTAAGAAAAACTATTGAAATTTACTTTAATACGCATAAAGATTTTTTTTTTGATATAGGTGGCAGACGTAGCTGACGGATCACCTGATGGTAAGCGATTACCGCCGCCCATGGACACCTGCAACACTAGTGGTGTCACAAGTGCGCTGCTTACCTTTTAACCCCCCTTCCGCTGGATGGGGCCTCCGGTACCCTCACTCACGCAGCGAAACACAGCGCATGCACTGCTTCACGCCGGTTTTCTGTGAGGACGTGGTATTACTCCAGTCGAGCCGGCCCATTCATGCCGAAGCGTGGCTCTCCCACTTTTAAAAGTACCACTGTTAAAAGTATAATAAAAGTAATGAACTTTTAGCTTAATTGAGGTTTCTGAGTGCAGTAGTCATTGTAAGATCAATATTTCAGTTTGTGGTTCTAGATTAATAATATATGGATATAAGGATTTGGTATAACCTATAAAAACACGTTATCGGACCAAATTGATGCGCCCCGCATTCTCAGGTTCGGTGATACAACCCGTCAAAAATGGAGATGAATCGTACAAAATGTAGCGTAATATGTCATATTTTATAAGACCTCTTTGGCGTAACGTAATCGCAGGATTAACGATCCTAGAAAGCAATTATTTATACATACGAGTAGATAAAGCTTATACCTAGTCTCATTAATTAATTATACTGTTAGTTTCTGAGAGTCATACAACATTGAATACATTAAGACGAGATTGACTTAGTAATGTGAATAATGAACTGTGCATAAACTAGTGCCACATCATGTTGATCTGCTAAGTAGACAACAGAGATAATCCCTTTAGGTATATTATGTAGCAAACTACAGACTAGACTTAGACTAGCGTACCTACTAATTTGACTTGCTTAAGGTGCTCCGTTTTTGTACGCGAAAAATTGACTCACGCCAAAACTGGCCGCTTTTGGCGTGAACCAATGTTGGACAACATTAACAACGCAACATTTTTTCATGGTTATTTAAAAAACGCTCTGTTGGTCTAGTGGTTTAAGTATCGGGCCGCGATCTCGATAAAATCAACATATTCATACATCTCTAGTGAATTAGCTAATAAAAACAAATCTATTGTATTGCTATTCGAACATCAGAATACAGCAAAATTACTTTCCACGGCACTTGCATACTTGTCAATGCAAAGTCTCAATCAATCAATTTAAGGCAAAAGTGAATAGGCTTTTCACGGGCAAGCATGGTCCACCTGAGACCTCATTTTTACATAACACCAGTTGGGATTGATGTCGAATGTCAGTCAGTCGTAACATAAAAAAAAAATCTTCAACTTATTTTTTCCTCTATCGATTTATTAAACTACACCTGTTTGATATTAAGGCGAGAATCGTTTGAACTCGCATGACCTCAAAATCGAATTCACATTATTATTTTAATGAAAAGCTATCAATTTAGTAGTCCGGATTTTTACCTATTAAAATTGATAATGACTGGAATTAACAATAGTACTCCCGTTTTTAATTACAGCTCATTACACACCGGGTCATGAATGACTTTAATAAATAAAACGAAGTATTTTGTTTGCAAAGCTTTTTATATTCTTAAGTATTATAATTTTAACAAAAAATCTTTGGTATGTATGTGTACTAGTAGATTCTGGTCTTAGATCTTAATATAAAAATAACGTTAATAATTGAAATGTTATGATAAAGTAAATAAACTTTAATCTTCACATAACAAACCGTTCTTAATAATGTTCTTCAATAAAAAAAATCTTCAACTTCATAATAAATATTAAATATAATAATTTAAATTAATATAACAAAGTAAGAAACATAAAACTAGCTCTTATCTTCAAGTAAATAAAACATTACGAAGTATTTTCATTAGAAAGACACATCAAGAAATACTTCTCTTTAACTTAATGAAGTGACATTGACACAATTAACGTCATCGACTATGAGGTTGATATTAACTCAAAACTTACATAAATTAAACCTTGGATAAAAAACACCTGATATAAATTTTGCACATTTTCGTCGTCGATTCAAACAATAGCTTAAAACTTATAACTAAAACCAATCATAATGCAAAAGTTCCGAAACCAACGTGAAAGAAACCGCAGACAATATTTTTCATTTTACAACCATATTCGATTATTCTTGTTTTTAAAATTTGAACTGCATAATTTTTCACATTTAATATTTACAACAATAGGTATTTCTTTTGTTTTAAGATTAACATGCATGTTAAAAAACTTACGTTTTGTACAATATATTTCGTTACTTTGTCTAACACTTTGTATTTTTTTTAAATGAAAATCACTGAAATTCAGACATCTAACTAAACGTTTTAACTGATAAAGCATTAAATAAATAGCCCTACAATTTTATTAAACAAAAATCACATAACGCAGGCTACTTTTATATACGCAATTTTCCCATTCCCAATTTATACATTTTCCACCGAGTTAATTTAAACGCAAGCCCATTTTAATTCAATAACACAAAACAGCAAACGAACGAAATCGTTTTCCAATGATATCCAAATATTGTCTCGACTGTAAACCCATTACATCTATTTACATGTTTTACAAAAATATATTTACACGCATACTGATTATTTACATGCAATTTATTTGATATACGGCATGTTTGGGAGTATCTCCGGCCTTCGACGATGGTGCGCCCCGTGATGCCTCAAGTGAATAACAGCCTCTCTCATCCTTTGCTCCCTCAACGATCGTATGTAGCTCTCATCCACAACATGTTTATTTTTCTCCTCACGCAACAATGACTTGTCCGCCCTCTCACTGTCTTTAAACAAAACACACCATAGGGACTTATCCTTGTTATCCCAAAGCAAACTCTTTGTGTAGTCTTTTAATCTCCTACTGTTCTCCTCCACTCTCCGCATCGCTATTTCTATCTTAATCAAATCCTTGTAGTGGTCCGAAACTGGCTGCGCTGTGGTGTTAACGTCACTATTCCTGGCACTTATATTAATTCGCGACAAGTAATAATTTTCATACTGTCCCGCGGTGTTTCTTGTCCGCAACAACCACACAACACTGGCCACGAAAGTGCAGGATATGATAAATGTGAGTGTAAGGAGAGTCAGTCTGAAAATGATTGGTGGTGCACAGCTCATATCACTACTTGTTTTTGTTTGGCAGCGCGTCGAGGGTCATGCCGCGTAGCACGGCGCTACGGACGCTCCCAGTGCTACGCGTCCGCCAGCTACGGCGCGCGGAGGCAGACTGTCGTAGCGAGTAGGTGCCACAGTCGCTGTTTATCTCAGCTGTAATTTCAGCCCAAAGCTGTATCCAAGCTGCAGATGCTTTCAAATCTCTTTGTGCGAGCTTCCTTTGCACTTTTGTGCAGTCATTGTACTGGAATTTTTAAATTCGTAACTACGACGGATTCATAATTGTGTGCTGTGGTTTTTTTATTCTGTCTTTATACGTTTCCGTGTATTCCTTTGTACGCTGAGAAATGTTAAATGAAAGAAATAAGTATGCAAGTTGTAATAACATTTAAGTGAAAACTATTTGTTCCATTTGGAAGCATTTGTTAGATATGATTACTTTGCTAGCTTTTGCCATTTTCTGCCATTTTCTAATAATTTATTATTCTTATTCAAATATAAATGAGTTATTTTGTAATATGACTATAATTGTACCTCTTGGTTAGATATCGTGTTATTCATAGGACATTTGTGTACCTCTATATCATTTTCGTAGTAAAAATTTGTTTAAACAGTTTGCATGACTAAATTATAACTTTTTTTATTTGTCATTTGATTTTGGTTTTTGGCACATCAAACACCATTTCTACGAAAATTTGTTAGTTAAAATATTTGAAATTCGTTGCACTGTTTATATGACGTAATCTTTGTTCCGTATCGTATCTATGTCACTATTATGTCATAATTTGTCCAATATCGGCATTAATGAAATAGATACGTTTGTCAGCAGCGATTGGTCAAACCTATCGAAGTACCTACATCGTAATTAGTGTTAGGGACTAATTATAGATGATAATTATTACTGAGTGAAACACGTGCTCTTGACATTCTATGCTTGGTTTGATAAACGACAGCAAATCAAGTAGCTAAGTGAACACGCAATTATTGTATAATTACAGTACAAGATTCGAGACACTACAATTTAGGGTATATTGAGCAAGAACAGTCTAAAGCGTTGATACAGGCGTTCGATCAGAGACGAACTGTAGAAATAACAAAACTGAGTAGAGGACATGTTAGGGCACTCACTCGGACCCTCACAGGGCACTGCAAATTAAACAAGCAACTGCACAACATGGGCCTTTCAGATACCAAAATCTGCAGGTTCTGTCGCGAGGACGAGGAAACGATTGAGCTCCCAGGACCTGGCACCTGGGAGCACACATGATCTCAGCTGACGAGATCAAGAGTTCCCCCATCAGCTCCATTATTGGGTTTATCCTGGAACTGGAGCTACATGAGGTACTGTAATAGGTTACGGGGCTGCCACAATAGATCATCTACTGCTCGCAGTGGCTATAAGACGCAGGGCTCACCCCATTTTATCAAATAATAATAATAATATTGAGCAAGCATAATATGCTGTCCCGGGCAGGTGCATTGTCCCTTTGGGATCAAAAACACGTTTGTCCTAGAACCGTGGGAGAGCCACGCTTCGGCACGAATGGCTTGGCTTGATCGGAGTGGTACCACAGCCTTACGAAAATCTGTGCTTAAAACTGTGCCTGCGCTGTGTTCCGCCGACTAAATGAGGCTACCGGAGGCCCATGAAGTATGATTACAAAAGACCTCTCAACATACATATGTTGACTGCATAGTTATTTTACTCTATCCGGAATAGTAGTAAAATTGGTAGCGCACATATAACTTTATTGGTGTTGTAGGTGTCCATGGGCGACGGCAATCGCTTACCGTCAGGTGAACTGTCTGCTCGTCTGACACCCATCACATAGAAAACGAAAATTGTAAGGGTTATTACGATCCCTTACCATCCCGGGGTAGGATACCTACTCTGCTATGGACTTTCTTCCGAAGAACTTAGCTACTAGTCCTACCTGGGGATCTCATGGTCGCTTTACATCTTTTTTTAGCGGCGATACAAAGGTCATGGTATGAGTCAACCCTTTATTACTTACTGTTACTTCAATATTCATGTTGAGACCTTGTCTGCGTCGATACAAAATATATGTTTAAAATATATTGCCGATAGAATGTCGGTGTGTGGGCTTTGTTGTCTATTACATTCAGTGGATCGACCTTTTACAACGAATCATTACGTTGCTTTCTTATATCAACGATGACGTAGAGTTTGGGGTAGACGACGCGCGCTAGTCAGATACGTGTTTTTGGTTTGGAATGCTTTTTTAACCGTATTTGAAACTTCTGAGAGCATATTCATAAAATCACCTTCCCGCACCAAAGTGATCATTTTAGTATCTCTGTTTGTTCGCCCTAATCTCGGAAACTACTGAACGCATTTTAATGAAACTTTTTTTATTGTAAATATAGCTGTGAAGTCAGGGAAATTTAAAAATGAGTAAAGTATCAGCCTATTTACACTGTCCCACTGCAAGGCAAAGGCCTCCATCATAGAAATCAAGTCATCGGTACTAATATGTATTTTAGGTCGGTATTGCCTAATGCGGATTGGTGATCAAACCAGAGCTATGTTCGAAAAAATCGAAACATACTTTTTGCTCGACCCGGCAATGGGGCCCAGGACCCCGAGATCATGGCTCGGTACTTAAACCACTAGACCAATAGCGGTCGCCCACAGCTTTCCTCGCGTGGAATTCGGTTTTCCACAAAAACCACCACTCGCCTTTTCTGGTCTGCAACCTATCACATAAAAAAATATCTTCATACAGAATCTAATAACTCCTTTTAAAACAAAGGGTAAATAATTAATATGCAAGACAAAGAAAGTTTCGACAAGAGCCGCGTTCCGAATTTGCAGTAAGGCCAAGGTGTAAAAGGCTTGAGTACAGGTTTGACGTAAACAAAAAAGTCAGCGATCTAAAACCGAGGTGTGGTGATAAGCGAAGTGGGTCGATGGCGGGCGAAGGATTAATTCTGTAATTTGGGGAAGGTGACGGCGATACCATCAGCGCAATTATCGGTACGTGTCAAACGAAAGCTGTACTTAAACAAAATTACTGTGTAAACACGCCTACGAGCATTAGATCTGCCGATATGCCATCGAAATGGACGGGTTTAAGCGATTTTTTTGTTTCGATAGAAGTTGAAGTGGCGTGTAAGTAGCTCAGTTAACCCTATAAGTTGCAGCTCAGTGCGAGTGAGATGTATCGGCATAGGTACCTACGCAAATGACTCGCTGCGCGCGGTCGTCTAGGTATAATGTATTAGAGATGAGTCTTGTTCTATTCATAATTTATTATTACTAATATAATATTATTTTATATTTAGTTAAATAAGTGACACTCGTGTGTAACCGTTACAAGGACAAATCTCCAAGGTTTTTTTGATTATTATAGAAAGGCCAATCAGGATAACCTCACTCCGCCTGATGGTAAGCGGCCGTGAAATCTAAATATGAGGTTGACAGGCACAAAAGAACTAACAAATTACCGATTGAGTCTGCCATCCTCACCCTGATAGCCTGCTGAGATGCCTTTATGGCACTCTTAATTTTTTTTATATTATAATTTAAAAAAATCTCCGCGACAACATTTAAATTAAATAAAATAAATTTACAATAGCTTAAGTTTAGGCAGTCATGCATGGTTATTGTTAGTAGGTTGAATTTGAATTTAGTGCAATTGTAGTATGGTGTTTTTATCTTTGGGGTTAGGGGATTGTTTTTTTATGTAGTTTATGGGCCTCAGAGCGGGCGTTTTGGGGTATGTGGATATTTAATGTTTTGTTTGTAAGCTTGTCCCTAACCTTGTCATCACCCCGGCGGACCGCCATTTTGAGGTTATACTGAGTGACTTCTTCGATGGTAGCCTTCGATGCCATGGATATTAGACGTGGTGTGGCGTCGTTAGCGGTGTTATCTGTATAGTATACACAAGTATTTTGTGTGTCTGGAGATGGCTACCACCGGGTGTGAAACGCTTTGCTGGAGCTAGGACTGTTTGGAGTTGACTGGTTGGGAGAGATTATCGCAACGTTCTCGAACGTCCGATCTTGGGCTTCGTCGATTATCAGAGTGCGCGATCCTTCGTCTGATCCGTACCCCTAGCTGATTAACAGAGCCTTCTCAGCCTGGGTGTGAAGGAGGTACCGAGTTCTTTCGGATTTAGGTATCTACGCATCTGAAAATCGTTTCAGCTGTAGGGACTTAGTTCGGGTATAAGCCGAGTATATGCCACTATAGATTTCTCTAAGGGCATATGCTACATCTTGTGGGTTGCGATAAGTGCACAATAACTCCTTTGTGATGTTGGTGATTTTGTTTGGTCTGTTGTAGTGTAAGGGAAAGAGATTGCAGCGGTTTATATAAGGGATTTGGTTATTGTAGCCTAGCAGCGTAACCTTGCTGGCTTTCACTATTTGGATTGGATATTTGGCCAGGACTATGGATCCGAAATAGTTGCTCATACCATTTACCAGTAGTGATATCATGGTCCTCACACTCGTCTTCGCTTTCTCTCCAATTCGTGGTTCCAGCTTCTCTCTGAGGTCATACGCTGCCTCTGTGGTGGTGGTGACAATCATGTCCTCTTCGACATTTATTACTCACTCTTACGGCACTCTTTATTTAAACACTGTTACTGTAATATGTTAAAATAATAAAAAATCTATTGGCGGGGAACGTAACGCAAGCGTACGTAGCGCAAGAGGTCCCGGGTTTGATCCCCGGGTCGTGCCAAATATTTGTGGCTAAATTTTCAGTGTCAGCCCGGAGTCTGGAAGTTGGCGGTCTTGTACCCCCGTGCCTCAGAAAGCAGTTTCAGTCGTTGGTTCTGCGCCCCATCCCACTCCGGCCATATCATGCTGGTATCCCATCTGAATATGAGGGTAAGGGAATAGAGAGTGCACTTGTGTAGGCGCACACACTTGAGCACTATAATATATCCTGCGTACGTGGCTGATCGTTGAGATTAGCTGCCGTAGCCGTAATTGTTTGGAGGATATTTATAGACTAATGCCAAATGTGGGTTTCCACTAATATACTTGCGCTGCAATAATTATCTTCTCAAATGCTGTAGCCAATGATGATGATGATAGGACGTTGGTGTAAATTACAAATCAAGCTTAATTAGGTTACGTCGAGTAAACAGGAAACTCCGCGTGGTGAGACAAGATAATGGTGTATGCAGTTGGGGTACTTAACATCCATCATAATGATCTACCCTAGTAGTTAAAATTTAAAAAAACCTTAACGTTAAACGGTGCAACTAGTATTAATACAACTGACATCGAAATGTCTAGAAATCTCTTCTAACTTTTTTTTTCTGTGATACGTGGACACTCGCGACACCAATGGAATCACAAGTTCGCTGCCAACTTTTAAACCTCCCTTTCCCCCGGATTGAGGCCACTCACGCAGCGAAACACAGCACAGTGCTGCTTCACTCCGGTTTTCTGTGAGGCCGTGGTATCACTCCGGTTGAGCCGGCCCATTTATACCGAAGCGTGGCTCTCCCATGGTAAAAACATACTTTTTTTGTAACTATACTTTTAAACCTCGCACTCTTTCGCTAGCACCATAAAGTATGAATGGAACAGCCATTCAGAAAGATTGTATCCCGACATTCATTACCCGTAGGAAATGCAAAAATAGCATTTTAATGAAACAAGAAGACCGTTGCATGTTAAACGAACAAGGAAATGAAATTACGTGGTTTTTTACGGCAGCAAAATACGTGCATATTTGCTCGAGCGATGTGTTAAACACATTTGATACTAACCTTTTTCCAGGTTCAGTGCACTTTTATGAAAATGAACGAAGGTAGGACCTATTCTCGTGAGCTAATAATAAATATATAAATAAATATTTCACAACATTACATACATTGATCTGACTCCGAGATAGGTAGCTCAAGCACCTGTGTTACGGATATCAGAATCAACAGTGGCATTACAAATATATACATATAATACTTTTCTTTTGTAAATACGTACTTATAATACATAGGAAACACGAATGTTTGTACTGTGCGGGAATCGAACCCGCAACCCTTGAACCAAAGGCAGCGTTTTCAATACCACTGTTCCAAACGGGTCGTCGGGAATGAAAACGGATTAGAGATTTTAAAACATCATCCATATAAATGTTGAACTTGAAATCAATAGGTAACCTGAGTGTAAAGGTTCAGATATAAGACAAATACCATGACCGCGGGAGAAACACCCTTCGACATGAATGGGCCGGCGACAGGAGCCAAAATTCTCAGGATTTTTGATATGAAAAAACATGGTGGATGTCTCATGAAAACCATACAAAAACGATGTGTTTGAGATATATGTATGGTATGGATTGGTGATGGGTAGATGGATGATAAGGAACGTGTAAGAGATAAATGTTTGGATTAGAATAACATGCGAGAGAGAGATAGAAGACGAATGGCCGACGATGAAAAGACGTGAAAGACGACGCTTTAAGACGATTGTAAATATAATCGCTTATTTGAATCCTTAGATTTATTTGGAACCCCATCCCATCATAAATATATCTGTGATGGACAACATATCACGTCACGAAAATTGGACTCTTCATACCAAAGCCTCACAGAAAATCGGCCTGAAGCAGCGTCCGAATTGTGTTTCGCCGAGTGAAAACTAAGGTTACAGACATAGCCCAAAGGATTGCATGCCTCAAGTGGCAATGGGCAGGGCACATAGCGAGGAGAACAGACGGCCGTTGGGGCGGAAAGGTCCTCGAGTGGAGGCCACGTACAGGAAGTCGCAGCCGTGGCAGGCCCCCACAAGGTGGACCGACGATCTGGTGAAGATCCCGGGAATCCATTGGATGCAGGCGGCACAGGACCGATCTGTGTGGAGAACATTGGGGGAGGCCTATGTCCAGCAGTGGACGTATATTGGCTGAAATGATGATGATGATGATGAGTGAGAGAGGGTACCAGCCGGAGCGAATCCCCTTCGATTTTAAAGGTTGTCAGCGCTTTCGTGATTCCACTGTTGTAGGGGGTGTCCTTGGAAACTACTTACCATCAGGTGATCCGTTTATTCGTCTGCCGCTTAACATTTGACTTTCTCTTCCCTACAAGAAGTAACGTCATTTTCATTATTATTTATTCTGGCTATGGAATACGTAAGATAATCGCTACCTGCGGGTTAAATACCTAAAATTGGTCATTATGAACTTATGCCATCTTTCTTAGAGATTTTCGCTCTTTCAAATGATATGTAGATATAGTCAACTTCAAAAATATCTTATCCTTCAAAGTAGCATAAATATCTGAGCATTTGACGAAGTCAATTTTTTTTTCATTATGGCGGACAAACGACCAGACGTCCCACCCGATGGTAAGTGATTACCGCCGCTCATGGACATCTGCAACAAATGAGGCACAGGCTCCTGAGGAAGGAAGATCACTAGTCAGACCACTTTTAGCACAATACCATAAAGGTGTACAATTGAAAATGCACCTTGGCGTGAACTTACATACAGTTGTCTTTCGTCTCAGATTTTTTTGGAAGGATTGAACGCTAAGATATTTTTGAAGCTGACTACACAGGAGGTTCGCCTGACGTCATCTACTAATCTAAGTTTAGTATCACGACAATACAGTACGTGCTGTTGTCTTAATCTAAAACTTGCTTCACGCCTAGCAGTTGACTTACAATCTGACATCGGTGTCTGTTAGCTCACCTAGGCGTATTTACAAAGGCCTACGTCATTCCCTTTCTAGAGCTATGCAGAACAGTTCACTCAATTGTAGTGTTGCAGTCTGGTCTATTAAATCTAAGGAATTAGTCACGTAATACATAAGCCCTCTTATTATAAATCGCGAACTAAGGATATTCCCGGAACAAAATCCGTGACAGCTCTTTTTGACATTGCGTGTTGGAACTAAATGATATGAGCTTTAGTGCGGTAACAACTTTAGATCTACATTTATAATAAGGTTGAATAAGTTTTAAATATTGGTACTTCGTCCGTGGGATGTCCGTGGGTAAACCACGCTTCGGCATTAATGGTCTGGACTGGATCTGACTGGAGTGATACCACGCCCTCACAGAAAACCAGCGTGAAGCAGCACTGTGCTGTGTTTCGTGTGAGTAAGGATACCGGAGGCCCAATCCGAAGGAAAGGGGGCTTCAAAGGTTGGCAGATCACTTGTGACTCCACTGGTGTCGCGAGTATCTATGGGCGACGGTAATCGCTTACCATCAAGCAATCCGTCTGCTCGTCTGCCACCTATCAAATAAAAAAGGAAGGCGCGTTCTTAAACACTGAGCTATTATTGCTCTGATATAACGGTATCACTCTTCTAGCTCAATGGAATCAGTAGTACTATTGTTTCGAGTACATTAAATATACGAAGGGTCCGGGTTTGAATCCGAGCATGCACCTTTGGATTTTTTAAATCTATGTGCGTATTTCTACCATTAGCTTGGCAGTGAGGAAAAACATCGTGAGGAAACCTGCACGTTTCGGATAGTTTCTGAAACGTGTAACCATGATTCACTTGGTATGGTTCCCCTATTAAAGGGTTTCGAAGGTTAGAGGGCAGTCATCATCATCGTCATCAGCCCATTTAAGTCCCCACTGCTGGGGCACGGGCCTCCCCTAATCACATGAGGGGTATTTGCTATACTCACCACGCTTGGCAGACGTGTTGGCGAGGGTTTTGATATAAATGCAGAGTTTTCCTTCTCTGGGTGCTGATGATCATGCCAGCAGCTTTACCTTAGTCGCCTTTTACGACACCTCGGTAAGAGTGAGGGTGGCCTATTCTACTCTGCCGGGGACCACACGGTACGGCAGAGGGCAGTCGTTTCATTGTAATTACTAGGAGCCCAATTCTCGTGCTCATGATATTTTGAAAACATGGCGGATAAACATACAAAAAAACTATGTTTTAGTGATATATGTCGTATGAAAATAAATGTCACGAGCACGAGAATTGGGCTCCAGATTTCCCAAATCTAGAATCATGGTCCAAGCGTACCCAGGACTCCAGAGCGACATATTTTTTTTTATATATATAAAGGCCAATCAGGATGACCTCACTCCGCCTGATGGTAAGCGGCCGCGAAATCCAAATATGAGGCTGACAGGCACAAAAGAAGCAACAAATTACCCATTGTGTCTGCCATCCTCACCCTAATTGCCTGCTGAGATGCCGTTTCACGTCCGGCCTAAAAGACCCCAGATTGTATGAAGGAGGCTTGTGTATAGGCTGATACTTTACATTACTAGGCTAGAACTAGCCTATCAAGTGAACTGGTATATTTGAACTAATCTCGGAACAACGTAAGTGTGCTGGGAGCCGGTGTTTGCAGGGTAATTCTCTGATAAACTATTTATGTTTACATTAGAGCGTTGCTAAGACAGGCCTGGGAATTAATCCCGAAACTAGACCTAGGACTGTGATGTACTCAAGTGTTCATCTAATCCGTAACCTTGTCTTGTAGGTACTTACTTTCTCTAAGTAGGTGAAGAGAATGGGCTTGTATTACTTGTCCACACCAGAATCAGTCACACTGGTGTGGACATGAGTAATTTAATTGAAACATAGAACTTATGGGCACACTACTAGTGTGGAATTGTGTAGTGACTTTTTTAACTTCAATGGACAATATGACAAAAATCATTTTCCGAAACAAAAAATACTATATGTAGATTAGAATTAAAGAAATTTAAGAAAAATCATTTCCAAAATTTTAAACAGATATTTAAGCAGAAAAAGAATATAACAATCCTCATGTGACGTCATCACGTAAAATACTGATCATAAAAAATAATGACAGTGACAGTAAGTAACCGAACGTCACCTAAACTTTTTTTTTGGACATAAAGCACTGACATCACAATACGTTGAGCACAGTCAAATATGGAGATTGCAGAACTGACAGCCGTTGGAGCCGTAAAGTCCTTGAGTGAAGACCGCGACTCGGTAAGCGTAGTGTAGGACGGTCTGCGACAAGGTGGGATGATGACATTCGAAGGCTGGCTGGTGTGGGCTGGATGAGAGTGGCCGAAAATCGGGAGCAGTGGCGTGCATTAGGGGAGACCTATGTCCAGCAGTGGACGAGTGTGGGTTGCTGATGATGATGAATGAAGCGACTGCCGTCTCGTCATCGTAACCCTTCAGCAGGAGAACTAAATCAACTGAATCACGGTACACGTTCAAGAGACTATCAGAAACGTGCAGGTTTCTTCATATTTTCTCTCACCGCCGAGCTAATGGTAGAAATATACACATAGATTTGAAAAATCCAGAGGTGCATGCTCGAATTAGAATCATGACTTCCACGAAAAGCGCGTTCTAATCTACTTTGCCAACTTAGCTAATTAATTAGCACTCATGTTTCACAAACAACACTATTTCCTTTGATCGTTCTATTTATCATCATTTACTTCTTGATGTAAGCTTCTTGAACAGAACATACAGTACAACATATTGGCATACGAGATAATACCAAACACGAGATATTAGCTCTACAACGCTCAAAGCTAAAACATCATTGATGTGTTAATGGGCTTAGAGCGAATATCTAATACCCATAGGGCTGCCAGGTGCTTAAATCGAAAAGCCGGACAATTTATTTATTTACTTACAATTTGATTGGATTGATTAGTTCAGCCGGACATAGGGGTAAGTCCCCCATCTAAAATCACATACAATATCACATAATACATATATCAAAAACAAAAAAATATATATATTAGCCGGATAAAAGGCTTAAACACTACAAAAAAAAACAACAAACTGTAGACTAATGGACTGTTTTATATGGAGATGAGGTAAACTCTAAAATATTAATTGAAAAAAAAAATAAGTTTCAGTTCTAAGAATGGGGACCCCCCTAAAGAAATGAGTTTCTGGATAATTAATAGAGTCCTATTTTTGTGTAAAAATCGTAATGCGTTTAACAAAATACATCCATTTACCAAGTTTCAATATTATAAGTTCTTATAGCTTCGGATAAAAGTGGCTGTGGCATACGGACGGACGGACAGACTGACAGACAGACAGACATGACGAATCTAAATACAAAAGAGATGTATTAAATGTATATATTCGTTATCCCGCTGTTGGTTCTGACATCCGTAACACAGGTGCTTGACCGGTTGGTCAAATAGGTATATCTCGGAGTCAGATCAATGTTTGTGATGTTGTGAAATGTATTCATTTATTATTATTTATTTATATTAATTGTTAAGTTTCATCAAAATCCTGTTAGCAGTTTTTGCGTAAAAGGGCAACAAACTTACTTACATACCAATATTATCATACTTCCTCAGTCACCTAAAACAAAGGATTTTGGTTTTATTTTTTAAAATCGGATAGACTGGGCCATCTAATTTGGCCGAACATGCAATCAAAAAGCCTGTCTATGTCCGGCTTTATCTGGAGGCTTGGCAACCTTAGCCCAGAGTACGTTTACGGGAACAAGTACGATACAACGCTTACTTAATTATTCAGTGCTTGTAATTGTAGCCCTCTGGCAATTAGGCATAATCACGCTAATTGCGCAAAACACGGGTGAAATGACTCCGGGGGTTCATGGGTGACGGTGTACCTTAAAGAATGTATTTTTGTATCATGTATTTTCAGCCCATCTACTACAGTGCCTTAAGGCGAAAGTCTTTAATGCGTGTATATTGCCAGTGATGACAATACGGAACGGAAACGTGGCCGCCTATAATGAGCCGCTTAAGAAGGCTCAAAGTCACTAATATGATACTCGTGTACTTAATGTAAACAATGCTTTAAATAATTAAAAAAAAATCTTTCTTAGCTCATTTCTCGCGATTCAAGATGGAATTGTATTAAGATGACGGGTAGGGGACACTAGCGACGCCAATCGATTTTAATTTTAAGCTACTAAACCGGATCTATTTTAAACATTTTCGGGATAACAACCTCTCAGGAAACACTTATACTATTTATTAAATAACCATGCACAAATGTTGAGTCCGTTTTTGTACGCGAAAAATTTATTCACGCCAAAAATGGCCGCTTATGGCGGTAATTCACATTTCGAGTACAAAAGCAGACCCAAAGTTAAGTATAAGTATTTAATAAATAGTGTAAGTGTTTGCCGAGCGGTTGTAACCGAAATTGTTTAAAATAGATCCGGTTTAGTAGATAAAAATTAGAATCGATTGGCGTCGCTAGTTGACCCTACCCGTCGCCTTAATATAATTATGCATTTAGTTAATAAATAAAGGGTATCTATCTATCTTATTATTTCCTTATTAAAAAAAAAACTAACTGTTTACCCTTTATGATAAATTATTAAATGTATAACTTATATAATGTGCAGGCATACACACACACACACACACACACACACACACACACACACACACACACACACACACACACACACACACACACGCACGCACGCACGCACGCACGCACGCACGCCGTGAGTTTAGTCTAGTGTTGCCTATCACAAGCAAATGAGCTTAAAAGGGAGCATCATACACAAAATATTGTATCAGACTAAGTTACTGCAATAAACATTTTTGTATTTTTTTTTTTTGTATTTGTATTTCCTACTTCATTCACGGATGGTGACCAACCCCCTAAGCCTCCTCCTCTACATATTTAATAGCATAGCAATCAAATTGTAAGCATTAGACACATTGACAGGCGTTATCTGCTCGTATTAGCGTTTGCAATCCGATATCGAGACCAGATGGAAATATACCTTCCGTAAATGAAATTTCAGAGCCATTTTGCCGGTGTATTGCTCAACAGACTAAATGATGTGGGTTGCTAAGCCTAGTTTCAGCTAGAGATAATTTACAGGTGAGATTGTAAATTATTAAGGTCCTTGTTTATATCTATAGGAACAAAAGAGACAAATGCAGGGGAAAATCTCAAACTGAGTGATCTTTGCAATCTATAAAAAAAAAATTATTATTAAAGAAACAAAATACCCGACTGCACACTAAAAAAAGAGTAAAACAAGCCCCACAATAATATTGATCAATCAAATGCTAAAAACTAATTATGTAATACCGTTTAAACAATAACCTATATTAAAATACACTACAATATGTGTTCGTAATCGATAGTTAAATAAACAGAAACTTATTTTGAATACAAATTTACTGAATATAATTTATAAATGTTGATGGGAAGCATCGCAGGCGGGGACCAACAGAGGCTTACCAACAGAGGCTTATTTATAGTCATTTCGGTTGTGCACCATTTAGCAGAATTTTCGTTGGTGGCGGTCAAGGTGGTCCCCGCCTGCGATGCTTTCCATCAACATTTATAAATTATATTCAGTAAATTTGTATTCAAAATAAGTTTCTGTTTATTTAACTATCGATTACGAACACATATTGTAGTGTATTTTAATATAGGTATTGTTTAAACGGTATTACATAATTCGTTTTTAGCATTTGATTGATCAATATTATTGTGGGGCTTGTTTTACTCTTTTTTTAGTGTGCAGTCGGGTATTTTGTTTTTTTTATAATAATTTTTTTTATTTATAACTTTTTAGCTGTTTTTATTTAACGAAAATGTTGTAGATGTAGAAGACTATGTATATGTAAGTACCATTTTAAATTATTTCGACCACATTTGGCTTTAGATTACGAGTGATGTTACTCCGCAACATAAATTTACCGCCAATCTGGTAAGTTTCGCGTCAGACGACGAAGTATCGAAAAAATCGCTATTTAGAGACGACCGTCAACGACGTGTGCCCTTATGCGTGTGCCCGCATTCGGGCTGTATACTCGAGCATATCCCCCTCCGCACCGCGCCGCGCGCCGCATGCCAGGCCACGCCCTATCTTTTTGCTTGCTAACGCATGAGTTGCTTTGCGTTGACGCAGAATTAACATGTTCCCGTGGGAATTTTGAGAAAAAACGTATCCTATATTAATTACTCCCGTGATTGAAATGAATCTAATGATACCGCATACATATTTTTTTAAAGGGAAATTTAGAAAAAATATTATTATGTCTTTATCCCGTGGGACTTTTAGGATAAAATGTATCCTATGACACTCCCGTAATCAAGACAAATCTAACGATACCTCATACATCAAAATCCATCAAGCCGTTTAGGCTACAGGAGGTCACAAAGGAAAAGACATACATACATACTTACATACACTCGAAAAACATTACCCTCCTTCTTTGGCAGTCGGGTAAAAACCGGCCTAGTGCGAGTCGGGCTCGCCCATGAAGGGTATCGTAGCAGCAAGTAAGATGTTACTTAATTGTAAAACAATTAAGGTGACTGGTAGAGCACACTAGCGACCCCAATCGATATTAATTTTTAGCTACGAAACCGGATCTATTTTAAACAATTTCGGGGTTACAACCTCTAGGCAAACATTTATACTATTAATAAAATAACCATGCACAAATGTTGGGTCCGTTTTTGTAAGCGAAAAATTTATTCACGCCGGACGGACGGACAGACGGACAGACGGACAGACGGACAGACGGACAGACGGACAGACGGACAGACGGACAGACGGACAGACGGACAGACGGACAGACGGACAGACGGACAGACGGACAGACGGACAGACGGACAGACGGACAGACGGACAGACGGACAGACGGACAGACGGACAGACGGACAGACGGACAGACGGACAGACGGACAGACGGACAGACGGACATACGGACATACGGACACACGGACAGACGGACACACTTACAGACGGACACACTTACAGACGGACACACTTACAGACGGACACACTTACAGACTTACAGACTTACAGACTTACAGACTTACAGACTTACAGACTTACAGACTTACAGACTTACAGACTTACAGACTTACAGACTTACAGACTTACAGACTTACAGACTTACAGACTTACAGACTTACAGACTTACAGACTTACAGACTTACAGACTTACAGACTTACAGACTTACAGACTTACAGACTTACAGACTTACAGACTTACAGACTTACAGACTTACAGACTTACAGACTTACAGACTTACAGACTTACAGACTTACAGACTTACAGACTTACAGACTTACAGACTTACAGACTTACAGACTTACAGACTTACAGACTTACAGACTTACAGACTTACAGACTTACAGACTTACAGACTTACAGACTTACAGACTTACAGACTTACAGACTTACAGACTTACAGACTTACAGACTTACAGACTTACAGACTTACAGACTTACAGACGGACAGACGGACAAAATCAATGTGGCATACGACCACGGCGAAACGGTATATAAATATAAATTTCAGCAGAGACTTATTTCTTGTTTCGTACTTTACTTTTTCGTTAAGAGCGTATTTTTTTGGTAGTCGGGTTTTAGTTTTTAAACTTGTTTTTTTTTACGCAAAGACTACAACACAAACCACAACAACAATAATTTCCCAGTATTCTAACCTAAGACTGTCCCTCGAAAATTTCTGCACACGACGATTTTACACTTAACACAGTGTAATATTACGTCAACAAATAGGAATAACACACCCAAACTACGCTAATTAAATACACAAACCACATTTTGAGACAATTAAGGTAATGCCGGAACTTTTGATCATGTAGTTATGTAATTATGTAAGTTGCTCCCAAAGAGGGTGACCACATTATATTCTGTATTTTTATGTGAAAGGTGGCAGACGAGCAGACGGATCACCTGATGGTAAGCGATTGCCGCCGCCCATGGACACCCGCGACACCAAGGGAGACACAAGTGCGCTTGGCTTATTTGACTTAATGTCCTATGACTCCTAGGTGGGGCCAAGGGTGCCCACAGTGGTCCTTGAGCTTCGTGCTTTACTTCGCTCCAAGTTAATCCTAAGGTCTTTGCTTCTGCAGTGATAGTCCGCCGCCAGGATTGTTCAGGGCGGCCACGTTTCCGTTTTCCTTGGGGGTTCCCTTGGTATGTCTAGGTATGGTCTAGGGCTTACCTTGGTATGTCCGGTTCCCTTTGGAGCGTATGGCCGATCCAGTTCCATTTGCGGCGTTTGATCTACTGGTCTACAGATCTAGGTTCGTGATTTTCTCGGGCCAGTATACCCCGAGAATGCGGCGAAGACAGCGGTAAACGAAAACCTGGAGCCGGTGCGAAATGTCTTTGGTGACCTTCCACGTCTAACATCCGTACAGCAACACGGTTTCATACGGATTATTTTGAGTTTTACTCTCCTAGTCAGCTTTTGCGATTGCTATACGGAACGGAGCTGCGCGAAGGTTGCTCTCCCTTTAGCGATCGTCGAAGCGATGTCCCCTTCGGTCCCACCTGTTTCTTACACAACATGTCCGAGATAAGTGAATTTGTGGACTTGATCCACCTCTGTGCCTATGAGCTTGTCGCTCCGCACCTCACTTCCTGGGTCTTCCAGATGTTTATCTTAAGTCTTGTCTCCATAGCCTCTCTTGTAGGTCGTCCAGTTTAGCTTGCATGTCAGCTCGAGTGTGACTCAACAGGCATAGGTCATCGGCGTAGTCCAAATCCTCCAAGACATGTACAGTCCCCACTCTATGCCTCGGCGTTTGCTGCTGGTGATGTTATGCATAATACCATCAAGGAAGAGGAGAGGTGAAAGAAGACATCCCACAAGTGCGCTGCCAACCTTCAAACCCCCTTTCCCCTCTTCTCGATTTCGCTTCAAGTACCCTCACTCACGCAGCGAAACACAGCACAGTGTCTAATAGTCTATTAAAAAGTACATCCTTTTACAGGTGGTCAAAAGGACATATTCCTTTCCTAAGAGTCGGTATCGCATATGTGATACCTCAGGTGTAACATATGTAGATGGGCTTGTACTGTATCCCATTACTAAAATGAAATGCTTAAATCAAGCACTAACATTTTTTTATGTGATATGTCCGTACGTGGCGGATCGTTAAGATTGGCGGCCGTAGTCGTTATTATAATAGGATATTATAATCAAATGTTAGTAAATTTAAATTATTTGTTGCCTGCCACATGACATTTCAAGTTGTTGCACAGTAGGTAACTGGTCACCCTACTCTAGAACTTGAAATTACCAAGTCGATGGAATAGAGACTAAGAGACTAAGCGTCTTCAAGTAAACACATCGAGGAAATGGGGTTTGTTTATTACCTGCGAGTACTTCGAAGGTTTAACTTAATAAACATTGTATGTTACCACAATTAAATATTATGTTCCTCCATCTTGATTCCTTTTCTTTGAGCGACCATCGTTTAAGAAATCACCGTGGAAGAACTACGCTTCGGCATAAATGGGCAGGCTCGACCGGAATAATACCTGACAGAAAACCGGCGTGAAGCAGTACTGTGCTGTGTTACAGTGCGTGAGTGAGGGTACCGGAGGCCCAATCCGGGGGAAAGGACTTATGACTCCACACGTGTTGCGGGTGTCCATGGGCGGTTTTTCTTACCATCAGGTGATCCGACTGCTCGTCTGCCACTTATCACTTAAAAGAACACCGGCAATATTTTATATACTGTGGCTCTATTCTGACACTATTTCACTTTAATATACTAATATGATTAATGAACCAAATACAATAGAAACTATAAATCATCGACGGGTGGTATGAAATTCACTCGTATCGATTTAATAATGAAAATGGGTGCCAAAAAATGAGACACTAAAAGGCTTGAAAACAAAATCAGCAAGAAAACCGTCTTTAAAACCTCGAACTAAAAAGTGTAAAATAATATTTTTAACACATTATACACCTCAAATAACATTTTATAACAGTACACTTGGGAAAAGGTTTTACCGAAGTCGGCGCCTAATCCCTGTTCAATAATTGAATGTTATTACAAGATAGTATTGGGCGCCGACTTCGGTAAAACATTTTCTAGAGTATACTGTTATAAAATGCTATTTGAGGTTTATAATGTGTTAAAAATATTATTTTACACTTTTAGTTCGTGGTTTGAAGAAGGTTTTTTTGGCAGATTTTTTTTTTGGAATGGTTTGTGTTGGCGACAGCCACAACCATCCTTTTTTGTATTGTCTATGTCTTTTATAGTGGTTTTCTAATATATAAATAATAAAATAAATATTTCACAACATCACATACATTGATCTGACTCCGAGATAGGTAGCTCAAGCACCTGTGTTACGGATATCAGAATCAACAGCGGAATTACAAATATATACATATAATACTTTTCTTTTGTAAATACATACTTACAATACATACAAACACATAGACCAATACAAAGAGACATGTTCATACACACAAATGTTTGTACTGTGCGGGGATCGAACCCGAAACCCTTGGACCAAAGGCAGCGTTCACTACCACTGTTCCAAACGGGTCGTCAAATAACAAGTTCTGAAATGAATAAAAAAAATCCATAAGCTAAATCAAGCGTCTACAATTACTTTGTGGTTATAAAACACGATTTTTTAAGACGTGATAGGTGGCACACTAACAGACGGATCACCTGATGGTAAGCGATTTCCGCCGCTAATGGACATCCGCCAAAAACAGTGAGGTCAGAAGTGTGCTGCCAACCATCAACGCTGCCCCGTATTGTGCCTCCGGTCCCCTCACTCACGAAGCGAAATAGCAGAGTCGCTGCTTCACGCCTGTTTTCTGTGAGGCCGTGGTATCACTCCGGTTGAGCCGGCACATTCATTTCGAAGCGTGGCTCTCCCACGGTCAACGCGGTCACAGTTTAAATTAAAGTTGGCCTCTTGCTTTGAATTTTACACGAGTTAAAACATTAAATCATGAACGTATGTACCTACTTTCTTACACATTTTTTAATAAATACAGCTCTTCCGGAAAACTGCAAATAGTTCGTGTATAATTTTTTATTATATTTACAAGGGATGCTGTTTATATGAAACTCAAAACCATAGCGGGAAATATAAAATTTAATTAAGATTCTTTTGGAATATTCATCTGAAAAAACGGTTGAGTATTTTCATGTTATTTGTTTGATAAATTACAATTTTAAACAACAGTTCGAAATAATAAAGATGGAAAAACCTAGTGAACGAGTACAATCTTTGAGTATACTTACTTAAAGAGTAAAATTCAATAAGAATATATTATGGATTTAACTGATACACTTTTTCTTTAATTTTGCAGGGGGAATGCCGCCGGCTCAAGAGATGAGCCGACTACCTTATGCATACCATTCCAGGCCACCGTAGGGCGGCCGGGTTATGTGGCGCTCTCCTTTGGCGGATTTGGATTTTACTGGTACACTTTTTTTTTTATTTCTCAGGGGGATACCGCTGGCTCAAGAGATGAACCGACTACTTTATGCATACCAGGCCACTGGGGGGCGGCCGGGTTATGTGGGGCTTTCCTTTCTCGGGGGCTTCTCCTAAAGAGAAGCCAGGCAAAGGCAAACCCACTAACCCCTCCGGTTCTCCCTCATCGCCCATATCGGGGAATATCATGGTGATACAGCCGAAGGCTTTTTGCTGATACCCTACAGTAAACAGCCACCGGTTAAGGCGACGGGTAGCCCTAACTAGCGACACCATTCCTTTTTAATTGTTAGCTACTAAACTGGATCTATTTTAAACAACTTCGAGGTTACAACCTCTCGGCAAACACTTATACTATTTATTAATTAACCATGCACAAATGTTGGGTCCGTTTTTGTAAGCGAAAAATTGATTACCGCTAAAAGCGGCCACTTTTGGCGTGAGTCAATTTTTCGTGTACAAATGTTGGGTCCGTATTTGTGCATGGTTATTTAATAAATAATATAAGTGTTTGCCGAGAGGTTCTAACCCCGATATTGTTTAAAATAGATCCGGTTTAGTAGCTATTAATCAAAATCGATTGGCGTTGCTAGTGTGCCCTACTCGTCACCATAAAGTGACGTTTAAACGTAACGAAAGATTTAAACTAAGAACGAGCCAGTAGATTTATAGTGGTCCACAAAAATTATGATGACCATATTTAAAACGAATTTTCGATTGAATTTGCAATCTCGTTAAGTTAAAACCTGAAAAAAAAAACAAATTTTGGAATGTATTTCCAAAAATTTTACTATCGAGACATAATCGCTAAAACGTGTTTTTGATTTCATATTGTCTTGAATAAAGATATGAATAAATGTGTATCTTAGTATCAGATAGGTATCATATCTGAGTGACCTTTTTAATACCTGTATACGCTTAAGCTTAATTAGCTTAAGATTATACCGAGCCTTATATAAAAAAAATGTGTAATTAGTTTTTCTTAGTTAAATAAATAAATAAAAAATAAATAATAGCCTAAAAGATAACGTTTCTTATCCAACGTACCAACTTAAATGTGGCGATTATTAGACATTTTTTTAAAGTATAAGGGTTTTTTGAGATGTACTTGTGTAGTAGTACTAGTTTATATTAGAACAGGTAACCATAGTCTTACTATGGCCTAAAGTGGCCATTTATAGCACTTACAGAAATGTTGGTTACTTTTAGGAAGAAATTATGACATAATTTTGTCTCAAAAAATCGTAATACTTTCCATTATCGATTCACCTTTGTGATGTCACCTTAAAATATTGTCTCATAATCGCCACAATTAAGGTGACGGGTTGAGCACAGTAGCGACGCCATTTGATTTCTATTGTTAGCATCTATACCGGATACCTTTTTCACAACTTCGAAGTTCGAGCATCTCAAAAAGAATACTATGTATTCAATACTTATCATTAACTTTTTGGTCTGCTTCCTACTCGAAATATGAATTAATCCAAATTTCGAGTGCAAAAACAGATCAAAAAGTTATTATTCAATTTCCGTAACTGTACTTTACTACATAAATTGCATCAGTCACGAGTATACCTACGCGTAACGTTTTTATTTCTAAGACTGGCTCGTAACTTTGGACTCTGCCTTAATCTAGACAAAGGTTTGGTACAATCTGGGCTGACGACCGCGAAATTTAATATTGAAATTCATAAGGTTTTATTACAATGTGCGTCGCGTAGCGAAACGGACCAGCTTTGTACTACAAAGTACAAAATAAGGACAGACCCGTATCATTCTAACTTATACCGGCCATTTGTCATACAGCAGAGGTGGTTTTGTAAAGAAGACCAATTTTATTGCGCTTTGGCCTATACAGATATATATATACAGGCATATACTAGGGTGATTTTTGTTTAGAAGGTCGAAAATTACAAATCATTATTTTGACCTACACTCATTGTCATTGTCCTTAATTCAGCACTTATGAGTTACGTTGATTTTTTTTATCATTTCGACTTATTTTTTATTATGGAAGTAATTATCTACCTTCGATGAAGTTTGGTAGAGATGTCAGAATAAACCCTATAATACAAAGGACATAAATATTTGTAAGTAAATTAAAACTGTACCGGGCCTCCACAAGTTATTGTGTATTTTTGTAAGCTTTACTTTTGTTTTCATTTCGTCTTGTTTAAATATTGGGGTAAGGGAGTAGTAGACAGTGCATTTGTCCTCCGTTCATGGTTGATCACTGGTGTTGGTGCCTGAGCTTGGGGATGTTTGTTTAAATAATAGAATGTTTAGAAATCGCAGAGCATAGTTTAAACGCAGAGTTTAGTTCCATATCACACCACTATGTTATGGACAAAATGCTGTGCTGACTCGCATTCTCAATTCATACAATAAAATGTTCACAGAGGTGGACCCGTTTATATATGATAACAAGAGAGCTTTCATAGAGGCTATAATGAAGATAATCCGTTAAGTAACTACTTTTTTGTACTTTGTTTGTTTGTAATCTTTTTCTTTTTTGGCTAAAATTTTGATAACTAACTAATGTATAAAATCACTTACTCAGCAGATAACCAGCTTCCTTTGTTTTGTTGTTTTACTTATGAATTTCATTTTGTCTTTGGATTGTTTAACCAAAACGTTCTTAAACTATAGCATTAGGTATACAACTGGTTCAATGTAAAGTCAAGACTTGATATATTATAAGTAAGAATATTTTTTGAGCAAATTGTGAATAACTTTTTTGGCCTAATTTATTTGGTAGTTTCTAAAACTAGTGCGACCCGATAGTACGACGGCAATATTTGTACTAAAGTTAAGGTCTCTAACTGAGTGGCTCTCTGCCCTTAGTAACGACGACGTTGAAGATGTTTTGGCTAGAATAACCTGAACATGTAGAAACTTAATATTTTACACACAGACATTACAAAAGTATGACAGAAATGCTGTGTGGCGGCGGTCAATGGCATAATTAATGCATTGTGTTATTATTATGAATTTGTTGAATAAGTATAGTCTTCGTACCAACAACTGGTAGATATTGGTCGCCACAGCCAACAACTTTTGGCAACCTTTTACTTGTCTAGTACCTATTAGTTTTGTAGTTTGGGTTTACAAGTAGTTTTGCCAGTGGAAATCTGTTTGTTTTTGTCAGAAACCAATAACGCCATCGTTGTTGCTCACCGGTTAACAACAACTAAATTCTCTCAATACGCATTAACAACAGAATTTGCATCCAATCGCATTGACTATAAATTAGATCGACCATCCAACGGGCTGGAAACAAAGTTATATAATTCGCTCGAATCGAGTTTGAACTCAAAATCAGACCATTGATAATTTAATATTAAACGACACACTGTAATAATGGTAAGTTACTGCAAATTGTGGTAGTACGTGTTAAGCCTACTTATAAAGCAATGTTTAAATACAAGAAGTTATACGTACGCATTAATAAATAAACTAATATCGAAAATGGTGAATGAAGTTTTTAGAAAACTACTCTATAACACCGTTTTAGCTAACAAAAGTTGATTGAACGATTACGACTTATCTAAAGTTTTTCATAACGTAAAGCATCTTATGTACGTTTATAGTTAAAATAAGTAAAGTTAAATACATAAAAATAGATAATAATGTTAAAATGTAGTAGTTAGTAGTAAGTATTTATTAACCAAAAATTGCACATACATATAAATTTTTGCTGGTCCCCACACTAGGCAAGCCTGTCCTGTGGGGAAATAATAATATGTCTTGTGGATACTGTTAAACAGCCACTGTGCGCGCCATTGTGATGTTAGTTCCGTGACATCTCAAGAGATGGAGCTGCGCGTAGCGTGCATCGCACAAGAATTAGTACGTTTCGGATTGTACTAGAGCCACTGGTGACCACCATAATTAACGCTTTTCGTCCAGAGTTTGGAAGTGTCATTGATTACAACTACAAATTTAGCTAACCTAACAGTAAGTGAGCTGTAGAAAGTGTTAAATACAAAACTTAATATCACCTAGATACAACGTAAAATTAAGGGGCAATTCGGCCAAGCTTAATCCGATACTAAATCTATTGTATAGCGTCGTCATTCCATACAAATCTGACGTTACACCATAGATTTATCCACGGATCAAGATGGGTCGAATCGGCCCTTAGGCGTTACTTAAATTATTCCTCTATTAAAATGATACTGCCCTGTAATTTTCAATAGAATAGACTAGTGATCTAACAATAATATTATCTCAGTTATTGTTTTAATTTGATTAAGTGTTTCTTTTTTGTTGAAAAAAATTGTATTTAATTTTAGTTAATTTAATTTATTTAACATATACCTAATCTACTTTTCTTCTAATACATGTCTTCGTAGTACTTCTCCTACTATTAAAACGTTGCTACAGCTTTAATTGTAACTCTGTATGTTCACAATATGTGATGGATGACTATTCAAACAAAAGAATCGGATGGCTCTGCAAACTCAGTGGTCTGCAATAAGCCCTTTTCATAGCCTGTTTTGTACATTTTAATCAAAAATAGTCCATAACTCGAGGGCACACCACACCACCAACAGTAAATACAGTCAGCAAGAAAAATGTATTAGCTACCAAAGAGATAAAAATATCTTGACCTTCTTAAAAGATAAGTAATATGAGAAATACCAAATCTTTTGTCACTTTCGAAGATTTTTATATTTATGACACTCAAAATTTTTAATAAAGTCATTCTTTAATGTAACACAGTTAATCGCCAGATATTTTTAATACTTTAGCAACTGACAGTACTATTTGGCCGAGATTCCATGGCTGAAAGTAGGGTTACCAGGCATCCAAAAATTTAGTACAGATAGCATTTTGATTGCCAGTGCAATGTCAGTGTCACAGATTAATAAAGAACAACTGCAAACAGCAAAAATGATATAAAAATCGATCATCCATTATAACATCTGTTAATTTTAATATCAATTGAATAATTGCTCATAGTTAATTAAGTTAATGTTCCAAAAAAGTTTTACAAGGATTCTGGTTAAAACATGTAAAAGTAATGTCGCTGGGGATTTCATTAAAAACATATATACAACTTAAATAGAAGTATATCCTACAGACAGCGGCAACGCCTATAGGTAATTCACGCTAGCGTGATGTAACCTACACATAGCGCCATCTATTGGTATAAAATGAAACTATTGTCCCAAAACTGAGTGAGAGTGGGCCACTTAGTTTATTCATAAAACGGATTCTATAAAAAACAACAGCACTTGCGCGGTGTAATTTACACCCTATAACATTCTATTGGTAACGTTTACTACTTTCAAAGTTTGGTCCCCTAATTAGAGTAAGTTCGTGACAATATTATGTTAAGGCGAGACATCGAAGAAACTAGCACCCCCAGCAGATATACATTGATAATGGCGATCATGAGAGTTCTTTTTTTTAAAAGTACGTTTTTAAAAACTTGAATGAAAGTATTATCAGTATTTTGAGACAAACTTATGTAATAATTTCTTCCTAAAAGTAACAAAAATCTTCAAATGGCCACTTATGCGTAATAATCATTTCATTTGTTAAACTGCTTTGCACTGCCTTCCCCTATTTCGAATACGATATTTCTTTCCTCTACCCAAAGGTTATCTTGAAGAAATCGCTACAAGCGATAAGACCGCCTTATTGTACTGTCTGTTGTTGTTGTTTCATGCTTTTATTTTCTTTTTGTGCGATAAAGAAGGAGGAGTCGGTGGAGTAGTCTCCATTCCTGTTTCCTCGCTTCTGCCAGCACCTTCAATTCCTTGTACTATATGACATTTGCCTTTTCCTTAAGTAGTTGGACGTAATTTCTTCTTGGTCTCTTTCCTTTCACTTTTCCTTCCATTATTATTTTGTTGAACATGTCATGCCACACCAGGTGTCCCATCATATTTCCCCTCCTGATATCTATAGTTTCGAGCAAAGACCGCTTCTCCCCTATCATTTCTAAAACTTCCTCATTCGTTTTCTTTTCCATCCAGCATATCATTCTTCGCCAACACCACATCTCAAAAGCCGCCAATCTCTCTCTGTCTCTTTATTTCATTGTCCACGTCTCACAACCGTATAGAGCAATGCTCCATATGTATAATTGTATAAGTTTATTCCTCAGTTTTAGCGATATGTTTGATTTAAATAGGTGCTTTTTACTGTTAAATGCTGTTTTTGCCTTGGCTATTCTTGCTTTAATCTATCTATCTATCATATATTCGTTGGTGGGGCTAGTTTCGTCGATGTACCGTCTTAATAAATAAGATTGAAGTGAGATTCTCCAAAAAAAATTGGCTCCATTTTGCGGTCTGTTCGGCACTTTTCGGATCGAAACCTGGCAGCCCCAACGGAGAGAGTGTTGTGACTCAAAAATAATTTAACGCTCCAGCTCTCCACGCAGCACCAAATAAATAACTGTAAACTTTTTCAATTTCACCCGGCGATCCGCAAATTGTGTTTTGCAACTGAGTAAATCGGGAATGAATAACAAATTTCGCCTTCTATAATCAAGCGAGAGGGATTAATTGCGTTTGACAAAACGTGTTGGCGTTTTGAGTTTGCCATTCAAAAGCTTAAGCTCCAGGCTGTCACATTGACAAAGTATCGATACAGGAGATAAGAAAATACGCTAAAGCAGTATGAACACTACAAACAAACGCTCGAATGACGCACGCACACCGACAAAAACTTTACACGCATACTAAAGGTCCCATCGGAGTACAATCGCAGGAACTAAATTCAGGGTTTTACTCGGTTCGGGTCGGTTTTACTCGAGTGCCGCTTGCTTCATTTTGGTAAGAAAATTAGGGGGTGTGTAAGGTAAGTGGTTTATATTAGGGGGCGTTCTGCTATTATTTCGTATGCTAGTGTTCTGCTTATTTCTTAAGAAATATCATACCATACAGTATGTAACTTTCTGCCCAAAATGGCGGAGTGCGATACTGCATTAGCGTATTTATCTACTGTGGTATCCAAGAATGCAAATAGGAGTACCTATATTTTATGTCGTGGCCATATCTTTATATTATGCAGGTACAGCCGCATGGCGACTGCTTCGATGGCGCTGTGGTTAGTGGGTCACAATTTAAGGCGATGGCTACGCAAGATGTCCCGGGTTCGATCCCCGGGTCGGACCAAAAATATGTGATTATTTTTCGTTAAGAAATTCTTAGTGTCAGCCATGGTGACCAATGGTGTCAGCCATTTTGTCAGTCCGGAGTCTCGGAAAGCACGTTAAACCGTAGGTCCTGCACCCAATTCCTCTCCAGTCGTATCACACTGGTGTACCTTCGGAATATGAGGGTAAAGGAATAGAGAGTGCACTTATGTTTGCGCACACACTTAAGCACTATAATATATACTGCGTACGTGGTTGATCATTAAAATTGCCTGCCGGTGCCGTAATCGGTTGGAGGATATTATTATACTATGTTTTTTTTATGTGATAAATGGTAGATGAGCAGACGAATCGCCTGTTGGTAAGCAATTCCCGCCCGCCCATAGACACCCACGACACCAATGGAGTCACAAGTGCGCTGCTACCTTTGAATCTTTGGCCTCCGGTATCCTCACTCACGCGACGAAACACAGCACAGTGCTGCTTCACGCCGGTTTTCTGTGAGACCGTGGTATCACTCCGGTCGAGCCAACCCATTCATGACGAAACGTGGCTCTCCCACAGTCAAAATGTATTTGCTTACTTCATGAAATGCTCGACAATTTAATTTCAAATCTACGATAATTCCACGACATAATATAGACGTAGTGCGTGCAATAAACACGGGTTAATTTGTATTCTGTGAAACGCTACTGCGAAGCCATGCGAACGTAGGGTATTGAGGTATACTCAATGACTTAGGAGCCTTCCTGTTTAAGAGCCCAAACTACTCCGTCTAGCCCTTCAATGGGCCCAGGTTCAAGCAACAATTCGTAATATCGGACTATAATCAAGCTACAGAACAATGAGGCTTAATCGCGCGAGCGGCTCGTTCGGCTCGGACAATGTCCCGCTTTGCATATTCATCGACTATTAATTCGATTTCCACTGGCGGTTTTCACTCAGCGCGGGTTGATTTTGGTTCATTTGACACTTTTCACGTGAATAAATTCTTGGATCTTTATTTATACAGCGTCGGTGCGCATTTGAATACGCCCTTTTCAACCAGCGCCTGTGGTATTAAAAATTGGTTGATATAATTAGTGTCGGTGTGATCGTAAATTAATGGAATGTTTGTATTCATACGATTTTTAATGGTTTTCTCTCTCTCTCTTCAACCTGTCTCGACCCTCTGGGTGTAAGCCTCCTTCAATTCACGCCACTTGTGGCGGTCTTGTGTATTGTGGATTGGACTTTTTCCCTGCAGCTCTTTTTCTATCGTCTTTCCAACGCGTTTGGGGTCTCCCTTTTGGTCGTTTCTGATCCCATGGTCGCCATTGCAGCAGCCACTTGCTCCATGAGTCGCTCTTGCGTGCCATATGACCAGCCCATTCCCACTTCAGTTTGGCCACGTGCTTCACGACGACGTTGACCTTGCTCTGTTGTCTAAGCCACTCATTAGTTTTCGGTCTCTCAACGTGATCCCAACCTGTTTTTATTTTTACTTATTAGACTGCCTATAGATGGCCATCGTCCATGAGGCGGGGCGAAAAAGAGGTGGCGAGACGACCTGCACCAATGCTCCTGTAACTGGCAAAAGCCGGCAATGAATAGAGAGCAGTGGAGGCTATTAGGAGAGGCCTTTTTCCAGGAGTGGTATAGTCATTCCAGCTAACAAAAATAATATATAGCCGTTGGAGAGCGACGCTCTGGCATGAATCCGATACGAATCAGTATGCTGATGTGGAGATGGTCTGGCTTTGTCTCTAGATAACCTAATAGATGATGATATCGACAAGTATTAGACTGGAGTGGTTGGTCTTGGTCTTATTTGTTCACAAAATAGATATACACTGAGCGCTGGACCTATAAAAAGAATCTCGACATGGTTTGGCATGAGGTAAAAACAGACTTTACGGAATTAGACGGAACAAAATGAGTGCGAGAAAAAATGTGCGGAAGAGACACATTACGATATATTGTCTAGCGCGTAGGTCAACGAACTCTTTAATAACAGCTAGAGCCGACCTTCAAGCTGTATCTATTTATTTTGAGACTCAGGATCTAATTCATATGCGTTCAATCTTAGAATAATAACCTTCTAAGCGTTCAATAAACCTTAGCTTTGTTAGCTAAAACGGTGCTTTAGCAGTTTTGGCGTTAGACAAATAATTAATGATAACAGCTTTTAACACCGTTATAGTTAACCAAGGTTTATAAATGTGCTTTATTCATAAAATACCAAGAAACCTTTGTTAGCTAAAATGGTGTATTAGCAGTTTTGACGTTTGTTTCGAAAAAAAACATAATTTTTAATATTTTTTCTTTTATGTTAATCTTTTATGTTAAAAACAAAAAACACCGAAAGTTTATGTATGAAAAGTCATTCATCGTCATTACACCAAAAAAACTTGCAAATGAATAAATAAATTTTAAATTGCGTGAATGGTCCGCCTGGTTACTCAATATTACGGGTCACCGTAATGCTCAAAATTCAAAAATACTTTATTTGCATAGGCTTGTATACAGCTCTTACAAATCATCATTCATGAAAAATACAAATTATAACTATATATTTTATACATCTTTTTAAACATATATGTCAAAACAAGAATATACTAAGAAATGAATAAATATAATGTGATTCTACCACCGGAATCGGTAAGTTGATACTGACGAGAAGATCCAGCAAAGAAACTCGCCAGATACTCATTTTGATCGCCAATTTTTTATAAGAACAAATTAATTTCATGTCAAACATTAAATATATCGATTACAATGTCATGGGTGTAGGCGACCAGTTTATCACTTCCACAAATTCTTGTCATTTAAGTAATCGTCAACATATGCTTTTGCCATTAAATAATTAAATTTAGGCATTGGTGAATCAACAAGCTTTTGTTTAATATTTTAATGCTGCTAGCAGCTACCTCGGCAAACGCATTGGGTTGGCTATTCAAAGCCGTAACGCCGCCAACATTTTGGGCACTATGAGTTGCGGGGCGGAATACACTCTTTTGTAAAATCACAGCATTCTTTATTTGCATAAGTACGGTACAAAGTAGGTCTTATGGTATGAAAGAGAGATCAACATTTTTATAAAATGGCATGCAAATTTACATACGTCTAAGTTTAAATTGATAATTAGATTAACTTTATAAAAGGTATATTTAAAAAAGTAAGTAAAGTATCAGCCTATATACTGTCCCACTGCAATGCAAAGGCCTCCATCATAGAAATCAAGTTATCGCTATTATGATGGGATTAGGCTTAATCACCACGCTTGCCTAATGCGGCTTGGTGATCACAAACCCGAGAAATGTTTGAAAAATTAGAAACATACTTGTTTGGCCCGATACTTAAACCACTAGAGCAACAGGGCGTCAACAGATAAAATTAATTAATAATACAAAAAAATAAATTAAAACACTATGCAACATTTTAGCCACAACGCATGTCGGATTTATTTAAAATGTGGTCACGTACTATAAAATATTGTATGCGTGTTACTGTAAATATTGTGTTTTTATATTCTTAATGTCAAGTATTTTCTTTGTTTCAGTTCTAAATTAAATCTTTATTTTAGTTTACCATACTTAGGAATAATTTGCTAACATATATTTTAAGAACTAAGCGTTATCTCGAAAAGTTGTTGGAATTTAATTAAATACAAGTAAGTTTCCCCGCAGCAAAGCACTACAAAAATGTTAATCTTGTGTATCAAAATAAATTATTAATAACTAAGTTACAAGGGGATATTGAAATTGTTCGTGGTCCAATATTATTTTAATATTAGACGAAATGAGTAAAGTTGCGAGAAATTCAGAGAAGATACGACATGATTAATATTAATAAATATCTCTTCGAAAATGTCGTCTGGAAAATAAAAAAAACACAAAAATATTTTCGACATACGACTATTGAAAAGAGCATTTATCAAAGAGGCGACCATTGACATAAATGGCCCAATTGCATATTTGATATTGACAAGATTTTGGGCCTTTTTTGTTTCGGGAGGGGAGGGGGAGGGGGGGGGTCCGCTAGGCGGCGCTTTCTACACACACGTTCACCTCGCCACTTACCCACTAGGCAAGCCTGCATCTGGCTCTACAACTACACGCCTGAAGCATCAGGACAGAAAGATCGTACGACGAACTCTAACAGCAGGACCGCCGTCGTACTGAAATCCCCCCGTTAGTGGCCCCTGCTCATAGGCCAAAAGTTGTTGGTTATATTACCCTGGACAATCAAAAGTAATAATAATATTTTTTTTTTCTTTTTTTTTATATATGATAGGTGGCGAGACGAGCAGACGGATCACCTGATGGTAAGCAATCCGCCACCCATGGACACCCGCAACACCAGTGGAGTCACAAGTGCGCTGCCAACCTTTTCCCATTCCCCCCCATTGGGCCTCCGGTAACCTCACTCACACCACGAAACACAGCGGAGGCGCTGCTTCACGCCGGTCTTCTGTGAATAATTCTCACAACATCTCATACGTTGACCTGATTCCGTACTAAGTTAGCTTAAGCACTTGTGTTACAGATATCAGACAATAGAGGAACACAAATATATACTTAAATACATATATTACACCCAGACACCGAACAAACACAAGTGTTCATCTCACGAATGTTTGTCCAGGGTGGGGATCGAGCCCACAACCTTTGGCGTAAGAGGCCGGGGCACTACCAATTGCGCCATCCAGTCAGTCTGTTACAAAAGTATGTAATGAACACATATGCTTGCTCAGTGTCTAGGAGGATTAAAAAAAAATACATAAGTATTCTAATTATACGTAAATGATCGGTTTGACTGCCTCAGTGGCGCAGTGGTTAGTGGGTCGCACTTTAAAGCGACGGCTGCGCATGAGGTCCCGGGTTCGATCCCCGGGTCGGGCCAAAAATTTGTACCTAAGTTTTCGGTAAGAAATTCTTAGTGGCAGCCCGGAGTCTGGAAGTTGGCGGTCTTGTACCCCCGTGCCTCGGAAAGCACGTTAAGCCGTTGATCCTGCGCCTGATTCCTCTCCGGTCGTGTCACAGTAGTGTCCCATCGGAATATGAGGGTAAGGGAATAGAGAGTGCACTTGTGTTTGCGCAAACACTTGAGCACTATAATATATGCTGCGTAAGTGGCTGATCGTTGAGATTGGCCGCCGTAGCCGTAATCGGTTGAAGGATATCGGTTGTCTGATCCGTAACAACAAAAGTGTAGGTACCAGGGGCGGCTCTAGTCCAAGTAGCGCCCGGGTGCAATCAATAACCTGGCGCCCTCTAGTTTCAAAACGCGCGAACAAAATCGAATACTTACAGCATGTTCGACTTTGGATGCGACTATGAATCACACGCTAAGATGAGGAGAACGATCAGTACTCGCGCCCGCTCCTTGCGGAGCGTTGCAGTGGAGGCTCTATGTGTAGCGAGGGGGTCTCGGCGCCCTCTAACTTCCGGCACCCGGGTGCATCGCATCCCCACTATAGGTAAAGGCGCCCCTGTAAGTATAACATTACTATCAAGTGATCACATATGAACTGTTTCAGTTTGTAGGTTGAAAGCCCTTGGGACAATTACAATCTTTGAGTACAATAGATCTAAGGTACTCATATTGTAATTAGAACTGACAGTTCTCGTAATAGACACACTTGTTTTTTTTATATAAAAAAGTTATTATATAAAAAAACAGTTCATTGACCAACCGTTCTTCATGCCAACAGCAGAATTTACTGCCACTTTCATCATGTGCCGTCTATGTTGAATTTCCCCATTTCTGTGTCTATTACGAGAACTATCAGTTCTAATTACAATACGAGTACCTAGATCTATTGTAATCGTTCCAAGGGCTTTCAGCCTACGAACTAAACAGATGGTTAGTACCTATGTTTAGTTATGGAGAAGTGTTAGATATTTAGCTTGTGTATTGTAGTACAAGGTAAATACATTAGACTATCGTAAACATGCCTTCACGCGATCTACATATACTATATTATATACAATAGCTACTCATATTCGTACATTGATAGTTTGTAAGTGACTGCAACAGACTGATGCTGATTTTCAAGAATGGGATATCACTTCGATGCGTCAAGAAGGCGTCGCAGTGTAATCCAGGTTTGACATTTTGACACCTTCAAATTATATTTCCAAAACCCGGAGCTACTCTAAACGTCCATATGTCTTGATGTTGGCTATCTTTATAGTGTGCAAGTATTCTACGTAAGTTACATATTTAATTGCTGTCGAGGCCTCAATCTCATTTAAACTACACCCCTATAATGTAACTACTTTTGTCTCATTATAAAAGTACTACTCGTAGGGTAAACTCGCATCATTCGGTGATTTGCCTAACTCGGTGATAGGAAGTTTCGAAGCTTCTCCCGCTTGTAAGTACAGAGTCACCAGTTTTAAATTGAACTAATGCGAGTTTATCCTATATTCAAATAATGTAACGGAAACATGTAATTTGAACACAGGTACATTGTTAGTTATAAATCTGTTTCTCATTATTTAGTAGACTGATGTAACTAAGGCAAGTTTGAAGTTAATAACTTGTATTAAGTTTTTCTTACTGCTTTTTTATTTGAATATTGTTGCAAGAGTTTACCATGTGTTTACATGGTAAACTTTTACTCTGAATACTATGACGTGGTCATACGGAAATAAGAAAGAAAGAAAAAAGAAAGAAAAATTTATTAAAGTAACGTAATACGGAATACTCTGACGTGGTGTTTACCACGTCAGAGTATTCATAAGACAAGGTTCTCTCTTGACACTTCGGGAGAGTCGCATTTCTCCATCCAACCATAAAATTTAGCGCTTTTATACTTTTGATGAGCTTGCAGCTGGCTTTGTGTATATAATAATTGTTAGCTGCTACAGCGGATCTATGTTCGAAAATTGGGTTTCTCTGCGAAGACTTATTAAATAAGGCAAAGTTTCTAAGCACGTCTCACATTTCGCCTCAAATATGCCCACGGCAGATCAAACTTAAGTACGGCTACTAAGTGCATTTAGTGGTCACATACACGAATACAATTACAAAAAAGGTATAATACAGAGACATAATACAGTTAGAGACAATCAACAATAAGACAAAAGAGCGAGTCGGACTCGCCCATCAAGGGTTGCGTAGCAGCAAGTAAGATATATGGAAGGTAAATTGCGGTTTACGGTTTATAACGTATCAAAAAAAACTACTTGCTAGATCAAATCAAAGCAATTTTCGTTGTAAGTATTCATGGTAATGTATGTCATATATTTTTTTTAGTTTTATATTTCTTTTATTATAGAAGTTAGAGGGGACATTTTACCACATTGGGAGCTTCTCTAGCGCAAAGTATTAAGTTTAGAAAAAAATATATTTGAAACCTCAAAATCATTTTTAAAGACCTATTCATAGATACCCCATACGTATGGCTTTGATGAAAAAAAAATTGAGTTTCAATTCGAAGTATGGGGACGCCCCTGAAATTTTTTTTTTTACTATTTTTGTGTAAAAATCGTTATGCGGCTAACAAAATACATCTATTCACCAAGTTTCAATATTATAGTTCTTATAGCTTCAGAAAAAAGTGGCTGTGACATACGGAAGGACGGACAGACAGACAGACATGACGAATCTATAAAGGTTCCGTTTTTAGCCATTTGCCTACAGAACCCAAAAAAGGAAGAATAATATGTAGTTCATTACATTTTGTATAAACAATAAACAACAGGATCAAGTGGTCAACAAGGTCCAAACTCAGCTCCTAGTGAGTGTTATTATAGCGAAAGCCCCCATTATGATAACTTGCCGACAGGATATATGTCGGCAAGCTTTCATCAAAGGGGGCTATCGAGTGCGAAAAATCCGCAAGATGGCGTACTATAGGCCTGAAGTCAAATTGACAAATTAACGAAAATATCTGCCAATGATGTTGAAGTTGGACCTCAGTTCACAGGCACGCCATCTAGCGGATATTTCACACGCGATAGCCCCCATTACCCAAAATCAGAATATTGTATCTCGTTAGCAAATTCTAAGAACAAAATTACCTTTCCTGTCTTTTTAATTCCGACCGTCGACCGTCGTCTCAGCTGTCAGAGAGTGACGTCCGCCTTTCCCGCGGGAAACCTTGTTTTTCTCCTGTCTACCTGACAGGTGGAATAGAAAATCATAAAAGTTTTAACGGGAAAGAATAATTTGAAACGCGAAACCTCTTTTGTTTGGGCTCTTTATTTAAATTGAGGTTGCGACTTAAAAATAAGATGAGAAAGGAGGACGGACAAGAATAAAAAACACGCCGAATTTAATCACTACAGTCTGTGCTGTGTATTTTACAAAATTTAATTACGTACCTATAGACCTATATTGGTCTGATTAAATAAAAGGAGCTACATTCCTACCAAAGTTCTACGACGTGGTGAAGGCTACTTCCAATCGGAATCAATAGATACAGTTTGTTTGGTTGATGAGTTTCAATGACCACGATCCTCAGTGATGAGGGACCGACTAAAGAAAGAGAGAGAGAGAGCTTCTCCTACCTAGCCTAGATTAGATCATGATCTTAATTAAATCGTCCATAGGACAGCTATATTTCACAAAGAACGATGGAAAGGAGAGAGAGAGAGCGATGGAAATATTAAAAGGAGTGAAATTCGAAGCATTCGAATTTTCGAAGCATCGAACGTTTGAATCACTATTCAAACGTTCTTTTTTCTTCTTTTTTTGTAGAAAGAAATTCAATGCTGAGCTATGCTTCGAATTTCACTCCTACACGCTTCACTAAGCGTTGTAGCGGAATCTATAATTACCATCACCTAATCACAACCCGAACTTCGCCACTAGTACGATTATGCCATGATGGATTCGTTATCAGCAAACCAAGATGGTGTATTCCATTCATTCCGTATTCCATTGTGTGTTATCCATACATAAAGTGGTCGTTGTAAGGCTACACCCATATGGTTCCAGAACCAGGCCACATATGAGTTCTTCTTGGAGATTCTTTAGGGCAAAGTACGAGGCACCCGTTCAAATACTCTGTCATTGAAATACTGTAGGGCATTTAAAAAGATAAAAATCCGGTGACTAGAATTTTTAGAATCTAAACATATTGCTCGTACAAGTTTCTTGGATGAGTCTTAACATTTGATATGGTCTTGCACGAAACTTAATTTTAACTCCATCATAACTAGAAAACATGATAAATTCTCTTGTGATTTTTTTACAATATCAGATAAGATTTCTGTGCGCTAATTAAGCCCCCGTTTTGCTGTAAATGATGTCTGAAAAAATAACCCAGATAATATTAGCTTTAAATGAAAAGACTTCGTCTCTATACTTATTATTTTTTGCGTGATATTTTCCAGGAAACATGTTGAGACCGAATTTTTCAATTTAAAAAAGCTGCATTTTATTTTTCAATTTTCTGGTTGTATTAACTTTTGGTCAAGTTGAATAACTTGAGCAAAAGTTAATTAGGAAAAGAAAAACAGGCAGATTCTTTTTAACAGAAGATTACATTGATTTATGTTTATATTCTACTACTGATGCCCAATAAAGTAATAACTTGACGTTATTCGAATTATTGTGCACTAGTAGAAGTGTATTTTACAATGTTGTATACCTACAGGTTTGTTAAGTCTACTAGCCTTCAAAAACCACGAGCTAAAAAGTGTAAAATATTTTTTTAACACTTCATTTCAAAAAACATTTTATAACAATACACTCGAGAAATAGTGTTACCGAAGTTGGCGTCCGATATCTTGTAATACAACATTTACTTATCCTACAGGGATGAGGCGCCGACTTCGGTAACACTTTTTCTCGAGTATACCATTCCGGGCCTATCTACTTTCTAATTTAAATAGGATTCTATTCTATCTAAATTGGTTCATAAAAGGCAAAGTAATCGGCGACCAAACACAAACAATATATAATATATACGAGTCGAATTGAGAGCCCCTTTTTTTGAAGTCGGTTAAGAATATATCCAGTATTTTTTTTATTTCATTGTGCGATGTGCGCATAATGTTAGGTACGTAACTCATACACCTATGTGGTTTCAAGGATAAGCGTTGATGAAAAAAACGATAAAACTTCGTAAGATTCCACATAAAGTAGATATTTCATTACAATATTACCAACTTAACAGCTTTGGCTTTTATAATGCCAACTCTCCGTCCAAAAACTATTTAGCATAATAGCAACAGCCATATTCACTTTAGCTCCCCACAAATACTTCGTAGTCCTGGGGCTAGGGATCATAAACTCGAAAATTTTAATTAATACTAATGAAACGAACTTACCGTGCTGCGCTGGGCCCCCTCTAGGATTAACTCCAAAGAACAGTTTAATTTCTTCCCGCTGAATATAATGGTATTATGTTAAGCAGTTAGCACGTAGGTAGGTAAGAGGTAGTTAGGCTAAAATGTCTCACGCGTTCTTCGTTGGATCTTTAAGGAGAAGGGTACCGCACACTATCTATTTTTACGAATTATTGTGGACCGCCAGAGACTCAGCAAACCATATTTATTTTTTTAAATAAATATATTTAATTTTATTTAACCATTATATACGACTTTTTGGTTAGTATTTGTACTCGAAACTTTGGTTAAGGTGACGGGTAGGGAACACTAGCGACACCAATCGAATTAAATTGTTAGCAACTAAACCGTATATATTTTGAATATTTTTTTCAGCCTCACGGAAAGCACTTATACTATTTATTCAATACTTATACTTAGCTTTTGGTTTGCTTTTGTACTCCATATTTGAATTACCGCCAAAAACGGCCACCTAAGGCGTTAAACAAAATAGATAGTATAAATATTTGCATAAAGGCTGGAGCTCCGAAACAGTACAAATAAAACCAGTTTATTAGCTAACTACTCCATACTAACGCTTAATTTAACATCACAATCAGCCACTTTTGGCATGAATCTAAGTTTCGAGTACAAAAATAGAGCAAAATGTTTACCAAGTCGCGTTAAAAATATATCTAGTTTAGTAATTAAATTAACTAAATCAATAAGCGTCACTAGTGTGCGGGAAACCGTGTGTCTTAATTTAGCATCGGTAAGGTGGAGCAAATGTATACAAGGTTCAGTTAAATACAATAAAAACATGTATGAGAATAGTATTCATATTGCAAAAAAAATGGAACGTTTACTCCCCATTAATAAATTGCTAGCAAATATCGGAATATTTTGCTAGTACAAGCTATGGGAAATGATGCAAAGATTTTAAGAAATTGAAAAGACGTAAAAGGAGCCTACTCTGGGTCTTAAAATCCTATGCTCAATTTATTTCGCGGACTGAAACACCAGGAATCGATTGGGGAGGTTTGGTTCAAGTCACGAGATACAATAAAGCAGTGATGGTGAACTCAGTGCATACGAACTAAACTTGCATGCGCTTTTTTTCAAATGAGGTTGTAGCTTCATATCGGAGCATGCACCTCTAGAAATCTGTGTACAGCCATTTCTGAGATCGGTGAGTGAAAATATCGTGATCGAACCTGCACGTTTCGAATGTTTCTGAATTGGTCTGGTTCATCATCATCATCATCATCAGCCCATTTAGGTCCCCACTGCTGGAGCACGGGCCTCCCTCAATCACTTGAGGGGTAATTGCCATACTCACCACGCTTGGCAGAGGGGTTGGCGAGGGTTTTGATATAAATGCAGAGTTTTCCTTCTCTGGGTGCTGATGATCATGCCAGCAGCTTTACCTTAGTCGCCTTTTACGACACCTCGGTAAGAGTGAGGGTGGCCTATTCTACTCTGCCGGGGACCACACGGCGTCTCTGTCGGTCTGGTTCACCTGTAAGGTTTGCGAAGGTCAGACGGTAGTCGTTTCTTGTAATAATATCCTCCAACCGATTTCGGCGGGTAATCTCAACGTTCAGGCACTTCAACATCATCATCATCAGCCTGGTAGTACCCACTGCTGAGTATAGGCCTCTTTTCCTTTACGCCAATGTACCCGGTCTTGAGCCGCTAGGATCCATTAGCCACGATTTTAGTGATGTCATCAACCCATCGTGACACTGGACGACCCGGATTTTGTCTGCCGGTTCTAGGATACCATTCAGTCAGGATTTTAATCCACCTGCCATCACCGCGCCTAGCCAAGTGTCCTGCCCAATTCCACTGTAGTTCCATCACTCTTGATCCGACGTCTTGGACTTTAGTCCTGTGACGGATTTCAGAGTTCCGGATTCGATGCACTCAATCAGTCACTTATGCAGGATATATTATAGTGCTCAAGTGTGTGCGTAAACACAAGTGCACTCTCTTCTTCCCATGCCCTCATATTCCGATGAGACACCAGTGTGACACGACCGGAGAGGGATCGGGCGCAAGAACAACGGCTTAACGTACTTTCCGAGACACGGGGTACAAGACCGCCAACTTCCAGATTCCGGGCTGACACTGAGAATTTCTTAACAGAAAAACCTCAGGAACAAATTTTTGCCCTACACGAATATCGAACCCAGGAACCCAAGCGCAGCCGTCGCTGCTACGTACGACGCACTACCCACTGCGCCAAAGAGGCAGTCAAAGTTCAAGTTCAGTTCTTGTGATGACTAAATTCACCAATGATCATGATCCAAGCGTCCCGAGCCCAAAACAATGGCTTTGACGGAACCGAGAAAAATACGCTAAGATAATGGACGAGATATAATTTGTACCGCCGTGCCTCAAGCACGTTAAAAGCCATTGGTCCTTTTGTTATGTGATAGGTGGCATGGTCGCTGATGGTAAGTGATTGCCGCTAAGTGATGTGAAGTTCTGAAAGACAAAATGGCAAGTGGTTTATTTCAATCTCATAGACACCCGCGATACCAGTGGAGTCACAAGTGCGATGTCAAACATTAAACCTCGCTTTCCCCCGGATTGGGCCTCCGGTATCGTCACTTCACGCAGAGAAACACAGCACAGTGCTGCTTCACGCCGGTTTCCTGTGAGGCCGTGGATTCATGCCGATGCGCGGCCTGCGCCTGTTCCCTCTCCCGACGTGTCACAATGCTGTTGTCCTATTGAAATATCGTGTTTGCGAACACACGTCTGCATTATATCCAGCGGGACGTGGCTGATTATTGAGATCGGCTGTCATAGCCCAATCGGTAGGAGGATATTATTCTTACAGGAACCAGTCAGCTTATAGATCACACCACTCCGTAATCTAGCAAAGTACACCGTCCGGGTCCTGACGAAAGCCAACCTACCTAATCGATTTACAGCAGCGCTTGATTCGTAGAAAAATATATTTATATTTACAATGAAACAAAATACACACTCGCCCAACTTCCATTAGAGAAATGCGAGCGTCGAATGCTGTTACGTTCCGATTTACGGGGTATCGACTTTCACAGGTGAATAGGTTTAACTTTAAAACCTACGAGAACTATACAATTAAGTATTGATAATATTTAGGTAGGTACTGGGACATTTCAGATGGGGTAAAAATATCAATAAAAGGAAAAACTATTTTAATTTGGTTTTTTGCCGGTTGATAATGTCATTCGTTCTTTCATTCGTGAGACGTGTACCGGCTTTGGCCAAATACAGTTGAGTTTATTACGAAAATAAAGTAACGGAGTAAATTATTCTGCAGATAGTTATTCTCTTATAACTATTATGTTGGTTTAATCGGCCCTCAGTCTTACTTACTTTGTTCGTCAATATATATAAGTAATTTATCACGACAACAAAGTGGTAGATTTAAATTTTGAAAAACATTTTTGGGAGCTTCCCTCTCGTGCACGTATTTACTCGTAGGTAACTATGAGTATATCATCATGTCATTTCAGCCAATAGACGTCCACTGCTGGAATGTTCTCCACACAGATCGGTCCTGTGCCGCCCGCATCCAAAGGATTCCGGCGATCTTCACCAGATCGTCGGTCCACCTTGTGTGGGGCCTGCAATGGCTGCGACTTCCTGTGCATGGCCTCCACTCGAGGACCTTTCCGCCCCAACGGCCGTCTGTTCTCCTCGCTATGTGCCCTGCCCATTGCCACTTGAGGCATGCAATCCTTTGGCTGGGCAGCGTTCGGGAAGCTACGCAGCATATTTTCGGCCCACAGTCTACCACAGTGTCTAAAGACGAAAGTCTTCAATGCGTGTGTGTTGCCTGTGATGACATACGGAACCGAAACGTGGCCGCTTACAATGTGCCGATTAAGGAGGCTCAAAGTCACCCAGAGAGCGATGGAGAGGGTTATGAGTATATCTTATGTAATAAATAAATAATTATTTATTACCAGCAACATACAACAGGGTCTTACAAATTGGCGACTTCTGTACCAAGCATGAATGCTTGTACCGCAGGAGTCAGGTGACATTTACTTAATTATGTTAAAACATTTTTGGTACCGGGGTCAGACCACAAACAACAATTTAAAATTGTATTTGTACGAGGATATTTATGATTCAAGGCTTATTGTAATAGAGTAGTTTCACTTCTCTGCGACAAAAGTACTGGACTTTATATCCGTCATAATGGAAAAATAATATATGCAACTTGGGCGTCGGTTTCATATGGAATTTGTGTTTTCGTTCTTTGATGTATTAATATTCATTTGCATCAGGCCATTAATCTGTCCCCAATGTATTCCATTTCAATTACCTTTGTGTTATTTTTTCAAGGCACAGATTTTATCTCAAAGAATACGTTATAAGCTTTTAAATAGTAAAAGAGAAATAATTGTGAAACTGTTTGATTTAATTACAAGTTACTTTGGCCATAGTTGCAGGAAAATATGTGCACAATGTGTGTGCACAGACACAAGTATACTCTATGTTTGCGTAGGTACCCTCATATGTCGATGGGACACAAGTGTGACACGAACTTAGGGATCCTTTCAACTTTGACGTATATGCTCTTATTTTAATATGAGCTTCATCTTATTTATTAGCAATTCCCGAAAACTTGAAAAAAATACACCTTTTTTCTGTGAACCACAAGCTAAAGAAAAATCATAGAACACGTTTTATCTACTTAGGCTGTGTTTGGTTAATCGTGATGAATTTAAATATTCTTAGTGTAGGTACTCTTTGCTAGAGTAAGCCTCTAGGTATAACCTACCTTTTTATTCTAAGTATACTTTCTACATAGGTAGGTAACTTTAATGTGTAACGTCTATTTTTTTAAATGTTGTTCAAGAATATAAGTATGTACACACTAATTTTATCTTGGTACAGTCGCCAGAAAACACCAGAACCCTCTTATAATTGTGGTCTCTTCACAAACTTTCCAAGATCCCATCGTTTACCTTGAAAGTTTTCAAGAAGGTAACGGTGAGGAGTTCGCACTTATTTCAAAAGTAAGTTAAAATTTAATTACGCTCCCAGAAGTATCTATTGTAAAGTTAAATACAATGAACATTTACAAACTACTCGATCGACAATCCACTCTTGTGGATGGAAAAAGCAGCGATATCACTGCTTTTTTGGATATCGCTTATTCGCAGATTTTCACGCGGACTGGCGTTAAACCAGTCAAAAACTAACTAATTATTTCTTATATTACGAGTATAAGTCAACACTCAACTGGGTTGATATGCCAGTAAATAGATCACACAAAGCGTATAGCAGCGCTTAAACTGTGTTTCGCTGAGTGAGCGAGGGTACGGGGAGATCAATTGGGTGGAAGGTTAAATTTAAAAACTAAGTAAGGTAGTTAAGTTCTAGTTTAGCTAAATAAATTATGAGTGTTACGGAAATACCTATGTACCTGTTTTGTTGTATTAGAAAGCAATAAACGTATTTTTATTTATTTATTTTAAAAGGTTGGTGGTGCACTTGTGCCTCCATTGGTACTCCAGGTGTCTATAGGCGGCGGCAATCACTTACTTTCAGATGATCCGTTTGCTTTTTTGCCACCTACCACATAAAAATTAATATCATGATGTTATAATCAATGTTCAGAATAGGTACGACATTATACTATTGGCGTCAGAGCGTCCATCCTTACACATTGGAACACAAATGGTCTCGCACAGTACGGTTCCAGAGGAATTTCCTCCCTCGGATGCTACGGCTGTAGGATGAGCTGCCTCAGAGGTTCTCGGGGGAATACAGCATGAGGTTTTTTAAAAAAGGTTTCTAAAGGTTCGCCAGCGCGTATACAGGTCCTCTGGAGTTGCAAAGATCCATAGCCTGCGGTAATCGCTTACCATCAGGCAAGCCGCACGCTTGTTGGCCACCTACGTAGTATAAAAAAGTAATTAAGTGCAATTTAGGGTCAACGACCTAAAAGATTAGGAACATTAATTTGGATACGCCCAGCCCGTGGGATGGCGAGATTTCTGAAATGTTCTTCTGCATAGAAGTACGTATGTAGGTATACAATTTCTGGTATCAGAAATTAAAAAACTAAACATTTAAGTAAGTTTACAACTCCAGAGGACCTGTATACGCCCCTTAGAAACCTTAATACTCCTTTTTTAAAAACCTCTTGCTGTATTCCACCGAGAACCTCTGAGGCAGCTCATTCTACAGCCGGAGCGTCTGCGGGAGGAAATTCCTCTGGAACCGTACTGTGCGAGACCATTTGTGTTTCAATGTGTGAGGGTGGACGCTCTGACGCCAATAGTATCTGTCGTACCTGTTCTGAACATTTAGCAAGTAAATTAAACGTTACAATTTATAAGCAACGAAGTTTTCATCGATTTGATCGGTTTCATCGTTTTCACACCTAAATCCGATCACTCCGATTTCAATCCGATTACTTACACTACTACAACTTATACTTTAACTTGCAAACTAAGTTTTATACCTAGTTACTGCGTAAGTCCACCCCACCCCCAAACAATAGGTCATTGGCCTGGGCAACCCACGCCGAGTTTGCAGATTTAGATTTTACATTCAAGGACCTCATCTACTTAGGAACAAAAGGTTTTGTCCAACTTTTTTAAGGTGGATAAAAGATGTCTAAAAAAAGGCCCACAGACATGGTTTCTATAATCATTCGAATGAATGCTTTAATTCGGGTTTTTTACTGATTCACTAGCTTTGTTTATAACTTCGATGATTTTTACTAGGCAATGAGAAGCGATTACCGCAACCTTTTCACGCTTGCAACTCCAACTGAATTTGAGACTGTAAAGGAGCATCCACATCTGACGAACGCGCCGCGAATGTGCAGCCCCCGAGCCGCTTGCGCGCCGCTCGTATGTAGCGCGTAGTCTCGCTCGTATCTTGCACGTGAACTGCGCACGAGCAACACTACAGTGGCACACGAACCTAAACTGCAAACGCGCAGCTCATGAGCAGCACGCGAGCAGCGCATTCTGCTGAAACTCAAAATATTTTTTTCATCAAACCCATACGTGTGTATCTATGGATAGGTCTTCAAAAATGATGTGGTTTCCCATGAATTTCTTTTCTAAACTTAATACTTTGCGCAAGAGACGCTGCCAAAATGGTAAAATGTGTCCATATATTTTACTTGCTGCTAAGAAACCATTCATGGGCGAGCCCGACTTATTTTACATTTATGCATCAGCAGAATAGGTACTAGACCTATGTTTAGTTCCCTAGCGTTAACGTAACCAAAGGTTCGCGCGCGGCTCGTGAGCGGCTCGCGAGCAGTGCATTTGCGGCGCATCCGTGACAAATGGACACACCCTAATGAAATACCCTAGTGCCTATGCTGTACTGGCTTTACCCAGATCATGCCCCTAAAACTGTTGGAACTAGGGCGCAATATTGTGAGCGAAGTTAACGCACCGGATGGCATGTAAGTAATGTTTACCCCACTAAAAGCAGCACCGAGCTCGTCTATAAACATGTGCACGCTGATGCTGAGTATGTGTGCATATTGAGTATAGATTGGTATAAGATGGAGTCACGAGCATAAGTAAACTCAAACCTTTGATTACGTTAATGGTAGGGAACTAAAACGTAAGTACTTTTTCTGCTGACGCATATGTAAAATAATGTAGTCAGAACTTTTGTAAAAAAAATTAAAAAAAACAATATTTGACCGAAGTTACTGACTATGGTAAATCGAGGCGACGACGAGGCGGTAGCGGCATAGATTTGAAGCAACGTCGAGGTGGTTGTGGCGTGGAGTCGAGGCGGCAGCGGCATGCAATCGAGGCGCAGTTTAGGATTGGTCTCTACGTAGAGTCGAAGTACTTCCTTTTCTTTTTAATTCATTCATACACACCTCACAGAAAACTGGCATGAAGCAGCACTATGCTGTGTTTTGCTGCGTGAATGAGGGTACTGGACGCCCAATCCGAGGGAAGGCGGGGTTTAAAGGTTTAGCAGCGCAATTGTGACTCCACTGATGTTGCGGGTGTCCATGGGCGGCGGCAATCGCTTCCCATTAAGTCATCCGACTGCTACACTACCTAGGTTCATACCTATGTTTTTTTTATGTGATACAAAAAAAAATTGAAACGAAATGACAAACGGGGCAACTGCGGGCACACTAGAACGTCGCCGCGCCCCACTCTCACCTCGTCTATGCCAGGACTCCAGTATGTGAGCGCACGCAATTTTTACAAAGAAACCGTGGGAGAGCCAAGCTTTGGCATGAACGGCTCGACCGAAGTGAGACCAAGGCCTCACAGAACTATGTTTCACTGCGTGTGTGAGGGTACCTGAGGCCCAATCCGGGGGAATGGGGAGTTTAAAGGTTAGCAGAACACTTGTGACTCCATTGGTGTCGCGGGTGACTATGGGCGGCGGCAATCGCTTACCATGAGGCGATCCGTCTGCTCGTCTTCCACCTATCACATAAAAAAAAGATAAGGTGCGCCACTTATGCGAATCTGCTTCGACTCTGCTTTACCTCAACTGTCTTATAAGCGATGTAATAATCCTCCAACCGATTACGGCTACGGCGGCCAATCTCAACGACCAGGCACGTATGCAGGATATATTATAGTGCTCAAGTGTGTGCGCAAACACAAGTGCACTCTCTATTCCCTTACCCTCATATTCCGATGGGACACTACTGTGACATGACCAGAGAGGGATTGGGCGCAGGACCAACGGCTTAACGTGCTCTCCGAGGCACGAGGGTACAAGACCGCCAATTTCCAGACTCCGGGCTGCCGCTAAGAATTTCTTACCGAAAACTTAGGTACAAATTTTTGGCCCGACCCGGGGATCGAACCCGGGACCTCTTGCGCAGCCGTCGCTTTAAAGTGCGACCCACTAACCACTGCGCCACCGAGGCAGTCGATGCTGAGTATAAGCGATGTACTCGTACTTCAAATGCATGTGTTGACATAGGTACGTTTTTGCTAAACTTAGGTACTTAACCTACAACATGTACAAACCTTTATTAATGCAAGACGTCGCAAGCAACCATTGAGTGCCTCTTAACTTTTCATGCTTGTCCATCAACGACCGATCGTGCTCTAGCACTTACTTGTTTTAGTATAAGTCAGACCATTAGGTTCTACCTCACGTAGCCAACCTCCTTCACAGCAATTGCAATTAACCACAACAATAAAAGCCGCGCCCATAACTCACACACATTTTGTTGGTCCCGTTGCGACATAATGTATTTCCGATGCTGTTACTGCCGATCCGATCCATTTCTTGGTGGCCTAATACAACAGGCCCCGTAACACGTACGCTGGCCCTTCTCGTCATCCCTTCAACGCCAAATTGAGTTACCCAACTGAGTTAATAAAGAGGTCCAGACGTGATCAGAATTGCAATCCCGCAATAATAGCTAGAAGTTTAATAAAAAGCTGGAAATTAGGGAAAAAACCGAACGCCATAGGTCTGTTGTTCGCCCGAATTGGTCCCGTAATGGTTATTAAATCTGGGATTTACACAAAATGGGGGCAGTGGTAGTGATGTTGTTAAATTTAAGAACTGAAATGTGAACGGAACAAAACCTTGTTTGTGCGCAGTTTTTTTTTATATCATCTAGGTGGCAGACGACCAGACGGCGTTAAGGCATAGAGCGAAAAGTATGTTTTGAATTTTTCGGACATAGCTCAGGTTTGTGATCACCAATCCGCATTTGGCAAGCGTGGTGAATAAGCCTAATCCCATCATAGTAGCGATAACTTGATTTCTATAATGGAGGCCTTTGCCCTGCAGTGGGACAGTTTATAGGCTCATTTAAAAAAAATCTTTTCGATATTTCAGTAAAGGGTAATTTTGATCAAATGTGTAACTGGATAAAGTCAAACATTATGTTAAAGTGTTAAGATGTCTGATATGTTAAATTATTGTTCTATAATTACTCAAGACGGGAATTAACACGATATTTATTATGTGATACAACATTGTGCGGACTCCGCTCGTGACCAATGGAATGGAAGGAATGGAACAACTTGCCGGCTTCTGTATTCCCAGAGAGCTACAATTTGGGTGTCTTTAAGTCGAGAGAGAATAGGCTTCTTCTGGGTGAGCTTACTACATCTTAGACCTTATTGTCACTTTCCATCAGGTTAAATGAGGTCAAGTGCACACCCATTAAATATATAAAAAAAAAACCTCGGCTGCTGTAACATAGCCGAAACGTCGAGTAAAATAATTATGTGAGTACTCAATGTTGTATCACATAATAAATATCGTATTAATTCCCGTCTTGATTAATTATAATTATAATGCAACGCGAAAATCTAAAAACTAAATTATAGTTCTGTTTAGATTGCAACACTAAATTTTACACCAATTTTGTAACTTATTTCAAACAATAATCTAACATTATCAAAAAGTGTTTCTGAAGTTTTCGTGATGACGCTTTATATTGAACGTCAATCTTTATTTATCACCACCATTAACTAAGTACATAACTATCTAAATCATAATATAATTAAGACAATAACTAAGAAATAAAATTATACTAAGAGTAAATAAAAAGGAAAGTTAAAACAAAGTAGGTCCCCGTGGCAGTGTCCCCAAAATACTGGCAGCATTACCCCGCTGGATCGCGATGGAAATTCGCAGTGTTTCAATTCCGAAAGCTACAAAGTGGTAGGCACCAGATAGATGCCTATACTTTGAAGCTTTCAGTCTCTCTGCAGCGTCAGCCGCAGCTCCGGCACTCCTCGTAGTCCCGGAAAGATGAGACGGTGCCAGAGTGTCGACGCAGGTAGTATCCCACACTAGAGCACGTGGATCATAATTATGTTATAAGATCCCAGAAAGTCTATTTAAAAAAAAAAGAAAAAATATACATGTAATTTGCTTAGCATTTTCTTCTCCGAATATTTTCTTATATTTCTTGCATTTTACAATATTATAGTCGTCGTAAAGCTAATGACAGGAATAAACTGTGTAATTTTCTTTATAGCATCGTAGTACAAGCCGAGAGTTATGTTAGCTCTTAAATTTACCTCATTTTGCATCTACATTAAAAAATATGTTCTTTCATTTCGCGCTTTGTTATAAAAAAATACATTTAACGCGCTCTTTCACAGACATAAAAAACCGGCCAAGTGCGAGTCGCACTCGCCCATTAAGGGTTCTGTAACAGCAAGTTAGATATTTGGAAGGTAAATGGCGGTTTACGGTTTATAACGTATTAAAAAAAACTACTTACTAGATTTAGTTCAGACCAGACAGAGTTTTCGTTGTTAGTGTTCATGGTAATGTATATCATATATTTTTTTTAGTTTTATTATTTTTTTATTATAGAAGTTAAACATTTTACCACTTTGGGAGCGTCTCTTGCGCAAAGTATTAAGTTGAGAAATAATTTATTAGAAACCTCAACATCTTTTTTAAAGAACTATCCATAGGTACCTTACACGTATGGGTTTAAGGAAAAAATAAATTTAGAGTTTCAGTTCTAAGTATGGTAGTAAGTATAAAAATATGTTTTTTCCTATTTTTATACTCAAAGTATTTTTGTGTATAAAACGTATTGTAGTTAACATTTACATCTTTACCAAGTTTCAATAGTATAGTTCTTATAGTTTCTGAAAAAAGTGACTGTGACATACGGATAGACGGACAGACGGACAGACAGACATGACGAATCTATAAGGGTTCCCTTTTTTGCCATTTGGTTATGGAACCCCTAAAAAGATCACAGAAGTCCCACAGATTTAATTCTTGTTTATTATCTGGAATTTCAGGCATAAATAAAATATAGTTATTTTACTTGCTCGTGCAAAATCTGGATTGAGCTTTCTTCCGCTGTGTTCCGTATCACTAAGACATGTCCTTTTCAAACGAGATTTTGATAGGCATATTATTTTATTACCTTTAGCATCTGATGGGACGCATACTTGTATGCATCATCATCATCATCATCAGCCTATCGCAGTCCACTGCTGGACGTAGGCCTCTCCAATTGTTCGCCACCGTGATCTATCCATGGCTTCTCGCATCCAGCTCTTGCCAGCCATCCTGCGCAGAGGGCGCCCTACATTACGTTTGCCAAGACGCGGTCTCCATTCTAGAACTCGTTTACCCCATTGGCTGTCGGTTCTGCGGCTAATATGGCCAGCCCACTGACACTTAAGCTTGCTAATCCGGTGAGCAATGTCGATGACTTTGGTTCTCTGCCGAATCACCTCATTTCGGATTCGATCTCGGAGAAAGACGCCGAGCATTGCTCGTTCCATAGCCCGCTGGGCGACTTTTAACTTATATCATGTATACTTGTATGCCTATTTAAGCAATTAATTTAAAAAATTGTGTTACTTTCAAATCACGTGTAGATGTCGCACTCATCTGATTATATTAGCCATTCAATCGGACGTCTAGGGCGTTCGTTAAACGAGGGCATCCAATAAAATGACAGAATAACAACTAACTTTAACTAACTTTATTGAATAAACTATTAATTAATTAAATAACCATGTCAACCAGATGGCGTAACATTTGGCGCCACCATCATCCAATTGGATGATTAGGCCGATAGCTGTCTGAATTATGTTATTCAACTCAAATTTTTGTTAAAACTTGCGGACGATGTACTTTTATTTAACAGTTTCATTTTTGACGATTATTTACAATACCACACTTAAATTTTGCATATAATTCCACCCAAATCGAGGTAATCGAACCATGACATTCACAGCTGTTTTCGCACAGACGGCACATTTGATTTGATGATTATTAGCGCTGCAGTGAGGAAAAGCGGAAATAAATTTGAATCACGTGGCTGATTTTTGATTAGTCATTTCGAATGGGCTAACTTTCAATACGCCAAGCTGGTAAACATTGAGTGATTTTAGTTCTAATAACTATCATTTCGAATATAAGGAAAGGAGGAACCATTATAACCCGCAAAAACCCCATACGACGGTGGAATTACACCTAACTAAACTAGCTTCCTTCCTCCTCCTCCTATCCTCCGCATCCTACCTCAATGAATCCCTCCTCCATCCGGCGGCACAAATATACCTAAGGTATTTCGATGTCAACGGCTCCAAACAATTTGTTGCCTTTAAAGCTTTAATGCGACTCAATACTTTTACAAATCGTCGTCATAACAGACTCCCAAAGAAGAAATGAATAATGAGCCCAATCCATTCAACCGTGAAATGCGTTATAAAAACTCTTATGTAAACAAAAAGGATGAAATTTGCGAAAACCAAAAACGAAAATGCAGACGAGATTAATAACTACAGGATGAACGACCAAAAACAAGACAAGAAGTTACATAAATTGTCCGAGTTTGTTAAATTGTATTTTTCGTCCGAATGAACTTCCCGGATGTTGGTAGGGAAAAGGACATACAATATTAACCACAGAAAGGACCAGAAAAAGAATTGACTTATAAATGCACCTACTCGTAGTAGCCAGCGTTTATGCAGGAATCAAATTCTATGTCAGGCTTTGGAGATTTTATATGAATGACTTTTGGCTTGCCTCAGAAATTTTGCCTTATTAAAGCATTTCGCGACGGGCCTGTCAAGTATCAAAATACAAAAAAGGTTTCGGTCAAGTTGATGTCGTCAGAATTATTTTACAGTATTATTGGAAGCAAACTTTACTATGGACCTCATAGCTAAGTCTTATCGAAGTTGAGAATAGAAGTTCCAAGTTGTAATTTTTATCTAACATAAAGAAAACATTGATTTTTATTATTTTATTTTATCACTGAGGCTTCTCTATCAGACATAGTAGGTCTATCAGCGTGAAAACGACTCTTGCACAAGGCTGTGTATGTCCACATCCTTGTCGCCACTGATGGATATTCAGTTTAACGGACACGGGCGCACGTGTGGTAAAAAACTGGTGCCGAGCGCGCGGGCCACGGGGGGCGCGACGCTGCTGCCTTCATACCCAACAGCATGCTTCCTCCATTCTGCGGCAGTTTCAGCACTGATGTCAATCCCAGGCTTTTCTCATCCAGTCACTTGACTACCAAAAATCCTCCTAAAGAGGTAGTCCTCCTAACCAAATGAATGGGTGGGTTGTACCACACTAAGATTTCTATGTAGAGTCGACGAATTTTCCGGTGTGATCGCTTGCATACGCAACGAGGTGGGCTAATTTCTACGCTCACGCAGAGCGCAGTGCAGTTGGTTTTGCTGGCTAACTGGGACACCTCTACGTTCGCTGACCCTACATACTTAATATTTTATCAGTAATCATTTACTAAACAAATTATTGGATTCAGATCACTTCATCATCACATCATCATCATTTCAGCCAATAGACGCCCTTTGCTGCACATAGGCCTCCCCCCTTGTCTATTCACAGGGGGGTTTGGGCCTACATCCACGACAGTGGCCCAGAACAGGTTGGTGGGGACCGCCAGAGCCTCTTACGTTGTGCAGCAGGCTGCGACACGTGCAGGCGAGTCTGACTTAGGCCCCGTTAGATGTTTAGCCCCCTTACACCCCTGATCACTTGTCTTGGTTATTTCAATTTGGAAGACCCAAATAGGAAAAATAATTTTATTCACTAAATATTTTTTTGAAATATGGTACCAAAGTATACAAAGGTAATGTACCATAACTTCTGTAGTAAGCTCTGATTTACCTCACAGAAAACTGGCGTGAAGCGGCACTGTGCTGTGTTTCGCTGGGAATGGGGGGTATAAAGGTTGGCAGCGCACGTATGACTTCACTGCTGTCACGGGTGTCCATGGGCGGCGACAATCGCTTACTATCAGGTGATCCGTCTCCCACCTCTCACATAAAAAAAAATGCTTGAGAGACAAATTATAATGTCTTTTAAATGGTTTCCATTCCGAAGAAATCCTTCTGTAAGTATCTTTTATGTGACGAAATGAAATAAAAAACCTTCCACGAGAAATCAGTGCTCATCGCAGTAAATACGGAATACGCCTTAAAAAGGCTTAACCCATGAATGAACTGTCTCCCTTTGCTTTCCAATTCTTTACGCTGTTTTTGCGGAAATTTATGAATGTTATCTTTTGACGGGGAAAACGTGTCGGTTGAATAACGGTTTTCATTTGCGTTCAGATAAATCTATTTGCATTGCATGAAAAGGAACGTTATTTAGTGAGCAAGTTTAATTGGATTTACTGTAAACACTTGTATAAAGTGAGGATGGATAGTGAGACGCTCCGTTTTCTGCAGTTGTGGGGGTTGGTTTAGATGCAGCGTTCGCGGGTTTGGTTTCCACAAACGTTTATTGGGGAAACAAAAACTCACTTACAAGGGTGAGGCCATATTAGTGCGTTGTATATGAAAATATATGGAAAACGACGCAGTTACATAGTAGTGTCTCTTTGGTGAATTTAGCTACATTGAGTCGCCTTGACGCGTAAATAACTTTATAAAAACCGGCCAAGTGCGAGTCGGACTCGCCCACGAAGGGTTCCGTAGCAGCAAGTGAAATATATGGAAGGTAAATTGCGGTTTACCTACGGTTTATAACGTAAAAAAAAACTACTTACTGAATCTTGTTCAAACCAAATTTCGTTGTTAGTTTTGATGGTATATCATATATTTTTTTTAATTTTATAATTCTTTTATTATAGAAGTTAGATGGGGGGGACTCATTTTACCTCTTTGGGAGCAGCTCTTGCGCAACGTGTCACGTTGCGCAAGAGCCTTGTTAGAAAAAAAATGATATTAGAAACCTTAACATATTTAAAAACCTCTATATAATCTAATAAAATATTTAAAAATCTATGGATATAGATACCCCACACGTATTAGTTTGATGAAAAAAAGTAATTTGAGTTTCAGTTCTAAGTATAGGGACCCCCCAAAATTTTAGTTTTTTTCTTGTATTTTTGTGTAAAAATCGTAATGCGGTTAACAAAATACATCTATTCACCAAGTTTCAATAGTATTGCAGTGATGGGCTTTGGGGACGTGTAACAGAAACAAGTGATGCGTTATAACTGTCTTATTTATTACATACAAAAAACTTATATACTAACCTAACCTATGGGGCGAGGTGCGTCACACACTACAGTATAGTGGCTGTGCGGAGAAAAGTGGCTGTGACATACGGACGGACGGCCAGACGGAGAGACAAGACGAATCTACAAGGGTTCCGTTTTTTGCCAGTTGGCTACGGAACCCTAAAAACTATGCGTCGTTGACGCTGCGACAGTGTATCGCATGAATGGCACCTCATTTTAACTACTGATGAGTATTAGAAAGGCAACCTTCAAGAAATGGTATTGACTGAAATTCCTAAAGGTAGGCAGCGTATGGGAGACCGGGGACGGTTGACTATAGGGGTAGGTAGACTAACCACCAAAAACTCGCCAACGGTTTGAGTATTGCGTCATTTGTTTGACTCCACTGGTATTGCGGATATCCATTAGCAGCGGTAATTGCTTACCATTAGGTGATCCATCCGTTCGTCACATCACATAAAAGAAATAAAAATAGCATCACCTATTGGTATCCGACTATCGACTGACCGGATGGCGCAATTGGTAGTGACCCTGCCTCTTACGCCAAAGGTCGTGGGTTCGATCCCCACCCTGGACAAACATTCGTGCGATGAACACTTGTGTTTGTTCAGTGTCTGGGTGTAATACATATATTTAAGTATATATTTGTGTTCCTCTGTTGTCTGATATCTGTAACACAAGTGCTAAAGCTACTTAGTACGGAATCAGGTCAATGTATGAGATGTTGTGAGAGTTACCTTATAGTAGTATTATTATTTTCCTCAAACACCGCAAAAAAGCTTATCTATACCGTATATACCATCGTCATTTTGATTCACTATCACACATCCCGTTAAATCTGACTCTCGCAAACTTGAACGAGCCGAAACGGCCCGCGGCGGTATCGCTCGGAAATCCGGCGCGAGCGCGAGGCGATAAGCTGGTACCGCACTAGCGTTTTAGATCACACGCACCCGCCCGAAATGGACCAAGATAAATAGAAATATTTGAAGTCAACGTTCCAGTTAGGTGTGCCACTGATCGACTGGTTCATTTTAGAATCGGATGGGGCTTTGCGTAGTAAAAGTGGTGTGAATATGTTTGATGTATCTTGCCTCCTAGGTACCTTTGTATCTGGAGGAAAGAAAGAAAGAAAGAAACATTTTATTGACCATCACAATAAATAATTTAACAATGAACATTCATTAGAAAACATAGGTAACATTGACACATTAAAACTACAGACAAAGGTGAGTACGAGAACAGACGATAGGTAGGTAAATACACAGTTATATAATGAAAATATTCTAAATAAGTAGGCGTGTGTGAAATGTGAGGTCAATCAGGTCCTGGCCTCAGCATGGTGCTGCCACGACAGAAATGCCGCGGCAGCGCTGGTATTCTGGCAGGACCTGTTGTGAGTGACGACCATGTTAATGTATAACCATAAATAAATAAATACTAATGTACATAAATAGATGATACTGTGAGATAGAATTACTAGATAGAACGGAAGAAGATAGAATTATAACTTATTTATAAAAGCGACAGTGGCGCCATCAATTGTTTTAGGAGGAGTGCCCGAAATAACCCGTCCGCCCCCTGAGACGGGTATGTATAAGGCGCCGCCGATAGGTGGCGACGTTGGCCCATTGAACATTGGGCCGGAGGCATTCCCCCCACGCAAAAAAAGGTACTTACTTTAGAATCCATTACGCACACCGTCAAATTTAAGTTTTTTTTACATTATAGCGGACAAACGGGCAGACGGCACACCTGATGGTAAGTGATCTTTACCGCCAATGGACATCTGCAACACCCGAAAAATGACATACGAGTTTATAGTTTCAATTTTCTCGCCGATAAAGTCTTTTTAGATATGTTCATTTAAGTCATCTTGGTATTTTTTTCATTTAACTTTCGGTTAACTTTTGAATATTCTGTCATAGGCGGAAATTGATTTAGCATAAAATATAAATATATTTATTAACGCCGTGTGGTCCCCGGCAGAGTAGAATAGGCCACCCTCATTCTTACCGAGGTATCGTAAAAGGCGACTAAGGTAAAGCTGCTGGTATGATCATCAGCACCCAGAGAAGGAAAACTCTGCATTTATATCAAAACCCTCGCCAACCCGTCTGCCAAGCGTGGTGAGTATGGCAATTACCCCTCACGTGATTGAGGGAGGCCCGTGCCCCAGCAGTGGGGACTTAAATGGGCTGATGATGATGATAAATATATTGCCTTATAATACTTGTAACATCTTTTAATGCAATAAAATATTTGAATTGAATTGAATTAGCGAACTTAGTCTTATGGTATGGTAATCGTTTATTTCAAGTCAATAACTCATATTTTGTTAGTAACATCTTAATCCTAGATATTAATCATCTATTCTGCATGCAATGCATCACAGTGCAGCAGGTAGACACAGTCCACTCGGTCTGCAATCGTCTTAGCGTATCGTATTGGAGCTAGCCCACGCACAAGGGACGCAGCGCGCTTTCGCATCGTGGCAAAGAAACAATCTACTCGGGCCGCCACGAACATGCCCGACGCGCTGCACCGCCAGGACAGCCCCATTTATATCCTCCAACCGATTATGGCTACGGCGGCCAATCTCAACGATCAGCCACGTACGCAGGACATATTTTAATGCTCAAGTGAGTGCGACCCGGGGATCTAACACGGAACCTCTTGCACAGCCGTCGCTTTAAAGTCATTAACCTTCCATCCTCATTAACCGCCCCATTAACCTTCCAAAGGCGTTATTATATGAGTACAGTTAGATCAAAATAATGTACTGCGGAATTGTATAGGAACCTAAAAAAGATTCACAAGAATATTTATGTCCTATGGAAATTCCAATTTCCATAGGACATAATTATTATTTACATACATCCAAATAACATGATCTAACATGCTAAAGGCTAGAGCCGCCATGATAACGTGTAGTCAGAGTTCATTAACTAGTACACATGTCTCCTTCCCACTCTGGCGAAGAGGGAGCGTCGTTGGGGGTTTAGTCAGTAGGCCTTCAGTTTTACTGGAGGAGAGCCCGACATAACCCGTCCGCCCCCCGGCAGACGGTTATGCATAAGGCGCCGCCGAAAGGTGGCGACGTCGGCCAATTGAACATCGGGCCGGCGGCATTCTCCAACGCAAAAAAAAAAAAAAGAGCCACCATGATACTTATAACGAAAGCTTGGGCATTAAAACGATAAAAATTTAACGGTGTAATATAATAAAAAAATATTAGGTTATCAAGGCATCATTTTGAATAATATTGTATGTTAGACAGTATCTCTAGACGCGCGTAATAATTTAATTTTATAATAGCGTCAAAATATTCACCCTTAACTCAAACAATAAACTGGCACACCTTGGAAATACAACAGGCATTTGGAAACATTTTCAACTTTTTTGGAGCGTGCGTTTGCGAGGGGTGTACCTAGTGATAAATCTCACAGTTGACTGCATGAAAGCTTAGCGAAGAACGTGCACCTCCTTAACGGGTCATAGGTTCGAATCAGATCATACACCTACATTACAGTTTTCAATTTAAGTGCATATCCAACCATTCGCTCGACAATCGACCGTGGGAGAGCCACGCTTTGGCATGAATGGGCCTGCTCGACCAGAATGCTACCACGGCCTCATAGAAAACCGGCGAAGCAGCACTGTGCTGTGTTTCGCTGCGTGAGTGAGGGTACCGGAGGCACAACCCGGGGGAAAGAGGGTTTAAAGGTTGGCAGCACACTTGTGCCTCCACTGGTGTCGCAGGTGTCCATGTGCGGCGGCAATCGCTTACCATCAGGTGATCCGATCAGACGAACACGTCTGCCACTTATGACATAAAAAAAATACAATGAGAGAAGACATCGTAAAACCTGCATGTTACTCAAAGCTGATACCCACAATTTTTTTTATGTGGTATTTGGGAGACGAGCAGACGGATTACCTGATGTTAAGCGATTTCCGCCACCCACCCCGTCAAGCGCTGCTTCTGCTGAGATTTCTTTCCACAATCATTCTGAACGTGTGAACGTATTAACACACTTATAAAAAAGTTGGAAAGAATGTTAAAAGTATTTTTTAACAAAGTTGTTATTTTTAATACTGTGCTACGTTATATGAAATTTGAATTTGTCAAATTCACCTGTCTGTTCTGTTACCAAGGTCAGACGGCAGGCGTTTCATAAAAACTACAAGGTTTACATAATCCTGGATCATGGCCCAATCGTACCCCGAGTACCAAAACAACAGCTTTGAAAGCGAACAAGACGCGTCAAAATATGCACCCTTTACACAAACACAGAAAACACCTTAAATACCTTAGAAAATACAGCACGTTCAATTTAAGGCACTGCAGACGCTTTCAACTTTCGGGACGTGCGTTGGCGAGGGGTGTAGTGAAAAATCACACACTCGACTCCCGTTCAAAATAACTTATTAAACCAGCCGGAGTCACGTGTTAGCGTTATATTACCCGCTCGAATGCATCCGTGTAGAGATGGGGCCTTCTAAAGGATGTTCGAATATGATACAACAATTATCGATATTATGAATACAAATTTGACGCATTTTGGATCACCGAGCCAGTGAGTAATTTTAACAAGTTTTCATGTTTTTTGTAAATTTACCTATATTTTGTTCATAATGAGCGTAAGACTTGTTTATAAATTATTATATACCTAAAAGTTCGTTTCATTCATTCGTTAAAATTCATTCTTCTGTCAACAAGTATATCATATTTACCCGGACTATTTTTACCTTACTCTTTGATCATAAGTTAACTTTATATAAAAATATGCAAACCCTGATTACTAATTTGGAGAAATGGACCCATGAAATAGATAGGTCTCATCATCATAAAAAGTAATAAAAACTTAAAGGCGTGTAGGTAATATTGAAACGTCTAATATACAGCACTTCTATACTATTTATAAACAGGTAAATCCTACAGACAACAGCAATACTTATAGGTAATCCGAAAACACGTAACGCTCGCGCGATGTAATCTACACCTAGCGTCAACTATCGGTACAAAGTGGAACTAATGTTCCAAAACGAAGTGAGGGTAGGCCACTAGTGATAAATAAAATTGTTGATATTTCCAAATTCAAAAATCGGTTTTTGCTGAAAAACTATCGAGATTTTCTCAAAAATCGATCAACCTAGATTTTAATTTTTTTTTAACGTTTTTTATTTTCACATCTCTACACTTTTCTAATGAATGTCCCTCGCACCGTGAGGCACGGAAAGTGGATTTATCACAATTTTTTCTCCGCTGCACTCTTGGAATCTACTTTTAAATTATTTCGGGACGTTCGATCTGCACCGCCAATTTGAAGTCGTGACACACTGTTATTAGCGATGACTTGGGAATAAGTCCATATTTCCATACTCCATAGTAATATTAATATAGTAGTACTAAGTGTATTATTTACTAGAGAATAAATTGCAAAAGATTGCTGTAGCCAAAAAACTCATATTAATTAAGCGGTTTCATCTTAACTGGTGGTAAAATATTTGTAACAATATTTCCACTGGATATTTGTAGGTGCATACAAATATTGATGAAACTATTGTCGCCTCACGGCGAAGCAAACAAAGCACTTACAAAATTCGTCGACATACCAAGGTCTCCAGTAGCTTAATCGATAAAGCAGTTGCCCGGTCAGCAAAAGATCGTGGGTTCGTATCCCACCCGAAGACTGTCGAAAATTTTTTAAGTGCATTATTTACTTAAGAATAAATTGCAAAAGATTGCTTTAACCAAAAAATGTATACTAGTACTAATTACTACATACTAAGGAGTAGCAGAAGAACTAAGGTCACAGACATAGCTCAAAGGATTGCATGTCTCAAGTGGCAATGGGCAGGGCACATAGCGAGGAGTACAGACGTTTGTTGGGGCGAATAAGTCCTCGAGTAGAGACCACGTACAGGAAGTCGCAGCCAAAGCAGGCCTCCACAAGGTGGACCGACGATCTGGTAAAGGCTGCGGGAATCCATTGGATGCGGGCTGCACAGGACCAATCTGTGTGGAGAACATTGTGGGGAGGCCTATGTCCAGCAGTGGACGTCTATTGGCTGAAATGATGATGATAATGAATCCATACTAATATTACAAATGTGAAAATATGTGTGTTTGTCAGTTTGTTTGTCCGTCTTGGAAATAGTTAATGGGAGGGAGAGTAACATAGGCTACCTTTTTTTCTTTCTAACGCGAGCGGAGCCACAAAATGCTAGTAAATAAAAAAACCATATGTTGATCTGATTCGGTACTACCTAAACAGCTTAAGGTTTGTGTTACGGGTTCCCTGATCCGGTCCCTCTGATGAAGCAGAAAAAAATACTAAATTCTAGGGTAATACAGCAAGGCTTTGGCTCAGTACTCCTCTTCAATAAAGGCAACTAGGAATGTCATAAGCCGTGGCCGTGTGGTCCCCGGCAGAGTAGAATAGGCCACCCTCACTCTTACCGAGGTGTCGTAAAAGGCGACTAAGGTAAAGCTGCTGGCATGATCATCAGCACCCAGAGAAGGAAAACTCTGCATTTATATCAAAACCCTCGCCAACCCGTCTGCCAAGCGTGGTGAGTATGGCAATTACCCCTCATGTGATTGAGGGAGGCCCGTGCCCCAGCAGTGGGGACTTAAATGGGCTGACGATGATGATGACGATGAATGTCATAAGCCGCAGTGGGTATGCCTTTGGGTAAGCGAAAGACGAAGAGATCCTATGGGATCCTATCTCTCATTATCACCTCGGGCTAGCTGCACGTCAAATCTTTTACCATATCAAATCCTAGTACAGTCTGATTGAGAACCTTCTTTATTAAGTAAACAAAAAGAATACTATTTAATACATACGGAGTCGAAACGTGGACACTTACAGCACGGCTGGTCCACAAATTAAAGGTCGCTCAGCGGGCTATGGAACGAGCAATGCTCGGCGTCTCTCCGAGATCGAATTCGAAATGAGGTGATCCGGCAGAGAACCAAAGTCATCGACATTACTCACCGGATTAGCAAGCTTAAGTGGCAGTGGGCTGGCCATATTTGCCGCAGAACCGACAACCGATGGGGTAAACGAGTTCTAGAGTGGAGACCGCTTCTTGGCAAACGTAATGTAGGGCGCCCTCTGGCTAGGTGGAGGGACGACCTGCGCAGGATGGCTGGCAAGAGCTGGATGCGAGAAGCCATGGATAGATCACGGTGGCGAACAATTGGAGAGGCCTACGTCCAGCAGTTGAATGCGATAGGCTGATGATGATGATGAATTCTATTCTTTGACATTCAAAGCTGGAAGAAAAAAACTATTTTTGGGAATGAATTACTTTTTGAAAATATTATGTTAAATATTTAGTGAAGTAATTTTGTAAACGTAAGCTAAATTATTCATAATTAAGTCATCCAAAACAAGTGTGTGATTTTAGCGAGAAATAATCGACTTACAGTATTTTACATATTCATAATACTTACAAATCCACGAGCCTGTAATTTGATTTCATTATCATGATATTATCTGATATGCGTGTCCATTTTCCATAAAAAAGCATTATTTCGATAAAAAATGATGGAGATAACATAATGACTACCCACATACGTTAAAGCGTATAAACATGCCACGTTTATGTAGTTCACGGTGAATATTCCTATAATTTGGGCGAAAATTGCTCTACTAACGGACAAAGACCTCAATCGGAATGATAATAGCTATTGAAATGATAAAGATAATTTCTAAACACTTAGAGTATATATTTTACTTATCAAATAACACGCTGCAGTAGCAGTGGGTTGACCACGTCTGCTGTTTCACCGACAGTGGTTGTAGTAACTTGTCTTGGAGTAGAAACTGCGGTTAGGAGAATTAGGTATATGTCCGGTCGGAGTGTTTCAAACGAAAATCACTTACAAGTAATGATTTCATTTCAAACAAAAAACTATGCAAGCTGCTAGTGATTTTTCCTCTTCAGGTGGTTAAGCGTCATATCCCCGATCTTACCTATAGAATACCCACTCGTTGGACTGCTGACCTTTCCTAATGATCTTACGAGTAGATCTCCTTATCGATGTTATTGGATAAAAAAAAAACTTGGATGATTACGCATTGTTCTTTTAATGGACGTATCTACAACTGAGTGTAAACAGCAAATAATTTGTTTCGATGTTATTGTATTCTCTTGTGTTTCACCTAGTGAGTGGGGTATACCGGAAGGCCCAGTAGCTGATTTTTTTTATACAATATCACATACATTGATCTGACTCAAGCGCCTGTATTACGGATATCAAAATCAACAGTGGGATTACAAATATATAGAAACACTCAGACCAATACAAACACAAATGTGGGAGAGCCACGCTCAGGCATGAATGGGCTGGCTCGACCGGAGTGATACCACTGCCTCACAGAAGACCGGCGTGAAGCAGCGCCTGCGCTGTGTTTCGCCGTGTGAGTGAGGTTACCAGAGGCCCAATGGGGGGAAGGGGAAAAGGTTGCCAGCGCACTTGTGACTCCACTGGTATTGTGGGTGTCCATGGGCGGCGGAATTGCTTACCATCAGGTGATCCGTCTGCTCGTCTGCCACCTCTCATAAAAAAAAAATGTTCATGCACACAAATCAGTTCAAAGAAATTTATTTCTCATAATGATGTCTTTACTTTGTACATGTTACTTACATGAGATTAGGCATTAAAAGTGTACATAGCCTAATCGTGCTTATTACAAGATACAATAACTAGGAACTTATTTTGTTATTCTAACACTGAGTTAGTAAACTAGGTAGGTACATCGTAACAAGAAAGCAAACTGATAAAACAAACAAATGTTAGTACTGTGCGGGGATCAAACCCGCAGCCCTTGGACCAAAGGCAGCGTTCACTACCACTGTTCCAAACGAGTCGTCAATTCAGAGGGAAGAGAAGCTTAAAGGCTAACAAGGCACTTGTGACTCCACTGGTATTGGGAGTGTCCATGGGCCGTGTCATTTATTTTTTTATATTTTATATTTATTATTATTTATTTATTTATATTTATTATTATGTATTTATTATTTATTAGTATATAATATTGTGTTTATTTATGTAATATATTAGTATTATAAATATTTTAAAATATATATACAGTTCACTTTTATTTCCCTTTTCAATATTGCACCACCTACCCCTACTCTACTATCAAATGTCCTTTGCCTGAAGGTTGGATGATAGAAATCGCTTCCAGCGATAAGACCGCCGAAATTGTCAAATGAAGTTTTTGTAATGCCTGGTTTTTTTAAGTTGTGTTTTTTGTGCAATAAAGTATATCTATCTATCTAATCTGTCTACTCGTCTAACATTAAAAAAAAAACTAACAGTACAAATTAAGTTGTTATCTTTGATTGCCATCTGCAATGCCTGTGTGTAAACATTGTAAATTGAATACCTCAGTTACTTGTTCCTCTGCACCAACTTTTTCCACCTAAACAGAAGCTTCTCGGTGAATTTACGATTTAATAATAACAAAAACTTTTCAGACTCGCCCCACTCATTGCAAGCATCAAGACATTTTTATAGAATAAAGTGCTCCGAAGAGATGCAGAAATATTGCGAAGAATATTAAATGCAAGTCAGTCAGACGAGGTGGTAAGACAAGGGCGATACTGTTTTCAACTTCTTGACAGTGACTTTGTAAAGATAAACATGGGAGTTGTAAAAGGAGGGATAAAATGTATATTATAATATATCTTGTAAAGTGTAGCCACTGTCATTGCGGTGTTTGAAATATTAGCGTGAAGGTAACTCGTAACTTTTCTTAAATTGTACTGTAATCGTAGTTTGTTTAAATGCTTTTAATAATAATTATCTATTATTTGCAGAATAAAAACATTTTCAATATTATTTGTTCAACATTGCGCACTTTTACCATCAGATTTTTATATAAACCTTCTCCACCTAATTATAAATCGCGGGCTTAAGTTATTGACTGACCCGATGGCGCAATTGGTAGTGACCCTGCCTCGTACGCCAAAGGTCGTGGGTTCGGGGATCGAACCCACGACCTTTGGCGTACGAGACCCTGGACAAACATTCGTGCGATGAACACTTGTGTTTGTTCGGTGTCTGGGTGTAATATATGTGGGATCGTTTGAAGAAAGGAATGGTCGAATTAACGTTTAAAACTTTAATAAATCTAATAAGCCTCTCCTTTTTCATCGTTTGACAGACTGACTTTTCTTTTTTTAATGTTGCTATTACACAGAGTAAAATTAACGAAAACGTAAAAAATAAACACAACAAAATAAACTTTCTCCCACACGGCCGTCCTGATTATTCATCTGTCTCAGATGAACATCCATCTATATCTACGCCGGCCCACGGCTTCATCAAATCAGCTGAGGTTGTGGTATTAATGGACCCTTCACAATCGCCAACTTTCTTAACAGCATACCTTTCATGATGCTTTTTGGCTGTGACCGCATAAGGTCCTAGATACTTAGGATATAATTTACTCCCTTGAGTAAATTGCGTTCGCTTAATGACAACTAAGTCTCCAACCTTGTATTCGGTAGCCTTTTGCCTCTTTCGGTTATAATTCTTTATATTCTCTTCTTGAACCTTTTGTATTGCCTCTCTAGCTTTAATTCTTAATTCATTTCTTTGCTCATTATAACTCTCGATTTCTTCTTCTTCTATAATTTTCAGAATTTCTTCATTACCGTCTTTCATCTTTATTCCTAAAAGTAACTCAAATGGAGTCATTCTAATACTTTTTTGCCATGTACTATTGAGACAACGTTGCACTCCGGAAACATGTTTATACCATTTCGTCGGATCATCAGCGCTTAATTTACTTAAGACATTTATTATGATCTGATGAATTCTTTCTACTTGTCCGTTTCCGCGCGGCTGTCCTGTAGTAATCGTGTAATGTGTTATCCCTTCACTTTCACAATAGTCTGAGAAGTCTTTAGAGGTAAATGCAGCGTTACGATCGGAGATAATTCTTTGAGGGGAACCAAAAGTTTGTTGTTGTGCCTTCAACTTATCTAATGTTTCATCTATAGACAAGGATTTGGTAGGGTAGATCCAAGTGAACTTGGTAAAGCCGTCAACTATCGTGAAAATATATTTGTAGTTTTTATTAGTAGAAGTCAATGGACCAAGATGGTCAATATGATACGTCGACCACGGGGTATCACCCTTATCAAGCGGATGTAAATATCCTTCTTTTTTCCCTCTCTTTTGTGAAATCAAAATGCATTCTACGAAATTTTCTATGACTTTCTTGATCTTATTTTTTAAATTTTCAATGTAGTATTCTCTATTGACAAGTTCTTCAGTCTTTCTAACTCCAAAATGTCCATAACAATGCTTTTTCCTTATTACATCGTTTTGCATTTTCTTAGGAACTACTATTAGTCTCGTACCATCTTTTTCTTTACACAGTATTTTTCTTTCCATGACGTAGTCTTGATACGGTTCTTTTTCTAATATTTTCTTTAACAGGCTAATATGGGAGTCTTCATCTTGTGCTCTCTTCAGGCGAACGGCAGCCTCGGTAAGTATCATGCAGATAGGATTTCGGCTTAATGCGTCAGCGTGTTTAAGTCTTGATCCTGCTCTGTGTTCTATTTCATAATTATACTCTTCCAGAAGCAGTGCCCAGCGAGCGACACGTGGAGGTAAGTCTTTCTTTTGTTCCAGGCATTCTTCTATTTGTTCATCGACAACTTTCTGTTCCAGAGGTGACAAGCGACGCGGACTTTGATGGACCGGATCTTCATCGGTAAGTATTATTTTCATCTTAATATTACTTTCTTTTTTTTGATCATCGGGTTTATATTCTTCAACTAACTTTATAATCTTCTTTGCAATGTCTTTGTCTTCAAGGTAATTTTCATCACAAATAGTATTCTTTTCTTCTGCCAGTAGCGTCACGTTAGTAATCTTTTTGAGATAAATACCATCAGCTGTAAAATTTATTTCAAAATCTTTAAGGATAGGATTTCCAAGTATAACATTAACCGATATAGCATTATCTTGTACCACGTGGAATTCAATATCAGCATAGTATTCATCAATTATAATCTGAGTTTTCAAGAGTCCCTCAGTACGAAGTTCTTGTCCAGCAATTCCAGTTAGATGTATTGATGTTTCTTTGTCATAGCTATCATTATCTGTTATACATTTGCGAACTTCCGACAACTTAATCAAATTAACATCACTTCCAGTATCAAGTAAAGCTTTCATTTCAATATTATTTATCTTTATCTTCTTATATGGAGTCTTTGAATCTTTGTCTTCTTTATCGATCTTTATTTTATTTCCATCCTTTTGAATATTTAATGTCTTTTTACCGTTGTTACATTCAGTTCCTTTGTGGCCAAATTCGTTGCATTTGAAGCACTTAATTCCCTTAGTACATGCTGGGGATTGATGATCTAAGTCACCACATTTAAAACATCGTTTCATTTTATTATTTATTGCATGTGGAGTAGTAGATGTACTAGGTCGAGTCTGAGTCTTCTCCTTAATACTTTTGTAAATATCTATTTTCTTACGAAATTCTTTAAGGTTGGTCGCTCCATACAAAATAAATTTATTGGATTCACTATCCTGGATGCCATCAATAACATATTCAATTAGAGCTGCGTCTTCAACGTTTCCATGTAGTGCACATTCTTTCATATGGAGAAAATATTGTTGATAGGTTTCGTTTTTTCCCATTTTACGGGAACTAAGCATCTTGTGAATGGTTGCACTATTCAATTTAGAACCAAATTCTTCTTCAAGTTCTTGTTTTAATATCTTATAATTTTTCACACCTCCAAGCGATCGTAGAAACAGCCTTGCAGTTCCCGTAAGAAGTCTTTTCGCGTAAATTAGTTTTTCTATTTCAGTCCAGTTCATCAATTTAGCCGTATCTTCAAACTCATCAAACCATGTTGAAATCGGATAAGTATCGTCACCACTAAATGACGCCATCGACTTCTCCACATCTCCAAACGAGATGGATGGTGTTTCGCGAGATTCGCGCTCTTCTCCCTCTTTGCAAATATCTTTCTTCGGCGGCATCTTAAAATGTTAATCTTCAAATATAACGTTAATCTTAAGTCTTGATTAATCCTTAGATAATCTTAAGATTATTAAATAAGCATCTTCATATTAATAATCTTTAATCGTAAGGTCCGTTAATCATAGTTACGTCTTGAAATAATCTTAGTCTTCTACATACCTTGAAAATAATAAAAATATTTACATCACAAACAACTTCCCTAGCTACGTAGCATTCGTTTTAACGTCGTCTCTATTTGTCAGCACCGTGCGCCAGCAACTACGTTCCGAAGCATTCGGTGCGGTGAGCGCCAGCAAGTACGTTCGGAAGCATTCGGTGCGGTGACGCTGTGCGCGGTTCGTGTCAGTTCGGCAAAACAGCTCAGCAATGAAATGACATTCCGGTTTTTGTTGTTTGATTTCTTCGTAAATCTTGATAATTCTTCCACGCCGATTCTTCTCTGGATCCCGGACGAGCCCCCAAAAATAGTTGTGGGATCGTTTGAAGAAAGGAATGGTCGAATTAACGTTTAAAACTTTAATAAATCTAATAAGCCTCTTACACTTTTTTCATCGTTTGACAGACTGACTTTTCTTTTTTTAATGTTGCTATTACACAGAGTAAAATTAACGAAAACGTAAAAAATAAACACAACAAAATAAACTTTCTCCCACATATATGTATTTAAGTATATATTCGTGTTCCTCTGTTGTCTGATATCTGTAACACAAGTGTTTAAGCTACTTAGTACGGAATCAGGTCAACGTATGAGATGTTGTAAGAAATATTACCTTAATAAAGCTCAAGCTATCTCGTTTCAATACGCGATGTTAAAAAGGGTCAGGCACGAGTTTGGTTCCGAGATGATGTGAGAATTATTAAATAAATAAATAAAAAAAAAAACAATTTAAAAAAATCAGTTTCTCTAGAGATACAACAATTACCTCAAATATGTATATCGAACGATGAAACTTCTAGTCTTCGATAGAATTACGATCGAAGACTCTAGTTGAAGATTAATCCCACGTGGGAGAGCCACGCTTTGCCTGAGCCTATGAGCATAAATGAGCCGGCTCGACCGGAGTGATACAATGGCCTCACAGATAACCGATGTGAAGCAGTGTTAGCCGAATGAGTGAAGGTCGCCCAGTCGAAGGAGGCCCAATCCGTGGGTTTAATGTATGGTAGCGCACTTGTAGTCACAAGTCAAGTCACTGGAGGTGTCAATCGCTCACCATCAGTGATAAACTACTCGTCTGCAACCTATCAATAGGCGAATAGCATAATTTTAGTTAAAAAAAGAACTAAAATTAATCATTTCGTATCGTATTCCATCGAAATAAAACAAAGAGCTCACGCATGTTTCAAAACTCGTTTGGACATATCTGCAATGCTGATGTTATTTGTGCAAGTAATCTATTTTTTTTTTTCGAATAGTTTCATGGCGCTCTGCACACGCCCTAAACCTGATTGAATGATTTTCTATATACAAAAAGTGAGTCGTTACAAAAAATTTAAAGTTGCTTTTGATGGTTTTATTTAAGAAAAGGTTTTAGTCGGTTTAATGTTTGTCTGAATCCTGAAGAATAACAAACAGGTCGAGAGGATTTCCCCGTGACCCTTAATAGTTGCTATGTGCATTGATGACGACGATCTCTTATCCCTCACTAGAAAACCCTGTCGCTCGATTTACTTACTTACATAATTTCAACACTATTTTAATTTACATAAACTTTATTCATCATCATCGTCATCATCGTCAGCCTATTTAAGTCCCCACTGCTGGGGCACGGGCCTCCCTCAATCACATGAGGGGTAATTGCCATACTCACCACGCTTGGCAGACGGGTTGGCGAGGGTTTTGATATAAATGCAGAGTTTTCCTTCTCTGACTTAAACTTTATTACTTTACACTTTTGTAGTTGATATTTTTTAAAGCAATCTTTTGCAATTTATTGTTAAGTAAATAACACACTTAAAAATTTCATCTCGTGTTCAGGTGGGACTCGAACCCACACCTTCCACAATCCAGGTGAATGTTCTACCAATTAGACCACTGAACGCGTAAGTAAGCCGACGAAATTTGTAAGTGTTTGATTCGACATGAGCTGTCGATAGTCTGATCAATATTGTAGGTATATTTTACGGGGCTGCCACAATAGATCATCTACTGGTCGCAGTAGCTATGAGACGCAGGGCTCACCCCATTTCTATCAAATAATAATAATAATAGGTATATTTACAATATCCATTGGAAATATTATTACGCGTTCAGTGGTCTAATTGGTAGAACATTCACCCGGATTGTAGAAGGTGTGGGTTCGAGTCCCGCCTGAACACGAGATGATTTTTTTAAGTGTGTTATTTATTTACACTTTTGTACCTAATTAGGTACATACTGTTTCTTTAAATCCACGTTTTTTTTGTTGTCCTTTGTTATTGTGTCACATTTAAAATTGATTTTGTCACTGAAGGTTCAAACTGAAAAGAAGCGCGGCAGCGGCTCAAAACCGCTGCAACACATGCCGAGTATTGCTAAGCTTGGACCTTGTTTACCACCTCACTTTGTTCCTTTTTTCTTCCTTGATCACTAGTTATGTACTAACTTATTTTATTTGTTTTGTGTGACTTTTTCTTTCCTATCTATTTAATGATATGTGTCCTCTCCCTGTAAATCTTGTATGTGATCAATAAACGTTTACTTACTTACTACTACTATTTCAAAAATGGAGGTTCTGTAATCATCATCGTCATCATCGTCAGCCCATTTAAGCCCGTGCCCCACTCCTGGGGCACGGGCCTCCCTCAATCACATGAGGGGTAATTGCCATACTCACCACGCTTGGCAGACGGGTTGGCGAGGGTTTTGATATAAATGCAGAGTTTTCCTTCTCTGGGTGCTGATGATCATGCCAGCAGCTTTACCTTAGTCGCCTTTTACGACACCTCGGTAAGAGTGAGGGTGACCTATTCTACTCTGCCGTGGACCACACGGCCTCGGTTCTGTAATCGACCTGTACTTATGTGGATATGTTTTCTTTTATGTCATAGGTGGCAGACGAGCAGACGGATCACCTGATAGTTAGCGATTGCTGCCGCCCATGGACACCCTCGACACCAGTGGAGTCACAAATACGCTACCAACCTTTAAACTCCGCTTCACCCGGATTGGGCCGGTACCCTCACTCACGCAGCGAAACACAACACAGTGCTGTTTCACGCCGGTTTTCAGTGAGGCCATGGTATCACTCCGGTCGAGCCGGCCCATTCATGCTGAAGCGTGGCTCTCATGGTCAACGGTACTTTAGGAAAATCAAATAAGCAGACTATACATTTAAGTTTCCATTAATCAAGGAAAACTAAAAACAACTTTTCTTCAATAAACACATTCAATCCATATTTTGTTTTTTTTTTTTTTTATATGTGAGGTGGCAGACGAGCAGACGGATCACCTGATGGTAAGCAATTCCGCCACCCATGGACACCCGCAACACCAGTGGAGTCACAAGTGCGCTGCCAACCTTTTCCCCTTCCCCCCCATTGGGCCTCCGGTAACCTCACTCACACGGCGAAACATAGCGCAGGCGCTGCATCACGCCGGTTTTCTGTGAGGCCGGGGTATCACTCCGGTCGAGCCGGCCCATTCATGCCAAAGCTTGACTCTCACGGTCAACGGTACTTTAGGAAAATCAAATAAGCAGACTTTACATTTAAATTTCCATTAATCAAGGAAAACTAAAAACATCTTTTCTTCAATAAATACATTCAATCCATTTTTTGGTTTTGGGAGTTTAAAAAAATCTAGTTACTCTTCAGACAATTGAGGGAAACTAAAAGCAACTTTTCTTTGGAAAAATTGCAGGTTAGTATGCGGGTAACACCTCGCCTGCAAATTGCAGTTGGTAACTGTAACGTTGACTGCAGGCTCGATTCCGCTTCAATAGTTACAAACTGCATAGAGAATCCTTGAGAGAGAAGGTGTAGAAAAACTGCTCTTGCCTTACCTATAGTTTAGACGAAGGCTTATCGTTCACGAAAGTTTTATACTTATCTCGAATTAATGATAGTCGTATTAGTATAATAGGCCACCCTTACTCTTACCGAGGTGTCGTAAAAGGCGACTAAGGTAAAGCTGCTGGCATGATCATCAGCACCCAGAGAAGGAAAACTGCATTTATATCAAAACCCTCGCCAACCCGTCTGCCAAGCGTGGTGAGTATGGCAATTACCCCTCATGTGATTGAGGGAGGCCCGTGCCCCAGCAGTGGGGACTTAAATGGGCTGATGATGATGATGATGATGTATTAGTATCAAAACCGGCAATGATGGCAATTAGCAGATTTTGCTAGATACAAATGTATCCACACTGCTTTACGCGATCGACAATCATCTGTCAAATCACCTATCTAAAATTTTTGCCAAAAAAATCTTTTAACACAATATCTTAAGGCGACGGGTAGGGCACACTAGCGACGCCTCGATTTTAATTTTCAGCTACAAAACCGGATCTATTTTAAACCATTTCGGGGCTACAACCTCTCGGCAAACACATATACTATTTATTAAATAACCATTCACAAATGTTTAATGTAATTGCCGGACCTTCTCGTCAGAATCAACTTTCCGATTCCGGTGGTAGGATCACATTAAATATGTTTATTCATTTCTTAGTATATTTTATCTATCGAATATACATGTATATTATACTTACAAATAAATAGTTATAATTTTTAATGTATGACGATTTGAAAGTGCTGTATGTATGCAAGCCTTTGCAAATAAAAATATTTTTGATTTTGATGTTTGAATTCAATCGAACTATTATTTTCGTGTATTAAATCTCCCCCTTCCCCCCTTTTATTATTGTTCAGTGTCCGAGTGTAATTTATAAGTACGTATTTAAGTATTATGATAGTATTTTTAATTCCTCTGTTATCTGATATCCGAAACACAAGTACTAATCCTTAAGTAAGTACTTAAGTAGTAAGGAAACAGGGCAACGTATGAATGTGGAATGAATAAAAAAGGTAGAAATTTTAAGCCAGACAATTTATCTATCCTTGGTAATCTTCGATGATGCCATTACCTTCCAAGGGAGCTCCTAAACTCAAACCAAATAAGTTCCTACACTAAGGCGCTGTAAGCAAACTTAGGTAAGTGCGCACTAACACTAAATCCACATTGGGTAAGCTGATAAGAGTTTACATCCTAACTCGTAAAACAGTTCGTCTAGTGCTACCTTTATGATAGCAAGTGCTAAATACATAGTGAGCTCATATTCACATGCTCATTCATATCAAAGAAAGGGAACCAGATAAACTGGATCAAAGTTGCACGTTTATAATCATTATTTCAATAATTTCAGTGTGGGTCCCTGCTTTGATACTGGCTTATTCACTGACAATGACAATGGCTCAAAGCCATTAAATGGCATGAATACGCATATAGGTGGGAAATTTTCAGAAGTACATGCTTGGATTCGATCCTATGACATCTCGTTATTTACTAAACTTCCATTGCTCTATAGGTACTCATCAGTCTGTTACAGTCCACTGTTAGACATCATCATCATTATCATTTCAGCTAATAGACGTCCACTGCTGGATATAGGCCTCCCCCAATGTTCTCCACACAGATCGGTCGCTATGCGCTGCCCATTGCAACTTGAGGCATGCAATCCTTTGGGCTGTCTGTGACCTTATTTCTCCTGCGGGTTCTCATCATTTCTGATACGATCACGCAGGGATACTCCGAGCTCTCCATTGCTCTCTGGGTGACTTTAAGCCTCCTTAATCGGCACATTGTAAGCGGCCACCTTTCGGTTCCGTATGTCATCACTGGCAACACACACGCATTGAAGACTTTCGTCTTGAGACACTGCGGTAGATGGGCCGAAAATATGCTGCGTAGCTTCCCAAATGCTGCCCAGCCGAGATGGATTCGTCGATCGACCTCTTTCTGGAAGTTGGACTTACCAAGCTGGACTTTTTGTCTGAGGTAGATGTACTCCACAACTTCCAGTGTGGAGCTTCCAACCTTGACTGTTAGACATAAGCCTCTCGAAATGTTCACCAAATTTTTCATTTCATTTTTCGCATATCGTCGCTTTACCTGGTCTTTTTTACGTTTGTTGAGATGCGGTCTACTCCAGGTGCCCAATTTTCGTGCATGTGATAATAATCAAAATTCTATATATACACCCGGTGTAAAAAAAAAGTAAAAGTAAAGTATCAGCGTATATACTGTCCCACTGCAGAGCAAAGTCCTCTATCATAGAAATCAAGCTTAATCACCGCTTGCCAAATGCGGATAGATGTTCACAAACCCAAGCTTTGTTCGAAAAATTAGAAACATACTTTCTGCTCGACCCGGGAATCGAACCGAGGACCCCGAAATCACCCGTTGTATCAAGTTTTAATCATTAAAACCTTGAACATTTACATCCCTTTAACCACGAATTTTGAATAACATTAATTACTTGTTCTACGTCTTTTCGAAATTCGTCGAAAATGTTTCAACTCCCCATATTGCATGGGTGCAAGTCACGTCTAGGACTTTGTATGAAAAGTTGCATTTTTAATCCGTCCTTTTGTTTATGTGATAGGTGGCAGACGAGCAGACGGATCACCCGATGGTAAGCAATTACTGCCGCCCATGGACACCGTGCCACCAGTCGAGTCACAAGTACGCTACCAACCTTTTCACCCCCTTTCCCCGGATTGGGCCTTCATTTCATCATCGTCTCATACTTTGGTTGTCGTTTATTATTCATACATAGACGGCACTGATAAAAGGGTCACCTAAACTGGGAGCACATCTGCAACTCGTTCTAGACCGACAAACCGCGCAAATAGCCATGCCGGCGAAAGGGTACGAGAAAAAATAGGACAAGAGCGGCTCGCGTTCTTAATAGGGTTCAGTCATACTAGAGTTGTGAAATAATAAGCGGAGATATTGAAAATAGGTAAACATTTTCTACATTATTTAAAAAATGAGCAGTACCAACCAAACTTTTTTTTATAACATAGGAGGCAGACAAGCAGACGGATCATCTGATGGTAAGCGATTGCCGCCGTCCATGGGGGTGTCCATGCCACACCAGTGGAGTCACAAGTGTGCTGCTAACATTTAAACTCCCCTTTCCCCCCGGTACCCTCACTCACGCAGCGAAACACAGCACAGTGCTGCTTCACGCTGGTTGTCTGTGAGGCCGTGGTATCACTCCGGTCGAGCCAGCCCATTCATGCCGAAGCGTGGCTCTCCCATGGGTAGCAAATTTAACTTGTTAATAATCCACCAGTCAATCAATCAATTCATAATTCGTCTGCCACCTTTCACATAAAAGAAAAACAAAACTATTTCTTTTTAATAATAATAATTTGCCAATGTCAAGTTACTCATTGAGAATAAGTAGCAGTCGAAGTCAGTCAAAGTCACAGTCACTCAATAAAACGCCGTTTTACGATTTATCAACCTACGGATTCAGCGGATATCACTCTAAAAGCATCGCGGGTTTTAAGGTAACGGGAAGGGCACACTAGCGACGCCAATCGATTTTAATTTTAGCTACAAAACCGGATCTATTTTAAACAATTTCGGGATTACACTCTCTCGGCAAACACTTATACTATTTATTAAATAACCAGGCACAAATTTGTGGTCCGTTTTTGTACGCGAAAAATTGATTCACGCCAAAAGTGGCCGCTTTAATAATTAAAATCGATTGGGGTCTCTAGTGTGCCCTACACGTCAACCTTAAGACTCTCTTAGGTCCAAGCCAGTTGTCATGAGACAACTCCCTCAAAACACAATAACAGTGTAATCCAACGATTCTTATTATTAGGATCACTTTGGGGCACTTCACTGCACAAATAAACACCAAATTTGTACACTAAAAACCACTAGACACTAATTTAAAATCTTTGAATTGCATCAGCCCACGCGGCTTGTTTTATCTTCTTAATAATATTAGTAAATCCATAATCTACAAGCGTAATAAAATTGACTCTGTCAGATTAGGTATGAATACTAAAAACGTTTCTATTCAACGGGATTTCGTTGAAAACTGTCCCAATGACTTGCATTTATCGAGCTTGTACCTACTTATTTAATGTGTAACCCCAAAACCAGCCAAGAGCGTGTCGGGCCACTGGTTCCATCATAGGCAACTGTTTTTTTATGTGATAATTAGCAGACGATACACCAGTGGAGTCACAAGTGCGCTGCCACTTCTAAAGGATGGGACGCTTGGATGGGATGCTGGAGAAGACCGTTGATTCGCACGGTCACGCGCCACGGCATTCGGAAGATGGCTAGTTTGCCCTTATTACGCAGGGCGGATGGCGCTGGTGTAGCCCCAAAATGGTGATGTGACTATATTCACCACTACTCCTTTGAATCTCAACAGCTTCGGATCGATGGGACTTGCACTAATTTGGCCACAGATTAAAAATGATTTAGAAAAATACCAAACTTCCTTCCAAATTGTGTTGCTTTGTCGCATTTAAAAATAGAACACGAATATCACTCTTTCGGTACGAAACATAATCAAAATACCGATTCCGTACACCCATAATATTATTAAAATACCTATCTAACAATGTAGTACGTCAGAATACCTCGTGGACCACGGAACCCTGAATATGTTGAAGCTTTTTTAACGTACGTACGCGAGTGATGCGTCAATGATGTTTATCCTCCCTAAAAGCCCGGCTATACATCGCCTGCGTTTATATCTCGCGCATTTCGCCCTAACGAAAAGGGATTTTGATGTAAAAGTCAGATGAGATCAATGGTCGGACGTTGAGGTGCAATTTGGCCTCGTTTCACTGCTACCTATTGTTATGTTCACGAAACTTGGCGAACAGATTTTGGTCCATTGATCCGATTTGGTTTATTCGGCTTTTCGAGCGAAATCGCATCGATGCACTCCCATCGAGCGACATAAACATAGCTCATGTATGTAGATAACAAGTGATTGTAAAAATAAATTCAGAAAGTTTTATTTTGGAATCCGAATGAACGTAAAATCTACAATTTATATTACTCCCGTGGCTCGTTGTGGCTATCCATAAAGCAAGCATATTTGTTGAAATAGTCAACAAAGCCATTCCGATGGCTTTGATGACTATTTTGCTTGCTGGATGTTCCTTGGTTAGACAATTTCGTCAAAAGGTCACTTAATCCGGAAATACTCCACTGGTCTTACTATACATATATGTGCGGTGACAACGCTTACGATCAAGTAATCATCTGTTCGCCTGTCACCTATGATAAAAAAAACCATGGAAACGATAAGACAAAGACAAAAATATAACGTATTGTTCTTCTCCAGTTACTTTTAAAATAATCTATAATATAAAAATGAATCGCAAAATGTGTTGGTAAGCGCATAACTCAACAACGCCTGGACCAATTTGGTCAATTCTTTTTTTAAAATGTTCGTTGAAGTCTAAGGATGGTTCTTACGGCGAGAAAAAGTCGAATAATTGTCGGGAAAATGATAAAAACAGCCCTTTTCTTTTTCCCATACAAACGTTTTCTAACTTAAACGTAGAATCAATTTGAGTTTTATTGCTATTATATAAAGTTCATATTTGTTGCCACATTACAAATGTCATTTTTTGACAGGACGAAGTCTGTCGAGTCAGCTAGTTACTCATAAAAATACTTAGTCAGTAAAACGGTGAAACTAAAAGTAGGTAACTGAAGTATCAATTACGCCAAGACGTGTTGCACGATCTAATACTCTCAGTATAGGAGTTTATTCTTCACCTATTTAGTTGCTTCGAACTTGGCGCTTGCTTACCGGAGCACATCGTTAACTTTGTACAGAGTTTTCCAAGAATAAATAACATACTGTATGTAAAGGCTATGAAAGATGTTTCGTATTGATAAGATAAAAGATAAATAATCTTTATTAAAGGTTCATACAGACCATTTATATATATAAAATGTTATACCTAGCTACGACTAAATTGATTTACCTATTCGTCAATCCAGATTTTTTATATATATTTTCCAAATTGATTCAAGGTACCTAAGTGGATACGAATTCAATTAAGCAACCTCTTATTTTTTGAAGCCTATATGCGTATTTCTACTATTAACTCGAATGTGACGGGAAACATCGTTTGTCAAGATGATTCTGGTCGTATAACCATGATCTGGCTGGTGTGGTCTCCTGTCTAGACTCGGTCAGAAATATAGACTTGATATCCTAAGTTGTCACTTCGCAGCCCAGGGTCTGCTTTTCTACTTCGACTCCTCCCCTAATCGTGGTCTTGATAAGAGAACAATATAATGAAAGCTGAAAACTCTCATTATACTGTGGTAAGAGTAACGACATTAAACTGAATAGAAATGACCTTTGACAACTTGTTAGATTCATGAATCATGTAATGTCGTAGGTAAATATTATTTTATTACTCGTAATAAGAAAGGTACATCCTATCTGGTACACTCTTGGCAGAGTGGTCGTTATCGTCATGTACTCATAGTGTGGGGAGGAGCAGTTGAGAAGTACTTCACCAGGCGCCGCCACCGCCGCCTGCTCGAGGTCATCCTGCTGCACTCATTGACTAAATCTCCAATGGCAGTCTTGATTTGATCAGTGTAACGTGTGGGTGATCTCCCGCGCGGTCTCCCGTGCCTTCTACTTTTTATCCGACTACGACAAAGCAAAAGGAGGGTTATGATTCTTGGATGACAAGGCGTTCTATGGACTGATCGCCACGCCGAGAATCATGTCCAAAAAACGTCAGGATGCGATACTGTACAATAGAAAACAGACTGCTTGATACAGAGTTCTTGAAGTGTCGAGACGTTCGTGCGAAAATCGTTGAACATAATTTGGCAATAAGAAAGGTAAAAACTATAATATAAATATTTCATATTTCTATGAAAGATTTATCATATAAAGGGTATATGATAAATCTTTCATAGAAATATGAAATATTTATACTATAGTATAGTAGATAATAATAATAATAAAATAAATTATGCTCGTACAAAACAGGTTTATTGTTATCAAATGGACCCCAAATGAAAAGGCTTCTATGATATATTTTATGGAGGGATTAAAATCATCGTATATTGTAGCGTATCAATGAGGTTATCATGAAAACTAATTTGTCGAATAATCACTCCTGATCCAACTTCCAATAAGGTTGATTTGATTAGTTTTGGAGAATAAATAAATTCATTTCATTTGAAACATGGTCTGACAGTGCGTTCCACTTTTTAAGCCATATAAATTATTTGTTAAAGTGCCTATTAGTATAAAATTGAATGAGAAGGAGTCTTTTACGAATGAATAAATATTATTGTAATACACGGTACATAGGTAGAATAATGTAAGAAATACTTAATGTCATGAACTTTTTTCCTGTTATTATCGTATAAGCGATGGAACTTTGTAATTGGCTAGTGTATTAAGGAGATCCTCAGACTTTCATATATTTTTGATCCAAATATGTAAGCACCGGTCAAAAAAATTTTAAATGTATTCTGTTAGGGCTTGTCCCCCTGATGTTCACTTGATTTGACACACACAATTGATTAGACGCCGTCTGTACTTTCACAAAATGAAATATATTAAAACTCACTTGGCATTGGCAGACTTGACTACGTCTCTGACGTACAACACTACTAGCCATAAAAAAAAAATTGTTACACCGCCATTATTGTTACACCACCTAATAAAAAAACCAATTATAGTGTTTAAGTAATAGGGATTAATTAAAGTATGAAATTGCCGTTTTCTTTTCTAGGTACAACCTTAGGACACAACAAAAATAATTCCTATAAAAACCAAAAAAGTTACTGTTTTTTTTTTATTTTGATAAAAGAACATATTTCTAAGGTGTGTAATGTACATATCAGACCAAATTGTATTATTGATGCAGAAAAAAGAACTTGAAAGTGACTGTTTTTTTGTTAAGCAGAATTGACGCTTTCAGCATTTGTACCTTTTATAACGTTTGAAACAAAACATTTGCATACAATATTTTCAAAAAAAGAATGAAACTACTCTATAACACCGTTTTAGATAACAAAGGTTTATTGAACGTTATTCAATAAAGCCATAAGTTTAAAAAAAAAATCTTTTTTTTCATATTTTCTTCTATCAAACAAGCAATAGTCTAACCTAATTGAAACGAGATTTTAACAGTGAGAGAGCCACGCCTTGGTATGAATTGGCCGGCTCGACCGGAGTAATACCACTTCCTCACAGAAAACCGGTGTGAAGCAGTGGCATGCGCTGTGTTTCGCTGCGTGAGTGAGGGTACCGGATGCCCAATGTAGGATGTAGGAAGGGGGGTTAAAAGGTGAGCAGCACACTTGTGACATCACTGATGTTGCAGGTGTCCATAGGCGGCGGGAATCGCTTACCATGAGGTGATCCGTCGGCTCGTCTGCCACCTATATCATAATAAAAATAACGTTTTTTACAAATTTTAATGATAGTATAAACACCAAAGATTATGTAACATTATTGAACAATCCCTTATTATTGGTAAAAAGTTTCTTTAAAAAATGCACGACCTTCCTCAAACTGTCAAACATCACCAACAAAAGTTCTCTTTCGAGTGGGGAATGAGAACACCATAATGCAAGTCATAAATAATGCCATTACTAAGGCCGTTTTAAAATTTGCCATTCACCATGCCATGAACCATTGTAATTATGCAAATACACAAAGATGTTTGTTCGAAATAATAAGCTGGATCAACAGAAGCAAGATGTAATTGAAACTCCCCCCTCGTTTCGGTTACATTTTCATATTTTGTAATTAATGGCGTTCGTCGAGCGTCTGCTATAGTCGGGAATGCAAGAAGTCTTTCGATTTTCGCGTTACATTAATCATCATTTCAGCCCATAGACGTTCACTGCTGGACATAAGCCTCCCCCAATGTTCTCTACACATTTCAGTCCTATGCCGTTTGGATTGGATGCGCCAATGGATTCCCGCAACCCTCGCCAGATCATCAGTCCACCTTCTGGGAGGCCTGCCATGGCTGCCGATTTCCTGTACGTGGCCTCCACTCGAGGACCTTTTCGCCCCAGCGGCCGTCTGTTCTCCTTGCTATGTGCCCTGCCCATTGCCACTTGAGGCATGCAATCCTTTCCGCTATGTCTGTGACCTTAGTTCTCCTGCGGATCTCATCAAAAATATTATAGGCTTGCTGATAACATGATTTTTATTAGCATCCCATCGCCAGCGTGTTTTATATACAGTCCAATGGCGCCATTTTACCTCTATGGTTGTCTTCAACTTCCTCATCTTAGCTTGTAATTTCCGGTTGAGTCCTAAGCTATCGCTTTGGATCCCGGAGTATGCTTAAACAAAGATTCGGGATTTCGGCAGTCTGGTAATTTCTATGAAGCGACTGCCGTCTGACCTTCGCAACCCTTTACAGGGGAACCAGAACTACTGAATCACTGTTACACGTTTCAGAGACAATCCGAAACGTGCAGGTTTCCTATCAATGTTTTCCCTCACTGCCGAGCTAATGGTAGAAATACGCATATAGATTTGAAAAATCCAGAGGTGGTGAAGAAGATGCGTTCTGAACCACGGAGCTACCAGTGCTCTTTATATTTCTACAACCTCAACATTTTGAGCTAATGAGTTTGAGCTCATTTTTAAGGATTAGAGAATCCTATAGAAAACTTAATAAGGACTTGCATATACAAAATACTCGTAGCGTATTGAACACATTAAATATATTAAAAATATTCATATTTTTTCTTGACTTTGTAACGTTTTGACTTTATTTCAAGAGACATCAAGGGTTTTAAAAATCATAAAAATATTATTAAATGTGCGACAAGTGATAAAAAATTGGAATCAAAGATAAATCTCGAAAAAATAAATCAAACGTCGAGTGTAGCATAAGAAGATATAAATTGAACGAGACAGGCGATTGAATCAAGGGCCTTTATTGTACGAGCACTCGAACGATTCGATAAAATATAACTTTTTGCCCAATTACAGTTTTACAGTAAGTATTTTAAATATAATATTTGATTATTATTCTTAATGTACCAATTAATTTAAACAATATTTAAAACTAATAGATCATGAAAACTTTATTTTTTTTAATAAATAAAACATATTAGTAGGTAAGCCTAAATTTTAGTTTTATAAAATATTAAATTACCTATCGATCAAACTGATTTTTATCGACTCGAAGCTTGTTGAAAGGGTTCTGATAGATTTGAGTATTTACTTGTCTGCCTAAGACTATCAATTTTTTTTAATATATATTTTTTGATATATATTTTTTAATATTTCATAAACCCGCCCGCGTCTCGACTCCGCAGCCATTTTGTCATTTCGCTTCGTGCGTATGGATTAAAATGAGAAGGAAGCATGCTTCGTTCTCATTTTAATTCACCGCGCCTCGACTCTGCATAGAGAATCAATCATAAAACGCGCTTCTACTCTAAGATGGGGGAAAAGAGGGTCAAAAGGTTAGCAGCGCAATTGTGACACCACTGGTGTCGCGGGTGTTCATGGGCGGCGGCAATTTCTTACCATCAGGTGAAAAAAAAGCTGCCACAGCCGCGAAGCCGCCGCGACTGTCATGTAGGCGACGTGACTCGATAAAATCTAAACGAACAATTGTTCTTGTATGAACTAACAATATATACTCTTGCCATGTATACTTATATGTTACAGATATCAGCTGACTCACCGAGAGCATCACGTGGCTCTGCTAAGCCACTGCGACTCCCTTTTTTTGTTAGCGGACGGCAGCAGTCACAGCGGCAACCATTCTTAAAAGCGTTACTTCACACTGTAATGCGCTAGTCTACACCCCACCTTAGGTTTAAAAAGAGTCTTAGCATACCGATGTCTGCAGATTATGCTAGAATCTACCGCAGTAAAAACAACTGGGGAAAGCTCGAATCGTGACGTCATTCAACATGTTTTCATTTGAAAGTACCTCTGTTCGTTGCAGTGTATAATTTTATATTACTCTTTAAAGATAATGGGAAGAACTGCTATTTCTCTGGATAAGTTAACATGCATTTATTATTATTCGCTATTAAATTATTAGTGAAAACACATGCGGTTTCCAAGCAATTGATATTAAAAAGTTAAAAATATCTATAACTGCTTTAAACAGTCAGCCACACGTTAAGGCTATCTGTCAAATTTCAGAACTTAAGAACAAATAGAATCGAAATAAATTTAGTATGATATTTTCTAGAAATAAAAAAGAGGCCAACAACACAAGCACAACATGTGCGGATAAAGAATGGGATCAGAAATGGCGGCGCATCTATTCACTTCTCGCTCGCACACCCACGAGTGCGAGTATAGACGCAAACAGTATGCGAGCGAGAAGTGAATAGATGCGCTGTCATTTCTGATCCCATTCTTTATCCGCACAGGTTGTACACAGACAGCCAACCTTGGAACCTTGCCAAAGTTGGCTGTGTACTTGTGATCCACTGGTATTGCGTGTCCATGGGTGACAATTGTTTACCACCAGGTGATCTGTATGCTCGTCTTCCACCGATCACATAAAAAAATAAGATAACATCTATTGTTATTATTATTTTCCTCAAACACCGCCTTATATAATATACATATATGTCGCCCGTTTGGAACAGTGGTAGCGAACACTACCTTTGGTCCAAGGGTTGCGGGTTCGATCCCCGCACAGTACTAACATTTGTGTGCATTAACATGTTTGTTTGTATTCGTCTGGGTGTTTCCTATGTATTATAAGTATGTATTTACAAAAGAAAAGTATTATATGTATATATTTGTAATCCCACTGTTGATTCTGATATCCGTAACACAGGTGCTTGAGCTACCTATCTCGGAGTTAGATCAATGTATGTGATGTTGTGATATATTTATTAAAAAAATATATATCATGTGACAACACAAAAATATAGATTTTTTTTTGTAAATGTTTAGTTTTTTGATTTCATTTATGATTATTCAAACTAACAGGGTAAACGAGTTCTAGAGTGGAGACCGTGTCTTGGCAAACGTAATGTAGGGCGCCCTCTGGCTAGGTGGAGGGACGATCTGCGCAGGATGGCTGGCAAGAACTGGATGCGAGAAGCCATGGATTGATCACGGTGGCAAACAATTGGAGAGGCCTACGTCTAGCATTGGACTGCGATAGGCCGATGATGATGATTCAAACTAAAAACTTTATTGTCTGTTTCTATGCGAGCACATTATGAAATGGTACATAGAGTTGAGATCCATGTCCAGCAGTGGACGTCTATTGGCTGAAATGATAATGATGATGTCATAGAGACAAACAAAAAAATAAAATTAAGCCTCAATTGACTTCAGAATGTTGAGTATTACAATATATCTTAGAATACTCTTGTGAGAATACTCAAAGACGTCAGAGGCCGCAGGTGAAATACTGAGGGACACGTTTAAAGATAATGCGAGTTCTATGTATGAGATTTGAAGAAACTTTGATTGTGTTCCCGTTGGATGCGCACAATTTGTACCGAGTGTCGGCTTGGCTCCGCAGTAATCCTTCATTTTCATTTATCATGCCAGTGCTTGTTTATTTTGAGGCCGACTTTCTTGAAATGCTCGCGTCTGGCTTGTTTAACTTACTTTTTAAATAACTTCAAAATATTCCTAAGACAACCCGCATACCTTATTTTGCCATAGCGGCAAGGACAAGATTTTTTTCAAAAATGTTTCAGCTATGTCAAAGGCATAGCTGAAACATTTAATATGGTAAGAACTATTTGGAGCCTGTAACGGCGGAATCGTCATCAATTCTTTACAATTTTGAACTTTTAAATAAATAGTGAATCGTGAATTTAAAAGGCATTCAGAAATTTTGGTAAGGTACAGAGAATAAAAAGGTTCGTCATCTTAATGTAAATTTTCGCTTGCATCAAAAGGAATCAATGTTGCTACAAGCAAATCTGAACTTTGTGATCTAACAGTTAAGCATAATTTTCTGTGCAACAGGTATTACTTTAGCCTTAGTTATTATCAATATGGCGATATATAAATTCGAAGAGCACATTGTGAGGAGAACAGACATCGTTCCCTCCTCCGCAGGCTCCTCCTCCTCCAAAAGGTACACCGACGCTCTGTTGAAGGTCGCGGGAATCTCTTGGATGAAGGCGGCACAGAGGGCCTAATTTAAAGCAGACGATACGACTGCGCTGTGTCTCTCCTTTGTTTGGATGCGACAGGTATATTCTCGATCGTTACGGGACGGCTCTAAATTAAGCCACCTGGACCAAACTGCATGGAGAGCTTAGCTTATATAGGCGAAATAAACTACCAAAACATATACTATTTTACTTAGACACGTACCTAGCGAATACTTAAATCATATATCAGCCATGCATTCTGTTGATTCTTATTACATGAGACATAGGTAAACGTTCACAGTTCATTACGACATTACGTAAAAAACCCCTTTTTATATGTTTCGACAGAAAAGCATTTGACAACCATCACACCTGATGTTACAGACCGCCCAAGATCCGAAAGCACATCAAAAACATTGACATGGGGGCGCTGTACAATATTTTTACTATGGGAAAATTTCAAAAGCATCGACACTAGTTCCGACTTTTGCAACGTGCCTAATAACCGTGATCGGACTGGAAGTGGACAAGAGGTCTATGATAGGTCAGGCTTCCTATAAACGATAGCGTTCAGTAAACACAACGGCTGGTAATGAGGTTCATTCCTTAGTTGTTCGCATCAAAAAGGAGATCACGTATGGCTTTGTCCGGCCGGTTCCCGTTTTCTATATTAACTGTGCTAGATATTACATGCAAATTCGGTACAAATAAACCTGCCAGATTCAAAACACGAATTCCTCCTCCGTTCGGATATACAGGCCTGTTTTTCGGCAAATTGGGTTAAGAAGTTAGGAATCCATACCCCATGTTTGGCAATAGTTCACGACCGGCCCAGACTCGCACGAAGGGCAATACTGCCCTTAATTTTATTCAATTTGCAACTTTCCAACCCAAAACTTTGTGATGCATGACTCGAACAGTAATTTGAGTTATATTGCTTTCAGACTCCTGGACATTTGCGAATAGTCCATTTTTACTGGGGAGTTGAGAAATACGTAACTGACGTGAGAGGTGTGTGGTATCTGGAATAGGTGCTTTAATTGTACCTGCCAGTCACAGAATGTCAAGGTGACATGACCTCAAACGTATACAGGCCAATATACAACCTGTGCGGATAAAGAATGGGATCAGAAATGGCGGCGCATCTATTCACTTCTCGCTCGCACACTATTTGCGTCTATACTCGCACTCGTGGGGTGTGAGTATAGATGGAAATAGTGTGCGAGCGAGAAGTGAATAGATGCGCCGCAATTTCTGATCCCATTCTTTATCCGCATAGGTTGTACAGGCCCTTTTTTGTATGACACATTTAAACGGATCGATTATATGTTTAATGTTTCAAGTAGATAAACTATGTACATAATATAATATGTTTGACTCAATATCTATAATTAAATCTTTCGTCCCTCATTTAGCTAATCGAAAAAATTAAATTAACAACTATTAGTTGATATTTTTTATAGAAATTTATTGCAAATTCTTATTTTAACTAAACACTTGAAAAATTCACCTTAGGTTCAGGTAATCGAACCCACATCTTCCACATTTCGTGTGGCTTTTCTACCAATTACTCGATCAAGAGGTAAAATTTTAAGTGTGTTATTTACTTAAATTAACTACTGTACTAGACAAATAAGTTCTTAAGCTTCAAATAAACTTCAGCACTCTTCTCATTGAGCCGCTGCACAAATTTAATATTTCTTAAGTATTTTCGTTTGGTTTTTGCGTGTGACACTCGAATTTTAGCTGAGTTTAGTGAAATGTTAGTTTGTTAAAAGTTGCAAACTTTTATATTTCGCGATGGCTGCGACGTTTCAACTGAAGCCATTAAAGTCGTTGGGAACGATTTCACCAAGCGTGTAGACGGTTTTACCATACAATAAATTGGTTTTTCATTATAGTTAGTAGAGCAATGAATTATGTTAGTATTTTTTTCTTGTCATTGATGGTAGTTTTAAAACTCGATACGAGCAAAGAAGGCTTGTAATAAAAAAAAATTACGAAGGCTATCATTTTAAGGTTTAAATAATATATTTCGAGAGTATACCCCAATTATAAAAAGAAAAACTAGTTATAAAAAGCCTTGTTGTACCGAGCCGTGATCTCGGGGTCCAATTCCCGGGTAGAGCTAAAAGTATATTTCGATTTTTTCGAACTTAGCTAGGATTTAAGATCCTTCCACAATAGGCAAGCGTGGTGATTAAGCTTGCACCCATCATAGATTGATAGATCGATACTTCTTATTGCACAACATACAATACTTTAAAGCACAAGCAATGCATAATTTACATCATAGTACATAGATAGATAATCATAGTACATATATAGATATTCTTTATTTATTAAAACAAAATACAAGTACCTATGCTACGACAACAACTTACAGTACAATACATAGTAGCATGATGAGATAATTTCTATGTTAGAGACCTTTGCTGTCTTTACCCTGAACAGGGACAGCAAACTAATACTTTTATACTAACCTATATGAAACATACAAAGTAAGTGTAAGTAAGTACGTACAACTTAACCGTGGTTGTGAGACAAAAATCAAAAATAAAAAAAAAATTGCATAGGTATGTACAAATATGTACATACCTTACAAATCATTATTCATTTTAGTAATTTAGAACTATTTCTGTATTTATTTATTTATTAGGATCCCAACACAGGTGGCAGAACCTTAAAAATAAAACTATAATTTACATGTTAATACATATATATATGTTGATACATAAAATATACTAAAAAACATACTGCGATTCTACCAACGGCTCGTAAACTTGTTTCTGGTCGAGAAGAGCAAGATATTCGCCAGTTATTTATTAGGATCCCAACACAGGTGGCAGAACCTTAAAAATAAAACTGGAAATCATATAATTCACATGTTAATACATATATATGTTGATACATAAAATATACTAAACAAACATACTGCGATTGTACCAACGGCTCGTAAACTTGTTTCTGGTCGAGATGAGCAAGAAATTCGCCATTTATTTATTAGGATCCCAACGCAGGTGGCACATCCTTAAAATTAAAACTTAAAATCGTATAATTTACATGTTAATACATATATATGTTGATACATAAAATATACTAAACAAACATACTGCGATTGTACCAACGGCTCGTAAACTTGTTTCTGGTCGAGAAGAGCAAGAAATTCGCCAGTTATTTATTAGGATCCCAACGCAGGTGGCACATCCTTAAAATTAAAACTTAAAATCGTATAATTTACATGTTAATACATATATATGTTGATACATAAAATATTCTAAAAAAACATACTGCGATTCTGCCAACGGCTCGGAAACTTGTTTCTGGCCGAGAAGAGCAAGAAATTCGCCAGTTATTTATTACGATCCCAGCAGAGGTGGCACAACCTTAAAAATAAAACTTAAAATCGTATAATTTACATGCTAATACATATTTATGTTGATCCCTAAAATATACTAGAAAAACAGACTGCGATTCTGCCAACGGCTCGGAAACTTGTTTCTGACCGAAAAAAGCAAGAAATTCGCCAGTTATTTATTAGGATCCCAGCTGAGGTGGCACAACCTTAAAAATAAAACTTAAAATCGTATAATTTACATGCTAATACATATTTATGTTGATCCCTAAAATATACTAGAAAAACATACTACGATTCTGCCAACGGCTCGGAAACTTGTTTCTGGTCTAGAAGAGCAAGAAGTTCGCCAGTTAGGTAGTCTTTTTAATCGTAACATCGACAATTTTAAATTTAACTTTATCAGGTAGGTAAGAGATTTCGCCGTTTCCTTACATCCAGTTTCAGCAATATTCGTTTGCCAATCAAAACTGGAAGCAGAATGTACGTTAAAAGCGCAGCTCCCCTTTATCGGAGCTGTCACGGTCCGTGCTCGTCGTTGGCCGGGAACCAAGCCCGGCTGTCGCGGCTTCCTGCCCTCTCTAATTTTTCAAAACAGCATGGCACAGGTCCAAGATGAGTAACGTGTTCTGATAGTAGGTACATTGCTGAATTTATGAGCCCTTGTTAGCTAGCCTGTTTTGGTTGGGATTTTTTTTTATGATATAAGTGGCAGACGATACGTCGGATCACCTGATGGTAAGCGATTTAGGAATGCAAAATAATCCAATATGAAGATTGGAGTTAGTCAAAATCCACAATTTTATACACAATACGACTTGGTGACCTTCAAGAAAAGGGTGTACCCATTTCTTGAGAGCCGGCAACGCATATGTGATACCTCAGGTGTTGCAGATGTCCAGCGGTGATCACTTTCCATCAGGTGTGCTTAAGTGCTGTGTACAAGCCTATGCAAATAAAGAATTATTTGACTTTGACTTTGCTCGTTTGTCCGCTATAATGTAAAAAAAAAACAAGTTTTTTTTTTTCATTTTTCTTTAATTGTTTTTTTTTTTCAGAAAGACTTAACATGTAATAAAATAATAAATAAAAGAACTAAATTCCTAACAACAATCTAAGCTCTGCCTTGTTGGATATCCCGTTTGTGTTTAATTAGCTCATATCTACTGCGGATATCCTTTTGTTGAATCTAGTGCATTTGCTACTCGATTTCCAATCACCGTGAGTCTTCAATTTCAGCCGAATAACGCCAACAGCTGGCCAAAAGTTTTCCTCAAACGATTTAGGGCTTTACTTCACAAACGTTCAATAATAAACCTTTGTTAGCTAAAATGGTGTAATAGAGCAGTTTTGACATTTGGAACAAAAAATATCAAAATTTTCGCATAAAGACCGAAAACTGCTTTTTAACTACCGTGTTAGTTAGCAAAGGTTTAACAAACATTTATGAATAATTGCTGCACTAAGAGACGTCAAATTAACTTTAATGTTTACTTAAGAAAAAAATATTGACACTTATTTCAATAAGCATAAGGACTTTCATGATTAAATTAATGAGCATTTAGCTTTATTGACGTCTTCTAAGTGCGGCAGTAAGACCCTCAATTAAAAAAAATCCAAAATTTAATAGAAGTGATATTTATTTATTATATAAACATTTGACACATACTGGCTAACAGTTTCCCAAAACGCCAGATGTGCTCGTTGTCATAATTACACATATTATATCATAATTATAAAAACAAAATTTATACTAAAAACTAAATTACATATTTTACGGTGGTTAGAATAGAATATAAACAATGTCAAGGTTAATAATACAGTTTGTCAGAATACAAAATTGGAATAATAATTACAGTTAAAATTAACAATGTCAATAAAATATTTGGACAAATAAATACAAACAAATAATATGAATTAATAGGTATATTAAAAAGTATATAAATAATGTCAAGATTAATATTACAGTTTGTCAGAATAAAAATTAGAATTCAAATTAACAATATCAATTAATAATATTACAAGTAAATTAAATATACTTTACGAAATAATACGAATTGATAAATTTAAAAGTTTACATTTTATAAGTATTGCTAACATATAGAAAGACTTTCCTTAATAATAATTCAAAGTGGTCAGCAAATAGGTCTGTACTATAGTCATGGACGAGCATGTCACCGATAAGTTGTAATGCACGGGCAGTAGGTGCATGCGCATCGGACGCAGGCGCGCACCGCGCAGGATTGTGTGTTATTCTATTGTACCCATAGATACAATAGAAATTGCATTATTAGACGCTTTTAAATGATGATTACTAAAAGAAAGTTTCGGAGAATATTTGGGACAGATGTGGTTAACATTACCACGTTGTACTCGTATATTATTCATCCTTAGCTCTGTCTTGTAGGATGGGGTTTGTGTTTAATTAGCTGTTGTTGAGGATTTCCTTGTGTGGTTATGCGTGCACATTCTAGAAAAACAAAAAGTATGGTATAAAATTAAGCACCTACTTGGCAAAAAGTATGGATTTACAGATTTTTTTGTCCACTATTTGGATGTTAGCATTCTTATGTTTTTACCACTCAACAAATAACTCTCCAATAATGTAGAACTTAAAAATGCATTTTGTATAGGAAGCTACAATATGAGTTAGGCTAGATCGTATTAATAAATAAAGATCAAATTTACTTATTATTTCAGACACAAACAAATATATATTTTATTCTATCACTTATAGTGATGGTGGTATTATTGCAATACTGCAATGCAGCTGCAGGACAGTGTCGAATATTTTGGGTATATTCAAATGAAGGGGGGATGGGGTATATCTGTTCACTCAATAGCTGCAAAAAATATACGACCATTTGAAAATGTCTTGGGTCAATATAATCCGGGGTCAATGTCGCTGGGTTAATAGCTATCATAATAAGATTATTGTAGCAAGTTAAATCAACAAAATCAGCGAAAAATAAACAACTTTTCCATTAAGTTAGCGTTTTTTTATGAGACGTGGCAGACGAGCAGACGGATCACCTGATGGTAAGCAATTCCGCCGCCCATGGACACCCGCAACACCAGTGGAGTCACAAGTGCGCTGCCAACCTTTTCCCCTTCCCTCCATTGGGCCTCAGGTAACCTCACTCACACGGCGAAACACAGCGCAGGCGCTACTTCACGCCGGTTATTTTGTGTGAAACTGCTTTTTTCGCTTGTTTTGTAAAAACTTACTAAAGCCCGATTTGACCAATCTTTATCCGTGGATAAATCTATGGTATAAAGTCAGATTTGTACAGAATAACAGCGCTTTAGGTAAACTGCTGGCATGATCATCAGCACCCAGAGAAGGATAACTCTGCATTTATATCAAAACCCTCGCCAACCCGTCTGCCAAGCGTGGTGAGTATGGCAATTATCCCTCATGTGATTGAGAGAGGCCCGTGCCACAGCAGTGGGGACTTAAATGGGCTGATGATGATGATGATGATGAACAGCGCTATATCTTAGATTTATTAACGGATTAAGATTTTTCGAATCGGCCCTAAAAATACTATTATTCGTGATGCTTATTAAAAGGGCTTTGGCTTCGACATTAACTAAAAAAGTGCAAGCACATTTCGTTCTTTTAAAGTTTCTTTAGCTGTACATTTGCATAAGTATTACCTGCAGAGTGCAAATACGCGTTAGTACTTCATGTAAATGCGAAAAACTAATATGAAACTCTACCATTTCTCCGACTTTTATACTTTTAGAGTAGCGAGCGTGTTTGCTAAAGCATATCGCAAACATTTTGCGGTTTACTTTTTTTCGCAAAGGGTACATTCTAGCTGTATATTATAAAAGAAACAAATTATAGATATTAATAAAAATGAATAAAGTAAATAGCTAAATAAAAGCAAACAGTCTCATTTTCAAAAAGAGATATAGGTAGGTACGAGTTTGAAAAAAATCAAATTTATTTTATACAGATGCACACAAATATCTCTGAAAAATCAATAGGCATTGGCTAGCCAAAAAATGGATTTCGGACGCTTGCCCTTGTAAGAGGAAACTGTTTTTATCTGTTCAGAAAAAAATTATCTGTTCCTTTGATGGGCTTTAGGAGTCTCTACCCCAGTGCCTCAAAAATACCTTATACCGTAATTCCTGCGTCTTATCCCTCTTCAGTCATGTCACACTGGCTTGCTATCGAAATTTGAGGTATGATGAGAATAAAGAGTTGTGTCTACGCATACACTTGAGCACAATAATGTTCTGCAGCTGAACATAAACATTGGCCGCGATAACTAAAATATTGGTATAGTATTATGCTAAGATTACGTGAGAGCTCAAATGGCATCCTGAGGGTATTGCAAGATCGTTTTGACTAAAATACACATGAAGGGGACAATTAAATATTTAAATTAAGGATATTGTATAATTTAAGAATGTCCGCTAACGTAGTAATAAGAATTTTACTAACAAGATTGTATGGATTTTTATCTGAAATAAATTAAATTATTAGTATTATTATATTATTTAACTTGTCAAAAAATTATCATATATCATGAATTAAAATATCAGTACTTTTGTATTTAAAAATAATACGCAGTACTCTGAGCCCTTAGATATGGAAAGTTAATAAGAAGAATAATTTATAATGTTAACGAATTTGCATATTCAATACTGTTTAGCATTATGTCAAGTAGGATTATGTCTCAGGGCTTAGAGGCACTTCTCAGGACTTTGCCGGGCTTTAAAAAAATGGGCAAACCTTAGAACTTCATTTTTTTAATAATATATTATGTAGTTGATTTCTATTTTTTTAACCCGTCAACCGGTTCTAACGCAAAAAAAAATAGCTGCTAACACCTCTCACCTTTTTTTTGACTGCCTTTGTTTTGACTAGAACTTTGAAAATCGGTTTTTTCTATCAATGGGGTATAATTAAATATTATGAATTATATATCACCGTAATCCTTATGAAATTTCCTACTCGTAATAAACATCATATGATCTTAAAAGTACTTACTAGACACTGATAACCGGCCACAAAATTTTAGGTTACATATTTTTATTCCATGCATGCACTTTGAACCGCACTTACACAAAATCACCATTTATTATAAATTAAGGTCAACAAATCAACTTTTATTGCTGACGACCCGATTGGAACAGTGGTAGTGAACGCTGCCTCTGATACAAGGGTTGCGGGTTCGATCCCCGCACAGTACAAACATTTGTGTGCATGAACATGTTTGTTTGTATTGGTCTGGGTGTTTGCTATGTATTATAAGTATGTATTTACAAAAGAAAAGTATAATATGTATATATTTGTAATCCCACTGTTGATTCTGATATCCAAAACACAGGTGCTTGAGCTACCTATCTCGGATTCAGATCAATGTATGTGATGTTGTGAAATATTTATTGCTACATAAAATCACTTTTTCATTGTCAACTAGCGCGAAAGTTGTTCCATACTCTTTGTTTTTTATATGTGGTAGGTGACAAACGACCAGACGGATCGCCTGATGGTAAGCGATGACCGCCGCCCATAGACACCCGCGACACTATTGAAGTCACAAGTGCGCTGCCAAATTTAAACCACCATTCCCCCCAGATGGGGCCTCCGGTACCCTCACGTAGCGAAACACAACACAGTGCTGCTTCACGCAGATTTTCTGTGAGGCCATGGTATTAGTCCGGTCGAGTTAGCCAATTCATGCCAAAACGTGGCTTTTCCACGGTCTCCGATGGTTGTTTTCCGAAGTCGTAGGATTCCCTACGAAAATACACGGCAAAACGAATTACTCACTTAACTCAGTTTCGGAAATCAATCTTTAATTAAAAAGCAAATATTGAGTGATTATTTTTAACGTACGCGAAAAAAATTCTAAATTTTTCATTCATCATCATCATCAGCCCATTTAAGTCCCCACTGCTGGGGCACGGGCCCCCCTCAATCACATGAGGGGTAATTGCCATACTCACCACGCTTGGCAGACGGGTTGGCAAAGATTTTGATATAAATGCAGAGTTTTCCTTCTCTGGGTGCTGATGATCATGCCAGCAGCCTTACCTTAGTCGCCTTTTACGACACCTCGGTAAGAGTGAGGGTGGCCTATTCTACTCTGCCGGGGACCACACAGCCAATTTTTTCATTGCATTTTTCATTGCATTTGAATAATCAGATCATTTGTAATTTCTATAGGGTCACCCTAACCACACGAACTTAAAATCGAAAATGTATCTTTATTCTGATCTAGACCTTTTCATAAGGTGAATAGCACACGTGCCGTTAAATCAAATGAGACTAAGAGCTAATTGATTCAGCCGCAAGTAGGTAATTTTGGAGAATTACTGTTCGTAGTCTAATGAAAGTGAATTTCACTCGCTCCAGTAGACTGTGTACATAACTACTCATTATCCAGTCTAGACCAATGCTGAGGATTTCTATGCCTAGGGTTGCCGTCAAGACATCTTCACATAATTTATGACTTAAAGCCCTTAATACTTAGGTAACTTAGGTGATTGCTTCATTGGCGCAGTGTGCCTGTTCCCTCTTCGGTCGTGTCACACTGATGTCCCATCGAAATAAGAGGGTACGGGAATAGAGAGTGCACTTGTGTGTGCGCAAATACTTGTGCACTATAATATGTCCTGCGTCGATGGCTGATCGCTGAGTTTGGCCGCCATGACCGAAATATCGTTTTCGAGGACATTATTATTATTATTTTTTTTTTTAAACCAAAGATTTAGCTCAGTATCTAAAAAGGTACTGGTGTACTGAAATGCACGGGCCTAAGCCAAGTGTAAATCAGGGGGGTTAATGCCTGGCGTACAATTCGTTTGCGGATTTGATGGATTATGTGTATTCGGGGATTGTATGTCTGTCTGTAAGAACTTCCTGACTATCCGGCATGTATTCAAGATAACAGCTTTCTGCATTAAAACGTAAGTTGATTGAGGGAGAGATAACATGGCTATTGAGTTGTGAAGTTGGGTGGGGATAACTCCTGTAGTTGATAAAACCAGGGGAACTACTGAGACGCTTTTGAGTTTCCAGATTCTAGCTATTTCGTCTTTGAGGTCAATATATTTGGTAAGTTTTTCAGCTATTGTGTTTTGGATGTTGTGCGTATTTGGGATGGCAATGTCAATTAACAAAGCTGTTTTACTGATTTTATCAACAACAGTAATATCCGGCCTGTTATAGTGCACTGTCCTATCTGTGAGGATAGCTCTGTCAAAGTACATTTTATGAGTTTGATTTTCTAGAACGGCTTCCGGTGTGTATTTGTAGTAAGCAGTAGCTGGTGGAAGAATGAGACGGTACTTGATTGCTAGTTTCTGGTGAATGATATTGGCGACCTGATCGTGCCTGTGCTTATAATCTGTTTGAACTATTGCTCTGCATGCGCTGGTGATGTGTTGTATGGTTTCCGGCGAACTACTGCATTTCCTACATGTGTCTATTGTTCTGGTCTTAGTGATATGCTTCTGGTAGTTCCTCGTCTCGATGATTTGATCTTGTATCGCTATGATGAAGCCCTCAGTTTCTGGGAAGAGCTCGCCGCGAGTCAGCCATGCGTTCGACGCTTCTTTGTCGACATTCGGTTGGCTTAAATCGTGGCGGTGTCTCCCGTGCAGGGCCTTTCCGCTCCATTCTGCAAGCTTGACATGACATTCTACTATTTTCTCTTTTGCTTGTACACAGTGATCATTCAGGTTTAGCGGTGTAAGTTTTATATCAGCTTGAACAATTGCTTGGTGAATTTCAGAAGAATCTGCCTTTTGGTGGAAATATTGTCTGAGATTTGCAATCTGTTTATTGTGTAAGTTGATTAAGTCAATTACACCTCTACCTCCTTCTATTCTCGGAAGAGTCATTCTTTGCACACATGATCTTGGGTGATGCTTTCGGAATTTCGTCATTGTGGTATTGATCATTCGTTGGAAATCTTTAAGGTCTGATTTACTCCAATTTAGTATGCCAAATGAATATGTTAGTATAGGTATTGCAAAAGTATTTATTGCTTTAACGGTATTACGTGAGTTTAATTGAGTTTTAAATATCGAATTTAATCTGTGTTTGAATTGTTGTTTTAATTTATTTTTAGTTTCAGTATATTTAATTAATTGAGATTGTGCGTAGCCTAAGTATTTGTATGTTGATTTTATTATTATTATTTAAAATATTATGGCTACATCCTTAGACAAGCTTCATCCAACAAAATCAAATTTAAGGGGACGGGTACCCCTAACTAGCGACACCAATCGATTTAAATTGTTAGCTACTAAATCTTAAAAAGATTTACAACAACAATTTCGGAGCGGTAGTCTCTAAGCAAACATTTGTACTATTTATTTAATAATTGTGCTCAACTTTATGATCTGTTTTTGCACTCGAAATTTGTATTAACGCCATAAGTCGCCGTTTTTGGCGGTAATTCAAATTTTGAGTACAAAAGCAGACCCAAAAGTTAAGTATAAGTATTAAATAAATAGTATGTTTTCTGAGAGGCTGCAGCTTCGAAATTGTTAAAAAGATATCCGGTTTAGTTGCTAACAATTTAAATCAATTGGCGTTGCTAGTGTGCCCTACCAATTGATATTGTATATTCAATGCCATAATTAGAAATTTTAGATTTGTGCAATTATACACTTGATTGTGTTTGGATGTAATAAAGTTATTGTGATACCTTTATATCAAAATTGACGTCAGATTGATGTGAAATTCATGAACTACCTATCTATACATAATTTGGAAGGAAACAATGTCGTGATAAAACACTACGATTGTAATTCAATTGCTATGGCTTTGACATTATCTATTCCTTGTCGAATTCTGATTTTCGTACAAATCGGCCATTTGTCTTACAGTGGCAAGATAAATCCCTCAGACGGATGGCAACCCTGGCTCCACCACAACCTTAACCAAGTGCCAGCTGAATTTTGTAATAGAGAAAAATGAAACCAGAAACATGTTCGTGCCCTTTGTACGACCTCCACAATTTACTTAATCACAGTGGTGAATATTCTAGGGATACAACCTTATATTATATGTTGGGTGTGAGAGACGCTTCAGTATTCATTAAATAATCGCACCATCAAGAAATGGAACTCGTTGCCGGCGCATGTATTTCCCCTTCCTACAATATGGATTCCTATTCTTCAAACGAAGCGTGAAGAAGCATCTCGCGGGCCAGTATGGCGGTGCCAACGGAGGTGATGCCTTGACATCGCTTCCGTTGTAATTGCAACTTGGGCTCTTCTCTTGCTTACCATCAGGCTGAGGAGAGCCAATATACTGTGAAACTATAAAAAATATACCACCACACATTCCTGATGAAATGAAACTGATTTGCAAGTTGATTAATAAATAAGCTCAAAAGATTTTATTAAATGTGAATGTTTTAAAGTCATTTTATCTTGTTTCTTTGCAGATCAGGCCAAAAACATAGATACAGTCGACGGATGATGATATATCACAATTGTGCATATATTTTTCTCCAAAATAAGCCTTATTTTATGACCAGTGGAGATTTTTCAATGATAATATTCACCATATTTATATTTTCGTAATACAAATAGGTACACTGCATCCTGCCAGCAAATAGTTCCCAATTTAACGTTACAATCTGCTTAGTAGGTTTGTTACCAACGAATATTATCCTAGAAAAACATTCATGGGGACTTATTCACTAATGTTTGTTAAGCCTTTGGTAACAAGCGCAATGTTACAAAGAAGTTTCCGTTCTTTTTTCAAAAAAAATATGAACATATTTGGTTCCAAACGTAAAATCTGCTCCATAACACCGTTTTAGCTAACAAATATTTATTGAACGTTTATGAATAAAGCCCGTAGTATTTTATTATACCTAATAAATTGCTCATTTACATTTTATCATAAGTCTACTTTTTTACTTTGACATAGTCGGATGAAAAGTAAGTCACTATTTATTTTAATATTGCAAAGTGCAATGTCAACACAAAGGATTCCTCATAAACAGAAACTTCTCTCATACCATTCCAGTAGAGTGAATGAATACTTTACGGAAACTGTCCTAGTTCAAACCACATAAAATGGTGTGCGAAGTCTGCCTTATTTATTTGCCCTCACGAACTCGCGCTGAGTTTCGTAATAAAGAAAAAGTGTATGGGCGTTGAACATGTTTAGGCAATTTTCGTGCGAGCAAGTTTCGGTGTGCCTAAACTGCTCATTTATTAAAATCAGTCCGAAGTAGAGATGGGCTCCTACCCGGGTTATGCACAATTTTACCACCCACCCATTTGTAATTTTTAGTAGGTAAAAATGAAACATTTTGTAAACTTTTGTTACCATCTTTTGACCCACTTCTAGGTCACCGATTCGCAGTTCGGAGTCCCTACATCCCACCTATGACTTCAGTTCGATGATACTAAAATATCGCACTTTCACTGCATTTACACAAATAAGTCAAATTTTCCCAATCAGTAACCTGCAAAATCGACCAAACGCTGTAAAAAATGTTTCTATTTTATAATTCATCATTACAGCCAATAGACGTCTACTGCTGGACATAGGCCTCCCCCAATGTTCTCCACACAGATCGGTCCTGTGCCGCCCATCCAATGGATTACCGCGATCTTCACCAGATTGTCGCTCCACCTTGTGGGATTCTATTTTATAATTGCTCATTTATAAATGCTCCTATGCGACGTATGTTTCTTTTTTTACTGTCTAATTGCTGATATTGAATGTGCTATGCATTTAATTAGTTCTTTATATTATTACCTGGTAAAAATAAAAATTGGATGGGTTTAAATGGGTATTAATTGATATTAACCCAAAATAGGATATTTACCCGGTTAGGCGCCCGTCTCTAGCCCGAAGTTAGACTTTGTCTCGCAACTTACGGCTCTCCGGAGACAGAGATAAAGCCCAGCATTAACATTAATATAGGTAAAATTTAATTTCTCCCGCAGTCTGCGGGATTTGTTCATTTGTGAGAATTAGGGTGCTCCGAGTGAGCTCATTATGAACGCTGGCGACATTGCAAAATACAGACTAGTGTCAGATATAAATCTGGACACGGTTTTCCTTTAAATTGCTAACTTGGCCCGCTTTAATTATTTACTTGCATTATTTTTCCACCATTAAACTAAATTCCCACCATTTCCAGCACGTCAGGTTATCCTCACCCTATAATGGTGACCAACTTACCATCAGGTGATCCGTCTGCTTTTCTGTCACCCACCACATTAAAAATATATTATAATGTATCAATACGGGGATTAACACGATATTTATTATGTGAAACAACATTGTGTACTCACATATTTGGCTCGACGTTTTGCTACGTTACAGCAGCCGTGGTCACGAGCGGACTCATCCGCTCCGCTCGTGACCACGGCTGCTGTAACGTAGCCAAAATGTTCCGAACAGATACGACTCAGCGGACTCATCCACTCCGCTCGTGACCACGGCTGCTGTAACGTAGCCGAAACGTCGAGCCAAATATGTGAGTACACAATGTTGTTTCACATAATAAATAACGTGTTAATCCCCGTATTGATACATTATAGTTATAATGCAACGCGAAAATCTAAAAAACTATTTAAAAAGATTGTCTAGTCGTAAAGCACCAGAGAAGTCACAAGAAGTGCGTCATCCAACCTTTTACCCTTCCATCCTCAATTGGGCCTCCCGTTCCCTCACTCAGCGAAACACAGCGTTTTCTGTGACGCCGTGCCTCTGGCGGAGCGGTGTTAGTCTCCTAATTTCCCAAAAACTCGACACCACATAGCATTAGCCTCTCGCCTCCATCCACTCCCAATCCCAGTAAACTAGCACAAATAAATCCTTAATTAAATTTTCGAATCCCAAGTGCAGGTTAAAATTTCAGAACGTCAATAAGCAGAAATACCGCCGTGTGTGGTAATTAAAAATTGCTGCCTCACGAAGCCTGGCATATTAGACGACGCTTTCGACTTGCCGTAACTGCGACTAGGCTTGTGTGAAAATTATTCTGTTTGTAGTGGCGATGGAAACTGTTTAAAAAGGTTGGCTTATAAATCAAAGGTAAATAAACATGCAACAGTAGGTAAAAATGTAACTTATATATTTTTACATAACCAGTTAGGGAAACAACGAGACGGCAAACTGAACGATCGAACCCAATACAACCAAGGTCTGGATGGGTGGAGGTCCACCTACCGTGCGCTTTACACGTCACCTTTTGACGTCACGTACCTCCTCATTGTGGAATCACGGTTACGGCCGCTCGTGTGATTTCGCCAATGTCAAGTGTATCGCAGCTGTATATCCGAACGGATACGACATTGAAATCTTCAAGAAACCAGCCTATACCTACCTAAAAGGCCGGCAATGCATTTCCGTGACTCCCTCTGGTGTGACCGATGTCCATGGGCGGCGGTGATCGCTTATGATCAGGTGACTCGCTTGTTCGTTTGCCTCCCTTTCTCATCAAAGGTTTTTGGTTAACACATTCACAGTGTCAGCCTGCAGTCTGGATGTTGAAGGTGTTTAACCCCCAGCCTCTCAGTCTGCGTCCAATCTCTTTCAATTATGTCACATAGGATAAAGAATCCAATCAGACTAGGGGATTAGTATATTAGGGATGAGTATTATCCGAATCCACCAGAGCACGTTATTTTTTTATCCTAATGATTGACACAGCTGATATAATATTTTAGTCTTTCGATCTTCATGGTTTCTTATTTGGTTCAAAAATGCTATTATATTATGCTGTCAGTGACTTTTTATGTGACCAGACTTTGATTTAAAAGCTCTACATATATGGTCTATGCCATATATGTAGACTAAATTAACTTCACATGTTATATTGTATTCCTGATTAGGCGGAACACAGTGAAACTATTGTATCTTCATTGTAACAACTTCATTTCATTTATTTTATTATTATGATTATGATCTGTGGTAGATCTCTTCTTAGTCCCTTTCTAGCAAAGAACATTATAAAATCAAGTATTCTCCAAATTGATAAAATACAGTAAGTGCCATTTAAGGAATCCTTAAAGGCTTTCACCACCGTCATACCACCATGTTTAATAGTAAAATACATTTTCTATTCTAGTGCCACATGACGCTGAAAGCCCCATCAGCACCCATAACTTCGCCATGTTCATCAAATTCACATTACTCGATACGGACGACATGTTTGGACGATGCACGTCCCACGAATGCAATAATAATTACGGCAGAAGTCTAAAGTCTGCTAGCGTATCGACGCTAGCAAACATTAGACTTTTAGATTATTCAATACAACGCGTAAATTTAAACGCTATAAATCGATAAAGCGTTTAAATTTACGCGTTGTATTCAATCCGCCGTGTGGTCCCCGGCAGAGTAGAATAGGCCACCCTCACTCTTACCGAGGTGTCGTAAAAGGCGACTAAGGTAAAGCTGCTGGCATGATCAACCCAGAGAAGGAAAACTCTACATTTATATCAAAACCCTCGCCAACCCGTCTGCCAAGCGTGGTGAGTATGGCAATTACCCCTCATGTGATTGAGGGAAGCCCGTGCCCCAGCAGTGGAAACTTAAATGGGCTGACAATGACGATTGAATCCGTCGCAGTCGGATTGTATGATCCGCCGTATTACATTACGGGTAGCTGTTATCAAAAACAGGGCAGTTTTGAAATGCGGCTGTTCAGCGGTTAGCCGTAACGCGGCTGAATTAAAAACAGCCACAATGTAATAAAGCCATAAACTTAATATTAGTTTGTTCGGTATTGAGAGTAGAATCGATTCCACTAATGAAAATTAGGGGCTAATTTTACGCAAAAAAACATCTGCACCGTGTTAATGATACACTTTATATTAGAGGCTGTGAGAGACTGTGGAAGAGCCACACTTCGACATGAATGGGCTGGCTCGACCGGAGTGATACCACGGCCTCACAGAAAACCGGTGAGAAGCAGCACTGTGCTGTGTTTCGCTGCATGAGTGAGGGTACCAGAGGCCTAATCCAGGGGAAAGGGGGGTTTAAAGGTTGGCAGCGCACTTGTGACTCCACTCTGGTATCGGGGGTGTCCATGGGCGGCAGCAATCGCTTACCATCATCAGGTGATCCGTCTGCCACCTATCACATAAAAAAAGACGACGAAGAACGACGCGATTTTTATTCATTTTATTAGCTTTTATGACATAACTGTATACCAGATAGATAGATAGATATTCTTTATTGCACAAAAATAAAATACAAGCATGATACAACAGCAACAGACAGTACAATAAGGCGGTCTTATCGCTTGTAGCGATTTCTTCCAGACATCCTTTGGGTACCCAGGTTTTGTGCAAATTAATGATTTATGATTTACCTATACATGCGCATTACCTACATTGTATTTGCAATCAGCGTATAGAAGACCATTAATTTTCATAGACTTACATTAATTGCTTACCAAAAAAGATAAAGATGCCTTCGTAAGTAAACCTGGAAAACCAATTATAAAATTAAATAAATGACCTAATCAGACATAGCTTTTTGAAGATAGGTACGCGCCTTAAGATGTCCATGCCGGTAATCACTTACCATCAAACTGGAAAAAATACGATTGGTTTCTAACCTGGGATCATGTATCACCGTGTAACCGGCTATTTACTACCAAATTATCTTTCTGACTACCTGTGGTCGCAACTGTACATAATAGGGAATTCTCCTATTTTTTCAAATATTTTTTATAATGCTCATATATATCAGTTAATCAAGCATTATTTTTATTTCTGCGAAATATGCCTGCTAAATGCTATAAAAAAATTATCAAAAATTTGACGTAAAATATACGCGCTAAAACACCGACCGCCATGATGGTGACGGCGCATGACGTCACTATAACTAAATCAACGGGCATTGAACTAAAATTGAGAAATGTCAAAATGCTTAAGTTCGTCTTGTAGGCAAGTAAACAAAGATGTCAAAAAGATGTTTTAGTATAATGACGTCACATCATGGCGGTCGGCGTTTGAAATCACGTGACATACAGATACTAAAACCTCAATTTTGATTTTGAAAAATAAAATTTATCTTAGGATTTTATTATGAACAAAGTAATTACAAGTAATATAATTTCATAATTTATTGTTGATAGATGAAAATGGCCTATTGTCATGGCAACAACCAGTGATGTATTTAAACGCAATGTCGTTAGTAGCTCCCAGACCATTGCCTCAAGCTACCCGCTCTGCAGTGATTTGGGTGCAGTGTACTGGAAAATGAGCGGTACAATAATTACCACTATTGTTCCTGAGGCTTGCACTGTGAACTTGAGAGCGAGCGAGCAAACACCATCTGTTGATACCCCTCTCTCTCTATCACTAGGGTTGCTAGAATCAAGATTGGAAAAATCGGTTGCCATTTCTTGCGGGGAAACACGAGTGGCATGGATTGATGTCGGTGGTAAAGAATAAAGGAAAATGTATTCAAATCGCCACAGACTATTCAAAGTTGACCTATAGTGATGGAGATATAAAATGTTTATGCCTTTCAGAATGAAAGAACTGCGATCTTTATGTTTGATAATTTGAATCCCAAGGAGCAAATATTTCTTCACATTCCTTTCATGTGTTTCGCTGTGTGAGTGAGGGTACCAGAGGCCTAATCCGGGGAAAAGGGGAGATTAAAGGCTGGCTGCGCACTTTTGGCGGGTGTCCATGGGCGGCGGTAATCGCTTACCATCAGGTGATCCATCTGCCACCTATCACATAAAAAAGTGAGATATTTTTAACCTTCCAATAAATGTCAAACAAATAAATTTAGGTATTTTGACTTAATATTTTATATAATATGACTGGTAGAGAATGCGGTAAGGTCCGCCAATTGTACTTTTTTACTTCGTGCAATAAAGAATAAATAAATTAATATTTAAGGAAATACTCAAAAGTCTTAGTAGGTATAAAAATGTTGTCCAGTTCTATATTCTATTTGAATCTAATAAATAAATAAATATTTCACAACATCACATACATTGATCTGACTCCGTATCCGATCTGATTTATAAATGGTAACATTATGATGAACGGATTACTTAATACATTAAATAATATCAAAATTAAATCACGCTATCGTACTCATGAGTGTTGTCAGGGATTGGGTTATTTCGAAAATCTGGCGTCCAGATAATATAGAGAAAAAAAAACATAAAATGCAAGTTGCCGGTAGAAACAGTAAACAAATAAGTAACCTATCCTAAAACAGTAATGCCCAGTATATATCCAACAGGGGACTGAGACAGGCTGAAGGTGATTCTTAAGATCATGATTAGACAGTTTGAATATGGCAAATAGGAAATCGTATTCCTATGTGTGATAACCCTTTCCCTGAGACATGTAGCAGTAACAGTACATGAAATGGTGCTTGGGAGACGAACAGACAATGAGAGGAATTGCAGACGGAAGCGCTTATTGCGCCTGTAGTACACACTGGGGCGAGAACTGCCAGAAGTGTACGCCAGGAAAGGAATACCTACGTGTGTATATGACTACCGAATTTAGAAAGCTTTGTAAGGTAGCAGAACAGCTTATAACCCTGGTTGGGATGTCGTTACCGCGCACACACTTAGGCCAGCAATACTTGTGTGCCATGAAGGGTTGAAATCTTTCTTTAAGCACTTGCATAGTTTGGTATCTCTATAATTGGCATAATGTATTTTGTCCTAAAATGGATTGGCATAATGAAATTGTCATTTTTTTTTATTTGAGAGGTGGAAGACGAGCAGACGGATCACCAGATGGTAAGCAATTCGGCCGCCCATGGGGTGTCCATGGGCAACACCAGTGGAGTCACAAGTGCGCTGCCAACCTTTTCCCTTTCCCCCCCATTGGGCCTCCGGTAACCTCACTTATACGGCGAAACACAGCGCATATTTTATTTAGCATAATATTAATATGGGCGAATTTGGTTTTAGCATAATATGTACTGTGGCATAATTATTATTTAGCGTAATGCATTTATTAATTTCTATATTAAATAGAGTAAAAGTAGGTTTAGGTGCAGCGGGGGTGGCCCTTGGGCCACCCGTAAGCCGCTTTTTTATGACTTATGGTTAATTATTTTATGCTTAATCATGTTTTATGCTTATTAGTATTATGCGAAATTATCATTAGTAGTAATTACATTATGCTAACTTATATTATGCTAAATATTTATGCTTTTTGACAGTGAACCGCATAGATTAATGTTCTTTCTGACTGACGTGTGAGATGGAATCCGTAACGTGTCAAAGATTTATTACTATGAATCTCCCTTAAATATTAGGCGTTAAAGTATGAAATTGCCGTTCTGTATGGCGATTTTCTTAGAAGTTGTACGTTGTTGTTGTACGGCTACAAATTAGGGACCTTCAAGAGAAGAGCGTACTCCTTTTTAAAAAGGCCGGCAACGCATTAGCGATCTCTCTGATTCCGCGGATGTTAATGGGCTGCGATGATTGCTTTCCATCAGGTGACTCGCTTGCTCGTTTGTCGCCTCTAGCATAAAAAAAAGTTGTGTTTTCCATAATAGTAGTTTTTAATTTGCTAATTAACTATTAATGCTACTAACCGATAACGAACTCTGATTTAACGGACAACCTTTAGAAACTTGTAAGTTTCCAGAAAAAATATATCTTATTAAAAAAGTTATCAATGATGAAAACGTCGATTCTTCCAAGAAAAAAAAAGGCATTTTCAAGATTTTATTTTTCCATCAAAAATATAACAATTTAAATTTAATGTAGCCTTCAATCAAAATAAAATTATATTATGGTGACTTTTTGCTTGGTAATGGAATTATACATCTTAAAGGTACTAGAAAAAAAACATAAATTGTTTCACAACATCACATACATTCATCTGACTCCGAGATAGGTAGCTCAAGCACCAGTGTTACGGATATCAGAATCAACAGTGGGATTACAAATATATACATATAATACTTTTCTTTTGTAAATACATACTTATAATACAAAGAAACACCCAGACCAATACAAACAGACATGTTCATGCACACAAATGTTTGTACTGTGCGGGGATCGAACCCGCAACCCTTGGACCAAAGGCAGCGTTCACTACAACTGTTCCAAACGGGTCGTCAAATTTCATACTTTAACCCATATTATGTTGTTTTGTCATTCATCATCAGCCTATCGCAATCCACTGCTGGACGTAGGCCTCTCCAATTGTTCGCCAACGTGATCTATCTATGGCTTCTCGCATCCAGCTCAAACCTAGCCAGAGAGCGCCCTACATATCGTTTGACGACAAGACGCGGTCTCCACTCTAGAACTCGTTTACCCCTTGGGTTGTCGGTTGTTTTGTCTTTGGCATAAAACTCAATAAAAAGAAAGCCAAACCAGTCAGTAACCATAATATAATTTTTAAAATCACTCGCCATTGGCATTTTTTGTGTCTTCGCTCAATTAAAAAAGGATTTATTCATGTTTCATATTTTCTAAAATAAAAGCTAGCAAACGTGCCCTACAATGAAATTCACGTCCTTTCAAGCCGAGAAGTTCGTCCCACCCTTTTTTGCCATCAATCTCATAGAGCTCATTCAAGATATGCAATCTTATTCCCTGGCTCCAACCCGGGCAAACGTTTAGTCATTTATCAATTTCTGCCCACGTTTCAGCCATTGTAGCATCTTCTGGTGAGGGAAATAAAAAACTATTTCATATCTTTCCGTTCCTCTCTGTTGGATGCATAGTCGCTTGGCTAAGCGGGGCACAACTCACCCAACCAATCTCTGGTTTTGAAGCGCAATAAATGCATGAATAAATGCAATAATTTCTACTGTACCTATCAATAAGGAAGTGTACTAAACGCCCCCACCGCGCGCGCTCTGCGCCTCATCGGGGATATGCTTGCTCATGACTGGGCCACTGATATATTCGCAGACGGCTTTGGACAGCTTTGTTCCAAAGCCTTCCATTATGTAAATTTTAATGCCTGACCATCTTTAATTTTTTATTGTATATGTTTGTATTTGTATCCGTTCATTGTATTCTGTTCTAATATTCTATGTAGGTATATGTAATAAATTAATTCTATTTGACTTATCTATTGAAATTTTTACTGTTATAATGTATTTTTTATGTATAATCCTATTGTATTTTTATTTCAATTCAATTCAAATTATAACTCTGTGATGGAGTGACTAACATTCTGACGCTTTGGTTTTACTGTAAGTCAGCATGTACAATTGAATAAATAAATAAAATAATAAATAAAAATCTGTTTATTTTTCCACCAAAACACTACATATTGTCTTAGGCACTAGGCATTGGTAAAGTTAGAACTAAGTAGGTACTTAGAAGTAGGTGTGCAGCCTATAGTCAACCAGCATGCAATGTTCGGGAGGACTGGAGCCTAAACTGGGATAGTCCTGAATTTCAGGACTCCAGGTACTCCCAACCGAACTATAACCATTAACGTTGCAATATTGATGTGAAGATAATAACAATTTAAAATAGCTGGTGATAATAGTAAAAGAGAGCCGTGTATGTATAGAGTAATATGTTTGTGAGTGTACTTGTGTGTGTTTGATTTTGTGTGTATGTGTGTGCGTGTGTGTGTGTTTGTGAGTGTGTTCATGCGCACGTGAATTTTTGGCGGTAAGAGTGTACGAGCGTGTACTATAATATATTTGTGTGTTTTGTTTGATGTGATTGTGTTTCGTGTGATTGATTATATTAGTTAAACAGAACAAATAAAGTCAGTATCATATTTTAGAATTTCCTAAAGCTATTATATCTTACGAAGCGTCAATGCCATTGAACTATTATTACTACCGTATATATAGGTTACCTCGGTGGCGCATTGGTTAGTGGGTCGCACTTTAAAGCGAAGGCTGCGCAAGAGGTCACGGGTTCGATCCCCGGGTCGGGCCAAAAATTTGTACCTAAGTTTTCCGTAAGAAATACTTAGTGTCAGCCCGGAGTCTCGAAGTTGGCGGTCTTGTACCCCCGTGCCTCGGAAAGCACGTTAAGCCTTTGGTCCTGCACCCAATCCCTCTCCGGTCGTGTCACGCTGGTGACCCATCGGAATACGAGTGTAAGGAAATAGAGAGTGCACTTGTGTTTGCGCACACACTTGAGCACTATAATATATCCTGCGTACGTGGCTGATCGTTGAGATTGGCTGCCGTAGCCGTAATCGGTTGGAGGATATTACTAGCGTATAATAAACTCACTGTGTTATGACGTCTGGGAATAGAGTCACAGCTATCTTTGCACAAGATACCACCTGAGACAGCAGAAAACGTTCCTTCTAACGATATATTCGCTTACACAATCAAAACTAACCGACTGACACTATGGATTTGAAAATTGCCTTTCTTTTGTTCAGCTGTGATTTTTTTTTAATGTCATCTTTAGTGCGGTTGATTTTTCTTGTATATTTTTATCGATTAAATTAATTTATTCACGTTATTTAGAATTGCCTTTGATTCATACTACGTCACTGAATCCCGGCAGAGGCTTGCGGATACCCTTTCCGATAAATAAGTGCACCAAGTAAATCAATCTACGTTTACGACAAACGAACGGACTGATGAATCGATATAACCTAAAAGCATTGGGGTGCTGATGAGGGCTATTCCCATAAATACCCAATAAAGTTCTCTTAAGAGCTGTTAGTGAGACATAGCTGAGCTCTATAGTAACAATGCAAGTTTATTTTATATAACTTTATATGCATTACTTACTGGCTCAAAATAGATAAACAAACAGTTTTAATTGAACAAAATAATAGGAGTGTGGAAATGGAGGGAACGATATGAATGGTACTTACACACCTCTGAGGATTTAGTTGAGATTTGAGTTCCTCTAAATAGGGAAAATCAAGTAAAAGTCTCAGCCCATATACTATACCAATTCAGGGCAATGGCTTCTATCATATATCATGTCATCGTTACTATGTGGATTAGGCTTAATCACCACGTTTGTCTATTGTGGATTCGTCGTCAGCCCATTTAAGTCCCCACTGCTGGGGCTCGGGCCTCCCTCAATCACATGAGGGGTAATTGCCATACTCACCACGCTTGGCAGACGGGTTGGCGAGGGTTTTGATATAAATGCAGAGTTTTCCTTCTCTGGGTGCTGATGATCATGCCAGCAGCTTTACCTATTGTGGATTATTTATCACAAACTCGAGCTATGTTAAAAAAAATCAAAACATACTATTTCATGGCCCGGGAATCGAACCCAGGACCCCAACTTCACGGCCCGGTACTTAAACCACTAGACCAACAGGGCAGACATAAAAGTGTATGTGCGTGTGTGTGAGTGTGTGTATCAGTGTGTGTCCGTGCATGCATTGAACTATCAAACACTGCATAATATTTCTAATGTGATACTGAATAGAAGAGGTAGTCACCATTCATAACACCTGCAGATTGCCACCATTGATATTGCCAAAAATATCAATAGGTGCTTATAAACTGGGTGCAGAATGTGGACAACCTCGAAACGAAAACATGTCAAAAATTTCTGATTATCCGATCGGATATCCAATCTTTAAACTTATTATATACCTAACGCAAACTTCTTGTAAAAAACATTTTTTTATCTATAGATCTTTTCTTGTAAAATACACTCACATTATTTCATAAAGACTTCATATAAAGCTGCTATTACGCGATACCTCTTCAATGAATAAATGACATAAATCCCCCTCTAGATGTGAATGTAAAAACGGGCGGATTTCCTCCAAGACAAAGTTAATTTGAATGTAGGTAAGGTAGTGATGTCACTACCTAGCCGTATCGGAAAAAATATCAGTGACATCGTAGTCTTCATGACTACGATGTCTTTGTTTGTTGTACAAACTTTTAGGCGTTATCTAGCCAAATATGTCAATTTGCCCTAAATCTTCAGACAAGTATTGGAAGAAAGCGCTTGAAAATGTACATCACTTATTTCCTGTAGGTACTGAGTCTCGATGCCGATAAAAAGGGCCTTGCCAAAAAAGTGCATCTCCCAAATTAACCCATTATTTTCCTTTTGGTGGCCCAGAGGAAACATCGTGGCCGTCTGGTCCATCTGCCAACAAGTTAGGCTGCGTTAACTGCTCGGAGTTGGGGAGCAGAGCCGTGCGAAAAGGTAGGTGTTTCCACTATAGCTGCGCAGAGATAAGCGGCGCAGGGGTGAGTTGTGTAGCTGGGTGAAGTGGACCCGAGCATAGCTGAGACTAGCGGAGGTTTCCACTACAGCTGCGCAGAGATAAGCGGCGCAGGGGTGAGTTGTGTAGCTGGGTGAAGTGGACCCGAGCATAGCTGAGACTAGCGGAGAGAAGCTGTGTGGTGGAATGAGCTGAACGGGGCTGTGAATACAGTTTGTCTTACTCTGCGCATCCCCGCTCTCCACCGCACATCCCCGCTTCACCCCGCACAGTTCTACTAAGCTCGACACCGCTGTGCCACGCTTATCCCCGCGCATCATATATTTTAATGTAAATCTTCTTAACTCCGCTAACACTGTTTCCACTGAATCGGAGCGGAGATAAAATGTGTATTTTGAGCAATGTGATTGGTAATTTTTTAAACGTCAACTCAACTCAACTCCGCGCAGCTCCACTTCCGTGGAAACGCAGCCTTACCTGTATCCGGCCAAGTTGATGACAAAAATCGAGTCCGATTCACGAGATCATTCGAGTGTACTTTCTGAGTAATCACTCAGTTACAGTTTGAGGTATTCGAGTGACTAGTCTCATCACTAATGTAAGGCGTTGCAAGATATCGACGAAGTTTGCTACCGCTTAGATTAAAAGTATAAAGGCCCTCATGAAATTATAATTTAATTTTTTCTCCAAAAACCCGTTTCCTGAATCACATCGTGAATATGTGATGCAATGTAATCACACGCAAGATAAATGTATCAGAGGGCTTATGGGGCATATGAGAATTTTGTAAGTAAATTCTTATTTGGAATTTATGGTTACCTTATAAACTTTTCGTAATACATTATAAATAAAAGGCATAAAGGGAAAATAAATATCAATGGATGGATGGCCTCATGATAAAAAAATATTTTGCATTTTATTTGTGGTATTTACAAAATTTTAATAGCCAGCCAGGCAGGTATTAAAATAATACAACAAAACTCAATATATAGAGTTATTATACGGTTCTTTCATATTAGAAGCACACACTCGTATGAAAATTATGAGCTAAATACCAAGAATGACAATTTCGGTACAAAGATTTTTCGAATATTAACAGCCAGCAACCTTAATTTTGAAAAATCGATGTATTTTTGTAATTTCATACGATCTGCGACAACGAATGCGGCTCACAGCAGCAGCACGAGATCAGAGGGGCTAGCACGAACATTAAGGTGACGGGTAGGGCACACTAGCGACGCCAATCGATTTTAATTTTTAACTTCTAAACCGGATCTATTTTAAACAATTCCGGGGCTACAATCTCTCGGCAAACACTTATACTATTTATTATTCGATCGATTCGCGTACGCGATGTTGGACCTAACATTTATGGTGGTTATTTAATAAATAGTATAAGTGTTTGCCCAGAGGTTGTAACCCCGAAATTGTTTTAAATAGATACGGTTTAGTAACTAGAAACTAAAATCGATTGGCATCGCTAGTGTGCCCTACCCATCACCTTAATTTTACCTTTTATACAATTATTCAAATGTAACCAGACAAATACTTACTAACTACGCTGGCTCAGCGATCCAAAATGGGTCTTGGCCTTCGACGACCAAACACAAGTCGCGGCTCTATACACATTTTAGCGGGTAAAACGTTTAACAATTCCAAAATTAAACGTAATGTAATTAAACAGTAGCGCCTTTCAAATGGTTTTATGCGTATATTACATTTTTCTACCTTACTACAGTATAATGAACTACAGCGACCAGTCTCTATTCTAATTTGAAATTACGAACCGCTACATTAAATCTTACCTCCCAGCAGACTAAAACCTATCCTGTTCGCTGTTAACTGGCCACTACAGCATGCTTGTTGCAAAATACTACACAAAACTCTATAGTATATTCTCAAGTATCACATCCTCGAAAAATGTTTACAAGATGAGGTGCGGTGTGAGACAAGGGGGCCTAACCTCACCCACCCTTTTCAATATCTAAGTAACCAATTCATTGATTGAGGAACTCAGCAGCTTGAGCATAGGCTGTGTTGGATGGCCAAAGGGTCAACAATATCAGCTATGCCGACGATGGATGCTTTAATCTGAAATAAATATTTAATCATTCATTCATTTATTTATTCAAAATAATTCCTGTAAATCAGAGCGAAATAATATTTTGGGATTTATTAACTATCATCAATTAAATACCTTCAGATGGTTTGAATTTCCAGACAAACCAAATATAAATCTCTCCCTCACCTTAGCGTGTAATTCCCGGTTGTGTCCAAAGCTGTCTCTTTGGAGCCCATGGTGAGCATAAACCCTGATTCAGAATTTAAAGAGTTTGGTAATTACAATGTATAGGTTTCCTCACAATATTTTCCCTCACCGCCGAGCTACTAGTAATTATATGCGTATATATTTAAAAAATCCAGTAGTTGATTCTCGGATTCTCCCACCTACTTATGGAATTCGATTGGGCTACCATTCGCTCTGCTCGAACCTCGACGCCATATTTCTTTTTTTTTTTATATATATATGATGGCTGCTACTGTGTCTCTCGACACATCTATAATTCTGCCAATGTCGAGTGATTAGAGAGACACGTTAATTAATAGATTGACCGGTGTGACGAGTGGAATCTATTTTAATCGGTTTTGACATCATCTAAAACAAAACAAAACAATATTTCAAAAAGAAGAAAAAATTTGTTTTGACACTTCATGTCACTTGAAAAATGAAGTCCGAACTGAAGTGACGGCAGGCCACTGGTTCTGGGTAAAGGTGGAAGATACACTTACATAATTATATACTTTAGAGGATCGTTTGCCTTGTCGTGTATGTTTTGCTCAATCTGCAAGTAGGTAATTGATCTTTACTTTCACTTGAAGGTACCTCATTTAATAAAATTATATATAAGTGTACTACTGTTACGTAGTAAGTGTTGTAATTAGCCAGTATTGTGAACCACTAGGCAAGAAATATTATACTACTTCTTGCTGTTGAAATACAAGCGAATGTTTGCTTTGGAAACATGCATCAGTACTTAAGCGGACATTTAATATGTATACATTTCAAATTAAAATTGTCTTTACTGTTTATAATCTCTACTGTGTGTCACGGCTGAGTGTGTCGGAGGACCATTTTCAAGTTAAACAAAACTTTTGCTAACGTTTTTGCGTTTTACATTCCTTGTTTAAACATCACATTTAAATTAGCTGTAGGTAATGGTCGAATGTGGGTTTGCTGGAAACTTTCTAATTGAATAGTAATAGGGACGCTTAAAATTCCAATTACTGTTTTCAATTACGAATGCCAGTATTTGCTGACAAAATTAAACAATGAAAATATTTTATTTCAGTTTTATTGGTTGATTTGAAATCGCCTGCGAAACCAAATAATATTTAGCAAGTTGAAGTAGTTTCTTATTATAATCTCGTTGATTTTTGCATTAAGGTGACGGGTAGGGACGTGTGGTCCCCGGCAGAGTAGAATAGGCCACCCTCACTCTTACCGAGGTGTCGTAAAAGGCGCCTAAGGTAAAGCTGCTGGCATGATCATCAGCACCCAGAGAAGGAAAACTCTGCATTTATATCAAAATCCTCGCCAACCCGTCTGCCAAGCGTGGTGAGTATGGCGATTACCCCTCATGTAATTGAGGGAGGCCCGTGCCCCAGTAGTGGGGACTTAAATGAGCTGACGATGTAGAGCACACTAGGGACGCCAATCGATTTTAATTTTTAGCTACTAAACCGGATCTATTTTAAACAATTCTGGGGTTACAACCACTCGGCAAACACTTATACTAATATATTATTAAGCGAAAAATTTAAGAATAAATTTTTCGCGTACGCGATGGGACTAAATTTGTGCATGGTTACTTAATAAATAGTATAAATGTTTGCCAAGAGGTTGTAACCCCGACATTGTTTAAAATAGCTCCGGTTTAGTAGCTAAAAATTAAAATCGATTAGCGACGCTAGGGTGCCCTACCCGTCACCTTAATTTTAATATTATAGTAATTTACTACAGACTTAAGAATGTTCCAAAATAATCGTATTGCATAATTCACCTATGTATATCGTCTAGATAATAATGTATAAGAAATAAGTCATGTTATACTTTATTATTACATGTTATACAACGTGTGCGGATAAAGAATGGGATCACAAATTGCTCGCACCCCACGAGTGCGAGTATAGACGCAAATAGTGTGCGAGCGAGAAGTGAATAGATTTTTTCCATTTCTGATCCAATTCTTTATCCGCACAGGTTGTACTATATTATTTTTATTTTGTTTAATTAGCGACACTCATGTGTAACCGTGTCAAGGACAAACCGGCAAGGTTTTATGACACTCTTAATTTAAATACTGTTATTATAATATGTTACAATAAATGAAAATAAATTCAAAAGATTTAGTACAAATATACCTTGCCTTATGGTCATGATGACTCAAAATATCAGGAGCCCATTTCTCGGGCTCGTGACATTTATCATCATACAACATATATCAACAAAACATGGCGGATATCGTATGAAAACGTTTTTGCTTATTCTCGCGATGTTGAATGGTGACATATGTCACATATTTTCGTGCGACACGTATCGTATGGTCTTGATCATACGATATGAAGTATCACGGTGATTTTGGTGATATTTCTCCAATTCAACGTGACGTTTGAGTCGTTTCGCGTTTTGTTGTTTATTGCCGTTTGGTTGTTCAAATCACATAACAAATTTAAATTAACTGAACAAGCTAAGAAGATGATTGATTCTCTGTGTGAACGATTGTTTAGCTGAGATTTTTAAATTTTCTTATATTTTCTTTAATTATTACAAATTTTCACCAGTATTACCTACTTACCTTTAAATATTCAATCAATCAATATAATATAATATGTATTGCGTGCTACATTGGGTATAATAAGATGTTATTAATACAATGTAGCGCCCTGTAAGGGCATAGCAATGTTAATCAGTCATACTTTACATTATAACTACAAATTACTAGAATACAATACTTACCTATAAACAATACTATACTTACCTATCTATGGTTACTTACCTACTTGTCAAATGTGTTTCACTTTGCTTGCCTCATATTTTGTGCTGTACGTGTACTTAAGCTCAGTTTATGTTTTAATATTGAACTGTGGAAACTCTATTGATTTCTGTGTTATATAATTAATCTTGAATGCAAAATTTTTCTTATTACTAGAGTTTAAAGAAACATAAATATTATTGCACTATTTTTGTTACTTATCTGTATTATTCGTCATTAAGCCTTTTTATCTCAGTAATAAAATCAGTGTAAAGAAAATTCTTTATTTATTCTTTTAACGCGTCTTTTTGCCACAGTTGCCATCTCTTTTTGCCACACACTGAAAAGAAATCTTTTGGGTTTCGGTCAGTGTAACGGAATTATAATTTCATAAAATCTATTTTTTTTTCGTCTTTTTTGATCCTATTTGAGAGCGGTTATGATAAGATGTTATACGAACATAAAATTGACTGGCTTGAAAATGTTGAACTAATACTTAAACAGTAAACAAGATTTTCCACCGCCACGCTTCAGTATGAATGGGCCGGCTCGACCGGACCGATACCACGGTCTCACAGAAATCCGGCGTGAAGCAGCTGTGATGTGTTTCACTGCGTGAGTGAGAGTACCGGAGGCCCAAAAAAAGGGAAAGGGGGCTATTAGTCAATGGCTGGATAGGTTATCATGTAAATTTTAGCATAACATCGTTTTCTGTACACTCTGTTCAAAAGCAAATAAACTATTCTTATTCTTATAAAGGTTGGCAGCGCACTTTTGACTCCACTGGTGTCCCGGGTGTCTACGGGCGGCGGCAATCGGTTACCGTCAGGCGATCCGTCTGCTCGTCAGCCACATATAAGAAAATATAACATAAGAAAAAACAATACTATACTTACCTATCTATGGTTACTTACCTACTTGTCAAATGTGTTTCACTTTGCTTGCCTCATATTTTGTGCTGTACGTGTACTTAAGCTCAGTTTATGTTTTAATATTGAACTGTGGAAACTCTATTGATTTCTGTGTTATTTGTATTTGTTTTAACTTTAAATCAAATGTAATTGTATGTTTCCCAAATAAATAAATACTTTTTTTTATGCTAGAGGCGGACAAATGAGCAAGCGAGTCAGCTGATGGAAAGTTATCATAACCACCCATGAACATCCGCGAAATCGGAGAGTTCACTAATGTGTTGCCGGCCTTTTTAAAAAAGATTACGCTCTTTTCTTGAAGGTCCCTATGTCGTAGCCGTCTGGAAATACTCCTGCAGCCAAACCGTTCCACAGAACTGAGGTACGTGTACGTACGTAGAAAGTTCCGGGACAAACATATATACCTTCCATCAGTTGACTGGCTAGCTCGTTTGTCCGCCTCTAGCATAAAAAAAAATTGCTATTAGTGCTACTGAAAAACTACAATTATTTTGACATTAATAAATGGAAAGTTTTTATAACTGCGTACAGTATTTGTGTAGCGCACTGCTGTTGCCAGTTGCTCAACCGCAGTCGAAATGGTTCCTGATTCGGATTTAATTTCTGCACTGTGTTTATTTGTTTCTGCCCATTTATTCCCGTTGTGAGAATTTTGTATTTGCAGTGATGTATTGTTTGATATTAATTTGGACTTTTTTTTAATGTGATAGGCGGCAGAAAAGCAGCCGGATTACCTGATGGTAAGCGATTGCTGCCGCCCATAGACACCCAACACCAGTGTGGTTTTCTGTGCAGGGGGTCATGGGGGTCAATGAAACCCACTGACTTAGTTCAGGAAGTCCTAGCACAGGGAAGACTTAATAAGAATAAGAATAAGAAATCATTTATTCGACACTTAACATGGACATTTACAGACGAAATATCTTAAAAGATAAGTGTCGAAACGGTCCCTACTCTGCATTTAGCTACGGCCTGAGCCATAGCGCTGATTTTCAGTAAAGACCGAATGGGATACTAATTTTTATTAACTTATTTTTTTCCGCTTCATGCATACATGCTTAAAATTAACATTAAAGGCTCAAAAATAACCACTTAGTAGGTAAACAAAAATATTTCTTTGAATTAATAACTTGTAATTATTTATTTTTAATGGAGATCTTTGTTATGACTAATTATTGTAGCATTTAAAGTATTAATAAGGTACTAAAAAGAGTTAATCAGTTTAAGTATCTTGGGCATTGGGTGACCTCTGATCTGAGGGACGATGTAGACGTTGAGAGAGAGCGTAGGGCACTGTCTGTGAGGGCTAATATGATAGCTCGTAGGTTTGCTCGTTGTTCGGATGGCGTCAAAATAACTCTATTTAGAGCATTTTGTACGTCGTTCTACACCTGTAGCCTATGGGTGGCATATACGCAGAAACAGTTCAGTGCCCTACGAGTTCAGTACAACAATGCGTTCAGGATGCTGATGGGGCTGCCTCGGTGTTGCAGTGCTTCGGGGATGTTTGCTGAGTGGCGTGTAGACTGTTTTTACACGACCCTACGGAAGCGATGTGCATCCTTAGTGAGCAGGGTCCGAGGCAGCCACAACATCATCCTGCAAATGTTCGCGCTTAGGTTTGACTGTCAGTACATCAACCATGTGTCGATGGTTAATGTACTGACAAATGAGCAAATTATTAAAACAATAAAACAGTAGGTAGTACATATCTCACGAGTCTAATTGTAATTGTAATATATTCAATAAATTAATTTTAACTTGTAATTTGACATCCTAATTTAATTGTATTTGAAATTTTGACAATTGTGTAATGTAATTTAATTATGTAATTAATCTTGATTATTAATGTTATCATTTTCACAATATGACCTATGGTTGAAATAAATGAATTCTATTCTATTCTATTAATGACACTGATAGAATTAGTATTAATGACACTGATAGAATTAATATATAAGTAGGTATTTATTTTAAAACCTACTATATGCCTTGTTTTTGATATACCACAGCTATGTACAGCTATGATGGTGTCCCACAACTACTATCGACAGTTAACTACTAATAAGCACCACTAAATCAAACTATACACAATACACACACGTATATAAAGGGTGTTTAACTTTCCGCCGGCTCGTCTGAACGCGGTATCCCGTCGGAAACTTCCCGTTGATTTTCCCCACGGTTGATTATTGTCAAAGTTAGCTCAGACTTCGAAGTTGTTGGGTTTACATTTCGCATGGCGAATACTAAAATGCGGCTTTAAACTTCACAAATTAGAGAAAAAACTAGCGAAACTCCAATTTTAAATTTTAGAGTCCCCTCGTCATTTGCTCGGTTTCAATAGATGGTCTGTAAAACTTTTATTTTTCGTTAAAGTCTTAGAGGACCTTAAATTTTTTTTTCTTTTCGCCATCTTTAAATAATCTGTAGACAGTGGTGCTGATTGCACACTAAGTATTGTTACCTAGTATACATCGTTTATAGTGTTAATGTGTGTAATTGTTTGTTCTCTTAAATAAAATAAATAAACGAAAACTAATATGACGGACTGATGTTAATACCTATACTACTCTACTCTTGCTTAAATTTATGTTTTTATATGATAGTTATAATAATTCTCACAACATCTGATAGGTTGACCTGATTTCGTACTAAGTAGCTTAAGCACTTGTGTTTCAGATATCAGACAAAAGAGGAACACAAATATATACTTAAATACATATATTACACCCAGACACTGAACAAACACAAGTGTTCATCGCACTAATGTTTGTCCAGGGTGGGGATCGAACCCACGACCTTTGGCGCAAGAGGCGGTGTCACTACTGATTTCACCATCCGGTCAGTCATAGTTGGCAGACAAGCAGACGGATCACCTGCTAAGCGGTTTCCGCCGCGCATGGAGACCACCAGTTAGTAACAAGTACGCTAACAACCCATCTTGCCCCCGGATTGGGCCTCCGGTACCCTCAATCACGCAGCGAAACACAATAGAGACCTTGCTTTACGCCGGTTTTTTGCGAGCCCGTGGTATCACTTCGGTCGAGCCAGTCTATTCATGCCGAAGCGTGGCTCTCCTACGATCACTATTTCGGGTATATGTTGTTATCTGCAGACACCACTTCTTAAAACAGAGCAATTGCGTGTATTTTTCAGTGTTTTATGCTGCTGAAAACAATACATTTTCTGTAGACCATAATCCATAAAGTCACATTTCTGATGCTATCGGAAGTAGGTATAGTGACCCGGAAAATTTGTATGAGTGTCAACAATAATCGTTCAAAGAATTTAAACTTAATAGCATTAGTAGTAGTATCAGCCTATATACTGTCCCACTGCAGGGCAAAGGCCTATATCATAGAAATCATTTTATCACTACTATGATGGGGTAAGGCTTTCACCACGCTTGCCAAATGCGGATTGGTGATCACAAACCCGAGCTATGTTCGAAAAATTCAAAACATACTCATTGCTCGACCCGGGAATCGAACCCAGGACCCCGATATCACAGCCCGGTACTTAAACCACTAGAACAACAGGGCGTTTAACTTAATAAATTCATTTAGTACATTTTGTTAAAATAGACAACTTAATGATAAGCAGTCAGCCTTTAAAGCATTCAGAAAGATAATAAAGAATCAATGTGGTTAGTTAACTGAGGGGCTCATATCACGAAGCTCGTAGCTCGAAGCTATATTCGCATTAAACTAACGGACTTAATATTGTGTTACATGTATAGGTACTTAGGTTCAATTCTGGCATAATAAAAGATTGGCTAAGACCCGAATCGGAAGCAAGCATCTACATATTATCTATATCAATAGAGGTAAATCTTATCCTATAGACAGCGGCCAGGCTTATAGTCCGAAAAGACAAAACACTTACGCGATGTCATCATCATCATCAGTCCATTTAAGTCCCCACTGCTGGGGCACGGGCCTCCCTCAATCACATGAGGGGTAATTGCCATACTCACCACGCTTGGCAGACGGGTTGGCGAGGGTTTTGATATAAATGCAGTTTTCCTTCTCTGGGTGCTGATGATCATGCCAGCAGCTTTACCTTAGTCGCCTTTTACGACACCTCGGTAAGAGTGAGGGTTACGCGATGTAATCGACACCTAGCGCCATCTATTGGTATGAAATGGAACAAATGACCCGAAACAAAGCGACGACGGGCCAACATACTTTTCATCTCATAAATAAAATGGGTGATAGTTTCTATCGTTTTCTCTACTAAAACGGAAATACCAAAAAAATCCTACCGTTGCATCGGAATACCAAGTACTCGTATAACTAAAACATTATTACTGTATAGAACCAACAAGAACAATCGCTATTCCGCTCCTCGAATACTCGACTGTAAAACTAAGACAACATGTTGACTTAAACGCTCACAAAGTCAACTCGGAAACTTTGAATTTACGTAACAAGTTTAACAACTCGCTAACCGATGTATGGCCACACCTTGAACAAGTCTTGGGTGACATATCTGCTCGTTACAAACGGCGTAACTCAAAATTTTGTGTTTTTGGTAGTGCGACGTGAATTAAAAAACATTATTTGATTTTATTTTGCCGTGTGGTCCCGGCAGAGTAGAATAGGCCACCCTCACTCTTACCGAGGTGTTGTAAAAGGCGACTAAGGTAAAGATGCTGGCATGATCATCAGCACCCAGAGAAGGAAAACTGCATTTATATCAAAACCCTCGCCAACCCGTCTGCCAAGCGTGGTGAGTATGGCAATTACCCCTCATGTGATTGAGGGAGACCCGTGCCCCAGCAGTTGGGACTTAAATGGGCTGATGATGATGATGATGATTTGATTTTATCTATATCGGATGTATTTGTATAAAAAATGTTTGTATAGAAAAATTTGAAGAAAATAATTTTACCAAGTCCAGTGTTTGATACCAGCTTTTACATACACGGACTGTCCACGTACCTACCCTATGTTTTGGTTTGTTACACCATTTACTAAACAGTTTGTTGCCTGAAGGTCTGGTAGAAATCGCTTCCAGCGATAAGAACCCCGAAATTGTGCATTTAAGTTTCTGTAATACCTTTTTTTTTGTAGGTTGTGTATTTTGTTCAATAAAGTATATCTATCTATCTATCTGTATATTATGATTTCATCTTGTTTTTATCATTCCAAACTTTTTTTTAAATTCATATATCGGGGCTAAGCGAAAATAAACAAGTAAATTGTAGTACTTACAACCTGCGCGGATAAAGAATGGAATCAATTTTTTTTTACCTGTCTGCAATATATTTGAGAAAGAGCATCTAAGGGCTTATTCTCGAGCACGCTATATAGATGTCAAACTAAATATTTGTATGGACGAATGTATGGAAACTCTAAATTAGATTTCAATGTTGAAAGCACGAGGATTGCCCCTCTGCTGAGTTTCTTGTTGGTGTCTTCTCGGTAGAAAACAGGCGTGAAGCAGCGTGCAATACAAGCTAAATTAAAAAAAACTTTGGATGATAAATACACCTTGAAATTAAATGTGGTAATCGGATTTGAGGCAGAGGTAGCGCAAATTGATAAAGTAAATTGAAAGAGCGTAAAAACTGAGAAAGACGACGTCACAAACTCAATTTTGGTAAAGTGGTTGTTACGCCCTCTGAAGCGTAGAGAGTAGATGTCGATTGTTAGCTAGTTGGTTGGTTGTTAACAAAAAGGACTCATTTATATTCAGGCGCGGCGCGAACTACCCAGTTCAGGTAGTTAACTAGTACGTGAGTAGAACTCCGCAATCTCGTCGATACTAGCACCTAATATTCAATTTAAATTGCGGTTTCAATACGTATCTGCCTACAGAGAAATTGTGGGTTTCTTTAAGTTTTGTTGAATTTGCCTAGAATAATTATGATAGTCAGTAGCATAGTTTAAACAGTCAGGGTTTCGAGATGGTTTGCAATTGGTTTGAACTTTCGGTTTCTTTAAGTTTTGCTGAATTTGCCTAGAATAATTGTGATAGTCAGTAGTATAGTTTAAACAGTCAGGGTTTCGATATTGTTTGCGATTGGTTTGAACTTTCGGTTTCTTTAAGTTTTGTTGAATTTGCCTAGAATAATTATGATAGTCAGTAGCATAGTTTAAACAGTCAGGGTTTCGAGATTGTTTGCAATTGGTTTGATTTTTCGGTTTCTTTAAGTTTTGTTGAATTTGTCGAGAATTATTATGACAGTCAGTAGTATAGTTTAAACAGTCAGGGTTTCGAGATTGTTTGCAATTGGTTTGAACTTTCGGTTTCTTTAAGTTTTGTTGAATTTGCCTGGAATAATTATGATAGTCAGTAGTATAGTTAAATTGTAATTAGTATAATTTAAATGCTACTGTTACCGTAGCAGCTACTGAACTTCGTAGATACTACGGTTCGTATTCGTATTAGGAAAGGTAATAAAAAGTTGTAATTAACGAATTTTAAAAATATATATATATGTTATCTGCAATTCCGGGGTTAGGTTGCACAAGCTTTATTAAATCACGATGAGAAACATTCCCGACGAGGAGATGATAACCAACAAACCTATATCTCACGATAACTCACGTAACATTATTTTTCTCTTCCTTATCAATCCTTACCTGACTTGCTACTGCGATTCTTTTATTATTTCCGACCGTGACATCAATTACATTCCCTTTTCACTCGCTTTGTTGTCGAGACATGCTAAGTATAAATGTAGAAGATAAAAATAGTATCTTGAAATTGTATTCAACCTTCTTTTCGTGTCGTTTAAATTTGACGTAAAATATTTTATTTATTTGGAGTATCTTAGACCTTGTGGGACTAATTATATTGTACCTCGAGTCTATGAATAACGTGATCACAGACTAAGATAAGGATTTTGATAATTGTAAGCGTTATATATCTACAGTTTATCTTATCTCAGAATGTTTTAGGTATTTACTGAGAAAAAAAATTAAGTTAAAGTAGAAACTTTCCGTACATTCAATTTGTAATTTTGACATTCCTACGTTATATTTAACCATCTTAATAATTTGCACTGCCATTTCAGCTTTTGTTGGTAAACTACGCTATCTTTACAGGCAATAGATATAAAGGCTTCAAGATATGATAAAAAACGTAGGTATCTAAGATTACAAATATTAAAAGTAGGCAATACAAACTTTTTTTTTGCTTTAACAAGTGCTATATTATTCTAAAAGCAAACATTGAATGCTTGTTCATTTTTGATTTTAACATTGGAGCATTGAAGAATGTATGGGCATTCATAATATGTGTGCATCCATTGTATTCGCATGCATATAGCATGCTAATACAATCGCATAGTTAGAATCTTCGAAATCTCTAAAATATCGGCTGATTCAAAATGAAAAACTGGGGAATTCTCTGGACTACGAGTACCGACTAATTGACGACGGGTGCTTTTCTTAGAACACCCAATCCCTAGACAATTGAAAACCACTTTCTTTCCCAAATTGACCCCACCGGGAAACTGAATCCGGAACCTCTTACATTTGATCGCCATGTCTTAACCACAGCGACATTGAAGTCGCAAAGTTTGGAACAACTGTTTTTTTTTTTGCAAATAAGACGCATACCTTACCTAGAAAAGTTGTAGACGACAGATAAAAGATAGATAGGGAACCAATCCTGTCACCAGCACCGAAGCAAAAGGTCCGCATTCGTTCGTCTCGATTTATCATCAGCGCGAACTTCTCTCTGTATTCGCACTTTTGTTCGCGATTTATTCCCGGTTCGGGTATTTGTTTATTGCTCGTGTAGGAGCAAAATAAACGCACCACGCGATAAATCTCCTGAGGACAGCCTCTTGCGTCAGTAGTATTTAAGTTATTACGCTGTTTGTGTTCTGAAGTTGGGTTTGAGGTATACCTTTTTATACGCAATCCTGAAAAAAGTAGTAAATGCATAAACATTTATGCATTTGTCTTGCATTTGTCTGGATAAAATAATATACCGTGATTTGTTAACGATGTGACTTGAGCAGTGTGATCATACCTGGTCGTGGGTACAATTCCCACTCTGGATAATATTCCCATAAGAGACACTTGTGGTTATTCAATGTCTGGGTATTGTAATATGTCTGACTGCCTCGGTGGCGCAATGGTTGGTGGGTCGCACTTTAAAGCGATGGTTGCGCTTGGGGTCAAAATTTGTACCTGAGTTTTTCTGTTAAGAAATTCTCAGTGTAAGACCGGAGTCTGGAAGTTGGCGGTCTTGTACCCCCGTGCCTCGGAAAGCACGTTAAGCCGTTGGTCCTGCGCCGAATCCTTCTTCGGTCGTGTCACACTAGTGTCCCATCGGAATAAGAGGGTACGGGAATAGAGAGTGCACTTGTGTCTGGTGAAATACTTGTGCGCTGTAATATGTCCTGCGTCGATGGCTGAGGTTGGCCGCCATGACCGAAATATCGGTTTGGAGGACATTGTCATTAAATATGTATATGTTTGTATATCCATAACACAATTGCCTAAACTACTTAGAGTCATTCCAAAAACATTTCAAGGGTTTTTTAGCGATTTCATAGTTCACCAATTAAAGAGTCTAGTCGACTTACTCGTAAATGAGCATTTTCACCTCTTTATGTTTATGGTTTAATTGGAAAAATCTAAAATCTGTAAATTTTTAAACTATGTAGAACAGAGGTAATGGGAACTAGGTATATAACTGTAAAATTAAGCCAACCAATTAAAAAACAGTGTTAAGATTCATAAAACTGGTTTTCCAAGACTTAAGTGGCTTTTTAAATGTGTACCTACCATAATATTAACATGGACGAAACGTATTGTAATGTTTAAAGATTAATCAAACCTAGCCAGTTTCATGCTAGGTTATACATCACATTACAGTTTTATTTTACCTTGGATCCCACTAATGTCTTCAGGCAGTGTGTGACATGCTATTAAAAATATGAAAGGTAATAAATTAGTTCCAATAACTTCGCAGAACGATGACACGACATGCGCCATAATTACTTAGAGATAAATATATACCGGCTAAGCCGCTAAGGTAATTTTCAACTTTGAAGTGACGTGTGTGCCTAATTTATAAAGTTAAGGCATAAAATGGATGGGTAATTATACAGTCATTATGAATTCGAAACTCGGCAGCATGAGTAACTCCGCACTGTTAAATAAATATTTTTGTTTAATGCTCCATGCATTTACTATCGCAAACTTTCTATAAATGTCCGCTCCACAGATGCACATAGAAATTCAAAACTACGTAATAACTGAAGCGAGCAGAAAACGAAAAACCCGTCCCTCGTAAATGAAACAAAAGTATGCGTGTCTACTCGGCGTCAGTTGGTATTTCGTTCTTACTCCCTTGGGTTTAGGTCGAGTGTTGTTTGTGGGGTAGTTGGAAACAATTTGGCCAGCAGTTAACGCGGATGTCCGGAATGCTGGACGCTGGAAGCGCTGTTGCAAAGTCAATTAAGTAAGGCCTTCCCCGCACGGAGCTTCGGACCGCTCCCATCGGTCGCATATTCATGATTCTGTAGGGAGATGTACCGTTGCATTGCACCCTATCTTTACACAATTAGATCTAATTCTCACTGCTTCATTGTGGAAAGCCACGGACGGCGTCTGCAGACACCCTAAATTGAGAGGGAATTGTTTCTCCAGTAATAACGTTTTGCAACTAGTTTTATTGCGTACACTCCGTGAATCCTAATGACGGTTGCACAAATTGTGAAATAGTTTATAGTGCCAAGATGGAAGTTCTGACTGTAATTGGTTCTCCATTCAGAGCGCTAGAATGACATCGCAATGAATCTGTTGCGATTTTACTGTTGCATAATACAGTGGTGTTTATTGGAATTGATTTTTAGCAAAAATATTTTTATTTAGATCCCTTTTTAGGGTTCCGTAGCCAAAATGGCAAAAACGGAACCCTTATAGTTTCGTCATGTCCGTCTGTCCGTCTGTCACAGCCGATTTACTCGGAAACTATAAGTACTACAGTGATGAAATTTGATGGGAATATGTGTTGTATGAACCGCTACAAAAATATGACACTAAATAGTAAAAAAAAGAATTGGGGGTGGGGCCCCCCATACATGTAACTGAGGGATGAAATTTTTTTTTTCGATGTACATACCCGTGTGGGGTATCAATGGAAAGGTCTTTTAAAATGATATAAAGTTTTCTAAAAAACATTTTTCTTAAAGTGAACGGTTTTTGAGATATCAGCTCTCAAAGTCGTAAAAAGTATGTCCCCCCCCCTCTATTTTTATAACTACGGGGTATAAAATTCTAAAAAAAATAGAGGTGATGCATGCTAATTAACTCTTTCAACGATTTTTGGTTTGATCAAAGTATCTCTTATAGTTTTTGAGATAGGTTGATTTAACTGTAATTTTGGACTTTGCTGCTACGGAACCCTTTGTGCGCGAGCCCGACTCGTACTTGGCCGGTTTTTTTTAAAGATGAAAGAGTAGATAAAAGATAGACACTTTATTGCACAAAGTTTACAGATCTTAGTCTTAGAGTAATAATATTTAGTTAGAGTTATGGCAGCCAATCTCAAGGATCGACCACGTACGCTGTATATAATTATTATAGTGCTCAAGTGTTGTACAGACACCCTCGGAGATCAGACAGGGAGACGGTAGAAATAAGAAACCAGATCCGTCTTGAATGTTGAATTTTATTTTTGAACTGACTAACCTAGGCAGGCAGCCTGGGGTCATTGTCCCGGTGACACGCTTTGCTTCATCGTCATCATTAGCCCATTTAAGTCTCCACTGCTGGGGCACGGACCTCCCTCAATCACATGAGGGGTAATTGCCATACTCACCACGTCTTGGCAGAGGGGTTGGCGAGGGTTTTGATATAAATGCTGAGTTTTCCTTCTCTGGGTGCTAATGATCATGCCAGCAGCTTTACCTTAGTCACCTTTTACGACACCTCGGTAAGAGTGAGGGTGGCCTATTCTACTCTGCCGGGGACCACACGGCACGCTTTGCTTGCGCGATGCAAAAATGCATAGCGCCATCTAACGGAACAACGACGAACCGCCCGCGCCTGCTTGTTTGCTTTGTACAAGTGTGTCCGTGCACTCTCAATATACAGGAATACCCTTACCCTCATAATCGGATGGGACAACAGTGTGACACGACCGGAGAGGGATGGGACACAGAACCATCAGCTTAACGTACTTTCAGAGAGTTTCATTAAATAAAATGATTTACTTACGACTTATTTTCACCACAGCTCTCTACCATCAAACGGGTCCTCATTTTTACGTTCCAAAGCAATATGAAAACATTAGAGACCCTTTATTATCGAGTTAGGAGTCGCCAGGGGCTCTGGTGGCATGCACTGCGTTATTGGGTTAGGATAATTTACTGTTTGTTAAATGTGTATGTACCCTTGCGAGCAACGTGGAATTTGAAATGACTTTGGCTGGAACAATCGTATGGTTGATTATTTGCAAACTAACGCCAACTATAAGTAATTCACCTACAATTGGACAATGGAGGTTAATTTGCAGGATGACAAAAGTGAGCAGAAAGTTTAGTTATAATAAATATCACCACTGACAATATGACACTCAATGCAAAGACTCGCAACAGAAGGTGTACATTAAAATGAATGATATTTTATGTCATTGCTCCAAATTTTCGACCGTGGGAGTGCCACGCATCGGCATGTATGGTCCGGCTCGACCGGAATGATACCACGGCCTCACAGAAAATCGGCGTGAAGCAGCACTGTGCTGTGTTTCGCTGCGTGAGTGAGGGTACCAGAGGCTCAATCCAGAGGAAAGGGGGGTTTAAATGTTGGCAGCGCACTTGTGACTCCACTGGTGTGTCAGGTAATCCGTCTGCTCGTCTGCCACCTATCACATAAAAATAGTCAGTAGGTTAATAGAGAACTTGTATACTCGAGGCGAAGACTCGTGACAATCGGTGTCATAATTTCATTCGTATTAGTGAATTAATTACAGTACCGTCTGCGATTACTCGAGTTGATTGAATATTGGAGATTCTGGCTGGAATATAAATACATTTATTGCTACGTAAGATATATAACACATTAGAATATAATAATTGTATAATTTAGTTATGTAATAATTTTAAAGTAACCTAGTGAACTTTCGTTTCATTGGCTTTTTTCGTTTTGAAATTAATTAAAAAGTGAGTTATATCTTATTCTCTATACAAAGATTATATCTTAATTTTTTTTGTCTTCCTTTGTATTAAATTTATTTTAAACGTTTGTAAAAATAACTACTTTTTATTTTACGAATGCATGTAGATAAAACAGGTGGTAACAAAAAAAGCTACATTGGTTTTAATGATCTATAACTTTTTTCTCTGTTTCATCTTCGCCCCAAATAGCGATATTATAACAAATTTTTCATAAAACAAGAAAATTAAGGCACAATTTTCGTTTAGCGTCTTGAGGTTCCGTTAGGACGCCAAGTTGACAAAACCTTTAATCATAAATAAGCATTTGTACTGACAAAACTTTGGGCAAAGGGTATTTGACTAAGCTCGAGATTTTACAAAATATAAATATTTTATCAAAATATAGGTAAATATGTGCCAATAGCAAAAATTCTCAATCAAAAATATAACGTCTAGCCGGTTTTATGGTCATTCAAAGATTCATGGGCAAGTCCATTTTAAAAGTATGAAATTTAAAAAAAAATATTATACCATTGAATAACCCATATAATTTACACCAACTATTATAATGGAACCATTGACATAAACGAAACATTTGATATAGCTACCATACAAAATTCAAATGAAATGCATACAAAATACTTGCGTGTGACGTCACATCTCAGTAGCCATTTGTATGGAGCGTTTTGGGTTTGCCCAAAATAATGTGATTTTAAAGTTGTGATATCTCAGGTAGTTTAAATGAGAATCAAGTAATTCTTTCAATGATGTTTCTATCATTGAGAGGTCTTTTGATTACACAAATGAAAAAAAAATAGTCAAATACCGTATTCCGATACCGCTTATTAAAATACCTCACCCTGTTCAATGTTTTGACATGACGTTATCCGGCCAATTTCCTGAACAATAGATACCCATACATTAATTTACTCATATAATAACATATTCTATATTGCGACCATTTACGGGTATAAGAACAATATAGTAGAGTTTGCAGTAAAGTTAAATTACTTACCTACTTGTGACTCCACTGGTGTCGTGGGAGTCTATGAGCGGCGGCAATCGCTTACCATCAGGCGATCTGTCTGCTTATCTTCCACCTATCACATAAAAAACTTAACTTTTTTTGTTTCACAATATTGTACCACAACTATTGCGCAATTAAATTTACTACCATTAGCTCGGCGGTGAGGGAAAACATCGTGGGGAAACCTGCACGTTTCTGATAGTTTCTGAAACGTGTAACCATGATTCAGTTGGTCTGGTTCCTCTGTAAAGGGTTGCGAATTCAATTCCCGGGTCCAGCGAAAAGTATTTATGTTTCGAATTTTTTGAACATAGCTCGGGTTTGTGATCACCAATCCTCATTTGGCAAGCCTGGTGATTAAACCGAATCCCATTATAGTAGCGATAACTTGATTTCTATGATGGAGGCCTTTGCCCTGCAGTGGGACAGTTTATAGGTTTATACTTTATTTTACTTATTTACGCATTCGCAAATCTCAGTCGTAATAAAATGTTAATACAAATGACCCTTTCAGTTTATGAAGATATGAGGAAATAACATCAATAGTATTGTACGGTTTGATTTGTAAACTTGTTTGATGCGTTGTACCTATATCTTAATATTTTTTTACGAATCAGTAAGCGCACAAAAAGTAAAAATAAAGATTGTATACTCTTCTTTACGAACTGTGCCTTCGCACGCAATTTTCTTAATACAATAGAAGCCATTCTATCTCCACATTACTTTACCAAAAGCCTGTTCGATATTGCGCCATAGGCCACCACATTTGACACACATCTATCGTCTAGGGTCAACTCGGGCGATCTTATCACATAATTGATTGGAGCTTTTAGTCGTATCTCGTATAAAATCTTAATGTGAAGGAAAGTAATTCTTTACAGCTTTGAGTGACATTCCTGTCGTGACTCAGTAAGCGCTATAGTGCCTTTAATAGTCTTTATTACGTAAATGCCTCGTTGGCGCAGTGGGTAGTGCGTCGCACTTTGAAGCGACGGCTGCGCTTGGAGTCCTGGGTTCAATTCCCGGGTCGGGCCAAACTTTTGTACCTGAGTTTTTCTGTTAACAAATTCTCAGTGTAAGACCGGAGTCTGGAAGTTGGCGGTATGCGCCCGATCCCTCTCCGGTCGTGTCACATTGGTGTCACACAAGTGTGTGCGCAAACGCAATTCCCTTCCCGGGCAAGGGAAGGGAATTGCTCTCTCGCAACTCAGGTACAAAAGTTTGGCCCGACCCGGGAATTGAACCCAGGACTCCAAGCGCAGCCGTCGCTTCAAAGTGCGACGCACTACCCACTGCGCCAACGAGGCATTTACGTAATAAAGACTATTAAAGGCACTATAGCGCTTACTGAGTCACGACAGGAATTCCCTTCCCGGGCAAGGGAAGGGAATTGCGTTTGCGCACACACTTGTGTGACACCAATGTGACACGACCGGAGAGGGATCACAAGTGTGTGCGCAAACGCAATTCCCTTCCCGGGCAAGGGAAGGGAATTGCGTTTGCGCACACACTTGAGCACTCAAGAGATGAGCCAACTACCTTATGCATACCAGGCCACCAGGGGGCGGCCGGGTTATGGGGCTCTCCTTTGGCGGTGGGCTTCTCCCAAAGAGAAGCCAGGCAAACCCACTAAACCCCCTGCGGTTCTCCCTCATCGCCCGTATTGGGGAATATAATGGTGATACAGCCGAAGCCTTCCTCCACGATATTCCCCGGACTAAAATATATCCTGCGTAAGTGGCTGATCGTTGAGTTAAGCCGCCTTAGCCGAAATCGGTTAGATGATATTATTAATTTTTATTATTATTATTACGTAAATGTTATACATTCTTTTATAAAATAACGATAATACTCGTATTATTTTTGGTTCGTTACTTCAAAGAAAGCCGCCTGAGCTTGCTTTGAAATGACAATAATTAACACAATAACCACGGAAACAGAAGCAAAGGTAGGTAATACAAAATTGCGATCAGCACGGCAGTGCTGTCACCGGCACCGTATAGGTAATAAGCGAAAACATTATGGTTGCCAAAACAGTGCATCGGTGCATTTTTTTACACAGTAAACATGGGCGTTTTATATTGTTTTATAAATATATTAATACCCACAAATGACCTTCCCTATGTTTTCATTATCAAAAAGTAATAAAACAGTTTTGGACATCGATACAAAGCTCTTGTCACGCTTCTCAATGCGATAGTCATTAGTGTGTCATATGTTCTAGGACGATTTTAAAATAAGAAAAAAGGACCACGTTATTATGTGACAACAATTAGTATCTTTTTTGCGTCATTTAATTATTGGCGTTGCTTTTAAATGAATGTTTTTGGATTGAAATGTCAATTTTTTATCCAGGTTTAGTAACAAGCGGCAGGCACACACATACATACTATATAGATACAGCTTAACACCCGTCCAACAATAGACACCGTAATGCAGTTTTGTAAGATGCGACAGAAATTGGAAAACTTCTCACCGCTTATTTGCTGTAGCGGGAACGAACGTCGAACAGATGTAGGTACTGCGTATCTACCGGCTTTATTGTGACTTTTGTGTTGTTAACTTAAGGTGACGGGTAGGGCACACTAGCGACGCAAATCGATTGTAATTTTTAGCCTAACTAAATCGGATCTATTTTAAACAATTCCGGGGTTACAACCTCTCGGCAAGCACTTATACTATTTATTAAATAACCATACACAAATGTTGGGTCCGTTTTTGTACTCGAAAAATTGATTCACGCCAAAAGCGGCCACTTGGCGGTAATCCAAAATTCGAGTGCAAAAGCAAACAGTTAACTATAAGTATTAAATAAATAGTATAGCTGTTTGCCGAGAGGTTGTAACCCCGAAATTGTTTAAAATAGATCCGGGTTAGTAGCTAAAAATTAAAATCGATTGGCGTCGCTAGTGTGCCCTACCCGTCACCTTAATAGTTACTTTTACTGCAAAGTTCAAACCACAAATTGAAACAGACACACATTGTACAGTTCAGAAAAGGTTCGTCAGTTGTCAAATTAATTCGTCAGATATGCTATGAGCACTTATTACCTTTAGTAAATTTATCAGAGTAATACCTGTAGCACAGAAAATTATGATCTACTATTAGATCAGAAAGTTCAGATTTGCTTGGAGCAACATTCCTTTTGATGTAAAGAAAATTTAAAGAAGATTGGCAGATCTTTTTAGAACGGTATGTTGGTATTACTGATTCTTGCCGGATAAGCGAAAATTACCTTAAGGTGACGAACCGTACAATAGGCGTTATCCAAATAAACTTATGGCTTGATTTGGCGACCAGTTTTTCTTTTTCATGGGTCTCAGAGAAATCTTTAAGAACCTTCACTGTTGGTCTTGGGCAACAAAGCATTGTGTATCGGAATTGAAACGACTAAAATCACGTCGGTTTCGTCGACACGCGAAAACACAGACCCATTCTCGTAAGTTGCTACCACCCTAAACATTGGTCAAGCAGTATCAAGGAAAACTCAAGTAACCAAACGTTTCTGTGGTCCCATCATGCAAAGCTAGGCTTGCCAGACCGCCGGGAAATACGGGATTGTGGAATCTTGCCTCTTGTCCCGTGTCCAGTCATCGTCAGCCCATTTAAGTCCCCACTGCTGGTGCACGGGCCTCCCTCAATCACATTAGGGGTAATTGCCATACTCACCACGCTTGGCAGACGGGTTGGCGAGGGTTTTGATATAAAGTATAATAATAATTTACATGTAGTTACATATATATGCCGATACATAAAATGTAATCTATATAAATAAAAATGAAATTATCCAGCCGTTCTCGGGTTTAAATCAGACTAACGAAAGTCTGATTAAAACCCGAGAACGGCTGGACCAATTGAGCTGATTTTAGTTTTAAATGTTTGTCGTAGTCCAGAGGTGTAAAAAGTGAGATATTAAACAAAAAGTAGGCGGAACGAAGTTCGCCGGGAGCCACTACTAAGTAAGAAATAAATAAACATAATCCACCTTATTTTTTTTTATATGAGAGGTGGCAGACGAGCAGCCGGATCACCTGATGGTAAGCAATTCCGCCGCCCATGGACACCCGCAACACCAGTGGAGTCACAAGTGCGCTGCCAACCTTTTCCTCTTCCCCCCCATTGGACCTCCGGTAACCTCACTCACACGGCGAAACACAGCGCAGGCGCTGCTTCACGCCTTATTACAAATCGTGATCTAAATTATTACTGTAGTAAAGCTCATGTCATCCCGTTCCAACACACAATGTTAAAAGGGGCTGGCACGAATTTTGTTCCGGGATTACCCTTAGTTCGCGACATGTAATAAGGGAAAATTCGATTCTACCATCGGCTCGGAAAGTTGTTTCTGGTCAAGAAGATCCGGCAAGAAACTCCCCAGTTACTCTTTTTAAACGCCAACTTTTTGTGCAATGTTTATTATTCTCATACCAAGTCATACAGTCTAATGCAACAAAAAATAGAATGAAGAAAAATTAAAAGCGAAATATGAGGTAAACCACTATTATTAAATCTGTGGGTAAATCGAAGCACACCAGTCCCCAAAAGTGGCACCTGTTCACAAGTGTGACGTATGTGTTAGCCATCATTTCACTCAACTATATTAGAGGGAATGCAATAACTAGCCAAAGCAGCCGCCGAAAGCGCCACCATCTCGAACGAAGAATACACGTAGAATTGCTACATCATACACACCGCCACCTCTTCTTCCTCAGCAATATATAATAAATTGCTTCTTTAGCAGCAGCATCCCGCGGTTGTAGCCGAATACCTACCTTAGATTTCTTTTGGCTTTCTCATACCGCCCCCTATCTTCGAGTAGGGTGGGATAAGAAAATACTAGGCATGCCGGGAACCCATTTGAAGGTTTTCGTTCGCACCAAACTGAACTCTTTCGATTTGCCGCAGCGGCCTCCGCATCGAAGCCAAATGCAGGCAATCGGCCTATCGCTCGATAAGATACGGACGTCGTACATTACTAAGGACATTCGCTGCAAAAATAATTCAGCATGCAGTAAACAGTTGTATAAAATATTTATTACGTAATTTGTTTGGTGACCGTTAGGTTTTATATCTTTCAATTTATATTTTTTATAAATAAGCCTACACCTTACGTGAGCAATTCTTTTGATATCTATAGAGGTCGTCATCACGTGATCGTAGAAAGTGATATATAGAGAAGTCTAAAGATATAATATGAACTTAGAGGAGTAGCATTTTTTGCAATGCACTTAAAATTTTTTCGACAGTCGTCGGATGGGACCGACCCACGATCTTTTGCTAACCGGCCAGTTGCTTTACCGACTAAGCTATCGGAGACCTTGGTTTATCGAAGAACTTTGTTAGCGCTTTTTGTTCGCCGTGAGCCGACGATAGTATCATCAATATATGTATGTAAGGCGTGTGGTCCCCGGCAGAGTAGAATAGGCCACCCTCACTCTTACCGAGGTGTCGTAAAAGGCGACTAAGGTAACAGCAGCTTTACCTTATGATCATCAGCACCCAGAGAAGGAAAACTCTGCATTTATATCAAAACCCTCGCCAACCCGTCTGCCAAGCGTGGTGAGTATGGCAATTACCCCTCATGTGATTGAGGGAGGCCCGTGCCCCAGCAGTGGGGACTTAACTGGGCTGATGATGATGATGATGATGATGATGATGTATGTACCTACAACTATCCAGTGGATATATTGTCACATATTTTACCAACAGTTAAGAATTTATTTTCTAAAGATATACTCGTACTTATTTACTTCACTTTCTTCGGCGCTACAAGCCTTTGTGGGTCTTGGCCTCTTCTTCTATGGACTGCCAAGCGCGACGATCTCTGGCTGTCTAAAGAGATACAAAGAAGTCTAAAGGGCCTACTTAGACTAGCTCATTTGCCTTCTCTTTTCTTAAAAAAAGTGTTTTCATATGAAATTATACTTGGATCTTAAGTTTTTTGTTACAAAATGTCTTATTTTTTGCAGGCACCGAGCCTCCTCGTCTATGCCATAAAAAAAGGCTCCTTGTAGTGCTCAGAGCTCCTCATCTCATTGACCTCATTAGGGCAGGAGAACACTTACCCGTCAAAGGTCAAGAGAATGTTTTATCTTACTCAAAAAGTCCTGCTAAGACACCGATTTTTTTTTATGTGATAGTTGGCAGACGAGCAGACGGGTTGCCTGATAGTAAGCGATTGCCGCCGCCCATAAACACCCGCGACACCAGTGAAGTCACAAGTGCCAACCTTTCCCCACCACCAAACCCTCCCCCCCCTTCCCCGGATTGGGCCTCCGGTACCCTGACTCACGCATCGAAACACAGTACAGTGCTATTTTTAGTGAGGCCGTGGTATCACTGCGGTCTAGCCGCCCTCTTCATGCCGAAGCGTGGCTCTCCCTACATAAAATTCCTACTTTAACATATTCATTGAGAAGATTCACTGAGAGTTGGAGACATGTTTGTATGTTTGTTTTTTACAACATAATATCACATACATTGATCTGACTCCGAGATAGGTAGCTCGAGCACCTGTGTTACGGATATCAGAACGAACAGTGGAATCACAAATATACTTATTTGTTCAATACTTTTCTTTAGCAACGCATAGAAAACAGCCAGACCAATACAGACAAGTTCGTGAACACGAATGATTGTACTGTGCAAGGATCGAACCCGCAACCCTTGTGACTGTAATTTAAGCACCTTGCGAAGCAATTTCCAATGGATTTTCCACCGAACTCAGTAGACGAATGGGCGGGCGGTCCGGCGACGCTGATAAGTCGATTTGATGGATGGCTGAGATGTGCGCAGCGCCCTAAGCTCTGACCGACGCTAAAATATACCGCCGCTAGGCCATTCATATTCACTTACGTACGCTACCTGGCGATAAAGGATTAAGTTACGAAACTGTTTACTCCATGAACGAGGCGGTTTCTGTCGCTTCGGAGCCCGGGCTACGCTTAGATTTTGATCCAGGATTCGAGGAGTCCTGAATCACAATGAAACGACTGCCGTCTGACCTTCGCAACCCTTTAACAGAGGAACAAGACCAACTCGATCACGGTTACACGCTCAGAATTAATATCTCAAATTATGAGTATGTATTTACAAAAGAAAAGTATCATATGTTTATATTTGTAATTCCGCTGTTGGTTCTGATATACGTAACACAGGTGCTTGAGCTACCTATCTCAGAGTCAGATCAATGTATGTGATGTTGTGAAATATTTATTTATTTATTTAAATATTTTAACCACAATTGTAGCTATCCACAATTTTCAGAAAATTTCCGAGACGTGCAGGTTTCCTCATGTCGCCGAGCTAATGGTAGAAATATGCATATAGATTTGAAAAATCCCGACCTGCATGTTCGGATTTGAATCACGACCCCACGTATGAAAAGCGCGTTCTTATGCACTGAGCTACCAATACTCTAAACACTAATATCCTCTAATCGATTACGGCTACGGCGGCCAATCACAACGATCAGCCACTTACGCAGGATATACTATAGTGCTCTAGTCGTTGCGTAAATACAAGTGCACTCTCTATTCCCTTACACTTAAATATTCCGATGGGACATCAGCGTTATACAGCCGGAGAGGGATTGAGTCTTAATACTAATAATAAGGTGAAAATAGTAAGTAAGTAGGTATTTATGAACCAAAAATTGCACATACATATAATTTCTTGCTGGTCCCCACACTAGGCAAGCCTGTCCTGTGGGGAACAGAAAACGATTAACAGGGTAAATTTACGGCACTTGTGGAGAAAAAACAAGAAAAAATATATATATTATTAGGAGCTCAAGGTAAGGTGTTTAACATAATACGCGAGAAACAAAACATCTAAGAAAAATACAAAAGATCTGTTCATTACAGAGGGCAATGTTTAATATGTGGGTGTGTTTTGTTTGGTGAGTGTATGTGTGTGTGTTTTTGTTGAGTGTATGTGTGTGGTTGTTTGTGTGTGATAATGATATCAGTAAACCTGAATAACTAACACTTTTATCCCACAATCATACATCATGCATTAAGCACATGATCCATTGCGTTAATTCCTTCCATAAGTTAATCCTTTATCGCCAGGTAGCGTTATATAGTGGTTGGAAGTGGGCATAAAGGGTGGGTGGCGATACGCTTACGTAACGATGGTCCAAGCTGATGAATAAACTACAATAATAGATATTTATTAGCCAGAATAGTTATTTACGAAAGAACAAAGGCAAGAGAGGACCATTATAATAAATTCAAATAGGACAGGTGTCATATTGATTTTTTGGTATTTTATTCTCGACACTTGGTTACTTATTTTCCAGTACCTAATTAAAGATTTTTATCAAAACCAAAATAAAAATTAAGTTTTATTTACATTGAATACTGTAACAATACCAATAAATAAGGGACCTCTACTTTCTACCTCTTTATTATTTTTTTTTTATGGTGTTATTCATTTTTTCTTTTTCAACTTAAAACTGTCTGTTAAAAACGTCATGTCAATATGTTGAAGCCATAGAACCTCAGAACAATAATTATTGTTCTGAACTAGCAGGGCGGCATCCTTTGAGTATACTCAAAGGCGGCATCCTAAGTCTATGGTCGAAGCAAAATAAAATTCAACTGACAGTGACATTCGCTTTTAAATGTTTTGTGATTCATGCTAATCTAGGGTTTATTCTGGTTAATGCCATTTTTGCGTTTTGTTATCCATATTTTAACGTAATCTTTAAATGCATTTAACTTTTTCAAACAGTTGAAGAAATATGATACAATTACATTCCTAATTACGAGATTCAAGACGAATAAATGCATACGTAATATTTTTGCTATCCCATATTGCGTGATAACACGGTACCTCCACAACATGGCTCTCTGTCCATCTTCTTTCTACCATGTACTTCTCGAATCCTCATTAATGCTCCAAGCGTACCCCGGGCTCCGAAGCGACAGGTTCGGACGCTACTAGGAATTACACGCTAAGATGATGAAGAGAGATGATACAGATGATAGTACAGTTTTTATCGCTCACAGTGGGACCTGATGGAACACTTGGTGGTGATGTAGCGGGATGCTTAGCAAAATGAAGTTTTTTTTTTACATTATGGCGGACAAGTGAGCAAACGGCTCATTGTCCGTCATAATGTAATAAAAATATATAAATATTTAGATGGTAAGTGATTACTGACGCCCATGGACATCTGCAACACGTTATGAGGCATCACAGATGCGTTGCCGGCTCTTAATAGAGGAATAAGTTCTTTTACACATAGAGACTATTTACTCAATGCTTTTACAACATCACATACATATTTTAGATAGATAGATCATCATCATCATCATCATCAGCCTATTGCAGTCCACTGCTGGACCTAGGCCTCTCCAATTGTTGCGGTCTCCACTCCAGAACCCGTTTACCCCATCGGTTGTCGGTTCTGCGGCTAATATGGCCAGCCCACTGCCACTTAAGCTTGCTAATCCGGTGAGCAATGTCCATAACTTTGGTTATCTGCCGGATCACCTCATTTCGGATTCCATCTCGGAGAGAGACGCCGAGCATTGCTCGTTCCATAGCCCGCTGAGCGACCTTTAACTTGTGGACCAGCCGTACCGTAAGTATCCACGTTTCGATAGATAGATAGATATACTTTATTGCACCAAAAACACAACTTCAAAAACTAAGCATTACAGAAAATTAAATGTACAATTTCTCTACAATATACATAATACATCTACTCTGCTAAAGCCGTACACATCCTGCAATAACCCTAGTAGGGTAATTATTTACCCATCAACCTGGATCGCCGACCTAGTTCTCTGCCATTTATCTCAGGCACCGTTTCGGAAGGCACTTTAAGAAGTTAGTCTCCGCCGTGTCACCGGAATTATTGGCTCCCACGGTTAAGCCTCGGCTAGCGTGATAACATCTGACAGTTTGACGATGAGGCAGGTCACTGCCTTATCTGTGTCGGTCCATATTGTGGAGTACTACTAAATTTGTTTATTTCAGGGGAGTTTTCATTCACCAGGACCCCAATTCTCATGCTCGTGACATTTATTTTCATACGACATATATCACTAAAACACAGTTTTTTGTATGGTTTTCAGGTGATATCCGCCATGTTTTCAAAATATCACGAGCACGAGAATTGGGCTCCTGCTTCTAGATAATAGGGGTATTCTTCCCTATCTACTCAGAAGATGTTTGATCAGTTTGTAAACAGTAGGTACGCCGAACGTTTTTTTTTGCACAGTAAAGTGAACAGGGGCGCCGTCAAGTTTTTTTGTGGCTCTTAGAACAAAAGAAAAGAAAAAAAAATAAAAACTAAAAGAAACTTTTTTTTTAACGTCAAGGAGTGCTACTCTACTCCGCATTGGCCTAACATTTTCTTTTTATTTTGATCCCAAAAATCGTATTATTTTAATATTTATCACCATCATCATCATCATCGTCAGCCCATTTAAGTCCCCACTGCTGGGGCACGGGCCTCCCTCAATCACATGAGGGGTAATTGCCATACTCACCACGCTTGGCAGACGGGTTGGCGAGGGTTTTGATATAAATGCAGAGTTTTCCTTCTCTGGGTGCTGATGATCATGCCAGCAGCTTTACCTTTACCTTAGTCGCCTTTTACGACACCTCGGTAAGAGTGAGGGTGGCCTATTCTACTCTGCCGGGGACCACACGGCCAAATATTAATATTTATAACATGGCAATTCTACTATACCTTTTCATAACAATGTTTAATCATCATCATCATATCAGCCCACATCCACCCACTGCTGAGTATAGGCCTCTTCTTTATCCCACCATTCCCTTCGGTCCCTTGCCAGCCTTACCCATTGTTTCCCCACTGCCGTCACAATGTCGTCAGACCATCGTGCAGGTGGTCTACCTACAAGACGTCGTCCCATTCTTGGCTGCCATTCGGTAAGCTTTATAGTCCACCTATCATCTTTACGCCTTGCCAGGTGTCCTGCCCATCTCCAATTTAGCTCACACACTCGCTACCTTTAGAGGTACCTTAGAGGAAGGTTAGGCCACCTTTTTAAATCTAAAATCCCGCAGTGCCTTAAGACAAAGGTATTTAACCAATGTGTCCTCCCAACGCTCACATATGGGGCCGAGACATGGACGCTCACTAAAGAAACTATGCACAAGTTAAAGGTGGCGCAACGTGCTATGGAGCGTTCCATGCTCGGTCTTTTACGAGACCGCGTACCAAACGATAAAATTAGGAAAAGAACCAGGGTAGTAAACGTTGGTAATATTTAATACTGAAATAAAAATAATGACTGACCGGATGGCGCAATTGGTAGTGACCCTGCCTCTTACGCCAAAGGTCGTAGTTTCGATCCCCACCCTGGACAAACATTCGTGCGATGAACACTTGTGTTTGTTCGGTGTCTGGGTGTAATATATGTATTTAAGTATATATTTGTGTTCCTCTGTTGTCTGATATCTGTAACACAAGTGCTTAAGCTACTTAGTACGGAGTCAGGTCAACGTATGAGATGTTGTGAGAATTATTATTATTATATTTAAGACTTCGCATCTTTCTCCAACCTTAAAAAAAGGCGGGTAAAACTACCTATGGCGCGGACCTCAGTCAAGCGTCATAGTGTTAAGGGTTGTGGATCCTGACGATAAAAACTTTCTGGTTATCCTACATGTATTGAGAATGCTGGCTTTTTGTAGTAAATATGTTAATTTGGTTGGGATATTCAGTATTTCCAGGCTTTTCTTTATGCTGTGTGGTATCAATCCAGTTGAAGATATTACTATTGGGATTATGTGTACAGTGTCTGCATGCCATTGTTTCTTTAGTTGGATCGCCAGGTCGTGGTATTTGGTTATTTTTGCAGAGATAGTTGGTTGGAGATTGTGACTATTAGGGATTGCTATGTCTATTAAATATATGGTTTTATTTACTTTGTCTTGAAGAGTGATATCTGGTCTGTTGTAGTGAACGGTTCTGTCTGTAATCAAAGTTCTATCCCAATACAATTTATATTGTTGATCCTCATATATGGTAGATGGTGTATATTTATAGTATGGTAGTTTTTCCTTAATGAATTTAAATTTATGGGCAAGGTACTGGTGTATTATAGAGGCGACTTGGTCATGGCGATGCTTGTAGTCTGTCTGTACCAAGGATTTACAGCTTCCTGTGATATGCTGGATCGTTTCAGGAGCACTATTGCAATGGCGGCAGTTATCAGATTGAATTTCTTTGGTGATGTATCTTCTGTAGTTTCTGGTTGCTATTACCTGGTCTTGAATGGCCATCATGAATGCTTCCGTTTCTGGAAAGAGTTCGCCCCTTGTTAGCCATTCGTTCGACGCATCAATATCGACATGAGGTTGGCTCAAGTCAGCTTTATGTCTTCCGTGGAGGGATTTCTGAGACCATTCAGTAGTTTTCGTCTGGTTGTCCGTTACTCGTTCGTTTTTCTGTATGGTTGTGTCTTTTAGGTTAAGTGGCGTCAGTTTTTTATCTATTTTGGATGCGGATTTATGTAATTTTGATATTTCAGATTTGTTATGAAAGTATTATCTTAGCGTGGTTATTTGTCTATTGTGCAAGTTTGTGATACAATGAGGCCCCTGCCTCCCTCCCGTCGGGGTAAGGTAAGGCGCTGGACACAGGATTTCGGATGGTGTTTTCTATGCCTAGTCATGTTTGTGTTTATCATCCGTTGTAGTACCGTCAAGTCAGTCTGTGACCATGTAATAATGCCAAACGAGTAGGTGAGTATAGGGATCGCGTAGGTATTGATAGCTTTGACAAGGTTTTTTGAGTTCAGGTGTGATTTTAAGATCTGGTTGAGTCTATGCTTAAATTTGGATTTTAACTCGGGTTTTGTCTGTTTGCTCGGTTTTTGTCTGTTTACTCGGTTTTTGTCTGTTTACTCGGTTTTTGTCTGTTTACTCGGTTTTTGTCTGTTTATTATTAATGTGTCTAAAAAATAAATCCAATTCCACACTTCACGTCGTATCGACAAGTTTCTATAAATTAAAAATATCTCAATCTGCACAGCGCGGTCGAAAAAGAACACACAAAGCTAAGCAAAGCCTTTGAACCAATCGGTAGTAGTTTCACTAGTGTAGTGTGAATTTTATTGTGAAAGTACAGTACCTATCTGAAGCCACCGCATTTTAAAGCTTTTACCAGCTTATTATAAATCGAGATCTAATGTTGATGATGATTACCGTACGAAAGCTCATGTCACCCCGATTCAACACGTAGAGTTAAAAGGGGCTGGGACGAATTTTGTTCCGGAACTTAGTTCGCGATTTGGAATAAGGGGGTTTGTGTCCAAATATCATTTACTTTATTAAAGTATGCCAAATTATTTTATATGAGACGATAATTTCTAACAAAATACTTATAATAATATCCTTCAACTGATTACGGCTACCGCGGCCAATCTCAACGATCAGCCACGTACGCAGATTATATTATAATACTCAAGTGTGTGTGCAAACACAAGTGCACTCTCAACTCCCTTACCCTCATATTCCAACCAGATACTACTGTGACACGCCCGACGAGGGATCGGGCGCAGGACCAACAGCTTAACGTGCTTTCCGAGGCACGGGGGTACAAGACCGCCAACTTCTAGACTCCGGCCTGTCACTAAGAATTTCTTACCAAAATCTAAGGTACAAATTTTTGGCCCGACCCGGGGATCGAACCAGGGTCCTCTGGCGCAGCCGTCGCTTTAAAGTACAACGCGCTTACAACGAATTACTAATAGACAATTATGAAATCCTGGATGTATTTTGCGATGCATTGCCCGGTTTTAAGAGAAAATTACAACATATTTTTTGGAAACAACTGGAGGGTTGAAATTAAATTTTATTAGTTAGTTTTAAACTATAAATTACTATTACTGTAATTAACTACGCATGTTTTAGGATATCATCTAGCTCATAAGATTTGTCATTGTGTAGTTTAAATTTTGTAATAATGATGTTCTGTTTTGTGTACCAAATAAAAAAAAAAGTGGGACCCACTAACCACTGCACAACCGAGGCAACCAAATACTTATGAGTTCATTAGATAGCATTTTCTTATTCTATGAATTGGGTTAGACATAGAACATACGTTATTTTATGCTAGAGGCGGACAAACGAGTAAGCGATTCACTTGATGAAAAGTAATCGACGCCGCCCATGAACATCCGTGAAATCAAAGAGATCGCTAATGTGTTGCCGGCCTTTTTAAAAAAGAGTACGCTCTTCTCTTGAAAGTCGCTAAGTCGTAGCCGTCGGGAAATACTCCTGCAGCCATACCGTTCCACAGAAATGAGGTACGTGGTAGAAAGTTCCGCAAAAACCCACTGTATTAGACGGCCATTAATCGAAATGAGATGAGAGTAGTTATAATGTATCAATACGGGGATTAACACGATATTTATTATGTGAAACAACATTGTGTACTCACATATTTGGCTCGACGTTTCGGCTACGTTACAGCAGCCGTGGTCACGAGCGGACTATCACAGTCCAATATCGTGTTAATCCCCGTATTGATACATTATAGTTATAATGCAACGCGAAAATCTAAAAAAAAAAAACTATGAGAGTAGTTGTAATATCGATACTGAATATCGAGACGATTTAAATAACACATTTGAACTGTAAATACAATAAAATCGCTCTATGCTACTCATAAATTGTCCGTGCTTGACTCCCAATATTTTTTTCTGGATTCTTACGTAGCCCAAAATTTCCAACCGAATACCAAATTGACGATTCCCCACAGTACTCTAAAACAACATACGAGCAGCAATTAAAATCCGTTCCTACCCTGTGAATCACGTATTCGGATAATGCGAATCGGTATTTTTGCGGTCGGGCTAGGGACGTAATTATCGGAATGTGGCGGTACCATCAAACTCAGGGCACCATTTGGACCGTGACCAACTCCCCGTTGGTCTAATGTTATAAGTACCGGACCATGATCTCGAGGTCCTGGGTTCGATTCCCGGGTCGAGCAAAGGTATGTTTCGAATTTTTCGAACATAGCTCAGCTCGGGTTTGTGATCACCAATTTGGCAAGCGTGGTGATTAATCCTAGTTCCATCATAGTAGCTATGACTTGATTTATATGATGGAGGGTTTTGCCCTGCAGTGGGACAGTATATAGGCTGATACTAGTACTACAATGCTTCATCTTTCCTCACACCTTCATTATCACTCCCAACCACGTCGAGATCACTTTGATGTATATCTACGAGTTACCTGTTTAGCGCGCGATGTAGGCAGCCGAATGTTCTATCTATTCGGACGACCGGAATCTTCGGCCATAGCAAAGAGGAACCATGGAGCTATGGTACGAAGTATCTTTAATTAACTGTTCTTAAAAGGACCTTTATGGAGGCCTTCATGTCCGTGTCATAGCAGACAAACTGCTGCCGGCTACGTTGGTCATGTCCTGCGAAAACCACACAGCTACGTGGGAAACAAAGGTCTGGCCATGCCACCACCCCGGGTACCTACAGAAGGGGTAGACCTAAAAAGGTGTGGCTTACATCGTAAAAGATGACATGCATGCTAATAAACTGACCATTATTACCATACACAAGACCGTGCAAAAATGAGGAGTCGAAGTAGGAAAGCGGACCCCGGGCTCCGGAGGGACAGCTTGGGACGCAACCGGGACAAAACGCTAAGATGATGATGAATAAAAGAACCTTTTTCACCTAGCTACGTTACTGAGACATGCTAATTTATTCAGCTCATGAGTCCAATTATTACAATGGAACTCGAAATAAACTTCGCTGGCATTCATTATGGGATTGAAATATCGCAGCAGATTTAATTGGCACAATTGTCTTTTGAAACCGCTAAAAATTTCCACCTGTACAACAATTGGTGGTTGAAAAAGTTTAATTAAATTTGTCAATTTAATTTTGTTTTGGAATAAAAAAACGACTAATTGAGATTCGGACATGCGCACAAAGAGTTCCGTTCCACACTATTTAAACAATAATAGACGTCTTTCTATGGGTATGTTGCATGGAAGACCTCATTTTAAAATTGAATTATCAACTTGTCGGCGTAGACACGCCTTCGGAGAGACCTCCGAGATCGAATACGAAATGAGGTGATCCGGCAGAGAACCAAAGTCATCGACATTGCTCACCGAATTAGCAAGCTTAAGTGGCAGTGGGCTGGCCATATTAGCCGCAGAACCGACAACCGATGGGGTAAACGAGTTCTAGAGTGGAGACCGCGTCTTGGCAAACGTAATGTAGGGCGCCCTCTGGCTAGGTGGGGGGACGATCTGCACAGGATGGCTGGCAAGAGCTGGATGCGAGAAGCCATGGATAGATCACAGTGGCGAACAATTGGAGAGGCCTACGTCCAGCAGTGGACTGCGATAGGCTGATGATGATGATTATGAACTTATGTTAGCGTTATTAATATCTAGTAAAAACTGAAAATAAAACATGTTATTAAATGGAAGATAATTTGTATCTACGTGACATGTTTCAAGTCTAATTATTTGCCATAGTTATTAAAAGTGACCAAAAAATTAATTAACAAATGTGTGCTCAACTAAAAGTTATAGGTTTCAGAATATATCATTTAACACATGGCATAAAATAAAGTACCATTGGCTCAACAATCCCACTGTTGTATATATGCCATCAAACGTGTAATGTGAAATCTAAATGTTTACTCCTCCCACAAACAAACAAGCAGCACAATATGTTTATAATAATAAGAACACCCGTTAAATCCCTCGGCACCGCCAACATCTTGTTTGCCCTAAATTTGCATTAAATGGTATCTTTGTGGACCTTGAGTGTATGTTTTTATAGCAAAGCGTGAGATTTCTGCGGTTGTGATTTGTAATTTTACATATATATAAGGTAGTCAAGTTTACCTTCATCATCATCAGCCCATTTAAGTCCCCACTGCTGGGGCACGGGCCTCCCTCAATCACATGATTAGGGGTGATTGCCATACTCATCACGCTTGGCAGACGGGTTGGCGAGGGTTTTGATATAAATGCAGAGTTTTCCTTCTCTGGGTGCTGATGATCATGCCAGCAGCTTTACCTTAGTCGCCTTTTACGACACCTCGGTAAGAGTGAGGGTGGCCTATTCTACTCTGCCGGGGACCACACGGCCACGGTCTGAAGTTTACCTTAGGCACCCTCATATGCCATTGAGATACCAATATGTGACAAGAGTTAAGACCAAAAAGGGATCAAGCGCAAGATTAGAGTAACACTCTTCACGCGAACCATTTTACAGCGCGACGTACTTTGGTACCATTATATACGTGAGCTGCTGTTAAGGTGACGGGTAGGGCACACTAGCGACGCCAATCAATTTTAATTTTTAGATACAAAACGGGATCAATTTTAAACAATTTCGGGACTACAACATCTCGGAAAACTATTATACTATTTATTTAATAACCATGCACAAATGTTGGGTCCGTTTTTGTACGCGAAAAATTGATTCACGCCAAAAGTGGCCTCTTTTGGGGTGAATAAATTTTTCGCGTAGGTACGCGATGGTACCAACATTTTTGCATGGCTATTTAATAAATAGTGTTTGCTGAGAGGTTGTAACCCCAAAATTGTTTGAAATAGATCCGGTTTAGTAGCTAAACATTAAAATCGATTGGCGTCGCTAGTGTGCCTTACCCGTCACCTTAAAAGATTACCGTTTCACGTTTTCCGAAACAAGGAAATACAAAACCGCCAACATCTTTCCGATACCGCACTGTGATTTTTGGAATCAAACACGGTGCTTCAGTGGTCGAATATTTTGGACTTGTTAAGCAAAAATGAAATAAAAGATTTAAAACTTAAGAGTGAATATTAACTATTATACAGGGTTTTTTTTTCGTTTGCATCTCGAAAACCTAATTATAAGTATCGTAATTAAAGTCCATTTAGCATATAAGATCAACAAAATAAACGAAAAATAAATTAACTGTTCGAAACAAAATAGAAAATCCACCCGGCAATAATTAATGGAACAGCTGACTTTTTTCGCTTATTTTGTTGATCTAACATGCTAAATGGACTTTATTCACGAACCTTATTATGAATTTTTCGGGATGTGAACGATAAAAAATAACGTTGCATACAACTCCGAAATGAATTCTATCATTTGTAATCATTCAATTATTTATCCGTTCGTGAAGTGATTCAATCATTCTAATATTTGTACAGTCGTTGATTTGTACAAAAATACCGATTCGACAGTAAATACAAACAAAAACAAACATGTTGATGCCGGTTTGTTCCTTCGACAAACTTCTGGTTTGCACTAAACTCCCAATAAACGGTATCTTTGCGGATTATAAGGCTTTTTGTTTTGATAGCGACAAGAATTTTATGAACTACGAATAGACGACATCTGATATTTCCCTGTAGGTGGATGGAAATACGGGAAACCACTAATTTTATTTCACAAGTTCAATTTTGTAAGGTTCAATTTCGTAGGTTCACTTAGTTATTTAATATTCAAGTACTTTTAGCCAAATTAGTTTACAAGGTCATTTTCACGATAATTCTTACTTAGTTAGGAATAAGAGAAAATGAAATATTTTTCACTTGTTACGTAAGGCTGCGTAACCAAATATTGTATATTTTGCGGCGGTTCACTATTTCATCACTTTACTATTTTCACTGTGCGTTTACTGTGCGCGCCCAATTCCTGTTTAAAAACTACGTCGGCCGCGGCGGCGGCCCTCTACAAGGAACTAAAACGTAACGATTATAGTCTCTTTGCAAGTAACCTCTATAAGCCCTCTTGACGCTTTCGTCATGAGTCCAATTTTTTTTAATATTCTACAAATTCCATGGACGCTGGTTCCGTGCTTTTTTGTGCTTATTTTTTTTAAGGGCTACAAAATTTTAAAAATTTCTCCACAATAAAATTTAAATTAAATAAAATAAAATTACAATAATTTAAGTTTAGACAGTCATGCACGGTAATTGTTAGTAGGTTGAATTTGAATTAAGTGTAATTGTAAGTAGGGTGTCTTTGTTTTTTTTTCTTTGGTGGTAGAGGGTTGTTTTGCCTCAGAGGGGGGGTTTTGGGGTATGTGGATATTTTATGTTTTGTTTGCGAGCTTGTCCCTAACCGCGTCATCGCCCCGGCGGACCGCCTTTTGAGGTTATACTCGGTGATTTTTTCGATGCCATGGACACCCGCGACACCAGTGGAGTCACAAGTGCGCTGCCCACCTTTAAGCCCCCCCTTTCCCCCGGATTGGGCCTCCGATACCCTCACTCACGCAGCGAAACACAGCACAGTGCTGCTTCACGCCGGTTTTTTTTTTATTATTTATTTATTTACGCCGTGTGGTCCCGGCAGAGTACGCCGTGTGGTCCCGGCAGAGTAGAATAGGCCACCCTCACTCTTACCGAGGTGTCGTAATAGGCGACTAAGGTAAAGCTGCTGGCATGATCATCAGCACCTAGAGAAGGAAAACTCTGCATTTATATCAAAACCCTTGCCAACCCGTCTGCCAAGTGTGGTGAGTATAGCAATTACCCCTCATGTGATTGAGGGAGGCCCGTGCCCCAGCAGTGGGGACTTAAATGGGCTGATGATGATGATGATGACGATGTATTTATTTGAACTACAAGAACATACACCTTAAAAACTAAGGGATACAAATTGTCAAGTACATGTGTTGGTGCTGCCTTAATTACAGGTTGCCACGAAAAGCGTAAACAAAAGTAGTTGGGCCCATAAGGCTTCCCTTAGCTTGTGTTTTCTGTGAGCCCTTGGTATCACTTTGGTCGAGCCGGCCCATTCATGCCGAGGCTTGGCTCTCCCACGGTAAAAAAAGAAAAGATTCTGTGTGTCTGGAGATGGCTACCACCCCGTGTTTTGCAGGAGATCTTACTGTTTGGGAGTTGTTCTGACTATCGCAACGTTCTCGAACGTCTGACCCTAGACTTCGTGGATTGTCAGAGTGCGCGATCCTTCGTCTGATCCGTACCCCTGGCTGATTAACCACAGATCACTATATATGTAGCAAATGATTAACAGAGCCTTCTCAGCCTGGGTTGGTGGAGCTGGGTGAGGAGACCCTCCTGCTGCCGTATCGGCCGGCTGGGGCTAAATGTAGCCCTGGCCAAAACCGAGGCCCTTTATTTTCCCGGGCCTCGGGAGAGCCGACCACCCCCCGGCGCAGCCATCCGCGTCGGGGGGGTGGACATCCCGGTGGGGGCCGAGATGAAGTATCTCGGCCTCACACTGGATCCGCGCTGGCACTTTGGCCCCCACTTTAGGGGGGTGTCAGCGCGGGTCCTAAAGGCAGCAGACCACCTTTCGTGGCTGCTGCCGAATCTGGGAGGGCCCGGAGAGAAGTGTCGGCGGCTATACGCCGGCATTCTCCGCTCCATGGCCCTCTACGGGGCCCCGATCTGGGCGGAGGCCCTGAACAGGAGGGGCAATGCGGCCCTCTTAAGGAGGCCGCAACGGGCCATTGCCCAGCGGGTCGCGAGAGCCTACCGAACGGTAGGCTTCTCCGCGGCCTGCGCACTCGCCTCCACCCCGCCATGGGAGTTGGAGGCTGGAGTGCTGGCCGCCGTCTACGAGTGGACGGCGGCCAAGCGAGCGGCTGGCGAGTCCTTCTGCCCCCGAGAAAGGGAGGCGAGAAGAAAGGAGGACCGCCAGCAAATGACGGAGGCATGGACGGCCTCTCTCCAGGTGGAGAGGTACGGCCGTCCAACGCTCGCGGCGCTCGCCCCGGTCTTGGACCGGTGGCTCGAGCGCCCCCACGGGTTTTTGTCCTTCCGGACGGTGCAGGTACTTACCGGGCATGGTTGCTTCGGTAACTACCTGCACCGAATTCAACGGGAGGACACTCCTATGTGTCACCAGTGCGGCGCTGCGGAGGACTCGGCGCACCACACTTTGGTGGTGTGCCCGTCCTTCGACCAACAGCGGTCCGCGCTGGTCGCGGAGGTCGGACATGACCTCTCGTTGTCCAGCATAGTTGTAGCTATGCTGGATAGGGAGAGTGCATGGTCGGCCTTCGCCCACTTCTGTGAGGAAGTGGTGGCACAGAAGGAGGCGGCGGAGCGGGAGCGCGAGTCTAACCCCCTCGCAGGCCCGCTTCGAGCAAGGAGAGGACGAGTTCGGCGGAGAACTCTTCGTCCTCTCCGTGGAGGTGGCCAGCCGGCAACAGGGACGGGGGTCCCTGTGCCGGCACTGCCATTGGCACCTCCACCGCTCGTTGGGGACGGCTCAGCTCTTCCGGCTGTCCCCAACCCCCCTCCTCCTAGTCTGAGGAGGGGCGTGGCCGCACACCCCGTGTAGGGGCCTGTGGGGGAGTGGGGTTGCGGGGAATAGCCTAGTGCAGTTCCCGTGACCCCATTCTATACCCACGGGTGGTTGAGCCCCGGGAGTTTTAGTGGGTATGCCCTCAGGCCGCTTCTTGTTAGAAGAAGCGGCCCGGAGGGTGAGTCCCACAGTACCCTGTCGCCCCCCGGAGGCAGGGTCTGCGTAATGCATTTCTCCCGGGAAAACAAAAAAAAAAAAAAAAAAAAAAAAAAGGAGACCCTCCTGCTCCCCAGCAGGAGGGTATGCATAAGGCGCCGCCACTAGGCGGCGACGTCGGCCATTGCACTACGGGCCGGCGGCATTCCCCAGCGAAAAGAAAAAAAAAAGGAGTCCACATTCAAAAGTATAAACTTTCTTCTAAATGACTGACATTAAACCGACAGCCAGCACCTAAAAAGTTCGCCATCGTTACAATACCTAAGTAATTTTAGAGGTAGTCTCTACTTTTGTATAAACATAAAACAAAATTAATTCATATGACAATTTCACTCAAATTTTAAGCATTTCTAGACACTTTTAGATACTAGGCTCTCTATTTTTACACATTCTAATCCTCTTCCTCTCACACATTCACGCCAAAATTGTCTACCCTTAGATTAAATCAAAATAGCGGAAGATAGGTGACTCGTCTCAACCGCGTGGACCGCTTTAGGTGACGGGTAGGGCATACTAGCGACGCCAATCGATTTTAATTTTTAGTTCCTAAACCGGATCTATTTTAAACAATCACACAAAAATATTTTTTAATTGTTTTAAGCGGGATAAAGGTTACGCGTAAAAGCGCACGAAGACATTTTGTCGTAAAACCGCGTTGTACAAATTATTCAGAAAGAAATTACAATCTCACTCGTAAGTAGAAGAAAAGCTATAATTTCTTATCATATTGCTAAATTAGCGATAGAAATATACGACATCTGAAGCGTAGCTTCGCGAAGAAGTCTTGACTCACTCACACTTATGTCAAAAAATAGGTTTGTCTCTGTCTTCCAATTTCGTACAACTTTAAACCAATATGTGTAATAGATCTGTGTGTATGTGTGCATGTAGTTTTGTGTCAAGCAAGTTTTCAGTTGCCTAATAGAAGGGACGTACCGTATCTTCCGCTATTTTGTATTAATCAAACGGCCGCACTCAGAGATGTCAAATTAACTTTACTTAAAAAAAAAAGATTGACCCTTATTTCAATACGCATAAAGAATCTCCATAATTAAGTAAATGAACATTTAGCGTAATTGACGTCTCTGATTGCGGCAGTAAGTGTCTACCCTAAAATATTTTCCACTAAAGTATAGTTTGCCGTAAGCACAAAGTATCTACTGATGAATCCATTAGAACGGACCTACAAACTGCGAAATAAACCGGTCATTCTAAACAACTACTATATTGGAAACAAGTTAGTAGCCGTTAAAGTTTTCACTTCGTTAGTAAATTTTCAGTTTAGCATTTATATTAAGCTTATATACAATTTAATGTTTAGTAATACGAACTTTCATTTATTTTAGTATAGAACACGAAACATGTTTAAAATGTAATATTTTACTGAGGGCGATGGTGTGTGGGTAAACAAATAGCGGTTTAGATAATAAACAGTCTATGTAACACATTTAAGACACCCTTTAGCCTTTACCGTCTGTCTGTCAAGATCCTTTATCTCAAGAACGCGTGGACTTATCAAGCTGAAATTCACATGAATAAGCCAAGCCAATCAAAAGATACAGCTGATTATCTCGATATTTTCAACAAATTTTCACATTTTTTTAGTTATATAATATAATAAAAATAGTATAGTAATAAAATGAAATGTACGGCGGAACCCTCGGTGCGCGAGTCCGACTCGCACTTGGCCGGTTTTTACAAAATAAAGAAGCTTATGACAATGCACTGTTTAAAAAAAATTACAAAATGAGTGCTATCTGCTTTACTTTAGACGGGTAGGGTACACTAGCGACGCCAAGGGATTTTAATTTTTAACTACTAAACCGGATCTATTTTAAGCAATTTTGGGGTTACCATCTCTCGGCAAACACTTATACTATTTATTAAATAACCATGCACCAATATTGGGTCCGTTTTTGTATACGAAAAATTGAGTCACGTCAAAAGCGGCCACTTTTGGCGGTGATCCAAAAGTCGAGGTCAAAAGCAGACCAAACAGTTAAATATAAGTTTTAAATAGTATAGGTGTTTGTCGAGAGATTGTAACCCCGAAATTGTTTAAAATAGATTCGGTTTAGTAGCTAAAAATTAAATCAATTGGCGTCGCTAGTGTGCCCTACCCGTCACCTTAAATCTTTTTTACTACACCCCAATAATGAACAAATACAAGTGTGTTCATCAGACAATTAGAGAAGACATAGGTAACTATGCATGTACATATACATACTTAAAATCAATTGGCGTCGCTAGTATGCCCTACCCGGCACCTTAAACAAAAACCATCCATCCTCGTTATTTTCATGAATAATAACAATATTGTCAAAGGCTTGTTTGATGCCACAAGCGACAAATTGATGATGTCTATCTACTCTACAGATTAATAGTTGTTGCAAATGTTTCAATTTCTCATCGTTCACAAAATGTTATATAAAACTGAAATTACAAAACAATATGAACGGTCTCCTCAAATCACCTGGAGCCGACTCCAGGTTTTTGTCAACCGCTGTCTTCGCCGAATTCTTGGTGTGTACTGGTCGGAGAAAATCTCCAACGAGTATGAATGAATGAATGAATGAATGAGACATTTATTGACACAACAAATACATAACAGATATCACAAGAATTAAGATATAGGAACAATACATAACAAAAACAATAAGAATAATATAACATAACATAACACAACAAATATATGTACAAGTGTTGTGCCAAATAGGCGCCCGCTCAGCATAAGTCGTGCCGGGACATTGCTGACTCGTCACGACTCTGGTATTCTGCGGGTGACCCTGTAGCATAAAGTGTGTCTGTTCAAGATAAAAAAAAATGTTATAAGAGTAGAAAAGAAGAAATAAAAGTTATAGATGGTCTACAACAGACACACATCATGCATTGGGGTTATTACAGAGAAAAGTTGAAGTAAACAAGGATTGACATGAATAGAGAAAGTAATCGTGGTGTACAAAAAAAATAGGAGAGAAGAAGGTAAAAAAAAATAAAAAATACATGTTGAATTGAGAAGTAGAGAGTATCTGTTGGAACGCTACAACGAAACCCCGATCGACCAGCAGATCAAGCGCCGCAAGTGGAACTGGATTGGCCACACTCTCCTGAGGGACTCTGATCATATCCCTAAACAGGCTCTGGATTGGAATCCCCAAGGGAAACGCAAACGCGGCCGTCCCAAACAAACTTGGCGACGCACTGTAGCAGACGAGGTGAAGAACATCGGCAGGACTTGGAGTGAGGTCAAACGCGAAGCTCAAGACCGAACGCGATGTAAGACCACTGTGGACGCCCTCTGCCCCAGCTCGGGGACATAGGATAATAAGTCAAGTAAGTCCTCAAATTACAAGAATAGTAGTACTACGATGCTACGAGAATATCGACTACGGCGCTGCTACGACGCTACGACGCGTTATTGCAATAACAATACTACGAGCTGATGCAACTGTTCAGGCCTAGAAAACGCCTGATGTAAAACGAAAGCAATGTTACGTCGACGGGAGATCTGTCTCAGTACAAGGAAGAATTGACAGATTCAGTGCGCCTACAGCTCTCGAGTGACTAGCACATAATTATATTTTCATCATTCACTAACTGTAAATTTGCAATATTCATCATCATTATACGTCATCATCATCATTCGGGCGTTTTATTCATCACTTCAAGCAAGATTGAAGAAGGGCGCATTCACAACAAATAACCAATTTTACTCTACGCAAAGACTCGCGGCAGACGGTAGAGTATTTCATCAATTAATAGTGAATGATATATGACAGTTAAATTGACTTTTGGGCTCAGTGGGACAAAAAACGCGCCTTACATACGGGGAGACCGGGTTCGAATCCGAGCATGCACCTCTAAATTTTTCAAATCCCCCCGTGCCTCGAAAAGCACGTTAAGCCATTGGTCCTGCGCCCCTCTTCGGTCGTGTCACGCGGTGTTCCATCTGAATATGAGTGTAAGGGAATAGAGAGTGAATATAATATATCCTACGTACGTGGCTGATCTTGAGATTGGCCGCCGTAGCCGTAATCGGTTGGAGGATATTATTTTATTATATCCCATGCTTTAAAATCCATAGAACGCCGACCTTTTTGCACTGAACATGAGTACACAGCTAGAGGATTGGCGAGGATTCGGGTCGGATTGTGATCATTATCCTCAGATTCGATGGGAGCACCCCACTTTTATAAATCCCCATAAGGGGCTAGACGTTTGCTCAATATGCGTCGGAGATGCCGAGATATCGGCGGCTTCAAACCCCATTTGCGTTTTATTATGCTGGATGCAAGTGACGTCTTCCTGGTTACAAGGCTTTTTATTCGCGAATAGTTAAAATTTGCGCTTTTTCATGTTCTTTGACTGATTTTGTTATATGATAGATGGCAGACGAGTATACGGATCACCTAATCATTAACAATACCATTGGAATCACAAGATTTCTAATAAAATGATCGTGGAAGGTTCACGCTTCGGCATGAATGGGCCGGCTCGACCGGAGTGATACCCCGGGTTCACAGGAAACCGGCGTGAAGCAGCACTATGTTGTGTTTCGCTGCGTGAGTGAGGGTACCGGGGGCCCAGTCCGGAGAAAGAGGGGTTTGGAGGTCGCCAGGGCACTTGTGACTCCACTGGTGCCGCGGGTATCCATGGGCGGCGGCGGTCGCTTACCATCAGGTGATCCGTCTGCTCGTCTGCCACCTAGGACATAAAAAAGTCTTGTAGTGTAAAGTGGTACGTACAAATTGTAAGGTTTAAAATAAAATAGTTATCCTTGAGCCGACAGCTCATGTCGAATCAAGCACTTACAAATTTCGTCGGCTTAGTAACGCGTTCAGTGTTAACATTCACCCGGATTGTGGAAGGTGTGGGTTCGAGTCCCGCCTGAACACGAGATTAAGTTTTTAAGTGAATTTACATAAGAATAAATTGCAAAAGATTGCTACAAAAAATATCAACTATTAAAATTAAAATAGTTATCATTTCTTTTAGAGATTTTGTTTTAAAATATCTCACGAAATTGCTCGCATAACAATTTGGCGTTGTTTACGTACAGATATGAGTCCTAACTTATGTTAAAGTATATTTATCACAATCGGTATGTACTAAATGTCATTTAAAGACCACCAAACGATACATTTTCATTTTATACGCCCGACATCTTTACTGCAAAATATATCCAATATTTAATGTTCAGTTCGTGGCTTCCAATTTTGTTGAAAGTAAATTCTGTAATCCTAAGGATTTTCACTTTATTTAATAACCGCTGCAGCTTCTAGATTTTAGTCTAGGTTAAAGTGGTTCTAACAAACCTCGTAAAATGTGGAAAATATTTGGTAATATTTCACATATTCTATCGTTATTGGAATCGTTAGTTGTTGCGGTGCGTCGAACAGAAAAATTGCGGTGCATTTTTTATAGTTTGTTGATCTCTTTTCTGAATTAAATTATGACATTCGCATTTTACGTAATTTCGCGCCGCGTCTTACTCAAAACATGAAACATTTTCCTATTTATAGCTAATTACAGAAAAAAATATCATTTCATCTTAGCGTTTAATTCCCCATTGCACTTCGAAGCCCAGGGTACGCTAGGACCATGACCCGATGGCGCAATTGGTAGTGACCCTATCTCTTACGCCAAAGGTCGTGGGCTCGATCCCCATCCTGGACAAACATTCGTGCGATGAACACTTGTGTTTGTTCAGTGTCTGGGTGTAATATATGTACTTAAGTATATATTTGTGTTCCTCTGTTGTCTGATATCTGTAACACAAGTGCTTAAGCTACTTAGTACGGAATCAGGTCAACCTATGAGATGTTGTGAGAATTATTATTTAATTATTGTTGTTATTAATTATTGTAATGAAGCGACTGCCGTCTGAACTTCGTGACCTTCACACAGGGGAACTAGACCAACTGGATCACGTTCAGAATAATTTCGGTTTTTTTTATGTCATAGGTAGCAGACGAGCAGACGGATCACCTGATAGGTAATCCTGGACACCCACGACACCAGTGTAGTCACAAGTTCACTGCCAACCTTTATACCCCCTTTCCCCATGATTGGCCCTCTATGGGAAAAGGGGTATATATAAAGGGTATATATAGTATAAACACAGCACAGTGCTGCGTTTCGCTGCGTGAGTGAGGGTACCGGACAGTGCTTCGGTCGAGCCGGCCCATTCATGTCGAAAACGTATAGCTTTCCTCACAGTAGAGTTAATTGTAGATCATAGATTTGAAAAATCCATCAGTGCAACCTAGGATCTCCCATACAGAAGGCACACGTTCATATCCACTAAATTTACATCGCTCTAACCAGTCCAGGGTAAAAACTTACATCGCTTAAACCACCTCTGACAATGACAATTCATTTGAAAAATCGAAAAAAATACATATTTTCTTACAAAGTCAGTTACATCACTGTTATGTGATGTTAGTGTCATAACGATTGGGAATTAAGATATAAATAAAAAGTGGACTGTAGATTAAATAGGGGCTGTAATCTACAAGATTAATTCACAAGGAAAAAATAAGAACTTTTGCTCAAAAGTTATTACCTATGACATGAAGGAATTTTTGACGATAAATTTTAGTTAATGTTTATTTTATTTTTATTGACATAAATGAATTTATTTAATGTATATGAATGTAATCTTTAATGCTATTTTATCAATTTCAATCAATGTAATCGAATCTTTTTCACAAGTGCATTGAAAAGGTAATTTGTAACATGGCTCTGTCATTTGCCTTTTTTACTATGCTTATTGTATTGTGTACAGTGATGTTATGAATTTTATGTGAATAAATGAATATGAATATGAATAATAATAACCTCCTACCGATTACGGCTACGGCAGCCAATCTCAAGGATCAGCCACTTAGCAGCATATATTATACTAGCTTTTGCCCGCGACTTCGTCCGCGTGGAATAGTGACTTCCGGCAGATTTTTGGTTTTTCCCACATAGTTCCCGTTCTTGCGGGATTTTCGGAATGGTCGAGTTTCCGCAGAATTTTTAGGATAAAACCTATGTTTTTTTTTCGAGTTCCAAACTATTTATATCTGTACAATTTTTTAAGTAAATTAAATTATTATAGAACTTCTGCATATACTACACAGAAAACAACCTCAAAATGAAACTGTGTTTAAAAAGTAATATTACGATGATAATTATATCGCATAAACAAATTAGCGCTGTATTCAACCGTTCAGTAGGGAGCCGACCGCGCGAGTGAGCCGCGCGGCATGGTATCTCGTAGAGCTGCACCCCCCTCCCGGCTTGCCCGCAAGCACCGCCTCTCTCCCGCCGCGCCGGCCAGCGCAGTGAGCGCAGACAGCGAGTTGGTTTTGTTTCGGAGTTATTTATCATTGTAATCTTTAAAGTTTTTTGTTGAAATTAAGCTATGTCAAAGACAATTTTATTCACAATGAAGTACTCTTAACCAACAACATATTTATATTTATATTTGAATAAAGATTAATATTATTATGTTGATACAACTTAAACAAATTATTTCGACCAAATTTGGTACCATAAAAACGGTCATTGTGACTAAACCTTAAAAGATAGACATATGCCGTCGCGGACTTTTTTTTAGATCATGTATAGAGGAATAATTCTTTCATACATATTTTTTGTGTATCTTGAACCGTTTTCGCAGCGCACGCAAAGAAAGCCTTCAAAAATGAATAATTTTCCCCGTTCTTTACACATTTACCGCTCTGTCTTTGCTCGTATTGGTTATAGCGTAATGTTATTTAGCCTATAGCCTTCCTCGATAAATGGACTATCCAACAAAAAAAGAACTATTCAAATCGCACCAGTAGTTTCGGAGATTAGCGCGTTCAAACAAACAAACAAACAAACTCTTCAGCTTTATTATATTAGTATAGATTAGTATAGATTATTATATTAGTATAGATTAGTATAGATTGCTCAAGTGTAAGCGCAAACACAAGTGCGCTCTCTATTCCCTTACCCTCGTATTCCGATCGGGCGCAGGACTAATGGCTTAAGGTGCTTCTCGAGGCACGGGGGTACAAGACCGCCAAATTTAGACTACGGGCTGCCACTAAGAACTTCTTACCGAAAACTTAGGTACAAATTTTTGGCCCGACCCGGGGATCGAACCCAGAACCTCTTAAAGTGCGACCCACTAACCACTGCGCCACTGAAGCAGTCGTCACAAGGAATATGTAAGACGCGAAGGCTAGTGTCGCAGGTGCCGGGCAGAGTGTCCGATGCTGCGTCGCGGGGTTAGCCGCTGTGACGTCACTTTTGCACTTGCACCCTTCCTCCCGCGCGCACGACGATGTTGCTCTAACACTTGACTTTTCCTTTTTGTATCGAGAGTACTAAAAATCGATGAATTTCCAAAAGCCGTCCTCTCCTCCTCCTCTCGGTCTTTTACCGTATTCATTTTGGGGAGTGTGCGGAGGTTCTACATAATTTGATCCCCCCCAGCCCATTCCATCATCGGACGACGAAGGCGCGGCGAGTGCTTTCATCCTTATGTGGTAGAAATACCCCTTATCCGCACGAAGCGATTTGCTTCCACATTTATAATGCGGACGGCTAAGGAATGGAACTCTCTGCCGAGATCTGTTTTTCCTGACCCCTATAATCTGAGCATCTTTAAGGCAAGAGTGAACAGGCATCTTTTAGGCAAACGCGTATCATCCTAGACCTCATCGTCGCTTTCCATCAGGTGCGATTGTGGTCAAGCGTAGGCTTATTGACCAAAAAAAAAAAAGTTGTAGAGTAGTGTTCAGAATGGTTATCAAAAGACGTGAATGTTGTAACATGTACGACATTGCAAGCGAAGCTTTAAGAAACGAGTCTATACCTTCCTAAAAGGCCGGCAATGCATCTCCACTCCCTCTGGTGTGGCTGATGTCCATGGGCGGCGGTGATCACTTACCATCAGGTGACTCGCTTGCTAGTTTGCCTCCCTTTATCATAAAAAAAATGTGTTTGTATACCGATACACCCTGTGTAGTTACCTAAAAGCCAAGTAAATGAAAAGCCATTGTTTTTCTCCCGACTACTAGGCCCTCGACTGCAAGCTGCGGTGTAACACTTATCGGATCTGCAGCAGCTGCCAATTTCCGCCTAGATAGAATCGACATTGAGGTTTCGGTGTCGGAAGAAAAACTGAGGCTTATTCTATTTACTTTGCCGCCTGCAGTGGAAAATGTTGAAAAAATAATAATAATAGTCCTCCAAACCAATATTTCGGTCATGGCGGCCAATCTTAAGATCGGCAATCGACGCAGGACATATTATAGTGCACAAGTGTTTGCGCAGACACAAGTGCACTCTCTATTCCCTTACCCTCATATTTCGTTGGGACACCACTGTGAGACAACCGAAGAGGAATCAGGCCCAGGACCAACGGCTTAACGTGCTTTCCGAGCCACGGGGGATACAAGACCGCCAACTTCCAGACTCCGACTGACACTGAAAACTTCTTAACAGAAACAACTCGGGTACAAATTTTGGCCCGACCCGGGGTTCGAACCCGGGACCCCAAGCGCAGCCGTCGCTTTAAAGTGCGACCCTCTAACCACCAACAACCAATGAGGCAGTCAAAAAATACTTACTTAGGGTAGATATCGTTTTCATCGATCTATTTTAAATCCAAAGCCATCATTCGTTCATCCATGTCCTCCGATGAGTTTTGACGTTTTGACAAAAATTTGAACACTTACGTTAAAGAATTTACTCATTACGCATATTTGACCTTTTAGTTAAATGACAACGTAGGGCTACTCTAATTTAACCTGGCCCCATTTAAGTCAAGGGTAATTAAATCTGGCAGGTGTAATAAAATTGAGGTCGAATGCCTGTCTTTCGTGCCATAAAAAAATCATCCATTTGACTCTCTCTAGTCAGCTTGGTTCTGTATCTCAGCTTCCCATATCATACTTTTCCGCATTTATCGTGGGGAGTGCTTTGAGGAACTGTCCGATCTACTTTCTGCACAGCCACACGCAAGCAATTGTATGTATCCAGCTGATGAGGCTGGAATATACCTAGATAAGCGGTCCAGTACAATGAGTTTCTCGCGGAACTTTCTACCACGTACCTACCTACCTCCGGTTTGAGGAACAGTTCGGCTGCATCAGTATTCCCCGACGCATAAGAATAATTTAGAGTGCGCTTGTGTCTGCGCATACACTTATGGGTCATCATCATCATCATCAGCAACCCACACTCGTCCACTGCTGGACATAGGTCTCCCCTAATGCACGCCACTGCTCCCGATTTTAGGCCACTTTCATCCAGCCCGCACCAGCCAGCCTTCGAATGTCATCAACCCATCTTGTCGCAGGGCGTCTTACACTACGCTTACCGAGTCGCGGTCTCCACTCAAGGACTTTACGGCTCCAACGGCTGTCAGTTCTGCGGCTAATATGACCAGCCCACTGCCACTTCAGTTTGCTAATTCGGTTGGCTATGTCGGTGACTCTGGTTCTCTGTCGGATTACATCATTTCTGGTGCGGTCCTTCAGAGATACTCCGAGCACTTATGGGTAGATCATTGAGATTAGCCACCATAGCCGAAATTCGATAGGTAGATTAGGTCACTTAGGTCTTTTAAAATTGGTGTTACTCCAAATCGTGGGAGAGCCACATTTCGACATAAATGTCGAGTGGGCGGAGTGATACCACGGCCTCACAGAAAACAGGCGTGAAGCAGCTCTTGCTGTGTTTCACTGCGTGAGTAATGATGTAAATAATAAATAAATATTTCACAACATCACATAAATTGATCAGACTCCGAGTTAGGTAGCTCAAGCACCTGTGTTACGGATATCAGAATCAACAGTGGGATTACAAATATATACATATAATACTTTTCTTTTATAAATGCATACTTATAATATATAGCAAACACCTAGACCAATACAAACAAACATGTTCATGCACACAAATGTTTGTACTGTGCGGGGATCGAACCCGCAACCCTTGTATCAGAGGCAGCGTGCACTACCACTGTTCCAATCGGATCGTGAGTAAGAATACCGGAGGCCCGAATTCTGTGGGGAGGAGGGTTTAAAGGTTGGCAGCATACTTGTGACTCCACTGGTGTCGCGGGTGTCCATGGGCGGCGGACAATCCCTTACCATCAGATGGTCGGCCACTTTAAAAACTCGAAAATCATTACTAATACAACCCCCAAAACAGATGGACAATGGTTTGTTAGTAACAAAACTACACATTTCAAACACAACAAATCCCTAGATTTGCATAGTGCTAAATCTAAAATGCTCTATAACAGAACTTATGAAAGATTCAACGGCGGAAAACAACGATGGCTGACAAAGCGGTCGTGATTGCAACACTCATTTGCATGTTTCATTGACCGACAATTTAATTTTCGCACTCGGACTCTCTGGGGCGTTAACATCCCCCCAACCCTCCGCCATGCACATTCCGGTAAAACACCGCCAATTTACATTCGTTATTGTTAACTAATTAGTGGTTGTATTTAATAATCGTGGGTTGATTTTAATGAGCTGCGGAAATATGACATTTAATTTTAATTATGACATGCAGACAATTAAAATATTGATAGTCATAGAGTTAATTTCATGTAGTCAACGAATTGATACACTGTGATATGTAAACGCGCTGTCGAGGACAGATGCTCAAACTAAAATCTTATTATCGTTTTATAAAACAAAAGAAGTGCAATTTTAGAGTTTTGAACTCATGTTCTTGACGGCCAAGAAGATGAGTACATGTACATAAAATTCTGTAATGTACTTAAGTTGTGTTTTTTGTGCAATAAAGTCTATCTATCTATAAGTTCAAGTGCTATGGGCAGGGCACATAGCTAGGAGAACAGACGGCCGTCGGGGAGGAAAGGTCCTGGAGTAAAAGCGCAGCTGTGGCAGGCCCACCACAAGGTGGACCGACGATATGTTGAAGGTCGCGGGAATCTATTAGATGCGGGCGGCACAGGACCGATCTGCGTGGAGAACATTGGGAGAAGCCTATGTCCAGCAGTGGGCGTCTATTGGCTGAAACGATGATGATTATGATCTATGAGTTCAACATTCTAAACTTCCACTCCATTTGTTCTTAGCTGGGTTCAGTGCTCCATTTCGAAAAACGGTTTCGTCGAATTACAATTCATCGATGACATTTCGTCGAATATATAATAAAGTCGAACGTTCCATTCAACAGTTTTTTATTCGTATCGTAATAATCACCTGACTCACCGGATGGTAAGCAGTTACCGCCGCCCATGGACACTCTTGGAGTCACAATTGTGTTGCCAATATTTAAACCCCCTCTCCCGCGGATTGTGCCTCCAGTACAGTGAATCACAGCACGGACGCTGTTTCGGACCGGTTTTCTTTGAGGCCGTAGCGGTCATTTCGGTCGAGTCGAGCCCATTAATGTTGAAGCGTGGCTCTCCCACGGTCAATACGGTCATGTTTTAATAATATTCCAAAATGACCATCTTATTTTAAATCACCTTTTTTTTCTCGTATCGTTTAGAAATTATGATCATAAGTGTAGGAGTCTTTTTACATCGGATTAGGAATTTTGCTTTAGGAAAATAAAATTCTTGTACCTACATGAATAAAGATACACAGGCGGGATATTTAATCTTAAGGTGATGGGTAAGGCACACTAGCGACGCCAATTGATTTAAATGACTAGCAACTAAACTGGATATCTTTTTAATAATTTCGAAAGTGCAGCCTCTCGGAAAACACTTATACTATTTATTTAACACTTATACTTAACTTTTGCGTTTGCTTTTGTATTCGAAATTTGAATTACCGCCAAAATAGGCTACTTATGGCGTTAATCCAAATTTTGAGTGCAAAAACAGATTAAAAAGTAGTGCACATAATTGTGCACTACTTTTAAATAAATAGTATAAATGTTTCCTTAGAGACTCCTGTTCCGAAATTGTTTAAAATAGATCCGGTTTAGTAGCTACCAATTTAAATCGATTGGTGTCGCTAGTAAGGGCTACCCGTCACCTTAAACAAACTTCTACTTCTTATAACATAACATTTACCTTACAGGGAGTGAACGTACAGTACACCCCCGTCTGTATACACATTGTGCCAACAAACCTATTATACGAGGGACATAATACGGTGTTTTGAGCACAGCGATACAATACGAAACGTGATCAGTCCATCGGTAGGTGGCGGATTAAATACCCACAGCATATGGGTAATCTAAAAACAACGTTTAAGATGGAAACAAAGTCGTACTGTAGGTACAGTGGCGGTCAAAAAGTGTTTACCAGTTTTGAAATTTGATTCTATATCACACTTTTTGCACTGAAGTAAAAAATGCCATATCAAGTTTTATATTACCTTTTTAAAGTAAATATGAAGAAATACACATACAACACAGAAGCAGCCATAAAAATTACCATTATTTTTTTTAAATAATGGCTCTACGTCTTGCCGCAACTTGCCAATGTCAAGTGATTAAAGAGACACGTTTCTTTTCTTGTTGAAATTAGACGGTGATGCGAGTTGGTGTTGATGAATCTCTTTAATTGAGTTTGTTATTATTATTTTAAAAAATAAATAAATTTAAATACAGAATAAAAAAAATACCTAATTTCTTTGAAATGACATGACATTTGTCATAAAACTGTCAGCTGTCATATCATTAAAAAGATATCATATCTATGATCAATATTATGTAATAGACATATAGTTAGAACTTATCACCTACCTACATGTGTGCGTGCGATTATGATCCTTAAGGTGGTAGACACGTTTTGACCGCGACCGTACATTCCAATCGCGGTATGTCCAGGATTTAACTACCAAGCGGGTTCATTTAGTTTAGTTGATTTAATTAAAACCATACCTACCATTTTTATACAAACGTCTTTCAAATTGCTAGTTAACCCAAAGTGTACTATAGCAGAGCGTACTTTGTTCCTACCTTCGACTCTGCCAATTACTTACTCATATGTCCAGTCACTTTCTACTAGTTCAATGAACTCTCTTGTGAATGGACAGCTAAAATTACAATTGCTAACGAAATGGGTGTTGGTTTGCCTCGTTCATAGTTTTAATCATCTTTACCTGGATGAACACGTGATAGGATCCTTTACGAGGGGGTTCTTTTCATGAACATGTAATAGTATACTTTCTATATCTACACTACCTCGGTGGTGTTTAGTGGGTCGCTTTAAAGCGACGGCTGCGCAAGAGGTCCAGGGTTCGATCTCCAGGTTGGGCTGAAAAGTAGTACCTAAGTTTTCGGTAAGAAATTCTTAGTTGCAGCCCTGAATCTGGAAGTTGGCGGTCTTGTACCCTCATGCCTCGGAAAACACGTTAAGCGGTTGGTCCTGCGCCCGATCCCTCTCCAGTCGTGTCACAGTAGGGGGAAATAAGGGAATAGAGAGTGCACTTCTGTTTGCGCACACACTAGAGCACTATAATATATCCTGCGTACGTGGCTGATGGTTGACATTCGCCGCCGTAGCCGTAATCGGTTGGAGGATATTATTATTATTATATCTATACCCACCGGCACATTTAACTACCCACTGGGTGGTTTCATACAAACGTGCTTCATTAGCTTGTTTACTTGGGAAAATGTATTAGATGAAAAGAAAATCATACAAAAATAATAGGGAGGGAAGATTAATAAATATTGAGGTTTCCTTGGTTGATTGAATGGTTGATTAATGATGAATTTATTTTGTGATAATATACCTTTGCGTGATCGTATCAGAAATGATGAGATCCGCAGGAGAATTAAGGTCACAGACATAGCAAGAATGATTGCATGTCTCAAGTGGCAATGGGCAGGGCGGAAAGGTCCTCAAGTGGAGGCCACGTACAGGAAGTCGCAGCCGTGGCGCCCCCCACAGGGTGGACCGACGATCTGGTGAAGGTTGCGGGAATCCATTGGATGCGGGCGGCACAGGACCGATCTGTGTGGAGAACAATGGGGGAGACCTACGTCCAGCAGTGAACGTCTATTGGCTGAAAGGGTGTTGATGGTGATGAAAATACCTACTAATCATCTTAAATAAAAAGGCGGCATGGTGTGTACATGCAATAAACAATGAATATACGAGTAACTATTCTTCTTCTAAACTCTGCAAATTCCTAAATTGATACTGAACTCGTTGTAGAACCCGCTCATCTGCCAATTATCATATAAAAAAACCCCCGGGCACCGAAGCTACAGCTTAGACGTAACCAGGAATTACACCCTGTGATCACATCATTATATTCATTTGGCACTGTCTGGACATGATTGAATATAGTTCTGTTTTTTTTTTCCTTTTGTTTTATTTTTATGTATTTTTGATTGTTTTATGTTTTGTTTTCTGTTTGTACCAAATTGTGTTCTGTTTATAATTGCTATATGTTCTGTGTTGTGATGTCTATAATAATAAATATTTTTCTTTCTTTCTTTCTTTCTGATAAGTGAGAGGGCTTGCAGTATGTAAAGTGTGAAGTGTCACAATCTTAGTTTTGCATGAGACTTGAGAAAGTTTTTACCGTGGGAGTGATGTGGTATCACTCCGGTGGTATCACAGCCTCACAGAAAACCTGCGTGTGTGTTTCGCTGCGTGATTGAGGGTACTCGAGGCCCAATCCGGGGAAAAGAGAGTTCATAGCTTGGCAGTGCACTTGTGACTCCACTGGTGTTGCGAGTGTCCATGGACGGCGGTAATCGCTGATCCGTCTGGTCGTCTGCGGCCTATCACATAAAGAAAAGGAAAAAAAATGATTTTGTAGGTAGTGTTATAGTGTAAGGACTAAATACACCAGTTTTTGTATAAAAGTCAATACATTATACCTAATATTCACTAACAATAAAATGAACACAACCGATGTCTGCATTTGCTTTATTGATGAACAACGTGTGAAAAATCACTGAACAAATCCGTTTCACCAAAGAAAATCTGTGAAAATAAAACCTAACTCCGATACATAAAATTGTACGACGTACTACGTTCGAAAAGTTTCAGAAACGTTTATCGGTATGTATATGATAGGTGCAGACCCGAAGCAGTACTAAGCTTAAACATAGTAAAAAGATAATACAGTGAAGAAAACGACTATTAGTAGCGCAAAGTAAGTTAATAGACGTGTGTAACTCTTTACTAAAACGACTCAGTGATCCGACTCAGCCAAATGATACACTGTTCCAAATCTCTAATATGCGCTCGGAATGCACCATTCGACTCAAATGGATCTCGACCAGTCAATCGGTACGCGGTAGTAATCTCGCTCACTGTACGGATGAGCCGAATGATCCGAGTGAGCCGAATGAGCTGAATGATCCAAGTGAGTGATTAAGTTAATCACTATCGGAATAGTATAAGACTAAGTCGCCTTCGCTGTCTATCCCTATGTATGCTTAGATCTTTAAGGTGACACCGCAACGACGGCAACCTGACTACTTTTAGCAATTATGGATGGACGCTTTAAATCAACACAACGGATTTTGATGCGGTTTTTATAGATAAATAATGAAGAGGAAGGTTTATATGTATGGTATTTTTTATTTAACATTTTTGGGATCCTTACAGATAGTCAATAAATAGCACTAACTTTAAATAAAACAAGGCCAATTAAAAGCTTCCACTTCTAGGACGCCGTGTGGTCCCCGGCAGAGTAGACTAGGCCACCCTCACTCTTACCGAGGTGTCGTAAAAGGCGACTAAGGTAAAGCTGCTGGCATGATCATCAGCACCCAGAGAAGGAAAACTCTGCATTTATATCAAAACCCTCGCCAACCCGTCTGCCAAGCGTGGTGAGTATGGCAATTACCCCTCATGTGATTGAGGGAGGCCCGTGCCCCAGCAGTGGGGACTTAAATGGGCTGATGATGATGATGATGATGACTTCTAGGAACAAGAGAAAGAAAAAAAACAAATATCCGAGTAAACACCTTCTGTTCGCAAAAAGCACACAGTTACTCGTTAACATTGAAGAACTCGTCACACAGATATCTTTTTAGTTGTGCAACAGTGCTTTTAAAGAGGTACTAAACCAAGATTTTGAGAGAAGTTGTTAAACGTTTTAGCTGCTCGTATTGAAAATGCATTTTGCCTATAGTTAGCATTCCCAATAGGAGAGTGCAGAAGTGCTCGATTCCTTAAGGGTTTCGCTGGCACACGCAAGGATAATTGAGTAAGCAGTTCCAGACAATTCTTCAAGCCATTTTCGATTTTAAATATGTAAGCCACATCAACTACGTCTCTGCGTTTCTGGAGTGGAAGTATGTGATGACGTTTTCATATTATTGTATTATAAAATATGCATGATATACCAGCCATGCGAAACCAGGGCATTTATTACTGTCGGCTAGTAATAAATAAGCCAGAATTCACACTGATTATCTAGATTCAAACTAGGGCAAAACTTTGTATGGTTATAGAAAAAAAACCGTTTTTAAATAAGCTTAACCGGGAAGTTAACTTTGACCGTTCTGGCCTTGAAATCTTTACTATCATTGTCGTCGTGTTCGAACAAACACAAGATTTTTTTTTATTGCTTATAGTAGGTAGACGAGCTTGCGACCCATCTGATGGTAAACGGTAACCGCCGCTCATAGGCATCAACAATGCCGGAGCACAGTCATGCCGCTGCCTACCGTGAGAGAAGAACTCTTTTGTTTCAGTAGACGTCTCTCAAAAAAACCAGAGCGTTTCGCACATTGCGAATAAGTTTGGTGAGTTAAAGGTCGCTCAGCGGGCTATGGAACGAGCAATGCTCGGCGTCTCTCTCCGAGATCGAATCCGAAATGAGGTGATCCGGCAGAGAACCAAAGATATCGACATTGCTCAACGGATTAGCAAGCTTAAGTGGCAGTGGGCTGGCCATATTAGCCGCAGAACCGACAACCGATGGGGTAAACGGGTTCTGGAGTAGAGACCGCGTCTTGGAAAACGTAATGTAGGGCGCCCTATGGCTAGGTGGGGGGACGATCTGCGCAGGATGGCTGGCAAGAGCTGGATGCGAGAAGCCATGGATAGATCACAGTGGCGACCAATTGGAGAGGCCTACGTCCAGCAGTGGACTGCGATAAGCTGATGATGATGATGATTGGTGTCTTGCGTTAAAAAAGTGGTGTACACGGGTACTGCTGTTGATGTAGTTACAAAAACGAATATAAGTTCCTCACTTCCATTAATTTGATTGTGAAGGAAACATCCAAAAGCGATCAGCACACGTGATGTAGCGAACAAAAACCGTGGGTAATAAAATTTTAAGGCTTAGCTACGTGACAAATATCGCGGGCCTTATCGAGGCTTGCAGGCTTGCGATACTTAACTTTCCACAGGGGCAGCCTCATGAAATCGTTTTATTTTGATCAAAATTGTGAAGCTGAGGTCCGATTCGACCAATATTTATCCGTAAATAAATCCATGGTATAATGTCAGAATTGTCTTAAATGACAGCGCTATAGATTTAGTATCGAAATAAGGTTGGTAGAATCCGCCCTAAATAGAATAAGATGATAGTACCTTGCACAAAATACGAGTATACATAATAATGTCTTCCTTTATGACGACACGGCCTTAGTTATGGCGGCCAACCTCAATGATAAATCAACAACGCAGGACATAATATTATTACAAATATTTGGTGTTTACAAAAGAAAAGTATATAAGTATATGTTTGTAATTCCACTGTTGGTTCTAATATCCGTAACACAGGTGCTTGAGCTACCTACCTCGGAGTCAGATCAATGTATGTGATGTTGTGAAATATTTATTTATAGATACAATAAAAAGGCACCCTTAAAAATAGCCATTCTCGTTATATTCCGACACACTAAAACTTAACTACTACACGCAAAGACTCGCAGCAGACGGTGAAATATTTCATTAATTTAAAAAAATAATTTTTTTTTTTGCATTATAGAGAACAAACGAGCAGACGGCTCACTGAATGATTATTACCGCCCATAGACATCTACAAAAACATGAGGCATCACGGATGCGTGAAGGAATAAGTTCTTCTCTGGAAGATCAATAGGTTGTATCTGTTCGGAAACACCATCGTTGGCAGCTTATTCCGCAGTTTTACTGTGGAATAAGCTGCCAACTACGCAGTAAGAAATGGCATCAGAAACGTCAGAGGCGTCTTTACCTATAATGCAGGGGGTGCAAAGCACCCGGGCGCCTGAAGTTAGAGGGCACCGAGAGCCCCTCGCTACACACAGAGCCTCCACTGTAACGCTCCGCAAGGAGTGGGCGCGAGTACTGATCGTTCTCCTCATCATAGCATGTGATTCCCAGTTGCGTCCAATGCTGTCGCTTCGAAGCCCAGGGTACGCCTGGACCATGATATGGGATCCGAAATGTCTGATAATTACAACGAAGCGACTGCCCATAGGTATTCGAACATGTTATAAGTATTCCATTTAGTTCGCGCATTTTGAAACAAGAAGGCGCCAGGTTATTGATTGCGCCCGGGCGCTTCTTGGGCTAGAGCTGCCCCTGAGAAACGTACTGCGTGATATGACAGTTAAGTTGTTCGAAATGGTCAATAAGTTTAATGTGAAGTAACTTTAATACTCGAACCAAATACCCGTGGCAGTCGATGTCACATTTCATTCATAATTATTGAATGAAATACCGTCTGTCGCGATTCTTTGCATATAGTATTGTGGGATGGGGTTTGGAATAAAGCCAGGGATTTAAGGAATAAGTAACTGTATTTATAAATCTCGAAGCGTCGTCTGTACACCGTCTTTACCCGTCGTCTCTCTCACTCTCGCACGTCATTCTAGTTCAAACATCGACACGATTTACAACTCATACACGTTCCTTGCCATGCATTTACCGATCACCAATCCCACACAGTATAATATGACGGTATAATCGGACCGGAGATCGAGCGCACAACGTGACATGGGGTTGCAAGCTTAGATTAAATCAAAATATCGGGAGATAGGTGACTCGTCTTTACCACGTGGACCGTATAAATTAGGTCCCCGTCGCCTAATTTCACGTAGACTGACTTAGCCGCAAATTGGCGAACCTGACAAGCGGTCATGTTACACAAAAACATTCTTTAATTGTTTTAAGTGGAATAAAGGTTATCAAAATGCCTTCTTGCGCTTTTACGCGTTGTACAAATAATTCAATAAGAAAAAACTATTCTCACACATTTCACTCATGAGTCCTTACAAGAAAAGTTTTAATTTCTCATGATATTTATAAATGGGGATCGAAGCGCTGGGATCCTTTAATCCTCGGTTATTATGGGAACACTCACACTCAGATTTTACAGACACAACTGAAACAAACTGTCCCTAAGTAAATAACACACTTAAAAATTTCATCTCGTGTTCAGGCCTAAACACGAGGTCAAATTTTCAAGTGTGTTATTTTCTTAAGAATAAATTGCAAAAGATTGCTATAAAAATATCAAAAACTGACTCTATTTAAAGAAAACGTTTTATGACTCCCTAAAGCTCATTTCATAACAAATAGGTTCGTTTTCAGTTGTCTAATTAAAAGGACGTGCTGTATCTTACGCTATAAGATTGCAAGACAGCAAACTTTCAGACTCTGGAATAAAGTATGAGCCTATAACTGTCCCACTGCAGGGCAAAGACCTCCATCATAGAAATTAAGTCATCGCTAGGTACTATGATTGGATTAGGCTTAATCACGCTTGGCAAATGCGGATTGGTGATCATAAACCCAAGCTATGTTCGAAAAATCTTTTTGCTCGATCCAGGAATCGAACCCAGGACCCCGAGACCACGGCCCGGTACTTAAACCACTTGACCAACAGGGCATCAACATACTCTGGAATGACACAAAGGAAAAAATATATTTTAAACTTTGACCTACCTGGGAGTCGAAACCCTAGCGCAGCCATCACTTTGAAGTGTCTGTGACCCAAACCACGGTACCACTGAGACAGACAATGTTTCATATAAAAAATATCAATTATGGTGATGATTTTAATTTTTCTACAGCTGAAATTAACTAGAATGAGTTAAAGACGTTTAGTTAGCTTCTGTCTTGCCTGAGAATCTCAGTCACGTTTCGTCTAAATCTGTACTGATATGAATAGTATTTTAGTGAAAGCCAGACTTGTTTATAAACGGATGGACTGGCGGAAAAAGCGAGGTTTGCGTGCGTGTACTTTGTCTATTTTTCGGAAAAGCTGCCAACACCGAAATAGAAAATCGTGAAAAACTGAATTTCAGAAAATATGGGGATTCACAGGAATATTTATATTTGAGTTTGTATAAAAAATGCTCAAAGGTTTGTATAAAAATGCAAATATAGGCATATTTATTGAGCCAGTGACTCCATATAGATAATAATACAAAATCACAGATCAACGCTAAGGGAGAAATCGGCTTGGAGGAAGCTATGCCGTGGATTCATTCCAAATTTTAATATGATAGATTGCAGACCAGCAGACGGATCACCTGATGGTAAGCGATTGGCGCCGCCCATAGCATCACTAGTAAATTCACAAGTGCGCTGCCAACCTTTAAACTCCCCTCAAGATTAGACCTCCTCTCAACCACTCGACCAAACACAGTACAAGCGCTGCGTCTCGCCAGTTTTCTCACTCCAGTCGAGCCGGCCCATTCCGAAGCGTATCTCTCCCTCCATCAGTAAAATACTCAACTTGTATACTCACACGTGTACAATTAAATGTCATCTAACTGTATTAATATAAGTGAGAGCAACTCGTAACGAAGTAGTCTATTTATATTAACAAGATAGAATGGAACATGTTGCTACTAACCAGTCTTGCGGGAATAGTCTTAAACCTTCTTCATACGTAGGTTTGCTCTGACTGAATGGTCGAATGTAAGCACTCAGACCGCTCGAGCATGCCTGGTTGCTGACCTGAGCTACACTTGAACAAAGAAAGGATAACAGTGGAGTGAGTGTTACTACCTGCGCCTGAAGTTCTCAGCGAGCGTATTTTGGTAGCTTAAGTAGTACCTTAGTAACTTATTATAAATGGCCATCTAAACTTATTACCGTACTAGATTTCGAGACGTCCCGTTCCAAAACGCATTGTTAAGGTGACCGGTAGGGCACGCTAGCGACGCCACTCGATTTTAATTTTTAGCTACTAAACGGGATCTATTTTAAAAAATTTCGGGGTTACAACCTCTCGGCAAACACTTGTACTATTCATTAAATAACCATGCAAAATTGTTGGGTCCGTTTTTTTACGCGAAAAAATATTATAATTTATTTATTACTCACCAATCTTGGTGGCGCTACCAACCTTCAAACCCCACTTCCACCCCGATTTGGGCCTCCGGTACCCTCACTCATGCCGATTTTCTGTGAGGTCCTGGTATCACTGCGGTCTAGCTGGCCCGTTCTTGCCGAAGCGTATGCTCCCACGTATCCATGGCTCTCCATGTTCACCTAATGAAGTTGCTTCATTGCTGTTCCTAATACTATGGCTAGATCCTTATTCCGTTCCGCCGGACGTGACGTGTTCGTATTGTGTACCAGCCGCAGGGTCGTAATATTACCGCATGAGATCAACACTATTATTATTGGGCACAAACCAAACTAATTTTATCATAAATTAATTGTAGTAAAGTTATTATACATTACTGACCGGTCTGACCAGATAAGAAACTATTTCTAGTTAATTGTCACCGGATTTCTGCGACACAAGCAGTTTTTGCTTAGTGCAGAAGTCGCTGTATTTATAAAACCGTGTACTTAATTCTGGCAATAAATGATTTTTTTTTAAATATTGAGAAGCCCTTCATATTCCGATAATGCCTCGGTACACTTGTTTAGAGTAAACAATTAAGCAACGGTTTGGTTCAATCTACATAATACTATTTATAAAGGTGTAAATCACATTTTTTCTCAGTTTGTATGTAAATCCTTCCAACAGCGGCAACGCCTATAGCTAATCCAAAAACAAAAACCACGAACTAAAAAGTATAAAATGATATTTTAACACTTCTTACACTTATGTGTGAAGTGTTAAAAATATTATTCTATACTTTTTAGTTCGTGGTTTTTGAAGGCGGTTTTTTTTCGTAGAAATTTTTTTTCATGCTTTTTAATGTCTCATTTTTTGGTACCCCTCAGCTGAGCCACAAAAATAATACAATGACGCGTAAATACTGGTGCAGCTTTGATAAAAAAACAAAACATTTCATGTGTTAATACTATTTGAGGGTTGCCCTCGATTTCTCTGAGATTCCTTCATCAGATCCTCACATGATGAAAATGGGACCGACATGGAAGTGTGTTCTTTCGAATAAAAAAAGAATTGTGTAAATCGGTCAACAATTAATGGAGAAATCGGTGAACATACATTAAAAAAACATTAAGTCGAACATAGAACCTCCTCCTTTTTTGAAGTCGGTAAAAAACGCTTGCGCGATGTAATCGACACCTAGCCAACTATTGGTTCAAGTTGAAACTAATGTTCCGAAAAGAAGTGAGGGCGGGCCACTAGGAAGGAATACAACAGTTCTGTTTAAGGTAAAGTGGCTTCACTATGAGACAAAATCATATATTATACCAACGTGCGTTTTAGTACTTGGATTACTTTATTTATTAACAGAATCAACTAAAGCATTAATTTTCAGCAGCAGTGTTCCCTATTGGTCTAGTGGTTGAAGTACCAAGCCGTGATCTCGGAGTTCTGAGTTAGATTCCCGGGTCGAGCAATGAGTAATATTTTCACAACATCACATACATTGATCTGACTCCGAGATAGGTAGCTCAAGCACCTGTGTTACAGATATCAGAACCAACAGCTAAATTACAAATACATACATATAATACTTTTCTTTTGTAAACACATAACATATACATAGAAATAAGTAGGTGGCTATGTTTCGATTTTTTTGAAAAAAAACTCGTCTTGGTGATCAGTCATCCGCATTAAGCAATCCCGTCATGATAGCGATGACTTGATTTCTGTGATGAAGGCCTGTGCCCTGCAGTGGGGCAATAAATTAATAGTCTGATACGCGGTTATTACACTATTCTTAACCTTCTGGAATAACAAAAGGAGAATCATCATCATCATCAGCAACCCACACTCGTCCACTGCTGCACATAGGTCTCCCCTAATACACGCCACTGCTCCTGATTTTCGGCCACTCTCATCCAGCCTACACCAGCCAGCCTTCGAATGTCGTCATCCCATCTTATCGCAGGGCGTCCTACACTACGCTTACTGTGTCGCGGTCTCCACTCAAGGACTTTACGGCTCCAACGGCTGTCAGTTCTGCGGCTAATATGACCAGCCCACTGCCACTTCAGTTTGCTAATTCGGTGGGCTATGTCGGTGACTCTGGTTCTCTGTCGGATTACATCATTTCTGATGCGGTCCTTCAGAGATACTCCGAGCATGGCCCTTTCCATAGCTCTTTGAGCGACTTTGAACCGGTGGACTAGTCCAACCGTGAGTGTCCACGTCTCGGCACCGTAAGTCGTGACCGGAAGGACGCACTGGTCGAAGACTTTCGACTTAAGACTTTGAGAGATGGGTGACGAGGAGACTTGACGAAGTTTACCAAATGCTGCCCAGCCTAGCTGAATTCTTTTATTGGCTTCTCTCTCGAAGTTGTTTCTGCCTAATTGGAGCGTTTGTCCTAGATAGACATATTCCTGAACAACTTCGAGAGGTACTCCATTAACAGCAACCGTGAAGGAGGATATTGTAGAATAATATTACAATTGAATCTTATTGCCCACGTAAACACCTGATCTGTAAGGAGGACTACATTAAACTAGCTCATTAAAACATATTCATAATTAATTAAGAGGGCCGTACAAACACAGGAAATTTATAAGGCCATTCCGACCCTTCACTAACAGTGGATAACCCGCATAATGCCCAGAAACTGTTGTTGGTAGTTTTTGCCCGTATAGGTCCTTCGTACCCCATTAGCGAACAACTTTTGTTAGTGGGGATAAATAATGTCAGTACACAAACGAGTAGGTAATTGCTTTCCTGAACTGAGTATCATTTTGTGATTTCATCACTGTATAGGGTTCTGTAGAGACAGAGTAGAATAGGCCACCCTCACTCTTACCGAGGTGTTGTAAAAGGCGACTAAGGTAAAGCTGCTGGCATGATCATCAGCACCCAGAGAAGGAAAACTCTGCATTCATATCAAAACCCTCGCCAACCCGTCTGCCAAGCGTGGTGAGTATGGCAATTACCCCTCATGTGATTGAGGGAGGCCCGTGCCCCAGCAGTGGGGACTTAAATGGGCTGATGATGATGATGAGGGTTCTGTAACTCGAAAGAATAAAAAAATTAAATTCATTATGACTTAGAGACTGCTCCTACGCGCATTTGGTTATCCTATATGATGTGAGATGACTGCCTTGGTGGCGCAGTGGTTAGTGGATTGCACTTTAAAGCCACGGTTGCGCAAGAGGTTCCGGGTTCGATCCCGGGTCGGGCCAAAAATATGTACCTAAGTTGCAGAGTTTGACCGCGGGGGAGCCATGCTTCGGCATGAATGGGCCGGTTCGACCGAAGTGATACCTCGGCATCACAGAAAACCGGCGTAAAGCAGCACTGTGCTGTGTTTCGCTGCGTAAGTGCGTACCAGCGGCTCAATCCGGGGGAAAGGTTGGTAGCGCACTTGTGACTTCATTGGTGTCGCGGGTGTCTATGGGCAGAGGCAATGGCTTTACCACCAATGTTTACAAATACGTCAAATTATGTCTGTCCATCTGTCAATATATAGTCATCTTAATTCCAAACACGTTTGGTTCATTGTCAATTGAGGTTTGAGAGCCCATACCCATGCGCGGAATAAGACCATAAAAAAATTAAATAGAAAATTTAAAAAACCCTTGACACAACTAAAGCATCATTTGATACCTACATTGAGGCAGTTGGTCGCCGGCAGAGTAGAATAGGCCACCCTCACTCTTACCGAGGTGTCGTAAAAGGCGACTAAGGTAAAGCTGCTGGCATGATCATCAGCACCCAGAGAAGGAAAACTCTGCATTTATATCTAAACCCTCGCCAACCCGTCTGCCAAGCGTGGTGAGTATGGCAATTACCCCTCATGTGATTGAGGGAGGCCCGTGCCCCAGCAGTGGGGACTTGAATGGGCTGATGATGATTGAGGCAGTTGGAACAACAAATAGGATACTCCTGATTTTCTGACGGGCGGCCATCTTGGATTTGAAATTTTTCACAATTAATATATTCTGCTAGTCAAGCCTTTTTTATATGATACCCATATTGTGGGAGTTGTGTTAAAACATAAAATCCAAATCTTTATGACGGCGGCCATCTTGGATCGATTTTTATCCAACATAGCTAAGAACACTCCCTTTTTATTCATCTTTCAAACAAAAAAAAAACAAAATCAAAATCGGTTTATTTGTTCGGGAGCTACGATGCCATAGACAGACACACAGACACACACACAGACACGTCAAATTTATAACACTCCGTCCTTTTTGCGTCGGGAGTTAAAAAAGAGGTTTGGCAGATTTTAGTGCCTAACTTGATGTGTAGCTGTCTGTACATAGGTAGTTAAAAGCGGTTTGTATCAAGCAACCTTAAATATTCAACGCCAGCGGGGCCAAATGCTTAACATACTTTAGAAGCGGAGTTAGGCTAAAGTTTTCAGTCATCCACCTTCTTGAGGTATATTAAATAACTCTAAGCTATCTACAGAGGGTTTGTTGCCACAAAGCGAAAAATTTTCATTAAACTAAGTAATTATTAGTACTAGAATAATTCACAATAGTGGGAAAGATATAAAATATTTTTATAGTTACATAGTAGGTATATTGGCTCTCTTCGACCTGATGGTAAGCAAGAAGTGTAGTGTAGACGTGTGTAGCTATTTACTGAAACGACTCAGTGATCCGACTCAGCCAAGTTATACACTGTTCCGAATATCTAATGTTCGCTCCGAATGTATCCTTCGACTCAAATGGATCTCGAGTCTGAGTGAACCGAATGAGCTAAATGATCCGATGAGCCGAATGATCCGAATGAGATGAATGATCCGAGTGAGCCGAATGATCCGAATGAGCTAAATGATCCGATGAGCCGAATGATCCGAGTGAGCCGAATGATCCGAATGGGCGGAATGAATCACGGATCTATCTGAGAGTTGATGTTCCAAATGAAGCGTTTCACTGTTTCACATCTCTTCACTGATCCAGATGCAAATGTTCCAATCTTTTGAAAGATACGTTTTGGCCAAGTCAAAAGAAGTGCGCTCTCCGTGCACGTTACAATTTCAACTGGTCGCGATGTCAAGGAATCACTTCATTTAGTACTGACATATTGACCTGCGAGATGCTTCTGGACGCTTCGTTTAAAGGATATTTACCTACCTACTCCGATGGCTCAGCGACCGAAACAGAGTCTTGGCCTCCGAAATAAGAGATCGCCACTTCGATCGATCCTGGACTAGTTCTTGCCAATTATTGACCTGGAGTAGATCAGTCGGACAAATGAAGATGGGGTCTACCGCTTCTCCTACAATTGGCAAAGTAGTAGCCCAATCGCGGAATTTAGGGGCAGCCTTTGCCCAGATGTGGGACTACGATTGAATGTGTAACCATGATCCATTTGGTCTGGTGCCCCTGACTAAGGATGCGAAGGTTAAAGAAAGTCACATTGAAATTATTAACTCAGTAAATTTTGGGTATAGTTCTAATATATCTTGTTCCGAAACGTCGGTTTTGGACGAATAACATCAGCATGTCATTCATCTAAAACCAGCAGCCTAGCAGCCGATTATTATGATCATGTTAGGACTTACATTACAATTCCCTTTGTTAACCACACGGTAAAGGTAAAAACTTCTACTATTTGAATAATAGCTCTTTTGCAAATCATAATAAGGACTCAAATGCTTTTCCCATTATAAACCAGCGTGGGATCCAAATACTTCAAAAACCTTACCAGTGCTCCAAAGAAATACCAGGGTGGAGTGATGGACGTTACAATGCGGCATTTCAATCCTACAACATAAGCACGCGAAAGTGTGCCTTATGAGTGAGGCCATAAGGGTAAACTGAGAGCACTAACATAGACTGCACCTTAAGATGCATTGGATCCCGTTTTTAATTTGAAAGTGAAATTCACCGTGGGGTTACAATGGTGTTACTATTCTTGTATCGCACGAGATACAAAAATAGTGTACTTTGCGAGGATTACTAGAGCTAAGTCTCGCTCGGTACTATACTAAACGCAAAGACTCGCGACAAATAAAAGAGATAGATTAGATAGATACACTTTATTGTACAGTGTTTACAGATGTTAGTCTATAGTATTATACTAGTACTATGTATGTAGAATATTTTATTTATTAAATATGACAAAAAATACTGAATAATTTTATTGTGCTATGGACGATACAATGTAACCATTCTGTTTTTATGATTTATTGGAAAAAAAATTATGTGATAGGTGGCAGACGAGCAGACGGATCACCTGATGGTAAGCGATTACCGCCGCCCATGGACACCCGCGACACCAGTGGAGTCACAAGTGCGCTGCCAACCTTTATATCCCCCTTTCTCCCAGATTGGGCCTCCGGTACCCTCACTCACGCAGCGAAACACAGCACAATGCTACTTCACGCCGGTTTTCTGTGAGGCCGTGGTATCACTCCGGTCGAATAGCCATGTTTGTGATTTTTTCTATGAAACCAACCCTTGAATCCTTTCAAATAATATTTTGATCTGAATTCATGATTAATATTTTATAGTAAAGTAAAAATTCAACACATTTGGAGCCCAATTCTCGTGCTCGTGATATTTTGAAAACATGGCGGATATCACCTGAAAACCATACAAAAAAACTATGTTTTAGTGATACCACTATGTGATATATCGTATGAAAATAAATGTCACGAGCACGAGAATTGGGCTGCAAGTATGGTTTTGAGAAACTATTCTAGATTTACAGATTTTTTAAAACGTTCTCACGAATTCCTAACTCTCCAAATCCGAATAATAAAATTAATAATGGCTTTACAATAGACTGTAAGTTACTTATATTTAAACGGTAAGCGTCATTCAATTTTTTTTTTATAAAAACATATCGAGCGTTCACGTAATTAGAGTTCAGCGAGAGATCTATGAATCCAATCCTTTGTCGAGCAAGAATTGAAGTAAACTCCAGCAGAACACTTTCCACCGTATTTTGTTCAAATACGCCCAACGATGCGATACGAGCGTGTTCGCGAGTTTGTTTTGCATCGTTGTTTACGCCAACGAGCATCAGTTTAAAGGCATCATGTATTTGTCTAGCTTCGCTTTGTTGGAGCCTCTTTATTATGCAATCAAGGTGTTTTGCTACAAGCTTAGTTTTTAGCATTCCGCAGCCAAATGACCAAAACAGAACTCGGAAATATATTTGTCTGGCTTTGCTCTGTTGGAGCCTGTTTATTATGCAATCAAGGTGTTTTGCTACAAGCTTAGTTTTTAGCATTCCGTAGCCAAATGACAAAAACGAAACCCGGAAATATATTTTTCTATCTTCGCTCTGTTGGAACATCTTTATTAAGCAATCGAGGTGTTTTGCCACAAGCTTAGTTTTTAGCATTCCATAGCCAAATGACAAAAAAACGAAACCCTTATACATATATTGTCTAGCTTTGCTCTGTTGGACCTCTTTATTATGCAATCAAAGTGTTTTACTATAAGCTTAGTTTTTAGCATTCCGTAGCCAAGTGACAAAAACGGAACCCGAATATATATTTGTCTAGCTTCGCTCTGTTGGAGCCTCTTTATTATGCAATAAAGAGGTTTTGCTACAAGCTTAGTTTTGAGCATTCCGTCGCCAAATCACAAGAACGGAACTCGGAAATATATTTATCTATCTTCGCTCTGTTGGAGCATCTTTATCATGAAATAAAGAGAGGTCTTGCTACAAGCTTAGTTTTTAGGATTCCGTAGCCAAGTGACCAAAACAGAATCCGGAAATTCAAAATTCAAAAGTACTTTATTTGCATAGGCTTATATACAGCTCTTACAAATCGTCATACATGAAAAAAATATAAATTATAGCTATGTATATTATACATGTAATTAAACATATATGTCGATACAAAAATAATTGTCTATCTTCGCTATCTTTGAGCCTCTTTATAATACAATCAAGGTGTTTTTTTTATGTGATAAGTGGCAGACGAGCAGACGGATCACCTGATGGGAAGCGATTGCCGCCGCCCATGGACACCCGCGACACCAGTGGAGTCACAAGTGCGCTGCCAACATTTGCACCTCCCTTCCCCGGATTGGGCCTCCGGTACCCTCACTTACGCAGCGAAACGCAGCACAGTGCTGCTTCACGCCGGTTTTCTGTGAGGCCGTGGTATCACTCTGGTCAAGCAGCCCATTCATGCAGAAGCGTGGCTCTTACGCGGTCGAAGGTACAATTAATAGAATTATTGTTATTTTCATTGTTATAAACATTATATAACAATAACAATAATTCTCACAATATCTCATACGTTGACCTGATTCCGTACTAAGTAGCTTAAGCACTTGTGTTACAGGTATCAGACAACAAAGGAACACAAATTTATACTTAAATACATATATTACACCCAGACACTGAACAAACACAAGTGTTCATCGCACGAATGTTTGTCCAGGGTGGGGATCGAATCCACGACCTTTGGCGTCAGAGGCAGGGTCACTACCAATTGCGCCATCCGGTCAGTCAATATAAAAATGTATCTAAGTCCTTATTTACATCTTTCTAGTCAATGTACAGCTTGAAAAAGACTCCCTGCAATCTTCCATCGAACCCTGTCCGCGGCCCGGTTAAATTTTTTATTTCTTAAAATATGTTACTAACTGCCTCGGTGGCGCATTGGTTAGTGGGTCGCACTTTAAAGCCACAGCTGCGCAAGAGGTCCCGGGTTCAATCACCGAGTCTGGCCAAAAAATTGTACCTAAGTTTTCGGTAAGAAGTTCTCAGTGGCAGCCCGGAGTCTGGAAGTTGGCGGTCTTATGCCCCCGTGCTGTTGGTCCTGCGCCCAATCCCTCTCCGGTCGTGTCACAGTAGTGTCCCATCGGAATATGAGGGTAAGGGAATAGTGAGTGCACTTGTGTTTGCGCACACACTTGAGCACTATAATATATCCTGCCTGGGTGATCATTGAGATTGGCCGCCGTAGCCGTAATCGGTTGGGATATTATTATTATTATGTTACTGATTTCTCAAACCTCTTCAGTTTCTTCTTAGCTCCGATTAAGCAAATTGTAGTTAAATTTAACGCATAAACTCAAAGGCACATTATCCTTATTCTCAGTAATCTAAAATGCTAAGCTTCTTTATCTTCTCAAACATAGACTTAATCTTTGCATAAGAATACAAAAGCTCCGTCAAAGCAAGATTTAATGTAGGCGTTTCTAGGATTATTTTAAATGAAGCACGCTTTTAAAAATGCGAAAAAATTAGCTACATTATTTGAAAAAGGTTTTTGATGTATCGTTTTTTGTAAGGGCAACTGAGTGACGTCATCATGGCAGATAAAAGGGTTACATAAAGGACACAATACGCCCTGAGCGCTAAAAAACTCGAAATGAAAAAACAATAAAATACGCAACCTTTTTGCCATGCAAAAAGCATTTTCCCTCCCATACAATTAATGTTCGTAGCAATCGCACATTGTTCTTTTCTACTTTTTTGTCAAGTCCAGATTGCTTTTATTTTTTACTCAATCTGCCGGTATTACCTACTTGTGAATGTAGGTCCATTTTTAACTCCCGACGAAAAAACGACGGGGTGTTATAAGTTTGACGTGTCTGTGTGTGTGTCTGTCTATGGCATCGTAGCTCCCGAACAAATGAACCGATTTTATTTTGATAGATTAATAAGGTCCGATCCAAGATGGCGGCCGTCACAAAGATATTTATTTATTTTTATAAACGGTAGACCAGGATTTACATTTCTTATGTATGTTTACATCAGTAATTGTATTTTAGTATGGATTGTACATTTTAACACAACTCCCACAATATGGGTATCATATAAAAGGGCTTGAGTAGCAGAATATATTTATTGTGACAAATTTGAAATCCAAGAAGGCCGCCGTCGAGGGTTTTTTAAATTTTCAATTTTATTTGTCTAAAATATGGAGTAGTTATCTAAATCATAATTTAAGTAAATAACTAAGTAATAAATAATGCATTACTCGTACCATTTCATAATCTTTCGTTTAGGTTAAAAGTTCTCGATTCTGTAACTTTACTTTTATACTATAGGCACACTTATACCACAGTATAACTAGAGCTGTTATACTGTGCTAAGAGCCCACCAAAAGTAGGATACCTATTTTAATTTATCTATATTATTTAAGTATTAGGTCCTTACCTATGAAATTCGCGTTTTTTAAGGCGATTTTTTTAGAAGTTATATTTGCCATACTATTTTTTTAATTGTAAAGTAACTGTTAATGCTCCATAATTAACTGTGCTTTAATGGACAACATTTAGAAATGTATAGGATAGTTTTTCAGAAAAAAATATTTTTAAATTAAAAAGTTATTATTGAAAATAACGTCAATTCTGCCAAGTAAAAAAGAGTAATAGTCAAGTTTTTTTTTTGCATCACAAATAATAATATCGGATCTGTATTTAATATAAACCTTAAAATTAAGTCTTAAATCAAAATAATATTAGAGTATGGTGACTTTTTGAGTATTCAAGGATTTATACGAGTACATCTTATTGTGTCTAGAAAAAAAATTCAGGCAATTTCAGGTACCTAAAGACCTATTATTTCTTTCATTAAATGTTTTTAGGTTTTATATAGGTAGGTATAATCTGAAATGTAAATATTTTGTAGTTTTAAACGTAATTACTAGTAATAGACTAAACTTTTGAAATAAATATATTCCTTTATTATTATTTGACATTGGAAACGTAATTTTATAACTACCATTTTTATTTTGGTTAAAACATGAACACTGAACTTATCACCTCAAAAATGTACATTACGTAAATTGCAAGCATTTCTACCTAAGTTTCCACTTGCCAGTACACATCTGCAGCAGAACATAGCTAAACAACGGATGCAACATCATTAGCAGTTAAAATCCTCCACTGTTGTTAGAAGATTAAGATCCCTATCCTAATAGTGTGTTTTTGTTGAATACAATAAAGACTATTTTTGTACGTCCATACATATTCATTCGCATACGAAACACTGGATAGCATTGAATCCTTTTACTACAGAAATAACTAGTAGATATGTGCGCATACACAAGTGCAATCTCTATTCCCTTAATATCCTCATAATCCGATGCTAGCATGTTGAAACGACCGGAGGGTGGATCAACAGCTTTTCGAGGTGCGGGGGACAAGACCGCTAACTTACACATGAAAATTTCTATACGGGAAAGTTTTTTTTACAGAGGGAATGGTTCCGTCGGTGCTGGGGGGAAGTTATGTCTCTCTCTCCGTCTGATAATGCTTCTGTATCTTTGAAGAAGATAGATATACTTTATTGCACAAAATACACAACTTAAGTACTAGGCATTACAGAAATTTTGTGTACAATTTCGGTATTATCGCTGAAAGCGATTTCTAACAGACAACCTTCGGGTAAAGTACATTTAATAGTAGAGAAGGGGTAGGTGGCGCAATATCCGATAAGGAACAAAATATAGAAAGAGATAAACTGTAAATGTAAAAATATAACTTATAACCCTAATACATAAATGAAATACAATATTATAAACCGATAAATAAGTTATGCTCAAATAAAATAAAATAATAGACTACATACATACACATAATATTATGAGATGCTATACCTAACGGCATACCCACTAAATCCCCTTTCGCTTGTCTTATGTTATTAGGTACCCATAGTAGTCAAGCGTGGGGGAACCATCGCTTCGACACGAATGGGCCAGCTCGACCGGAGTGATACCACGGCCTCACAGAAAATCGGCGTGAAGCAGCACTATGCTGTGTAAGGGTACCGGAGGCCCAATCCGGGGGAAAAGGGGGGTTTAAAGGTTAGGCAGCGCACTTGTGACTCCACTAAGATAGATAGACGGCGGCAATCGCTTAACTTAATCGGGTGATCCGTCTGCTCGTCCGCCACCTATTAAATAAAAAAAAATGTGGAGAGAAGATGTTTAGTCTGTCTGTCTCGCTCTACTCCATAACCCTGCCCCAGTTGGGTCTCACCTGCATAGACATAGGGCCAATTAGATCCTCTCCTGCACTTGATATAAAGGTTTATATGTTAAAACCCAGACAATGGCAGTTCATTTATAGGATTGAGCATAAAAATGTTTAATAAGTTACCTCAGATTATTATTTACTTGCCCACACATAAGTTTAAATTGTATATAAAAAACTGTTTAATGAAGAAAGTCTATTATAAAATAGACGATTTTTTGAATGACAATAATTTAGGGACATTTTAGTAACACGAAAATTGTACTATATTTTTAAGCTAATGGAGACATTTTGTAAAACATTTATTTTTTAAAGAGTAACTGCTGAGTTTCTTGCTGGTGTCTTCTTGGCAGAAAACTTACATTCCGAACCAGTGGTAAACATGTAGACATTCATAAGTGTTATGTACGGACCTAAATTGAATAAACAATTTTCATTTTCAATGAACACGGAACCCAAATCCTAACCCCGTAACCAAAAGACCGAATGCCAACTTTTAGTTTCACCATTCCATTTCGCATATTATACCCCTTACCTCATCTAAGTATGTACTTAGATGTTTATATCATAACGTAAGTGCGGTTGGACTACAGTAGTATTTTCTTTCTAAGTAACGTTTCCACTTGAGCAACAAACAGATGTAGGGATGCAACCCCGTCGTTAGCTCCGAGTAGAATGCACCGGCTCAATTATTCAGCGACCGCGGTGTTTCTGCATTTTATGAGTTTGTATTCCTGCGAGGGCGGCAAAGAGTATGTAAATGTATCGAGTAAAATGTAAATGATCCTGGTACGGACTGTACCCGCTGACGGGTTTGCGAGTCAGCAGTACTAGGAATATTTTTGCGTTAAGATTTTGTTCTTACGGTATGGTATGTCAACGAAAATCCGCAGAATACAATGCGACAAGGCTTATTTAGCGCAAAAGTGACATTACCAGGGAGCGTTGTACTACGAAAGTTCAATAGAAAAGTAGAATATCGAGAACTAAAAATATACTCAAGTGGCAATGGGCAGGACACATTGCGAGGAGAACAGACGGCCGTTTGGGGTGGAAAGGTCCTGGAGTGAATGCCACGTACAGGAAGTCGCAACCGTAGCCTCCACACGGTAGACCACGATCTGGTGAAGTTTGCGGGAATCCCTTCGATGAAGGCGGCACAGGACCGATCTGTGTGGAGAACATTGAAAGAAGCCTATGTCCAGCTGTAGGCGTCTATGCCTGAAATGATGATGATGAATACGGCGACATTATTTGACTACTAGAAAAACAACATTTTCGCCATACTGTAGTGTTTTCGAAATAGTCAAATCGCAGTAATAACAAAAGACGTTCGATTTTAGAACGCGCTACATACCTACGCCCTGCGTAATAATCTTGAAACAAAATAGCGGCTATATATCCTGCGGCCGAGGCCGTGTGGTCCCCGGCAGAGTAGAATAGGCCACCCTCACTCTTACCGAGGTGTCGTAAAAGGCGACTAAGGTAAAGCTACTGGCATGATCATCAGCACCCAGAGAAGGAAAACTCTGCATTCATATCAAAACCATCACCAACCCGTCATGCCAAGCGTGGTGAGTATGGCAATTACCCCTCATGTGATTGTGGGAGGATCGTGCCCCAGCAGTGGGGACTTAAATGGGCTGATGATGATATCCTGCGGCTTCATGACGACTCGTTTGGAACAGTGATAGTGAACGCTGCCTTTGGTCCAAGGGTTGCGGGTTCGATCCCAGCACAGTACAAAGATTTGTGTGCGTGAACATGTCTGTTTGTATTGGTCTGGGTGTTTTCTATATATTATAAGTATGTATTAACAAAATAAAAGTATTATTATGTTTATATTTGTAATCCCACTATTGATTCTGATATCCGTAACACAGGTGCTTGAGCTACCTATCTCGGAGTCAGATCAATGTATGTGATGTTATGAAATATTTTTTTATTTATTCAGATCGTAATTCATCATCAGCCCATTTAAGTCCCCGCTGCTGGGGCACGAGCCTCCCTTAATCACATGAGGGGTGATTGCCATACTCACCACGCTTGGCAGACGGGTTGGCGAGGGTTTTGATATAAATGCAGAGTTTTCCTTCTCTGGATGCTGATGATCATGCCAGCAGCTTTACCTTAGTCGCCTTATACGACACCTCGGTAAGAGTGAGGGTGGCCTATTCTACTCTAGCCGGGACCACACGGCGGCACATTTAGATCGTAATGTATAGATTTAAATCATGTAGAAAAAGATTTAGTTAGTGGAAACAAAAACCTATTTGAGAAAAAATAATCATCAAAATTTCCTAGAAACGGATTTACATTAAAGCCAACCATTAAAGCCGGAGTTCCCTTGATCCTCGCAACAAGTGATCCTTATTATGCGGTTCCGTAGATTTTGGAGCATTCGGGCTGGGAAGCCAAGTTGTGGCTTTTACCCATACCAAATGGCGCGTGAGTAACACTCTCGCACCCCATTTCGTTTGTGATTTATGCACCATTATATGAATAGTAAAAACGATAAGAATGGTAACTATCGCTTTGCCGAAAGTATTGAACTACCTTTGTACGGACGGTTTTATGTCTTTGCCATGCTTCCAGTCCATATCTACCCACTTCTAAGTAGGTATAGGCCTCTTTATTTCATTATTTCTTTTTTTCCCACAAGTGCTATCATCATCATCATCATCAGCAACCCACACTCGTCTCCCCTAATGCACGCCACTGCTCCCGATTTTCGGCCACTCTCATCCAGCCCACACCAGCCAGCCTTCGAATGTCGTCATCCCATCTTGTCGCAGGGCGTCCTACTCTACGCTTACCGAGTCGCGGTCTCCACTCAAGGACTTTACGGCTCCAACGGCTGTCAGTTCTGCGGCTAATATGACCAGCCCACTGCCACTTCAGTTCACAAGTGCTATACAACGTGTTATTTAAATAGCGCAAAACCTCTCGGGTGGTAGCTCAGCCCATGAAACTGAACATCTTTCACTATGGGACCGACATTGAAATCGGGGAAAAAAAAAGCTGTTTCATACAAATCGATCAGCGCAGAAAGCCAATATGTATGAAAAGGCTGTTTTTCCTGAAGAACCATACAATTCAGATTGTCTAAAATTGCTCTTAATTTCAATAGGTAATTTATATTTATCCTTTTTTTTATGTGATAGTTGGTAGACGAGCAGACGGATCACCTGATAGTAAGCGATTGCCCGCCGCCCATGGACACCCGCGCCACCAGTGGAGTCATAAATGCGCTACCAACCTTTAAGTCCCCCTTCCCCCGGCTTGGGCTTCCGATACCCTCACTCACGCAGCGAAATACAGCACAGTGCTGCTTCACGCTGGTTTTCTGTGAAGTTCTGTTCATGGTATCACTCCGGTCGAGCCGGCGCATTCATGCTGACGTTTTTAAATCATACTGTACTGCACTGAATTCTCTAATTCCATAATTAGTGATTTAAAACTTATACCCTCTTATTCCAAAACGTGTCTTAAAATAATTAGTTGAATTAATACTGGGAATAGCTTGAAGAACTAGAGTAAACATTATTACAAAATTAAGTTTAACGTTATTAAGTATATCAACTTTAATACTTAAGTTAAACCACCCGATTCCATAGTTTAAGATGAGTACTAAAATAATAACCTCAAAATATCGATTCAGTAACCATGAGAACTTATCCCTGTGACAGTTCATTCAGTTTTACAACCAAGTTATTTGTGAAAAAGTAGTTAATTTATTTTTTGGGTCAAATCCCAAAAATATAAGCAATTCCTATGCATATTACTGGGAAACCTTACTTAGGTCAATATTTTAATTTACTGTTGCTTAAAAACGATTCCAAAATATTTTTACTTCAGACAACAAAATAAGGTTACGCAAAATGAAATGTCACTGAACGAATGATTGAATGATTCGATCAATTTTTGACACTATCCTGCGGTACTAAGTGGTCTATGGTTAGTCGAGGATGTGATAATAAAAATTTAAGTACTATCATTATTTCTTAATAACCATGAACTTGCTAGTTTAGGATTAAAACCGGTACCAGAGCAGTTTTTTGTAATAAGAGGGTTTTTACTCGAAGCTCAAAGGTGCTCGGAGGTGTTCCTCCAAGCTTGATTCGTTTTATTCTATATCATTATACTTAGTGTTTCTATCTTGGTATATTTTATGAGGTACTATGAGCTATATAACAGCACTGTCTAAAACCTGTAATAAGCACTGAATAAATATTTGTTTTTATCTATCTATCATCATCATCATCATCATTTCAGCCAATAGACGTCCACTGCTGGACATAGGCCTCTCCCAATGTTCTCCACACAGATCGGTCCTATGTCGCCCGCATCCAATGGATTCCCGCGATCTTCACCAGATCATCGGTCCACCTTGTGGAGGGCCTGCCACGGCTGCGACTTCCTGTACGTGGCCTCCACTCGAGGACCTTTCCACCCCAACGGCCGTCTGTTCTCCTCGCTATGTGCCCTGCCCATTGACACTTGAGGCATGGAATCCGTTGGGCTTTGTCTGTGACCTTAGTTCTCCTGCGGATCTCATCATTTCTGATATGGTTGTATCTATCTATCAACATCCAATCTATTTTCCATAATAATTTTCAAAACCGACAAACGTTTCAAATTAGGACACATTTATCAATGCACCTTTAACAATAAGGTACAATAGAATTCAAAATCAAGCTATTATACAATCAATGAAATGGTATGTACAAACATTGTACATAAATTATACAACAGACTACACTACAGAATGCAATTGGAACCTAAATATTGGCTAATTGAATAAATTGTAGAAGTGGTTACTGAATAGGTCAATATAAAACGGAATGTTTGTTTATCGCCTAATGATTCGAACTGGAAAGTTTACAAACACGCAATATTGCAATTGTGAAGTGTTGAGCACAAACGTACTGCGGAGGCGACAGAATCCTCTAATGATAGTTTAGCGTGATGATGAAAAGGATTACCTAACTATTTATTATAAACGCCTTTCTTTTTATTTAGTAGATAGTAGAAAAGTTATGGAGCGAAGAATCTTAGGTATCAAAATCAAAAACCCCGTCAAAAATACCGAAATCCGTTCCAAAACCGGTATTGCGACAGCCAAAGACAGCCAAATCAAAACTCGCCCTATTAAAACTCGTCTCAGAATTTCAGGATATTTTCACTGTTCTTACCTAAACGTAACTAATATTTTTAGTTTTGTTGAGTTCAGTATGTATTTTGACGAGCCTTTTGGAACAGTGGTAGTGAACGCTGCCTTTGGTCCAAGGGTTGCGGGTTCGATCCCCGCACAGTACAAATATTTGTGTGTATGAACCAGTCTGTTTGTATTGGTCCAGACCAATACAAACAGACTGGTTCATACACATGGTGTTTGTATGTATTATAAGTATGTATTTACAAAAGAAAAGTATTATATGTATATATTTGTAATTCCGCTGTTGATTCTGATATCCGTAACACAGGTGCTTGAGCTACCTATCTCGGAGTCTCGGAGTCAATGTATGTGATGTTGTGAAATATTTATTTATTAATTTATTACCGCCACAAAAATGTTGGTTAGGTTAGGTTAGAACAGTGGCTAGCAAAAATATCCTGAAATTCTGAGACGAGTTTTAGAATACGTTTGCAGAATACACCCGGGGAGATGGACTAATATCGGCACGCAATGGCAGCCTGCCTATGAAGCAGAGATGCCGTGACGATTTGGATCAACACTCCTAGGACTGGGAAACGGTGGCGGCGATTAGACAGCAATGTAAGATCTTAAGGGAGGCCTTTTGCCAGCAGTGGGATCCAGCAGGCTAAGAAAAATTCTATAGTGGATCGAAATGCTCTTCAGTAATAAACGCCTTCTGGTGTAGTGGATGTCCATAGTCGGCAATATCAGTAGTATGGAACAGTATCACAAGTATGGAAAGTGACACACCGGGGAGTGTAGCTGCACCCAGCGGTGCAATATTGAGGAGTCCCATCTTTCAGCCAGCGCGCTCATCGCAATGATTGCTTCCATCAGGTGACCCCCTCGTTCACATTTCCTTCTCATGAAAAAACGGAAATCCTATAAAATAAAAAATCGAGAATTTTTAAATTAACATCACCATCATCAGCCCATTTAAGTCCCCACTGCTGGGGCACGGGCCTCCCTCAATCACATGAGGGGTAATTGCCATACTCACCACGCTTGGCAGACGGGTTGGCGAGGGTTTTGATATAAATGCAGAGTTTTCCTTCTCTGGGTGCTGATGATCATGCGAGCAGCTTTACCTTAGTCGCCTTTTACTACACCTCGGTAAGAGTGAGGGTGGCCTATTCTACTCTGCCGGGGACCACACGGCCTTGGCCGCAGGATATATAGCCGCTATTTTGTTTCAAAGTTATTACGCAGGGCGTAGGTATGTAGCGCGTTCTAAAATCGAACGTCTTTTGTTATTACTGCGATTTGACTATTTCGAAAACACTACAGTATGGCGAAAATGATGTTTTTCTAGTAGTCAAATAATGTCGCCGTATTCATCATCAACATATTATATAAAATTTGCTTTCCGCTTGGACTGACAGTTTTTATATTATCAGTTCATTGAAGTATTCATATTTATATTTATATTCTTTATTGTTCCATTTAGGTAAAGCTTAGATCAAATATAAAGTGCTCATTCATAAATGTTGATAAGCTTTACTTACGTATAGGCTATTCATTTACATTTTAACTTTTTTCCTTTCAGAACATAAAAATCACTGGTTACTCGTTAGAACTGCTAGCTTTATGGTTTATTTATGGCCACTAAATAGGTACTCGGATATAATTGTTTTCCTTTGAAAATATTCACTTATAGTCGACCATATAATGCAAAGGTAAAGTCCAGATATGAAAAGCTTTATTATCAAAGAGAAAAGAAAATGAGCAGGCCGGTTATACGCATTGCTGTTCTGTACGAGTATATTAGGAATTTAGATAAAAAAGATCGTGTAGATAAAAGTAGAGGGACCTTGTATCAAACTTGGCAAGTCAGAGGATATTCATCATCTTATTGACATCGACTAACCCGGAACATTTTGGATAGCATGGCACCAAAAATTGAAAAAATATCGACTTTTTGACAAATTGTTAAGGTTTATTTTATAAATCACTTGTGGATGTCATATTTTTTTATGTGAGAGGTGGCAAACGTGCAGACGGATCGCCTGATGGTAAGCGATTGCCGCCGCCCAAAGACAACCATGACACCAGTTGAGTCATAAGTGTAAAAACCTTTAAACCTTTAAACCCCCCTTTCCCCGGACTGGGCCTCCGGTGTCTTCACTCAGCGAAACACAGCACAGTGCTGCTTCACGCCGGTTTTCTGTGAGCCCGCAGTAGCACTTTGGTAAATATTATGATTGCAGTTTCTAATAAATTCAAATAAGTATTGTATATTGTATAAAAGATATTGTATTATTACCTTATCAAAGGAACATTCATAATTTTCCAGGTCAAAGAAGCTACGACATGCCTCCCGTAGGAGGCTGCGGCTTACCAAGGCGTATTGCAGATGATTCGGTGTGGTCAAACTGGGCCAAATTGTACAAAGGGCGGCCTTGTTTGCCCTCGGTATTTCAATCTGACAGACTTGGAAATCTCATATAGTTTGACATGGTCGCACATTGTTGCTTTGTTGTGCAAACAGTTTCGAGCCAATTAGGCAACGAGTATCTGAGGTACTTAAATTGCTGGCAACCCCTTTTGGTATAACAGTGCGTTATTAGAAACATGAATCTTTTCGAAGCCACATCCACCATGTAGAATAATACAATTTAATAAAGCTGATATTTACATGAGTAGGTACGTATACTATTGTATCGTTATGTGCAATAAAGTTTTAAATAAATAAATAATAAATAAATAAATATACCTACACGTATACCTACCTAGGTATAGGTCGATTCACAAAAGATGACATGTAATCTCATGAAGAAAAGATTTAAGACAAAAACATTTTCAATGAAATATAGACTGTGTTAAGTCTAAGCCCTTATTATATGTCAAATTGAGAATGAGCCATTTCTTCATGAGATCACACGTGTAGACGATAGACTTGGCAAAAACGTATCTTTCAAAAGATTGGAATATTTGCATCTGGATCTGGATGGAAGATATGTATTTCCAGTTAACATAATAACATGTCTAATTTATTTGTAGTCCTTTATATTATTTTATCTAAGCATAACATTTATTAATAAATTAGTATTTGACGACCCGATTGGAACAGTGGTAGTGAACGCTGCCTCTGATACAAGGGTTGCGGGTTCGATCCCCGCACAGTACAAACATTTGTGTGCATGAACATGTTTGTTTGTATTGGTCTGGGTGTTTGCTATATATTATAAGTATGTATTTACAAAAGAAAAGTATTATATGTATATATTTGTAATCCCACTGTTGATTCTGATATCCGTAACACAGGTGCTTGAGCTACCTATCTCGGAGTCAGATCAATGTATGTGATGTTGTGAAATATTTATTTATTTATTTTATTTAGTATATAATATTGTGTTTAATTTATTGAGAAGGGAAATTAGAGTGAACTCTACCTTTATTTCCCTTCTCAATATTGCACCACCTACCCCTCCTCTACTTTCAAATGTCCTTTGCATGAAGTTTGTGTGCTTCCAGCGATAAGACCGCCGAAATTGTTCATTTATGTTTCTGTCATGCCTAGTTTTTAAGTTATTTATTTTGTGCAATAAACTATATCTATCTACTTTATGGTTCAGTATTTCCATGAGTACGTAACATTTGAAGCATTTATTTATACCAAAACTTGTGATTTTGCCCAAGACCAGAATTCTCTTTCCAACCGTCAGTATATTAAAAAAAATTGCAGAGTATTTATTATATTCAATCTTGCGTGAAATTCGGTTCACCTGAAAAAACTCGCAGGCGAAATCTTAATTTCGATCAAAGAAAAAAGTACGAGATTAAATTGGGTTCATTCTCACAGCCGTTGATGCGATGGTACCCATCGTTGCGAAAAAAAAATCTTTTTATACCACATTGCGAGTGACTTCTCTAAATTGAGTTAACTTGGTTGACCTCCTACGCTTTGAGAGGATTTCGCGATGCCCTTCGGGCCCTTCGTGCCTTGTTGGGACATGTCTTGAATCAATTGATTTGCGTATGTACTACAGAAAGTTTTTTATTATTTCACTTTAGGCCCAGTTTTCAATTACCTAGTGGCCTGGGGGGACGGAGTGTTTTGTTTGTTTACTCAAATGGGAATAGTGTGCTACGACTCATTTTAATATAGGTATATTCGACTTAACAAATTTAACTCAAGTGGGTTTTGAGATGTCTAAAAATATTTTTGAATCGTAAGGTCTAAGGCTAGAACTAAGATGGTAAAAGTATATCCTCCAACCGATTTCGGCTAAGGCGGCCAATCTCAACGATCAGCCACTTACGCAGGGTGTGCTCAAACACAAGTGCACTTTCTCTTCCCTTGTCCTCATAATGCAATGGGACGCAGTGTGACGAGACGTACCGTGCACTCCGAGACACTGAGCATTTCTTTACAAAAAAACTCGGGTAATTCGAACCCGGGACCTTGGGGACCCGGGGTTGCGCTTGAGCGCAGCCGTCGCTTTAAGTTATGTATTTTGTAGGAGTTAAAAATTAAAATCGATTGGCGTCGCTAGTGTGCCCTACCCGTCACTATAAGAGCACGCAGATTTCTTTACGATGATTTTACTTCATTAAAATCAGTGGTATAATATTTACTTATTTTAGAGAACTGTATTACCTTGGTGAGTTGATAAACGTTTCATTGATACGATTGAAGCTGGATTTCAACCTACGTAACTTGGTTTCCATGGCTTAGTCCATAGGCATTGGACCGTCACAGCATCACGGCACAGCATCGGAAGGAAGGAGAAGAGATTGATGAATTCCTCATCTTATCCATCAATAGCGAATATCTCTGTAACCATCCATCTCACTGATTCAAATGTCGCGATCAAGGCCGCATTCATCTTGGTCTTTCATAATCTAGAGTAATAGCCTCCATTTATCATTACCAATAAATTGTGTCCGCTAGGCAGCTAATCCAAATATAATATGTCACAGATGGGTACTTCTGGAGTAAGTAGGTACCTAGGTAACTTCCCACTACCAAAGGATCATCAACCTTATTCTAAAACGCGACCTAAAGTTATTACCGTACTAAATGTCATGTCATCCCGTACCAGCACGTAATGTTAAAAGGGGCGCGCATGAATTTAGTTCCGGGACTATCCCTAGTTCTTTATTTGTAATACGGGGTTAGAGCCGATATCTCGAAGGATAACTCGTTAAGGCGACGGGTAGCCGTAACTAGCGACACCATTCGTTTTTAATGGTTAGCTACTAAACCGGATCTATTTTAAACGATTTCGGGGTTACAACCTCTCGGGAAACACTTATACTATTTATTAAATGACCAAGCAAAAATGTTGGGTCCGTTTTTGTACGCGAAAAATTGATTACCGCCAAAAGCGGCCACTTTTAGCGTGAATCAATTTTTATTTATTTGTTTATTTCATCATCGTCATCGTCAGCCCATTTAAGTCCCCACTGCTGGGGCACGGGCCTCCCTCAATCACATGAGGGGTAATAGCCATACTCACCACGCTTGGCAGACGGGTTGGCGAGGGTTTTGATATAAATGCAGAGTTTTCCTTCTCTGGGTGCTGATGATAATGCCAGCAGCTTTACCTTAGTCGCCTTTTACGACACCTCGGTAAGAGTGAAGGGTTTATTTATTTATTCTTTATTGCACAAGAAAATAAAGTACAATTGGCGTACTTAATGCTATACAGCATTCTCTACCAGTCAAACATTAGGCTAATTATTCGCGTACAAGTGTCCGCATTTATGCTTGGTTATTTAATAAATAGTATAAGTGTTTGCCGAGAGGTTGTAAGCCCGAAATCTTTTAAAATAGATCCGGTTTAGTAGGTAAAAATTAAAATCGGTTGGCGTCGCTGGCGTGCCCTACCCGTCACCTTAAACATAAATATCTTGAGAGAGAGACTACTCTTATTAAATAGGTAAGCATTCATAAACCAGAGGGGCACTTTATACTATTTATTTTCCCTGTTATCGCCATAAATCATAATAACGAAACGATTGACACCTCATTTATCAAAATCGGTTCAGGTGGCCTATTTTGTATCACCTACTAAATCCAAAATGCCTTACTTACTACTGTCTTACTCCCTCACCCAATCCTTCTGCGATGAGTGAAGAGGATGGATTTTTAGTTATACACCGTGGCTAACTACCACGACTAATACCCGTGAAACTTGTCATTGGAATCATATTAATGAAAACCAATATTTTTGGAATTGGTCCCCGGCAGAGTAGAATAGGCCACCCTCACTCCTACCGAGGTGTCGTAAAAGGCGACTAAGGTAAAGCTGCTGGCATGATCATCGGCACCCAGAGAAGGAAAACTCTGCATTTATATCAAAACCCTCGCCAACCCGTCTGCCAAGCGCGGTGAGTATGGCAATTACCCCTCATGTGATTGAGGGAGGCCCGTGCCCCAGCAGTGGGGACTTAAATGGGCTGATGATGATGATGAATATTTTTGCCATTGGAAAGGGTCGCATCTCAAAAAAAATTACTTCCGCACACTTAAGGTGACGGGTAGAGCACACTAGCGACGCCAATTGATTTTTATTTTAAACCATTTCGGGGTTATACTCTCTCGGCAAACACAGTATTAGTGTTTGCCGAGAGAGTGTTTTTTTATATAACCATGCACAATGTTGGGACCGTTCTTGTACGCGAAATATTGATTCCAGCTAAAAGTGGCCGCTTTTGGCGTGAATCAATTTTTCGTGTACGGGTTGGACTCAACATTTGTCACCTTAAGGTGACGGGTAGGGCACACTAGCGACGCCAATCAATTTTAATTTTTAGCTACTAAACCGGATCTATATTAAACAATTTCGAGGCTACAATCTCTCGGCAAAGAACAAAACTATTTATTTAATAATAGATTGGATTACCGCCAAAAGTGGCCGCTTTTGGCGTGAGAGGTTGTAACCGAAACCCGAAATTGTTTAAAATAGATGCGGCTTAGTAGCTAACAATTAAAATCAAATCGCTACAAGCGATAAGACCGCCTTATTGTACTGTCTGTTGCTGTTGTATTGTGCTTGTATTTTATTTTTGTGCAATAAAGAATATCTATCTATCTATCTATCTATCAATTGGCGTCGCTAGTGTGCCCTACCCGTCACCTTAAAGTTTTTTTTTTTTCAAAAGTGTGCTTTTTTGAGGCATGTGTAGATATAATTATGAATACTTCGGCATTAAAACGGTGTAGGTACCCTATTTTCTATACAAAACGGTGAGCGTCAGAAGTTCTTCCCAGCATATTTGGTAAGTGTCCTTGTTCGTGAAGTTATGACACAGGAAAGCTTTTATCATGGAGCACGACGTCGTCAGTCCCGGGCCAACGAATTGCATCTACTCACGTTACGTCACACTCGTGAAGGGTTAAGACCTTTTCATGTCGTGAAAAATACTTACGGGCGACTGATGATGACTGATGATATATTCAAGCCATCTCATGTTATTGAAGTAGGAAAACAAGATTTTAGATGGCATTTTTTTTTCATCTAGGTATTTAGTTATCAGTTAATTATCAATAGTTGATATATAGCAATCTTTTGCGATTTATTCTTAAGTAAATAACACACTTAAAAATGTCATCTCGTGTTCAGGCGGAACTCGAACCCACACCTTCCACAATCCGGGTGAATGTACTACTAATTATACCACTGAACGCGTTATGAAGTCGACGAAATTTATAAGTGGTTGTGTGTGTTCAGGCGGGATTCACCCGGATTATGGAAGGTGTGGGTTCGAGTCCCGCCTGAACACGAGATGAAATTTTTAAGTGTGTTATTTACTTAAGAATAAATCGCAAAAGATTGCTATAAAATATCAACTATTGATTTAGCAGTCTCATCTAAACTGGTGGTCAAATATTTGTAATAATATTTCCACTGAATATTGTAAATATACCTACAATATTGATGAGACTATCGACAGCTCATGTCGAATCAAGCACTTACAAATTTCGTCGACTTGGTAACTCGTTCAGTGGTACAATTGGTAGTACATTAACCCGGATTGTGGAAGGTGTGGGTTCGAGTCCTGCCTGAACACGAGATGAAATTTTGAAGTGTTATTTACTTAAGTTAATTATCAGTTATCAGAGATCGATCGTAACATCGTACAAGCTTACTTAAAATCTATTTTTTTATGAGATAGTGGGCAGATTAGCCGGCGGATCCCCTGATGGTAAATTACCGCTGCACATGAACATCTGCAACACCACAGATGTGCATACGGTCTTTTTTTGAAGGTTTGAAGGCTGTATGACGAAATATTACTGTTTAGATAATATGTGTACGGCCAGCTACTTACATAACAAATTATTCCAAACTGCCAATTTTCTTCAGTGGATCTTCATTCAAAACACATTTCGTTTTATGGAATCTAGGGAAACATATTGTAGTTATCTGATGTGTGGCTGTCGGTACTGAACAATAAGTTTTCAGTAAGTAGGTACCTACCAGGTTTGGTTGTTACAAGAAGGTAAGTACATATTCAGATCATGAAAATAAAGTAAAACTGAAATATATGTTTGATGAATTTTTATCTTTTGATAAAATGATTTTTATATATTTTTATCTATTTATTGATGGATGGCATGGTTAATGATATCGGGTTTTATTTACAACCTGTCAAATTTACTCAATTTAACCGAACGTGGTGAGGGTCGAGTGAAAAAAGTTGACAGTTTTGTGTACCCACTTTGATGTGTGGTTGGGCTGTAATACGGCGTCACGTCAAGTTACCCGTGTTGAACTTTAGACCGTCCTTATGTCTGGAGCACAAGTGCTATTTTTCCACTGCAGGAGGTTAACTTGATCTGACGCTGACTGTACATGATACGATTTTTATGCATCTTATTTTGTATGACAAAACGTGTCTATCTGGATTGGGTGAATTCATGTCAACGAAACCTACACTAGCGACGCCCTATTGGTTTAAATTGTTAGTTACTAAGTTGGCTCGATTTTGAATAAAATCGCTGCTCCAAACAGGAGAATATGTCTCGGCAAGCACATAAACTATTTATTCAATAGTTGTGCTACGCCAAAAGCAGCCACTTATGGCGTGAAACCATTTTTCGAGTCCAGAAACCGATCCAAAAGTTAAGTGTAAGATGCAAATATTAAATGTGCTTTCCGAGAGGCTGGAGCTCGATATTGTTAAAAAGTTGATCCGGTTTAGTTACTAAGAATTTAAATCAATTGGCGTCGCTAGTGTGCTCTACCCGTATCCTTAAAAATATTATTGGAGTTTATGACGTGTTTAACCCCCAGTTTCGATAACACTTCATTAAATGTTTATTAAATAGATCAACTTATCTCAAAACTCCGAACGTTAAATAAAAGCCTTATAAGCGTCATCTGTTGTTGAACAGTGTACCGTTAACCTACATTGGGTTGTTTAAATAGCATTGAAATAAAAGTTCAAACCTTTGCCACTAGATGGCTCATCGTCTGTTAAGTTTGAGTGTTGTAAAAGTCCGCTAGATGGCGTTGTTTGAATACTTTTGGTCGACTTATATTTGTCGTGAAAATATATAGATGGCAGTACTAGGCGAGGACAATGCAACATTTGGTAAAATTATTTACCAGACTTTACCGTTTCAAACTAGATTTATCTTTACCTGTAGTATTTGGTAAACCCACTGAAGATATGATGGAAGTGATGAAAGTTGTAGGTGGCCTTAAACTAACACTAGAAGCGTGTTGATTATAATCGTTGATTTCTACAAGACGCGTATCAATTTTCCCTTGATATCTGATACCTATATCAGAACTAATACTTACTTACCAGCTAAGGTGACTTGGTAATACTAACAGCCACAAATCGATATATTTATATAAATAATAGGCACTTTCTACTGTGCTGTGTTTCGCTGCGTGAATGAGGGTATGTACCGAAGTATCGGCCCAATCTGGGGGAAAGGGGTTGTGGTCCCTTCAAGGGACCATGAGGAAAAATATTCCTCGTGGTCCCTCTGTTGATTATAACCCTACTAAATTTAAAACGAAGTTGCATGGAATACCGTGGGAGAGCCAAGCTTCGTTTTATAATTGGAAAAAAGGGTTTAAAGGTTGGCAGCACACTCTTCTTCTTATTTTGTGGTAACGTACGATCGCGACCGCGACTCCCGTTTTCGCAAACTATGAAGTCAGTTGAAGAAGTTGCGAAAGTCAGACAGCACTCGCTTCAATTGAATTACCAATCTCCCCAAATTATCTCTTTTTTTATGACATAGGTGGCAGACGAGCAGAGGGATCACCTAATGGTAAGCGATTTCCACCGCCCATGGACACCCGCAACACCAGTGGAGTCACAAGTGCGGTGGCAAACTCCCCTTTCCCCCCCAGATTGGGCCTCCGGTACCCTTACTCACGCAGCGAAACACAGCACAGTAGAAACACAGCACAGCATGTGCTGCTTCACGCCGGTTTATCTGTGAGGCCATGTATTACTCCGGTCGAGCCGGCCCATTCATGCCGAAGCGTGGCTCTCCCACGGTCATCATGGTCTAAGCGTACCCCGGGGTCCAGTGCGACAGCTTATGACGCAACCAGAAATTATAGCTAAGATGAAGAGTTGTGTTAACACACCAAGTGGTGTTCATCTTTACCCGAATAATATCTGGAGGCCAATTCTCGTGCTCGTGATATTTATTTTCATACGACGTATAACTTTAACAGTGGGACAGCCACGCTTCGGCATGAATGGGCCGGCTCGACCGGAGTAATACCACGTCCTCACAGAAAACCGGCGTGAAGCAGTGCATGCGCTGTGTTTCGCTGCATGAGTGAGGGTACCAGAGGCCCAATCCAGGGTAAGGGGAGTTAAAAGGTAAGCAGCACACTTTTGACACCACTGGAGCTGCAGGCGTCCATGGGCGGCGGTAATCGCTTACCATCAGGTGATCCGTCTGCTCGTCTGCCACCTATATCATAAAAAAAAATCACTAAAACACAGTTTTTTTTGTATGGTTTTCAGGAGCCCAATGCTCGGGCTCGTGATGTTTTGAAAACATAGCGGATATCACCTGAAAACCATACAAAAAAACTATGTTTTCGTGATATATCTCGTATGAAAATAAATGTCACGAGCCCGAGAATTGGGCTCCAGGTGATATCAGCCATGTTTTCAAAATATCACGAGCACGAGAATTGGGCTCCTTGTTACAAACGAAAACTAACGGTTTTGGTTTTATTTCGGTTGCGAATTGCAATCATTAAAAAATATAACTTTTCATTAATGAATTCGTGAGACAGATAAATTAATCAAATACAAAGAAAACGTTTGATCAAATTCCACTGTTTTATTTAAGTTTTCTCTAAGGTGTTCGTTACCTTTGTTGCCCCACATTTGCTTCACAAAATATAAATATTCTAGTAATAAACTCACACATCCAACACAGAGTGTAAATCTACTGTTACACATGCTCATTTGTAACATGCTTTTTAAGCATGCTAATAAATATGAGCATGCTTATGGAACTGTCCACATTTGCTATCAATAAGCACGCTTTCACTCATATTTTAGCATGCTTAAAAATAAGCAAACCTATTTACCTACACGTGCTAAAGCACTCCGCTACACTCCCCCTTGCATCCGCACTCGTTTTTAAGCATGCTACCTGTGTAGCATGCTTAAAAACGAGCGGCGTGCTATTTTTCAGCATTCTCAAAATTAGCATGCTTATTTGTAGCACGTCCGTCCACTCATGCTACTAAGTAGCACTTGCTCAAACCTTAATTCCAGTCCAGTTACCCGGGATGCCCTTTTATGTGATAGGTAGGTAGAAGATTCACAGCAGTCGGGTCACCTGATGGTAAGCAAACCATGTTTTGGTATCAAGGAAAGGCCGTAAGTTGACAAGCGGGTTGTTCCCAATACAAGTGTCTATGACTACTTAAAGGGAAAAATCGAAGAAAAATTTGTAAAAAGTACTGTTGAAATAAAGGACTTTTTATTATTATTATTAAGGAATTAGGCATACAATAAAGTATGTATAAAACGCGGCCCTTAACACCATACAACCACATACATAACTTGCATTTAAACTTTTGTACCCATTCCCACAAATGGATAGACAGTGAGTGAGGTCATGTCGAAATAGTAAAGATTAGCTAACAAACAATGGACCCCGTAAAAATTAGCTAACATGACACAACAATACGTAAATACACGTCCGTGTGTTACAAACACAATCAGCGCTAAAAACGATTAATGAATAGGTTGGACATGTTTTTACTGCTAATGAATAGATCCGGTTGACAAAGATTGAATAGCGATATTGTTCTATTTTCAACCGTAGGTATTGTGAATTAGAATCGATTGATACCTCATTCATCAAAATCGGTTGGGTAGTTTAGGCAGAATCTTCGAACATATAAACAAAACATACTTACATACGTAGACTGTTAAAATCATAACCCTTCCTTTGTGGCTTTGCCGCAGTCGGTTGAAAAATGAGGAGAAATACAATTTCATGTTGCCTGTATGTCCGTCATTTTTAATAAAAATCGCAAGCTCTTATTTGAGCGTGGCTATAATACTGTAGGCCAGAAAACACTGACAGGTAAATCTGATCACTCTTTTCTACTGGTAGATAGCCTGATTATGGTATGCTGCTGACCCAGCTTAAGCCGTGTGGTCCCGGCAGAGTAGAATAGGCCACCCTCACTCTTACCGAGGTGTCGTAAAAGGCGACTAAGGTAAAGCTGCTGGCATGATCATCAGCACCCAGAGAAGGAAAACTCTGCATTTATATCATAAACTTTCGCCAACCCGTCTGCCAAGCGTGGTGAGTATGGCAATTACCCCTCATGTGATTAAGGGAGGCCCGTGCCCCAGCAGTGGGGACTTAAATGGGCTGATGATGATGATGATGACCCAGCTTATACGTTATTACCCGACTACGAAATGAGGGTTATGATTTTGACCTGTATTGTAGGTATATAGTTGTTCAACTGTTACCTCATAACTTCTATACTAGTTATCATCTAAGGTTATCATAATTTGAACAAATAAGGTGTCGTTAGAACCATCTTGATTTTCTTCCTGGTTATAGACGTAATGACGTCACGTTAAATTGACTATAGTGCCCTCTAGGGGACTTAGAGTAAGGAACTGAAAAAAATAATTGCTTGACGGTACCGTGTGGGGTAGCATATAAAAAAGCTTTTTAGCACATTTCAAATATGTAATTTTATTTACATAACTAAAAATATGTTAAATAAAAATAACGTATAAACACTATAAAACCCGACTACCAAAAAAACACGCTCTAAAAAGTGAAAAATGTCTGTGCTGAAATTATTATCCCGTATCGGCGCCGTGGTCGTATGCCACCTACTGTAGCAAAATAGATTCATTATAATCTATGTATAATATAAAAATGAATCGCAAAATGTGTTGGTAAGCGCATAACTCAACAACGCCTGGACTAATTTGGCCAATTCTTTTTTTAAAATGTTCGTTGAAGTCCAAGGATGGTTCTTACGGCGAGAAAAAATCGAAAAATTGTCGGGAAAACCCTAAAAACAGTCCTTTTATTTTTCACATACAAACGTTTTCTTACTAAAACGTAGAATTAATTTGAGTTTTATTGCTATTATATAAAGTTCATATTTGTTGCCACATTACAATTTTTTTTGACAGGACGAAGTCTGTCGGGTCAGCTAGTAATAAAATAAAATCAATGTGGTTTTTTTTTATAAGAAGTCGGCTTTCAGTTTTTTATTGATGCGGCTGATATGGCGGTAGCTATCTACCACTCTACCCTTGTGGTATGAGTATCAAAATCAACGAAGGTACGGTACCACAGAAAGCCGGCGTGAAACAGCACTGTTCTGTGTCTCGCTGTGTGAGTGAGGGTACCGGAGGCCCAATCCTTTGGAAAGGAGGGTTTAATGGTTGGCAGCGCACTAAATTCAATGATTGCAATCGTTTACCATCAGGTGACCGGTCTGGTCGTCTGCCACCTATCTCATAAAAAGATTTAAAAAATCACGTATAGTGCGTCCCCTTGGGTCATTATCCTAAATATTCGGTACTAATATCTTTCACAATAGACGAGTGTAAACCTTATGGTAACTTAGAGAAATTTTATCGTTAGTAATGAATGTATCGAATAGTAGAATAAAAAAGCAAATTTTAATTTTATTAATTTTTTCCGGTTCGGTTCCCGTGCAATACAAAAAGGTACGATCCAAAAAATACTCTGCATGAAGTTTTTATTTCTTTTAAAAATAAAGTGACTTCCTTTAAGGCGACTAGCGACATCAATCGATTTAAATTGTTAGCTACTAAACCGGATCTTTTTTAAACAATTTCGGGGTTACAACCTCTCGGCAAACACTTATACTATTTATTAAATAATCATGTACAAATGCAGGGTCCGTTTTACGCCAAAAATTGATTCACGCCAAAAGAAGCCGCTTTTGGCGTGAATCATTTTTTCGCGTACGCGTTGGACCCAACATTTGGGCGTGGTTATTTAATAAATTGTACAAGTGTTTGCCGAGAGGTTGTAACCCCGAAATTTTTAAAATAGATCCGGATTAGTAGCTAAAAATTCAAATCGATTGGCGTCGCTAGTGTGCCCTAACCGTCACCTTAACAAACTCAATCGGGCCATTAAAATTCACCCGGGTCACTGGCTTTGTGCAGACGAAATTGTGCAGACGAAATTAAGTGTCCAAAAAATATCGACAAATTACGAATTACAAAATGTATTTTGTAATAAGTGAGATGTGAATGACTTTACAGAACCTCTCTATTAGGTAGATAAGCAATTCATTTACCGTGTACTGACCCCAAATTGGACATGTACCATCTATTTACGGTTCTCATTCTCAAATCCACAAACAGAATCTCACCGTTTATTCCTCAACCCGCGTTGCTCTTAGCAAAAGTTATAAGATAAGGCCCTATTTCTTGAGTGTGAAGGTTGAAATTGAAGTTGTACTTAGCTCGTGTTATGTTTATCGAGATAATGTTTGATATACAAGTCACGTCGATACGTGGGCCAAAGGGACGGAACGCGACGTAGTAAATACTCAGGAGAGAACTTTCTTTACGTTGTATGGCTGTTGAAAGTTTTACTGTTCAATTATTCAGAAACGAATAAGTCCGAAATGAGACATACAAAGGGACTGAATGACACTTAATTTACCTAATGTCCAGAGTTTGTAACCACAAAAAATCGCTTTCAAGTCAGGTCAGTAATTACGAATAGGTATGCATGGCTTCTGTCACTGGATACTACTTATGCAAGTCCTGTGGACTTTCCATGGGCTTCTGCAGTCGCTTAAGGTGACGGGTAGGGCACACTAGCGACGCCAATCGATTTTAATTTTGAGCTTCTAAGCCAGATCTATTTAATTATTAATTATAAAAATTCGGGGTTACAATCTCTCAGCAAACACTTTTATAGTACTTATCAAATACTTAAACTTAACTTTTGGGTCTGCTTTTGTACTCGAAATTTGAATTACCGCCAAAAGCGGCCGCATTTGGCGTGAATCAATTTTTCGCGAACATAAACGGATCCAACATTTGTGCATGGTTATTTAATAAATAATATAACTGTTTGTCGAGAGGTTGTAACCCCGTAATTGTTTAAAATAGATCCGGTTTAGTAGCTAAAAATAAAAATCGATTATCGTCGCTAGTGTGCCCTACCCGTCACCTTAACACCAGGCGAAACGCACGCTTGTTTGCTACCGACGTTGTATAAGTATTGTATAAATGAATGCCTCGGTGGCGCAGTGGTTAGGGAGTCGCACTTTAAAGCGACGGCTGCGCAAGAGGTCCCGGGTGAAATCCCCGGGTCGGACCAAAAATTTGTACCTATGTTTTCGGTAAGAAATTCGTAGTGTTAGTCCGGAGTCTGGAAGTTGCATTCTTGTACCCCCGTGCCTCGGAAAGCACGTTAAGCCGTTGATCCTGCACCCGATCCCTCTTCGGTCGTGTCCCGCTGGTGTCCTATCGGAATACGAGGGTAAGGGAATAGAGAGTGCACAATTGAGCACTATAATTTTTTTAGATTTTCGCGTTGCATTATAACTATAATGTATCAATACGGGGATTAACACGATATTTATTATGTGAAACAACATTGTGTACTCACATATTTGGCTCGACGTTGAGTCCGCTCGTGACCACGGCTGCTGTAACGTAGCCGAAACGTCGAGCCAAATATGTGAGTACACAATGTTGTTTCACATAATAAATATCGTGTTAATCCCCGTATTGATACATTATGAGCACTATAATATATCCTGCGTACGTGACTGATCGTTATCGATCTGCCGCCGTAGCCGTAGTCGATTGGGGAATATGATTATAGTTTAAATATTAAAGACTGTTTTAACTAAGGCCCAGATTTTAATGGACGTATGTCTGAGTAAGTCATGACCGGAAGGACGCACTGGTCGAAGACTTTCGACTTAAGACTTTGAGGGATGGGTGACGAGAAGACTTGACGAAGTTTACCAAATGCTGCCCAGCCTAGCTGAATTCTTCTATTGGCTTCTCTCTCGAAGTTGTTTCTGCCTAATTGGAGCGCTTGTCCTAGATAGACGTGGACACTCACGGCTGGACTAGTCCACCGGTTCAAAGTCGCTCAAAGAGCTATGGAAAGGGTTATGCTCGGAGTATCTCTGAAGGACCGCATCAGAAATGATGTAATCCGACAGAGAACCAGAGTCACCGACATAGCCACCGAATTAGCAAACTGAAGTGGCAGTGGGCTGGTCATATTAGCCGCAGAACTGACAGCCGTTGGAGCCGTAAAGTCCTTGAGTGGAGACCGCGACTCGGTAAGCGTAGTGTAGGACGCCCTGCGACAAGATGGGATGATGACATTCGAAGGCTGGCTGGTGTGGGCTGGATGAGAGTGGCCGAAAATCGGGAGCAGTGGCGTGCTTTAGGGGAGACCTATGTCCAGCAGTGGACGAGTGTGGGTTGCTGATGATGATGTCTGAGTTGATCTACTGAAAAAGTCGTCGGTATACCGTAAGTAAGAAAATGAGTGCACGTATAAATTCAGTTTGTATTACTGCGCACATTTATGAAATTTATGGAAGGGGCGAAGTAGTAAATATGCCACAATTACACGCAGTATTTACATGTATTTATTACATATTATGACAAACATCACTGAGAGTATTTGCTGGTGGGTACGTGCCCTGTTTTTACATGTAGGTAGGTAGACAATAAATAAATAAATAAATATTTCACAACATCACATACATTGATCTGACTCCGAGGTAGGTAGCTCAAGCAACTGTGTTACGGATATCTGAATCAACTGTGGAATTACAAATATATACATATGTATAATACTTTTCTTTTGTAATAATGTAATGTTTGACGACCCGTTTGGAACAGTGGTAGTGAACGCTGCCTCTGATACAAGGGTTGCGGGTTCGAATCCCGCACAGTACAAACATTTGTGTGCATGAACATGTTTGTTTGTATTGGTCTGGGTGTTTGCTATGTATTGCAAGTATGTATTTACAAAAGAAAAGTATTATATGTATATATTCGTAATCCCGCTGTTGATTCTGATATCCGTAACACAGGTGCTTGAGCTACCTATCTCGGAGTCAGATCAATGTATGTGATGTTGTGAAATATTTATTTATTTATTTAATACATACTTATAATATATACAAACACCCAGACCAATACAAACAGACATGTTCATACATACAAATGCTAGTACTGTGGGGATCGAAAATAAAACCGTAAATAATACCGTTATGGATTTTAGAAAACATTATACGTATTTTACAGAAAACTTCGCGAGGAAACCCACTATGTGAAGGAGGTAGGTACCCAAAATTGAGGTATAATAACCATGATCCAGATAGTTTTCCCTTGTTTAGTAAAGGTTTCGAAGGTAGTATAGTAGTAGCATCATCACAGTAATCACCACACTTATCAAATCATAGTCTAAACTTCGGCTTTGCGGATTGCGAATGACAAGGAGCTGTTTATATTTATATATGTCATAGGTGGCTGACAAGCAGACGGATCACTTGATGGTAACCGATTTCCGCCGCCAGTGGAGTGGAGTCACAAGTGCGCTGCCAAGCTTTAAGCCCCTCTTTTCCCCGGATTGGGCCTCCGGTACCCACTCACGCAGGGAAACACAGCACAGTGCTGCTTCACGTCGATTTTCTGTGAGGCTATGATTGATTGAGAGCTTGAGAGTATAATTTTAACCAACATCTATAGTAATCCAGTAATTAATTACCATGACGGCTCGTTGGTACAGATGTGAGCGACGTGCCTTCCATTACTTAGTTTTTGCTACCCTTCGGTATGACGATCTCATCATGGTAGCCAGCACGTGCACGGGTCTTCAAGCCAGCTAAATTACAGCTTAATATAAGAGTTATTAAGGCGAAGTGTCTAAGTGAAAAGTGTGGATGACCAAACCAGATCTCCCGTAATATAGGGATGTCCCGTTTGTCGCTTCAAAAATAAATAAAAAACATGTAGTAAGTAGGTCCAGTTCTTTAACAGAATGGTTTATTTTTCAATTCCCAATCTGGTCGATATAGAAAACAAACATTTATAAATGGTGTGTGGAAGAGGCTAATTGTCATCTTGTAAGAAGGGTAAACTCGCATAATTCGGTGATAGGAAGTTTCGAAGCCAATAGACATAGGCCTCCCCCAATGTTCTCCACACAGATAGGTCCTGTGCCGCCCGCACCAGATCATCGGTCCACCTTGTGGGGGGCTCGAAACTTCATCATTTCTATTGGCTGAAATGATGGAGTTTCGAAGCTTCTCCCGCTTTGTAGGTACAGAATCACCCGTTTTAAATTGAACTTTATACAAACGCAATAAAGCTTCTTTACATATGCAAAAAATGTTGACGATTGTGCGACGGAGACAGCAGCAATCATTCCTAGGTTTCCTTTACAAAATTTCATTTTATCACCGAATTATGCAAGTTTACCTATACTCATAGTAGGTACGTACAGCCCACATCAAAGTAAACAAAACTGTCCAATTATTTCAATTAACTCCCAGCTTAATGTCAAACACGTTTGGTTCATTATCAATTGAGAAAATATGTACTACTAAAATATATACTCTCTGTTTGATCATGGAATGTGATCGGTGTGTTTTTTCATCATACATTTCATTAAGGTATTCAATTTTCTGGCAAAACATAGGTACCTCCCACGACAAACTTTATGATAAATGACTTTACCAGATTTCCCTATAAATAGTTATTAATTTTACCTTACTTACTGAGTAGGAACACACACACACAGAATGGAAGGCTGAAAATAAAATGAGACCACGCGGTAGGCCGAGAAAACGCTGGAGGGACGAATTCGATGCCCACCTAAAGGACTGGACGACTGTGGCTCATGACTGAAAACGTTGGAAGGTAGGTAGGGAGGCCTTTGCCCTGCAGTGGGGCAGTACAGGCTAACCATAAATAATAAATAGTGCGTAGGTAGTACTTTCATTCAAATGTAAAATACAGAAATTGATCATTACTCAATCCCTAGAATGAATTCAACAAGAGATATAATATACCAATAAATTACTCCCACGCCAAAATATTGTACTTTACACCTAAATTCTTCATTATTATTTAAATGATGCTATTTAAATGTGCATGAATCTGAGCATAGGAGAAACTTGAAATGCGCACACACTTGTAAACTACCTAGAATTATCGTTGGTTCAATAGCAAATGCCAATCTGCAAATCATAGATTTGAGAGACCCTCAGTTAGAGGCCCTACAGAGGCTACTGCGAAACTAATAGGTACCTACCTGCTGTTAGACCGAGGATAGTAATCCTGAACGGTCAATCTTGTATTGTATAGTGACCTGGACAATCTTAAAGTAGCCATGCACTCAACATTAGAAATTTAAGATCGGCCGGAGCCCGATAAGTCAGCTAAGGGATACCGATAAGGGATAACGCACCGGGGAAAGAGCCCTTAGCAAGTACCTGGTGAGCGTCTCCCAAGATTCGGTCCGTATGCCGAGACGGTAGGAAGGACCATGGGCTGGTGGAGGGACTCAAATGAATCTCGAAGTCAGCTGGGGGATATTAGCTAGATAGATGTGTATACTCTTCAATACGCTAACTAAAGGGTTACAACACTTAATATTATGGTCATATTAATATTGGGGCCGTGTGGTATCGGCAGAGTAGAATAGGCCACCCCACTTCTACGAGGTGTCGTATTAAAAGGCGACTAAGGTAAAGTGCTGGAATGTCATCAGTACAAACAGAGAAGGAAAACTCTGCATTTATATTCAAAACCCTCGCCAACCCCTCGTCTGACAAGCGTGGTGAGTATGGGCAATACCCTCATGTGATTGAGGAGGCCCGTGCCCCAGCAGTGGGGACTTAAATGGGCTGACGATGACGAATGTATCTAAGTCAATGCGAACTCGACAGCGATTCGCTTAATAACATCCAGAAAACCTTCACTTATAAGAAAAGACAGTGACTTCAGAAGAGGGTCAGGCAGTTAAAATTCATCGTTTAAGAACTGTGGATAGAGTTAGTCCGTGCCTTAAACTCGTAAGAGCTAAATCATACATCTTACAAGTAAACATTACTGTATAAAACATGGAGACAGATGTTGGTAATTAAACCGGGCGAATATGATTAAGATAAGTGCGACTGCAACAGCTGTTATTAGTGCTTCATAAACTTCAACTAATTTACAATCTTTCGCATACGAGTAGCAGTAGGTACCTAATGTGTAGTAGAATATAGACGTGTGTGACTTTTTACTGAAACGACTCAGTGATCCAACTCAGCCAGATGATACACTGTTCCGAATCTCTAATGTTTGCTTCGAATGTATCATTCGACTCAAATGGATCTCGTGGTCAATCGGTACGTGGTAGTGACTTCGCTCACATCTGAGTGAGCCGAATGGGCTGAATGGTCCGAGTGAGTCGAATGAGCTAAATGAACCGAGTGAGCCGAATGATCCGAATGAGCGGAATGATGCGAGTGAGCCGAATGAGCGGAAGAGTCGATGTTCCAAATGATGCGTTTCACTGATCCGCATCTTTGCACTGATCCAGTTGCAAATGTCCCAACCTTTTGAAAGATATCTTTCAAAAGGTTGGGACATTTGCAACTGGATCAGTGCAAAGATAAAGAAAAGCATATGCTTTTGCCAGGTTTAGTAGGATATGCCCTCGGTCCAAGCACCGTAGATATTCTACTGTGGTCCAAGAGTAAACTAGCCAATGACTGCCTCGGTGGCGTAGTGGTTAGCGGGTCGCACTATAAAGCGACGGCTGCGCCTGAGGTCCGGGTTCGATCCCGGGGTCGGGTCAAAAAGTAATTGATGTAATATTGATAATTTTGTCAATATACACCGTCACTTTTCCTCATAATAGGTATCGTTTATAAAATCTGTTTACCTATCATGTTAGATCGACAAAATAAGCGAAGAAAAATCTGCTGTTCCATCCATTATTGCCGGGTGGATATACTAATTTGTATGGAACCGCTGCTTTTGATCTTGCTAAATAAGACTTTATTCACGATACCCTAATGAGGTTTTCGGAATGTAAACGATAAAAAATAACGGTGTATACCCATAGTATGTATATGAATTATGACTCATATGTTCACAAACCTCAAGAAATACCTATAAAACGTCGTGGATCCAATCCGAGCAAAGGTAGGTAATCCGAAAACACGAAACGCTTGCGCGTTGCATTTGACACCTAGCGCCATCTATTGGTATAAATTCGAACTAATATTCCGAAAACGAAGTTAGTGCGGGCCACTAGTATGTGCATATTTCAATATCGTGAGGAAATTTGCACGTCTCGGATAGTTTCTATAAACCTTATAACACTTCGCCGTTTTTTCGTCGCGGATTTAAAAATTGAGGATACCTACAATGTTTGAGTTAATTACCATACATTTTTTTTATTTAATGACAACTGCGTTTTGTTATTGTAATGTTTGCACCAATGAATAAAGTTATATAACAGTAGAAAATATGATAATAATTATATAGTTTTAGTCATAAAACTAATAATTTAAATAATACATTTCTGGATGATTCTTAACGTTTAGTTTTATATTCGATAATCGAAAAAAGGAAACACGAAGTATGCTGCTAAGATAGCTATGAACGTAAAATTTGTTTTCATAAATTTTACGTAACGCTCTCATTATCAAAAGTGGACCAAATGCGAAATAGACGTTTCGCGAAGTGGACCAAATACGAAATTGTTGTAATGTAGCCTCTATGTTAAATAGGTACTGGCTATATTTCTATTAGTTTAATTGATATTCCATTTACTATTTTGTATCTAGACTTTTACTTTTCTATTGTCACTTCTTCCTTTTCATCTTGTTGACAAGTAAACATTTCAATCTTCAACAGTGTTTTTTCTCTAATTTTATCACGTTATCAGCACGAAGCTTTACAAGCGAGCTAGCTGATAAATATAATATTAGTTGTGTTGTTGTACTATGATTTTCACGAAAATATAGTTCGTCGAATCTCGAAAAAAAAAATTGTGCTACGTCATTGTGCAAAATGCAAGGTAGCGGGGATAGAGTGTCCCCAGGCACAAGCAGCAATGCAATGGGAATGGGAGCGATCCGTATGCTTTCCGGACGGGAAGGCTACAGTGCATGGAAGTTTAAGATGCGATTTTACTTACTGCATGAGCAGCTGTGGGAAGCTGTTGTGGGTTATCCTGATGGAGATGAAACCCCAGAGTCAACGAGAAAGCGTAAGGATGAATTAGCACTAGCCAAAATCTGCATGACTTTAGATGGAGGAGCCATCACTCATGTGAGGAGTGCGGAGAGTGCTAAGGCCGCTTGGACGTCGTTGCAAAACGCCTATGAAGATAAGGGCATGGGCAGAAGGTTAGCTTTAGAACGTAAGCTTTACCGATATTGTCTTGAAGAGTTTAATACTATCGAAGAGTATATAAATGCCGTTATAAGTACCGCTCAAGATCTCGCTGATATTGGTAAGAAAATCGAGGATTCTTCTTTGGCTGCGATACTATTGGGAGGTCTAACGCATAACTTCGATCCCTTGGTCATGGCTTTAGAAAATTGTAATGTTGAGGTTACCACGGTCATGGTAAAGGCAAAACTGTTGAATGAGATGTCGAAAACCAAGCCTTATGATTGTGAGTCTGCGTTGCGTTCGAAGAAAGGTCAAATTATTCAACATAGTACCAAGACGAAGAAGAAGAAGGAGGTTGTATGTTTTGATTGTCACGTACGAGGTCATACTAAATACAATTGCCCCAATAAGTTGAAGAATAAGCATGATTCAACATCAATAACTGCCTTGGGAGTAAATGGTAATAAAGATACGTGGTACATCGACTCTGGAGCTACTTCTCATATGACTTCAAGGTCTGATTGGCTGACAGAACTCAAACCGCTGCATTCTGGCAAGGTGACCGTCGCTAGCGGAGAAGCGATAGATTCCGTGGAATCGGAACAGTTTCAATCAGTACTAATAGTAGTATCGACAAGATTAGTGAAGTTGTACTTGTACCTAAATTGAACACTAATTTAATTTCGGTTAAGAAAGCAGTCGATAAAGGTTTATGTGTACTTTTTGATAATACTGGCTGTAATTTTTTTGATAGAGATTATTTCTCTTATAAAGGTAATCCTGTTTTACACGGTTCAGTACATGGCGGGCTTTATACATTAGATGTTAATATTAACAAAAATGTAGCTCTTGATGTGAATTCTGACTGTCATTCTGCAGATTCTCAAGTTCAGGCTGTTGATGTACGCACTAACCGTCCGTCTCAATTTCAGCTGTGGCACAAGCGGTTAGGTCATCTTTGCAGGTTTGACATGAATCTCCTAAGGAATGGACGTGCAGTTGGAATGGATTACTCAGCAGTGGATAAGGAGCCATGTATACCATGTGTTGAAGGGAAACAAGCAAGAAAACCCTTCACGGTAAGTGTGGATAAGCCTAAGAGTACAAATTCGTTATTGGAATTGATCCACAGCGATATTTGTGGACCTATGTCGGAAAATTCATTTCAAGGTAAGAAATATGCGTTATTCTTCATTGATGACTTTTCTCGACTTACTTTTGTTTATTTCTTGGCTTCTAAGACGGAAGTAAAAGCAAAATTTATCGCTTTTCAGTCTTTAGTCGAGCGCCAAACAGGAGCTAAAATTAAGGCATTAAGAACAGACTGCGGAACAGAGTATGTTAATGAACAGTTCTCTAGTTATTTACGTTCTAATGGTATTGTGCATCAAACCACAGTTCCACACAGTCCGCAACAAAATGGAGTATCGGAGCGTTCAAATAGAACGATTGTGGAAAAAGCGCGGTGTATGTTAGCTGGTGGTTTTCTTAGCAAAGGCCTATTGGCAGGATGCTATAGAAGTGGCAACGTACCTGAAGAATCGATCCCCGCATAGAGCTCTAGATCGCCTTACTCCTTATGAGATATGGTTCGGCTCAAACACTGTTGAAGATTGAAAGGTGATAATCCTGCAGGCCAGTTTCCTGTTGATCCCCCTGCAGTGATGGTATTCTCAAACAGGAATGAAGCGGAAGTTCAAAATCCCATTGCTGGTAGCTCTGGCACTTCTACTAAGGTGAACGTAGAAGTTGCACAATCGATCCTGATCCAGAAGACCCTATTTCTGATGAAGAAATTCCCCACGATGAGGAGGATATTCTCGAAGAACAGGTTTCTACTGATGAACCTACTTTCCAAGGAAGGTATCCCTTAAGGAATCGATTAGCGAAAGATAAAGGTTTTGTGTCAGCAAGCTATAGTTTTGATGAGCCTGAAACCTTCAATCAAGCTATTCAATCAGAAGATAGAGACAAATGGATGGGTGCTATGAGAGATGAATATAGATCCCTCATTAATAATAAAACATGGATCTTGGTTGATAAACCTGATGGTCAAAAGATAATACCATGCAAGTGGGTATATAAGGTAAAGAAGGATGCAGAAGGTGCAGTTGCGAAATATAAAGCCCGGCTAGTAGCCAAAGGCTATAGCCAAACCGCTGGTGTGGATTATACAGAAACCTTTGCGCCAGTAATTCGCAATTCTTCGTTACGTATGATGTTTGCACTTGCAGCAAAATTAGGCCTCAAGATGCGACATTTAGACGTGGACACAGCGTTCCTAAACGGAGAATTGGAGGAGGATGTATATATGGTACAACCGCAAGGTTTTGAGAAACCAAGCCAACAGAATAAAGTTTGCCTACTCAAGAAAGCTTTGTACGGGCTGAAACAAGCGCCTCGTGCTTGGAACACAAAGCTAAATGAAACTCTTTCTGCGTTAGGTTTTAAACGGACTCCTTCAGAACCATGTATTTATACCAAACTATTTGAAAGGAACTTGTCATACTGGCAGTTTATGTTGACGACATAATTGTTTGTCATAAAGATGACAAATTGGCAGACGCTGTCAAATGTGATTTGCAAAAATATTTTGGTATTAAGGATTTGGGACTTTTAAACTATTATCTTGGTTTAAATGTTTCCCAAACAAAGAACTGTGTAAAAATTAATCAAAAAACGTTCATTTTAAATGTTCTTAAGAAGTTTAATATGGCAGACTGTAAATCTGCCCCTACTCCCTTACAAAAGGTGAAGTTGGAACCAAATAAGAGCGGTGAGTTGCATCCGTATCCATATCAATCACTCATTGGTAGTTTAATGTTTATATCTGTGAATACTCGCCCTGACATTGCCTATGCAACTAGCTATCTTAGCCAATTTCTTGCAAAGTTTGATAAACAACACTGGTTGGCTGCAAAAAGGGTGTTGCAGTACCTGAAAGGAACAGTAGATTACTGCATAACTTACAAGAGGGTTCCAGATTTCAGTCTGACTGGGTATGCAGACAGTGATTGGGCAAATGATCCCACTGACAGAAAGTCCTATACGGGTTTCTATTTCAGCTTATCCGGTGGAGCAATTAGCTGGGAATCGAAAAAACAGCCCACCGTTGCTTTGTCATCAACGGAAGCAGAGTATATGGCCCTAACTTCAGCGGCTAAGGAAGCCACCTTCTTACAGAGGTTGATTCAGGAGGTAAGTGGCACCTCTCTGACTCCGGTTACCGTGCACAATGACAGTCAGAGTGCACATAAGATTGTACTTAATCCTATTCATCACAACAGGACTAAGCATATCGATACCCGTTTTCACTTCATAAGGGAAAAAGTCGCTGAAGGCACTATTTTAATTGAATATGTACCAACTAGTGACATGTGTGCCGATATGCTGACAAAGCCGTTAGGTAGGGTTGCGCATTCCAAATGTACTGTCGGTTTAGGGTTGTGCACTTGACATAGTTAGGTTATTTAGTCAACTATGGAATCTCAATTAAGGGCTGGTGTTGTAATGTAGCCTCTATGTTAAATAGGTACTGGCTATATTTCTATTAGTTTAATTGATATTCCATTTACTATTTTGTATCTAGACTTTTACTTTTCTATTGTCACTTCTTCCTTTTCATCTTGTTGACAAGTAAACATTTCAATCTTCAACAGTGTTTTTTCTCTAATTTTATCAGAAATTGATCAAGTGGACCAAATGCGAAGTGGACCAAATGCGACGAAACGATTCTGATCGTGTAACCGTTGGTCTGGTTCCCCTGTCTAAGAGTTTCGTAGGTCAGACGGCAGTCTCATCATCGTAATTACCAGACATTCCAAATGTATCCCGGGGTCAGAAGCGACAGCTTTGGACGCAAGCTAAGATGAGGCATGATGTTGACATTTGCAGAATGGCTCGATTTTTTTAACATTATGGCGGAGAAACGAACAAGTGGACTAGACCACATATTTACTAGACCGACGATGTGTGGGCATAGCATACCTAGGTACCTAGATGGTACTCGTAGTAAAGTAGGTACATGTAGACATAAGTGGGTCCAGGGAGAGTCTTGGGTCAGGGTGATGACTTTCCTCCTTCAGGCTTCACCACTCCCCGCTACAGGATCACATGATTGTATGGGAAAATGTATCATCTACTAATATTGGTACGTTTATCAATTGATTGAATTGAAATAAACTTATTCAACATACCTAATTAAATTCGTTCCGACGTTCTCGAGTTTTAAATTGACGACCCGACGACCAAGGGTTGCGGGTTCGATCCCCTCACACAAACATTTGTGAGCATGAAAATGTCTGTTTGTGTTGGTCTGGATGTTTTCTATGTATTATAAGTATGTATTTACAAAAGAAGAGTATTAAATATATATATTTGTAATCCCACTGTTAATTCTGACATCCGTAACACATAGGCTTGAGCTGCCTATCTCAGAGTCAGATCAATGTAAGTATGTCCGACCGTGGGACAGCCACGCTTCAGCATGAATGGGCCGGCTCGACCGGAGTGAAACCACGGCCTCACAGAAAACCGGCGTGAAGTAGCACTGTGCTGTATTTCGCTGCGTGAGTGAGGGTACCGCTAACTTTTTCACTCGCACATGGCAACTATCTATGTTTTGTAATTTTTATGTATGTTATGTATTAAGTAGTTTTAATTTTTATTATTTTTTGCATTTTCTTGTTTTAATTTTGTAATTTGTTATTATGTGTGTTTCATGATGCAAATAAATGATTTATCTATCTATCTATCTACCGGAGGCCCAATCCGGGGGAAAGAGGGGCTTAAAGGTTAGCAGTGCACTTGTGATCCGTGTCTGCTCGTTGGCCACCTATGTAAAAAATTAAAAAAATGTGATGTTGTGAAAAAGTAAACAAAAAAGGTTTCTAAATGAATACCATTTTGATTTATTCATTAAGAATTGTTTTTACAACTTTTTTCCATGTTAATATATTATGTAAACAAGTTATGCCGTAACAATCATTTTTCCTAATAGATACAGGACCCAATAAGAAAAAAAAGTATTATTTTCTTTTTGTATCAGTCAAACTGGTAAATTTCACATCAGCTGCAAATAGTCAAAAACGTCATTTAAAATAAACATAATATCCATATTCATATTCATTTATTCACATAATTTGTAACAGTGGTACATACATAGATAAATAAATAAAAAATAAAATATGCCCTGAAAAAGAAGTCTAGTAATAAACAAACAAACCTTTAATATAACCTTCAAATATAACGATGTTAGAAATTATTCCAGTCGGCTTCGTGGATCAATCGATTTATAGGCTGAAAATAGGCTTCAATGGTCCCACAGCTAGGGTTGTCACGACAAAGTTAGTCACAGTTAGTCTAACGAAGGCTGAGAATCTAATTAATACTTCAGCCAAGATTGCGGCTTATGAGACATTAGCCGTTTTACTGCTTTTAAAGTGGATTTGTATTTAAGTACTAAGTCATCGTTTGATAGTAGTTTTAGAACATACACAGAAGCTGTTACAAATATAAATTTAATTCAATACGCTCGATTTCAATGTACAATAATTATAGACATCACATTGTAGGTATAAAATAAACGAATCAGCAATATTTCTATAAGCAATTAAGGAATATTAATGAAGATTTCCTGATACTAAAAGCCCCCCTAAGGTGAGCAGTTGACGTGTGCTAGGGCGTCTTACAGTACGCTTTCCTAACCGTGATCTGCTCCAACAATGGAGAATGTTCACTTATTTTATTTTTTAGCTCTCCTTAAACTTGGTTTAAAAAAAACTATTACAATACGTCGTGTATTTCTCGAGATATTAAATTAAAAAAAAAAGAGTTTTGCGGTGACGTCACAATACTAGCGTCCGTCTGCGAAATTTTAATTTTTCTGTGAATTCATTACTACTTGGTCTTTTTTGATGAAACAAAAACTCGTGTATTTGTATAGATATTAGCTCTACTGGGACCATGGTTTTAAACGATTTTGTATACCTATTACATTCTAAATTGTACTAATTGAAAATTAGTACAATTTAGAATGTTATTCTTAGTTAACATTATTGATTTATTTATAGGACTCGTAGGTTGTGAGTTCTTAAATAAAATCGATATTTTGATGCGTAAAATCCAATTAATAGTTCTACCACCGCACCAAATGTTATTGATCAGTAAAAGAGCGTAACAGGTGGTTACCACCCCTAGTCCCGAATGACGTCTGTCTGCGCCCTCACCGCCCGTCCTTTCCTGAAGGTGACGGGTAGGGCACACTAGCGACGCCAATCGATTTTGATTTTTAGCTACTAAACCGGATCTATTTATACAATTTCGGGATTACAACCTCTCGGCAAAAAATTATACTATTTATTAAATAACCATGCACAAATGTTGGGTCCGTTTTCGTACGCGAAAAATTGATTACCGCCAAAAGCGGCCACTTTTAGCGTGAATCAATTTTTCGCGTACAAATGTTGGGTCCGCATTTCTCTCATCTCTCGACAAACACCTATACTATTTATTTAATACTTATAGTTAACTGTTTGGTTTGCTTTTGCACTCGAATTTTGGATTACCGCCAAAAGTGGCCGCTTTTGGCGTGAATCAATTTTTCGCGTACAAAAACAGACCCAACATTTGTGCATTGTTATTTAATAAATAGTATATATGTTTGCCGAGAGATTGTCACCCCGAAATTGTTTAAAATATGTCCGATTTAGTAGCTACAAATTAAAATCGATTGGCGGCGCTAGTGTGCCCTACCCGTCACCTGAACTCCCGGGGTTCAATGCTTGGCAGCCGCGGGGTCAATGACTACTCTAGTCTGCACTCAACAGGTCACACTTTGGCAGACATATTTTGGAGAACCCTGGGTTTATACTGATAGGTACTACGCACTTTTATATCCGACTATATAGATAGACATAGACCTGATACTAAGTACTTTGAGTACTTATATAGATATCGGAATCAATGAAGGTACTACATCTTACAGACAGATGTTTTAAGGTGACGGGTAGGGCACACTAGCGACGCCAATCGATTTTAATTTTTAGTTACTAAACCGGATCTATTTTAAACAATTTCGGGAATACAACCTCTCGGCAAACACTTATACTATTTATTAAATAACCATGCACAAATGTTGGGTTTTTTTTGTACACGAAAAATTGAATCACCCTAAAAGTGGCTGCTTTTGGCGGTAATCAGATTTTCGCGTACGCGTTGGACGGTTTAGTAGCTAAAAATTAAAATTGATTGGCCTAGCGACGCCAATACACGTCACCTTAAATAGTGTTGGCGATCAGCAACCAACCTCCTTTCAATATTTATGGTTTTTAAAATTTGTATTTTTCTATTCTTTATATTTGTCAAAATAAAAACAGTTGCTTAAAAAACATGTTTCGTAAATATTTTTTGGCAGAATTGGGATAAAGCCTTTTTCATCGAAATGAAGATAATTGAGCGGTTGCGAAAGGGGGTGTCCTGTGTCACTTGCTTAGGGACCTATAGTTGTTGGTCGCCTTTTTTATTTTGATGACCCATATGCACGCTGAGAGGGGCTCTCCTCCGAGAAGTTTACTCACACCGTGGGGGTCATGTTGGCGACCAGCAGCTAACCTCCTTTCAATATTTATGGTTTTTAATAGTTGTATTTTATATTCTTAATACTTGTCAAAATAAAACCAGTTGCTTAAAAAACGTGTTTCGTTAGTACTAGGTTTTACTATTAAGTAGGTATAGATATTTCAACTCCTTTGTCCTTTCGAACTAATTCCCTGCCATTCCAAGGCTGTTACCACAACTCATATTCGTGCAAAAAATGAGTAGGGGTCGGTCTTACGAATACCAAAATATCTAAATATGTTTTGCAGAGTAAATCCCCTTATGGTGTGACCATAAAATCTACTTATTAGAATTCTGCGGTACTGCGGTTCAAAGGTACTTTTGTATACTTTTTCTCATTAAAATATTAAAATTGGTATTTGAGACCAAATGTAGGAGGCGAATAATATCTACCAATGAATCATACATATTTAAGATCACAATTTCTTCGGTCCATTTAAGGTGACAGGTATACCTACTCCACTAGATTTTAATTGAAAGAAACTAAACCAGATCTGTTTTAAACAACTTCGGGGCTTCAGTCTCTTGGTAAACACCTATACTATTTATTTAATACTTATAGTTAGCTATTTGATCTGCTATTGCACTCGAATTTTGGATTACCGCCAAAAGCGGCCACTTTTGGCGTGAATCAATTTTTTAGTACCAAAGCCTGACCCAACATTGGGACATAGTTACTTAATAAATAGTATAAATTGTTTGCCGAGAAAATGGAGCCCCTAAATAATTTCAAATAGATTTGTTTTGGTAGCTAACAATTAAAATCAATTGGCATGGCTAGTGTGCCCTACCCGTCGCCTTAAAAGTTAACTAAGCTTGAAATATTCAAAGGGCCATAAAAATAGAAATGCCTGAGTGCCTAAAGTAACAGAACGGCATTGAATTAATAATAATTAATAAGATACCTAATTATCAGGTCATCGTCAGCCCATTTAAGTCCCCACTGCTGGGGCACGGGCTTCCCTCAATCACATGAGGGGTAATTGCCATACTCACCACGCTTGGCAGACGGGTTGGCGAGGGTTTTGATTTAAATGCAGAGTTTTCCTTCTCTGGGTGCTGATGATCATGCCAGCAGCTTTACCTTAGTCGCCTTTTACGACACCTCGGTAAGAGTGAGGGTGACCTATTCTACTCTGCCGGCGACCACACGGCTGACCACCGACCACCTAATTTTCAGGTAACTATTGCTTTATTTTTCTAATATTACGTTATTTAAGATATTTTCCTAATTTAAGACTTCATCTCAAATGAGTAAACTGATTACATTTATCAAAAATAAAATAATGTATAACTTACCATTAGTATTTTGGTCTCTAATGACTTAATCCTTTAATTCTAAAAACAAATTCAAGACAAAAATCAAATGTAAAGTACAAGCGAAGATAAAATATGAACCTACTTAGATACCACTTACTGTACCTAAATCTTGTAAAAAAGAGACACGCCGTAGAATAAAAGGGTCTCTCTGGCCCGATTTTCATAATCTATCTTACTAAAGGTTGTAAACTATATTTATTCAAATCTACTATAGGAACACAATAAAAGATTATCGTATCTCTTCCCTTTCCAAGAATTGATTCTTTGAACAAAATGTACTATTTCTACTGAGCCTAAGTTAGGACATTTGAAAGAAATTGTACTTAACTTTGTAATGCCTAGTACCTATTACTATATTTACTTACATAGTTTGTGTTTTTTTTGGGCAATAAGTATTATCTAAATTTTCCTTTTTGAATTACCTTTTTGGGATCTTCCCAGCATTCCTCTTGTTCGGGATGAAGGCAGTCCCAATAACAATCAGTTGAAATAGCGCCAACCAATATGGTCCTGAGAAATTTGCAAAAATTCACGCCAAATGTCTTAAATAATCGTTCATCCTGCTGATTGTCATCCTACAGTAAGTTTTCATACAGACTAAGATTTTCATGAATGCTAATAAAGTTACTAATTTAATTATTTTATACACAAAAGGCACACTAATGAAGATTTATTTGCAAAAAAGAAAAGATTAAAAAGTCTTTCCGTTTTTAACCTTTTCTTTATGTTTTTTAATCTGTTAAGGTAGATAGTTTTGAGAAAAAATTGACAATTCCTGAACTTTTTTTTTGTTCAGTTTCAGGAGGAGAAATCGTAGGTGTGCTCAATCCGTGGCCATCCGCTTGACACCCTACATGAAACAACTTGTATATGCTGGATACCTAAGTATGCGAGCATCAAAGTATTTTAGAGTTCGTAAAAAAACAAGGAAGTGGAACAAGCGTCTAAAAAATTATATCATAATTTATTTAGAAGTGGGTTGCGAAATACTCGTACTTAAGCATGTAAATCGAAGTTCGCGTCACTGGCTCTTTATGAGCATTACATAAGGAGTAATTAAACCGGGTAAGTGTGTGTTTTGTTCCAAACAGGAAGCCTCCAAGCATTTATTGCGACAGTAAACAAACGCTAATTCTCCCCCCTCCCCCACACGGTTTGCGGAGCCTTAAATTTCTCCATTCCAATTATGGAATATGCCGTTGTATAATGTGAAGGAGAAGTCATCGCTATGTTTGCAAGGACTTTAAGCTGGTTACTACAACGAGACATTCAACAATATACTCTTTCGTACCGGATTTGTAACAATTTACATATTGTTTTAAACTTTCACGGTCACTAACATTAGCATAGTTTTACATGGAATTGCTCGTACTGGAACTACTGGAAGGTACCGATCCGATCTGCCAATAACCACTTATCTACAAGAAACTTCAGGAGCCCAATCCTCGGGCTCGTGATATTTTGAAAACATGGCGGGTATCTCCTGAAAACCATACAAAAAAACTATGTTTTAGTGATATACGTCGTATGAAAATAAATGTCACGAGCAAGAGAATTGGGGTCCATTTTACACCGTGACCATCGCGTTTGCGATTTCGCCGAAATATCGGAAACACAAAAATAAGGTCCATTGTAGCAATGGAGAATGTTAATAGGTTTACAAAATCGCTTAAGGTGACAGGTATGGCACACTAGCGACGCCAATCGATTTTAATTTTTAGCTAAGAAACCGGATATATTTTAAACAATATCGGGTTACAACTCTCGGCAATCACTTATACTATTTATTAAATAACTATACACAAATTTAGGGTCTGTTTTTGCAGGCGAAAAATCGATTCACGCCAAAAGTGGTCGCTTTTGGCGTGAATCAATTTTTTGCGTACGCGTTGGACCCAACATGTGCATGGTTATTTAATAAATAGTGTAAGTGTTTGCGGAGAGGTTGTAACCCCAAAATTGTTAAAAATAGATCCGGTTTAGTAGCTAAAAATTAAAATCTATTGGCGTCGCTATTGTGCCCTACCCGTCGCCTTAAAACTATGTTTCCAGTAGAGTTCATATCTATAGAAATACGCAAGTTTTTGATTCATCAAAAAGACCGAATTTACAGAAAATTTATTTGCGAATTTTGCAGGCGCGCGCCATTATTGTGAAGGTGACGTCACAATAATAGCGCTGAAACTATTTTTTTAAATATCTGTATCTCGGGAAATACACGAAGTGTCGTTATTCTATTTTCAGTCAAGTTTTTTTTATTTTCAACCAAGTTTATAGAGATACGGGCGATGTATTACCGAGTGACCATCAGGTGATCCGTCTGCTCGTCTGTCACCTATCACATAAAAAAAAAATAGAGTGCACTCACTTGAGCACTATAATACATAATATGTATAAGTGCTCAATATTCTGCGTGTGTGGTTAATTAGTAAGGTGTACGCCATACCTGAATCGGCTTTAAGACAAATTCATCATTACTATTGATTATTATTTATTGCAATGCGAGCGATGGTAGTTCAGCGGTTCAGAATGCGCCTTACGTACGGGGGGTCATGGTTTGAATCCGAGCATGTACCTATGAATTTTTCAAATCTATGTGCGTATTTCTACCATTAGCTCGGCGATAAGGGAAAACAACGTGAGGAAACCTGCACGTTTCGGATAGTTACTGAAACGTGTAACCATGATGTTAGCCGTGTGGTCCCCGGCAGAGTTAGCCGTGTGGTCCCGGCAGAGTAGAATAGGCCACCCTCACTCTTACCGAGGTGTCGTTCAAACCGACTCAGCACCCAGAGAAGGAAAACTCTGCATTTATATCAAAACCCTCGCCAACCCATCTGCCAAGCGTGGTGAGTATGGCAATTACCCCTCATGTGATTGAGGGAAGCCCGTGCCCCAGCAGTGGGGACTTAAATGGGCTGACGATGATGATGATGTAACCATGATTCAGTTGTCTGGTTCCCCTGTCAGAGGGTAGCGAGAGGGCAGTCGCTTCATTGTAATTACCAGACTCCCCAAATCCTGAATCATGGTCCGGGCTTCAGAGCGACAGCTTTGGACGCAACCGGGAATTACACGCTAAGATGAGGGTTAATTATTATTAATTTAATTAGTTACTATTTTGTTAAAATCTTAATTTTTCACGTAAACTTCTACTGTTGGTACCAACCAATAATGTTGGTTGTTGGTTGGTGTCTTCCGACCAATATCACAGTCCATCCATTCAGCATTGGCCCTCAGCTCTTAAGGTGACGGGTAGGGCACACTAGCGACGCCAATCGATTTTAAGTTTTAGCTATTAAACCGGATCTATTTTAAACAATTTCGGGGTTACATACAACCTCTCGGCAAACACTTATACTATTTATTAAATAACCTTGCATAAATGTTGGGTCCGTTTTGAGACGCGAAAAATTGATTCACGCTAAAAGTGGCCGCTTTTGGCGGTAATCAATTTTTCACGTACGCGTTGGACCCAACATTTATGCATGGTTATTTAATAAATAGTATTAGTGTTTGCCGAGAAGTTGTAACTTCGAAATTGTTTAAAATAGATCCGGTTTAGTAGCTACACATTAAAATCGATTGGCGTCGCTAGTGTGCCCTACCTGTCACACCTTAAGGGAGTTAGCTGCTGTATTTACTAAGGCTCGTCGCATTGCATTGTGTGTACTTATCATTTTGTGTTATTTATTAAGTTAATGTAAATTTGATTTAATTTTAATTTTATTTATTTATTATCTAATATTTATTCTAATGTAATTTAAATAATTTTAATTTTAACTCTTTAATTTTAATTTTAATTGTAATTTATTTTTATTGTTTAATATTATTTTAAATTGAAGGAATAAATAAATATAAAATATAAATGTGATGACGTATGGTTGAAATAAATGAATTTGATTTATTTTTATTTTATAACAATGTTATTCCTTGTTAAAATTCCTGTGCTCCTTGAAACATAAGACGTCCATAAGCCATAGCGTTTCTGAGATAAAATCAGAAGGAACCGGCAAATAGCAATTTCCTTCAAATTTAACTTAACCCAGCTGAGACTCACCTGGCAGTTTCCTGGCGATTACAACGTTCGTTAACATTTTATTGGGCACTAGACGTGACCTATTTGCCTGCGATTAAGTTCAGGAAACCAGGTTACCTCCACAGTCAGAGAAATAGTAGTAAGACGCATCGATTTCGACTTACATGGATAATTTTGGGCATTCCGTATTGGCGTTAGGCATGTTCAAAATTTGAAAGAACTGGACTCTATTTGCGTAGGTACTCGTGTTCCTATAGGTACTACGAAAATGCCTTCTTTGACTAAGTATTGCAGAATAATACCTAAATGGCAACAAACCATTAACGTCGATACACTAAGGTAAAAAAGTGTGTCATACAATGGACAACATTTCATATTTTTAACATGTCCATATTGTTTTTTTATATGAAAATAGACATAAAATGAACAGACCCATATTATTTCTTTTTTCAAAATTTGTCCATTTTCATGCATAAAATAATTATTGAAATTATTTTTATTCTAAATAGACGTAAGCGCCAAATGACGTCATCGGACGGCTGAATACAGCGATATCCCTTTGCTTATCATTGTTTTAATAAAAAAAAGGTACTACTGTCAAAGGTAAATAATACTAGTGTCAACATTGTCAACGTCATTCATTCATTCAACGTTGACAGTTGCATGTCATGGGTTTGGCATTTCGTAAATTTAAAACTGTAATGTGCTAAGCAAAGAAATATTTTACATTCTGCCGTCCGATGACGTCATCTTACGTTTTTTAGTTTTTTATTTTTTTTTCTCAGTAAATAAGAAATATAAAAAATGAATAAATATATATTCGAGCAGCGGGAAAGTAAATAAAGAATTGGTATTTTTTGTTTCAGAGCTTAGCAATTTTGAAATGTTGTCCATTATTATTAATTTTAATAATCTTCAATAAATTAATTTGAACTTTAACATAAAATATCGCTTACTCCATGGTAAAATGTGGGATGGTTTTACACCGTGATTTTTGAATACCCGAGAAACTCCTCGAAGGCATTATAATAATAAAAATACACATATTTCCCAAAGAAACTTTAACTTAGGGTCGAATCTAAAACGCCTGGGAAGTAGTGTAGTCAGAGTTCATTAACTAGTTCACATGTCTCCTTCCCACTCTGGCGAAGAAGGGAGCGTCGTTGGGGGTTTAGTCGATAGGCCTTCAGTTTTACTGGAGGAGAGCCCGTCATAACCCGTCCGCCCCCCGGCAGTCGAGTATGCATAAGGCGCCGCCGAAAGGTGGCGACGTGGGCCAATTGAACATCGGGCCGGCGGAATTCCCCCAACGGAAAAAAGGGGTCGAATCTAAAATAAAATTCGCCTTGACTTATTAATTGCATTAATCAGCTGATTATTTTTGTATGGGAAGGTGTCATGTTTTTTTTTTATTTTAGATCCTGTGTACCTTGAGAAAAATAAATATGTTTTCATTAATACATATATTTCCCTTGAGAAGTTTCTCAGGTATTAAATAAGACATGCTATTTATAATCGTAATACTCATATTTTATAAGAGGTTCATCGCAGTCCTATTATATAAGTTATAAGTAAAAAACTATTTGTATTTTTTTTATTTCTGATAATTCGCCAATGTCAAGTAAATTATTGAGAATAAGTAGGTAGGTAGTCAACAGTCGAAATCAGTCAGAGTTACAGTCACTGAATAACACGCCGGTGTTTTACGTTTTCTCGACCTACGGATTCAGCGGATATAACTCTAACAGAAATCGCGGGTTTAAAGACTATTAGGTCCAAACAAGTTGCCACGAGACAACTCAATCGACACACAATTAGCAGCGTTAAAAACGATACAATCCAACGATTCTCATTATTAGGATCACTTTGCGGCACTTCACTGCACAAATGAAAACCAAATTTGTACACTAAAAACCACTAGACACTAATTTAAAACCTTTGAATTGCATCAGCCCACACGCCTTAATTAATTAATGTAGAATTTGGTGTACTAACGTATCTGTACTGTGTGTTGATGCCAAAATGAATAAATGATTATTATTTCCTTCCTTGTTTCACTAATAACTTCGATATTATACTGTGTTTTCGCATCGACCCCGATAATTAACGAAGAAAAAGTTCGCTCTGAGAGGAAATCCTGTTGAAAAAGCGGAAAGCTGGCTTATAATTCATGTAATTGTCAAGTCCTTTTGTGTGATCCTCTACAACTTAGTCAATAAATGTCTACCTGGTTAAGGTAATTCGAGCGGATAAAAAATATGTTTCTAGTAACTTCCGAACGTAATCGAATTTTCCTCTAGTAAATCTGCCTTCATTAGCAAAACATCTAGATAGATTTGGAGCCCAATACTCGTGCACTCTACCCAACCCAAATCTCGTGGACCCGAAGTCGATTAAGAGATTTGTATAACGAATGTAAGAAATCTTTTACCGTGGGAGAGCCAAGCTTCGGCATGAATGGGCCGGCTCGACCGGAGTGATACCACGGCCTCACAGAAAACCGGCGTGAAGCAGCACTGTGCTGTGTTTCGCTGCGTGAGTGAGGGTACCGGAGGCCCAATCCGGGGGGGGTTTAAAGGTTGACAGCGCACTTGTGACTCCACTGGTGTCGCGGATGCCCATGGGCGGCGGCCATTGCTTACCATCAGGTGATCCGTCTGCCTATTACATAAAAAAAAAAATCTCTAAATTCCACTTGAATATTGAGTGCGCGAGAATAGGCCCTATGATCGTCAAATGCAAATAAGTACGAATATGAATAGTAGGTAACAAAAATTGTGGTAACAAAAAGATGTGGCTTGACGTCGTAAAGGATGACATGTGTGCCAATAAACTAACCAACAGCACAAGACCGTGCGAAGTGGAGTCGAAGTAGGAAAGTGGACCCCAGGCTCCGAAGCGACAGTTTGGGACGCAACTGGGACAAAACGCTAAGATGATAATGTATAATAACATAATTTACGCTATTTTTTTTAATCAGCCTATAAACTGTCCCACTGCAGGGCAAAGGCCTCCATCATAGAAATCAAGTTATCGCTACTATGATGGGATGAGGCTTAATCACCACGCTTGCCAAATGCGGATTGGTGATCACATACCAGAGCTATGTCCGAAAAATTCGAAACATACTTTTCGCTCGACCCGGGAATCGAACCCAGGACCCTGAGATCACGGCCCGGTACTTAAACCACTAGACCAACAGGGCGTTAAGTATTAAATTACTGTAGATACACAGTGTATCGTGTTTCGTTGCGCGAGTGAGGGTACCTGATCCGTGGGAAATGGAAGTTTAAACATTGATACCACACTTGTGACTCCACCGATGTTGCGGGTGTCCATGGGCGGCGGCAATCGCTCACCTTCAGGTAATTAGTCTGACACTTATCACATAAAAGAAGAATAATCAAATTAGCTTATGGAACGTAATTTGGAGTAAAATGAAAAAAATAACGTCCTAATTTTCATCATACTTGACTGTTAATAAGTAATTTCTAACTCAAGGTAGTACTTCAAAATACTTGAGACATTTTTGCTTTTTCCTAATTTTCCTTTACGGAATCTTCGAAAACGAAAACTTATTACTAAGAAAACTAACAAAATAATTTATATTAATATCCGTCCTGGTGGTCTAATGGTTTAGGTACCGGGCCATTATTTGGGGGCCTAGGTTCGATTCCCGGAGCGAGCAAAAACTATGTTTCGAGTTCTTCGAATATAGCTCGGGTTTTGGAACACCAATCGACATTTGGCAAGCGTGGTGATTAGGCCTAATCCCATCATAGTAGCGATGATTTGAATTCTATGATGGAGGCTTTTGCCCTGCAGAGGGACAGTTTATAGGCTGATACTTTACTAATATCCGTCAACCTTAGAATGAGTCAAAAAAGAAGAAATACATACATTTTTGTTTTTCTTTTTTACCAGAAGGAGAAGAGGAAATTGTATTTATTTAATACGCTTAATAATATGCGTACCTTTTATGGAATCAGTGTTTCTTTTATTTATCTTACATTGCTTGTTCAAATTTATTGGTCCCGCTAACTATTACATATACATTATAATTACCAGATAGAGAAACGCCCCTTTCCCACAGTATAATAGTAAAGTATAGGTACTTAGCGATCGAAAACATAACTGTTGTGTTCTTTGTTTTGTTATTCATACAAAGTTGCATTATAATATAGGTCATTAAAATGTATTACAAGCTAAAGTACCTATCCGGAATGTCCGTGAAGATAATTCAAGTGATAACATGTGACCATGCGTTCTTTTTAGGGTTCCGTAGCCAAAATGGCAAAAACGGAACCCTTATAGTTTCGTCATGTCCGTCTGTCCGTCTGTCCGTCTGTCCGTCTGTCACAGCCGATTTACTCGGAAACTATAAGTACTACAGTGATGAAATTTGATGGGAATATGTGTTGTATGAACCGCTACAAAAATATGACACTAAATAGTAAAAAAAAGAATTGGGGGTGGGGCCCCCCATACATGTAACTGAGGGATGAAATTTTTTTTTTCGATGTACATACCCGTGTGGGGTATCAATGGAAAGGTCTTTTAAAATGATATAAAGTTTTCTAAAAAACATTTTTCTTAAAGTGAACGGTTTTTGAGATATCAGCTCTCAAAGTCGTAAAAAGTATGTCCCCCCCCCCTCTATTTTTATAACTACGGGGTATAAAATTCTAAAAAAAATAGAGGTGATGCATGCTAATTAACTCTTTCAACGATTTTTGGTTTGATCAAAGTATCTCTTATAGTTTTTGAGATAGGTTGATTTAACTGTAATTTTGGTTAAGTTATTGTGCTTACACTGAAAACGATGGCTGAACCTTATAAGATAGATCAAAAAATATACTACAGTATTGTACACCTTTAAAAATCCGCGATGATATAAAATCTTTATAATGTAGGTATTATATTTGCTGCTACGGAACCCTTTGTGCGCGAGCCCGACTCGCACTTGGCCGGTTTTTTTTTAAATGGATTGTCTAATTTTTAGATACTATTGTGCCTTCCGCATTTTGTTTTGAAATGGACTGTTCTATTTTTTTACACTAACCATGTGTCTTAAATTTTGAGATTCTTTTTTTATATGATAGATGGCAGACGAGCAGTTAGATCGCCTGATAGTAAGCGATTGCCGCCGCCCCTCAACACCTGTGGAGTCACTAGTGCGCTGCTAACTTTTGAACCCCTGGATTGAGCCACCGATACCCTCACACACGCAGCGAAACGCAGTACAGTGCTGCTTCACGCCGGTTATCTGAGAGGAAGTGGTATCACTCCGATCGTGCCGGCCCATTCATGCCGACGCGTGGTTCTTCCACGTCATTACAATAAGGGTGCCTAAAATTACTTAACCTACATCCTTTAATACCCAAATTTGATAAAACACAACACTCTCTTGATCCGAACTTAGAAAAAAAAATTACATACTCACTCACCGATTTCCATCATCATAATCTTTATTTAAATTTACTTTCCACGTACCTCAGCAGTTTTGTTAAACGGTTTGGCGGCAACAGTATATCCTGCATTTCAAACAAAGGTAAGTACCTATACTGTTTTTGACACCTACGTATTTTGGATGACTGACAGGGGACGTGTACCTCACCTCGTACTCAACCCATAAGAGGCCCTTATCATAGAAAGCTTACCTACATTAGGTCATTGCTCCCACCTTTTCTCTAGTAAGTAGCTATACGCTCGTCAAAATAGTATTGTATCCATATGACTTCCTCGGTGGTGCAGTGGTTAGCGCTTCTGCGCAAGAGGTCCCGGATTCAATCCCCGGGTCGGACCAAAAATTTGTACCTAAGTTTTCGGTGAGAAATTCTTAGTGTCAGCCCGGACTCTGGAAGTTGGCGGTCTTGTACCCTCGTGCCTCGGAAAGCACGTTAAGCTGTTGGTCCTGCCCCCGATCCCCGGTCGTGTCACAGTAGTATCCCATCAGAAAATGAGGGTAAGGGAATAGAGAGTGCACTTGTGTTTGCGAACACACCTATATCCTGCGTACGTGGCTGATCATTGAGATTGACCGCCGTAGCCGTAATCTGGTGGAGGATATTATTGTATCCCGTTTTGGGGATAAAAATAATGGTTCATTTACCCCTTGCCCCTCCCCCTGGCGCTCTATCCCGCGGGTTCGAGTACCACCCACGATGATCTCTAACTCATCGTGGAGTGACTAGGGTTGATATATCCGCATGCCCATTGATTTATACTTGATTTTAATTCGATTTGGAATAAGTTGAATCGAGAGTTCTATTGGACGACAACTTTATTCATCTACTTCATACATAGGTAAGTTAATCAAATAGTTCATATTTTTTTATAGCAATATTTTGCAATTTATTCTTAAGTATATAACACACATAAAATTTCAACTCGTGTTCAGGTGGGACTTGAACCCAATTCCACAATCCGGATGACTGTTCTACCAATTAGACCGCTGAACGCGTTACTTAGCCGACGAAAGTAAGTGCTTGATTTGACAGGAGCTGTCGATAGTCATCAATATTGTAGGTATATTTACAATATCCATTGGATATGTTATGATTAGTGGAAGATGTGGGTTTGAGTCCCGCCTGAACACGAGATGTTTTTTTTTTAACTTAAGCAAATGTTTATAAAAAAATATTCAACCTAGGAATATTTTACTTCGTTTGCCTAATACCTAAGTTTACACTAAGAAGTGTCATCTTGGTTCATAATACCTACAATTCAGATCTATCCTGGTTATAAAGTCTGGATGGGCACTTCGTTTCGGGACTGAATTGTGCTATTAGTTTCAAACTGTACAAATAGATGGTGTTGTGTGTCGAGGACATCGCGTAAGTGTCTCGCTTTTTAGCTTTAAATATATGCCTTGTCTTTGTCTATATAATTAATCTCTTAACTATTTTATAAATAGTTTAAACAATTTCCCATTTAAATATTTACTTAGTATAAAGTCCACTTAATTCACCTAAAATAGTACAAAAAGTAAAAAAATAATATTTCTATAAAGTTTCTAAACAAATGTCTATAGAATAAAGGACTTTATTCATAAACGTCCAATAAAGCTTTCTTAGCTAAAACGGTATTATAGAGCAAAAACAAAATTTTCGAAAAAAGAATGAAAATTGCTGTATAACACCGCTTTAGCTAAGAAAGGTTTAACAGACTTTTATGAATAAGACCCTTAATGATACCGATCAAAACCTGTTAAAGAGTTTCTCAAAGTTACACAAAGAAAGTCTCAGGATAGTACCTAAATTGTTTATCGACAAACACCCCAACTTTAAAAGTCTCTATAAAGTATCGTATTTTTCTCTACCATCTCGGATCTATAAATAAAACTCACGTGAACTGCCATTTTCTTACAAACTTTCACGTTAACTTGCCTGAAGGAACATTACTTGACCTCATAAAGCCGTACCTTATTCAGCAGATAATCGGACGGTTCCGAGGAATCCCGGTAGAATTAAGTTAAGACACAAACTTGGAAAATTGGTTTGAGCTTTTTTTGTTTTGTGAAAATGTTTGTGAGTGAGTTGTGATAAGACTTTTAATTTTTTATTTTATTTTACGCTCTCTAGTCTTCATTTGTAACTAGGAAAATATAGAGTTTTGATTCTACCTTATAAGTCGGTATTTAAATTCTAGACGGTTTTTTTGGTTTGCGTAGGTATAAAATACCGAAAACCTGTTGATATTAAATATTTACTTACTCAGCTAAGCGATCCAAATAGAGTCTAGGCCTCCGAAACAAGAGATCGCCACTTCGGTCGATCACGCGCCACTTCTTGCCAATTATTGACCAGGAGACCGCGCAAATCAGTGTTGTCGTCCTTCCAGCGATACCTAGGTCAGCCAACTGGGCTTCGGCTCACGATTGTGAACACACCTACACAGCTAGGTACTCATTATTATTCTAACCATGTGTATAAATTTAATAAAAACATCGTCCCACTAACAATATACAAACTGAAACATTCATACAAAAAACCCTTTGAAAATCCTACAAGTAATAGTAATATAACCGACGCAACGACAGAATATCTGTCCACATCACAATTACATTTGGCCCATCACATAAAATAACAATCTAAGCTTCGCTACCCAGCTATAAATTAGAAACCATACCATTTGTCCATGTAAAAAACAAGGGGAAAGCAGCATTAAATCTGAGACTGTTTCCCGTTGCCATGGTAACCGAAATAACAACAAAGGGTTCGGAAATGAAGCAAGGAGGTTACACGCCTCCGTAGATTTAACAATGATAGATTTAGCGGTATCATTGCTGGAAGCGATCTCTACCAGATAATAACAGATGTCTGTTTTAAATCCTTAAAACTTAAGACGTTTATATGTTATGAATATACCCGATTCTTTTAAGACAAAGACCCTCGAGAGTACTTAGGCGTTTTTTTTTTGTTTTTACTACACTAGCTCAAGCACCTGTGTAACGGATATCAGAACCAACAACGGAATTACAAATCTAAACATATAATCTACACATATCATATTTTTCTTTTGTAAATACATAATTATAATACATAGAAAACACCCAGACCAATTCAAACAGACATGATCATGCACACAAATGTTTGTATTGTGCGGGGATCGAACCCGCAGCCCTTGCACTAGAGGTAGCGTTTACTGATCCAAACCAAACGAGTCGTCAATACTATTATGTAACTAAACTATCTACTCGAGGGTCTCCGCTGAGGTAGAGATTACATACAAATAAATGATGAAGAAGAAGCCAGTACTGGATGAAATACGGTTTCGTCTTCAGTTTTATCCTTACACAGCATAGCGTTATCAAATGAGTTCGAATGACGATTTGCTTAAGAACCAAGATCGATTGGAGTGGCGAATATTTGGAGAGGTCTTTGTTCAGCTGGTCCAGCATTGGTCTTTAACAGACTAAATAAATAAATCATTTATTATTCTCTTCACTATGTTGACGTACATGTTACTTAATTGTTGATGTTATAGCTAATGTTAGCGTCAAACCGCCGTCACATTGTGAGAGACTGGTGCCTGATGTAGGTTCAGAGCCGGTGTTACAGGTCAGAATCAGTGCCGTCTCGCAGTTGGATCGGTGCAACTCTATACAGTTAACATATTATAAAGTAGAAGATACATGGTATTTTCAAAAACATACAAAGGTTGACAAGAGTTAATAACAGTAGAAGCAAAGTACAAATAAGTAAAAAAGTTTAAATAAAATATAATAATAAAAAATACATAAATAAAAGTGTGAAAGTGTAGATATATGTGTGTAAGCTGTTTTCAGTGTAAATTCTTGAAAGGTGATTAAAAGATATGCAAGTGTTAGGGTGTGAGTGAAGGTATGTATCGGTAGGTAAGTATTACGAGCAAGTGATAAGCAGCTTCTCAGTTTGGTTGTAGTTAAGGAATTTCTGGTAATTAGTGATTTTTTTTTACATTCGTATCTATGTATGATGATGATGATGTGTTATCTCATATATCAATGAAAAAAGATACCGGATGTAAGTATGTGAAATGAAGGACCGTTTGTTTGTATTGGTCTGGGTGTTTGCTATGTATTATTTACAAAAGAAAAGTATTATATGTATTATATTTGTAATCCCACTGTTGAATCTGATTCCGTAACACAGGTGCTTGAGCTACCTATCTCGGAGTCAGATCAATGTATGTGATGTTGTGTAATATTTATTTATTTATTTTATTTTATAAGGACCGCGGAGGTTGACGCTCTTTTCATTGGGCAGTGTACGGTTTGCCTGACTGATGGATAGCTAAACGCCGAAAGCCTTTTAAAACTCGAACGGGTATGTAGACTATCGGCCTCTGTACAACCAGTCTTATCAGCATAAATTTATAAAAAATAAGTAGTTACGTTTTAATTACCTACTGAATTCATAGATAAGATCGACATTGTTAGAGCCGCTTTGTCAACTTTGTTGTACGCACCACTGTTTGCACAATCAGTTAGCAGAAACAATTGAACAATGTGAGTTCTGTACGCGTTTATTTTAAACTTGCTTTGCATTTGAATTCAACGATTCAAACTCATTATTACTACAAGTAGTTGAAACGGAATTTGCAATTGTTATTTATAAGTTCTTACTTGTTAATTTACTAATAGGAAAGTCGATGAAATTAAATTAGTATGAGTCAGTTTTCATTGCCACGGCATCAGCATATTAAATAAAAGAATATATTTTTATTGTACTCAAAACAAAGTATAAAAATGTAAAACTGAGTATTACAGAAGATGTACAATTGTACATTCCTAAAAATGAAATTCGGTCTTATTAATCACTATCATAATATTATATTCTTTAATTTTCCATGAAGCTAATGTAATGAACCGAACTTGAATTGTGGTGAAATGCTTCGTCATTTTACGTTTAAAGATATAAAAAAGCAGTACAAAAATATCCAAACAACAGACTGTTTATTTACGTTATAAAAAGCACGTGTTTCAAATGTTTTGATAGACTCGACCGCGAAGGCCGCCCGATTCATATCAACTAGTGGTGCCAAAGATCAGCCGTGATTTTATAGTCTTGATCTACGCCTTGCTGGGTATCTAGACTTTCATCCTGCTATTTTGGTATTGGTCTATAATTATTGTAAGATTGAGTATAAATGAGCAATCAAAGCAACGAGATTCATTCATACTGAGTGTATTTTGTAGATAGAATTAGTTTCTCTCATTAACCAAGCTAAATAGGCGTAGGTACCCTATCACCTATCCAGGCACTTTTTAAACAATCGTCGAATTAGAAGTGGTGTTACTTCATATCTAATAGTAGGTATATTATGATGTTAAGACCAATGTACCTACCACCTAAAATTGTGCAAATAAATGTTTTTCATTTCATTTCATTTCACTTTCACCATAAGGTGAACCAATTTATTGGTTTGGTAGGTTTAGTTAGTTGTTGCCTGATTAGTAACTAAAGTCATCGTGTACCAGATGTTACAACTTATCAAACCTTTACAGATTGCAGGATAAATGTTACTAAAAATGGAATGAAGAAATTTGACAAATAAAAGGAATCCGATGTGTGATTGTCAGTGCCAATTCCAATGATAAAAGAGTGACTGAGATAACTATGGTTATATAGCCTAATAACTATTAAGCGCATAATGACTAACAAGAACTGGATGTAAGTAGCCGATCGACCGAAGTGGCGAACATATGGATAAGCCTAAGTTTAGCACGAGACTGCTACAGGCTGATGAAAATTATTCGTCATCATAACAAACAAATTCCACACGCCAATACTGGCCAAGTCTCGTCTTGGTTTTGCGTTTGGACAACACTAACTTCCGCAGAACGGAACCGCCCGAAATGGCGGGCTACTGCATCGGCTTATTTTTACTACATTCACCTTGTAACCCCCGCTATTTTCGTAAAGAGGCCAGGCATTAATCACTCGTCTTGTTGCACAATCTAACTGTACAGCGTGTCCCGCGATGTTCCAAACAAATAAAATGCGTTTTGGTGTTCGATAGATAGGATAGGGACCTAATACCTATGTACTTAATTTTACAAGAAAAAAGATATACGCATTAGCACAGTATAACAAGAGCCTCTTGTTATACCTACTGTGGCATTAATATGTAATGTGGCTTTCAGAAGCAATGGTAGGTTCGAAACGCGCCTTCCATACGTCGTGGTCTTGAACCTTCAGACAAAAGACATTTGATAGTATAAGAGTGTATTGTAAATTAGGCAGGCGTGGCAAGTGTGGTGATTAAGCCTAATCCCATTGTACACATGTAATTTTATGTTATGTACTAATATGTTGTAAATGTATGTGAATAAATAATTATGATTATGATCCATTATAGTAGTGATGACTTGATTTCTATGATGGAGGCCTTTGCCCTGCTGTGGATCAATTATATAGGCTGATGATACTTTACTTTACTTTTATATTGTAAATGTTCACAAGCCAATGTGATTGATTTTCCACCATCTACCTGTTTGTCTTCTACTATACTATATAAACCAAAATAGTGGCAAATATGAGTTTTGTTCACGTTTATTTCGTAAAATGTATACATAAATATCTTTTTCTCATTTTGTTTTTCCGTGACCTAATTTCGTGTTACTCTACAAAGCACGATACTTATTTAAAAGAATCCATTGTTCTAATTTTAATCTGCAGTCCTATTTTCTTGTGGGAATGAAAAACAGAATACAAAGATCCAATTTCCTTTTTATTGTTTACTGTTAAATATTAAAGAATAAGATCAGCTTATGAAAATTTCTAAATTTTTTTGCTAAACCTCTGTGTTATAAAAATAGAAGTACCTACCCATACAATAGTGAACAATCTTCAAGGATCACTAAGGGCTCTTGGTTTAGTTCGTTACCTACTAGAATGTTTGTAAGTACCATCTAAAACCAAAGTCACAGTTAGCTTTGGTAATCTTGATTAAAGCTTATGTTTGTTCAGTTTCATGCTTGTATAATAATATTTTTTATGCTAGAGGCGACAAACGATCAAGCGAGTCACCTGATGGAAAGTAAACAACGCCCATGAACATTCGCGAAATCAGAGAGATCGCTAGTGTGTTGCCGGCCTTTTTAAAAACGAGTACGCTCTACTCTTGAATGTCCCTGAGTCGTAGCCATCGGGAAAACTCTCCCGCAACCAAACCGTTCCACAGAACTGAGGTACGTGGAAGAAAATTCCGCGAGAAACGCAAAGTATTGGACCGCCATCCATCGAGATGATGGGGATGGAATGACAATCGCTTGCGTGTGGTTCGATGTGCATTCTTACATCGGGAGTGCTCTGAGGAACTGTTTGATCTACATCAAACAGTTCCTCATAGCACTCCCCATGATAGATGAATACCTATCTGTTTAGTATGTATATATTTCTGGTATCTTCGTTGATTCTAATAAATTACCATAACGTGTTTAAGCTCAGTAGGTAAATTTGAGATCAGGTCGATCTATGCCTTTGGTAACACATCTGACAATCTGATTACATCGTACTTGAATACTCGCGTGTATTTATTTCCGAAAGTTATGTCTAAACTATATGTTTGATTATTTATTTAATAATGTCTTATAGTAGATAACTAGTATATTTATTATTAATATGTTGGTGATAAATCTGGTAACCCCGTTGCTAGGTGGTGTTTGACTGTCGTGTGCGTAGCAACGGGGTCTTAGCTTAGCCGAATAATTTTTTTTTGTATTTTCTGAATATTTTCTGTGATTTATGAGTGATTTTTAATAAACAGGTATTTTCCAAATTATATTTTGATTTTGTACTTTAGAATAAATCATTTAATCTAAGTTCTCAATAAATATAATTGTATAATCTTACTTCATTCTAGTAATAACAGATTTGCACTGCCTTACTATGTTGTCAACTCGCTGTACTTTTCCTTTAACCTATGGTTGCCTGGAAGTGATCGCTACTAGCGATAAGACCGCCGAGATTGTATTTACCAGTGATCATAGCATTAATATGTATAATAATGTGCAAAAAGAAGTATTTATCCATGTATCTTTTTTATGTGATAGGTGGCAGACGAGCAGACGGATCGCCTGATGGTGAGTGATTGCCATCGCCCATAGACACTCGCGACACTAGTGGAGTCACGGGTGCGTAACAGCGCACCTGTGACCTTTAAACTCCCCTTTCCCCCGGATTGGGACTCCGGTACCCTCACTAACGCAGCGAAATACAGCACAGTGCTGCTTGACGGCGGTTTTCTGTTAGGCCGTTGTATCACTCCAGTCGAACCGGTCCATTCATTCCGAAGTGTGGCTTCCCATGGAAAAATATTTATAACATTTTCGAACACCCTATACGAGCACTACAGGCCGTAGTGTTTAGTCTATCAGATAGCCCTCCCCGTTTCCCCAGCAGCACGTACAATATCCGGCGTGAAATTACCCACCATTGCAATCGCGAGTACCTATACGGATTCTTAGCACGCCTCAAGTCTTTTGAAACAGTCGTGTTCAGAATTGGCTTAATCCTTATTTTGGAAATAATTTTTGTAAACATGTAACATTTAAAAATAACCTGTGAGACATATATTGAAATAGATTTAGGGTATATTTAAAAATTCCGTTATTACAATAAACAAGGCAAACATACAGATCACACGTGACCCAGTCAATGCGTTACACTAGCAAACGGTGAATACAAGTTATAATAATAGGTATTTACCTATGAAATTGCCTTTTCAAAAGGTATAACTCCTTAAAGAAGCAAAAAGTCAGCATACTATAATTTAAGTTTGACTAAATTTTAATGGTTCTTGAAATTGAACCAATGCCAATGTCTAGTAACTTATCGATAATGTAGGAGTCAACAGTCGAAGTCAGTCAAAGTCACAGTCACTCAATAAAACGCCGGTGTTTTACGTTTTATCGACCTACGAATTCAGCGGATATCACTCTAAAAGCAGTCACGGGTTTTAAGACTCTATTAGGTCTAAGGAAGTTGTCACGAGACAAATCACTCGACACACAATAGCAGTGTTAAAAATGATACAATCCAACTATTCCTAATATTAGGATCACTTTGCGGCACTTCACTGCATAAATTAACACCAAATTTGTACGCTAAAAACCACTAGACACTAATGTATAACCTTTGAATTGCATCAGCCCACGCGGCTTGTTTTAGCCCTATAGGCCGAATCAATTAAACCTTTTTTAACTTAGCAGAATTGACGTTTTTATCAATAATAACTTTTAATTTCTTTTTACTGAAAAACTATCTTACACATTCCATTATGGAGAAGTAGCATTAATAGTTACTTTACAAATTAAAAAAGTAAGTATGGAAAAAACAACTTCTAAGAAAATAGCCATACAAAACGACAATTTCATAGGTAATTTATACGATCAACCTTTTTTGGCATGTCTTATGTTTTTTTTAAGCGGGCGGCTATGCAGGTTCTATTCAGACCAGTATCACTGCGACCAGTTTGATCTATTGTGATCGCCTCTGTGCTCTCTCAGTCCCAAACCCTACACTTTTCAGAAAGTGTATTAGTTGTTAGGGACTGCGATCCCTAGCTTCATTGGGGTTCAAAAAGTGCTTTCCTAGACGTAAGTTACGTTTGCGCATCAGTGGTCCGCATTCAGTGATTATGTGTTTAGGGTTTCCATCCGCCTCGACTTATGTAGATTTTTTATTAAAAAATACATGTGTTGTTAGTTAATCTTCTTCAATTTAAAAAATATGAAACAACAATACATTAAATTGGCTCCGCTAATTAAAAAACACCTGTAAAACATCTATTTTTGATTATGACTGTACCTACTTTACCTTACTCAAACGCTAACCCCAAATTAGCACTTAAATATTGATTAGGTAGCTTTCTGTCCCCTAACTGAACAATTATACACACGCGTATGCACGCTATTGCTTCTCAATCGATGTAAGTAGGGGTAATTTATACACCAACCGCTAATAATATGACAATGTCTACATGAACAATGAATCATCGGAAAGGTAATTAGAATATAATTTTCGCAATTTAATCAAAAATTAGACTTTACGTGGATAGGTATGTGCATTTCGCACATAAATGTTTGAGGAAATGTTTCTGAACCTGCAAGGCTAGAATTTACGGAACAGTGTAATACTTTAATATTGCCAGTTGAGTGTTTTTTTTTTTAATAAATATCTCACAGCATCACAAACATTGATCTAACTCCGAGATAGGTAGCTCAAGCACCTGTGTTACGGATATCAGAATCAACAGTGGGACTACAAATATATACATATAATACTTTTCTTTCGTAAATACATACTTATAATATATAGCAAACACCCAGACCAATACAAACAAACATGTTCATGCACACAAATGTTTGTACTGTGCGGGGATCGAACCCGCAACCCTTGTATCAGAGGCAGCGTTCACTACCACTGTTCCAATCGGGTCGTCAAAAAGTGTTACAATGGTATTACCATGAATAATGCTGCTTTACTACTTAAAACCATCTCTTTCACCCATTGCAATATCTAAGTATGCTTATACATTGAATAACAAACCTAAATAAGTCAGTAATCACTTATATCGTTAAAAGTTATCGTTCATTTAACTTGTTAAAGAGACTTTATTTATTTAAAACTTTATTGCACAAATATTGATACAATAGACGAACTTAATGTTAAGAGGCATTCTCTACCAGTCAACCTTTGGGTGATGCAGAAAGTATGATACTTATTATGAGCCTTCGGCAATAAAACGGTAAAAAAGTGAGTGCTAATCTAGGTCTAAAGTCCATAGCCTCACCGTCTTCGTAGTTGATCTGGATTGAGTCTTTTTCCTGTAGTAAAATGGGACTTAAGAATGACGTGTACTGCGAAAGTTATCCATTGGTTTTAGAGTTTTATCCACTACAAATATTAAAAAATATACCTACAAATATTTCCTCTTTATAATATTAGTATCGTGGATATAGATCTACAACAAAGGTATGTGTTTAAAATGCATCTGCATACCCGTGTTTGTGCAATGTACCTACTTGCAAAGTATTGCATCCTACCAACATTTTTTTGACACATACGAGCCGAAAATTTGATTAAATCAATTTGATTTATTATTCGACCCGAAATGGTCATAACTATAGCGTCTTAAGTCGGTTACCGCTATAAAAGTTAAGAGCAAAAAATTTTGTGATTTTTTTCTTAAAAGGCCACACCCAAAACTATTCCACTATTTTTTCACTACGACCGGACCCCTAAAACGTCAGATTCACCTGAGCCCAAAGGATTAGTGGGTCTTAATTACGCGGACCACCCAAGCAGTGGGCCATTAGTCGTGACGTCCAATTACAGCCCATTACAAGTATTACAGCCATTAGAAAAGCTCACGCGGACTGTAATTTGTAATCGTGGTGTTTGTATTACGAGAAAATGAGGTGGAATGTGATGAGATGACGGGGAAGATTGGAGCTTTGGTTTTTAATTTGGGCTGGTCTGGTATAATTTGATACATACCTACTCGTGTAAATAGAATAATATAAACTTGTTGTGTGAACAACATACATTAATTTAGATTCTGTAGGTAAATGTTATAGACTCTATCTTTTCGTTTATTTCCTGGTCCCGACGAAAGCCATGGCCCCATGGTGATTTCGGAGAACCAGGTACGCTACCATGATGTGTCTGCGGCTATCTGATATTTGCAAAATTATAGGAACTAGAGACGGGCCGAGTGCTCGTCTACTATTCGGTACTTGGTGTATTCGGCAGTATACATAGTGTGCTGGACATGACGAAGTGACAAGTGCAATGGTCACAGAGTAACCATAATACTTCAAACAGTGCCAAAATATCGCAAACTTAAAAATAATGAATCTACATACCTACCTGCAGTTGGTAGCAGTCCCGTGAAAACTATTTTAAAAACTATCTAACTACGTATAACTGAAAACAGAAGAAGTTTTTGTAAGCCAAAACTGAATTGAGTAACTCGATACCTATTCGATTACTCGGTAAAAGTACTCGGCGCATCTCTAAGGAACTATGACAAATACAAATAAATTCCGTTTTTAGACATTCATTTATTTTAATTTTTTCATTTATAAGCCCAAAAATGGATATTGAAAACCAAAAGTAATTTTTATTTGATTTATATTTTGAATACCTTTAAATATTTATAGAGTCTATTGAAGAACCTCTCATACTTTTAACACACGCACTTTTTATCGTTACTTTCAAATTTAATCATCATTTAGTGTGTTGTTGAGATGTCCCTTCTCTATTTTAAATATTCCAGCTTCTTTGGTACCTACTCAGTACTGACAGTATTTACTATAAGAATAAAACTATTTTTACATTTCCGCCCTACAAATAGTGTCGCTGGAGATCGCATAAGCCCAACCCCTACTAAATCAGATAGAGTCTTGGAAGAAAATAATGACCCGAAATACGAAATAAAATATGATGTTTTTGTACTGAAATAAAACTCAAGGGACACATGAGGAACAGTGAAGATAACGACAGTAATTTAACTACTATGAATGCAAATATAATTTTGTTCATACTAGTTAGGCTGATATACTTCTGACACTTTACATAAAACTTAGCTACTTACTAAACAGTAGATACATTTGCTTGTAATGAAGTAATTTTCATATTGAAGAATTCTTTAACTTTATAAAAATAATTATAAAAATATAAAACAATGTATCACAACAGTTGTAGACATAGGACAATATAATAATATTTTAACAGTGGGAGAGCCACGCTTCGGCATGAATGGGCCGGCTCGACCGGAGTAATACCACGTCCTGAAAAAAAACGGCGTGAAGCAGTGCATGCGCTGTGTTTCGCTGCGTGAGTGAGGGTACCGGAGGCCCAATCCAGGGGAAGGGGGTTAAAAGGTAAGCTGCGCACTTGTGACACCACTGGTGTTGCAGGCGTCCATGGGCGGCGGTAATCGCTTACCATCAGGTGATCCGTCTGCTCGTCTGCCACCTATATCATTAAAAAAAAAACATTTTTAACTACTTATGTTCTTAAAATCAATACGAGTACAAGCTAAAATGTACAATAAAATTCTTCGGTGCTTTAGAATTATTTCATGAACTAATTGAATTATAAAACCTTATTAGTTCATATGATAATCGTTATATACTCAACGCAAAGACTCGCGGCATAGGGTAGAGTATATGACACCGACTGCCACGAGTCTATGGCTCTAGCCTAACAGTTAAGTAGGTACTTCTTTTTTGTTCTGCTAACCATTTTAGAAATCTTACCTGTCATATATAATTCATTTGTACCGTCTCTACCATTTGCCATGAGGCATTGTGTCATGTGGTATGCTCTACTACAAAAAAGTAGGTAAACATAATAATAAGGAAAGTAAAGTATCAGCCTATAAACTGTCTAACTGTAGGGCAAAGGCCTCCATCATAGAAATCAAGTTATCACGACTATGATGAGGTTAGACTTAATCGGTCGTGGTCCCAAGTTTCGTACCTCACCCCACGACCTCTGCCACAATGGACGATGAGGGAGAGTCCCAGGAATTTTAGTCGGTATACCCCCGGCTTCTGCAGGGGAGAGTCCGACATAACCCATCCGTTTACAGACGGATGGGTATGCGAAACGCATTTCTCCTGGGTCGACAAAAAAAAGGTTAGGCTTAATCACCACGCTTGCTAAATGCGGTTTGGTAATCACAAACTCGAGCTATGTTCGAAAAATTATCACGGCCCGGTACTTAAACCACTAGACCAACAGCGCGTAATAATAATAAGATACCTACACTGTTTTTTGGATCTTTAAACCTAATGACGACCGTGGTACAGTGGTAGTGAACGCTGCCTTTGGTCCAAGGGTTGCGGGTTCGATCCCCGCACAGTACAACATGAACATGTCTGTTTGTATTGGTCTGGGTGTTTGTATGTATTATAAGTATATATTTACAAAAGAAAAGTATTATATGTATATATTTGTAATTTCGCTGTTGATTCTGATATCCGTAATACAGGTGCTTAAGCTACCTATCTCGGAGTTAGATCAATGTAGGTGATGGTGTGAAACTTTACAAAAAAAAATGTACTTACATAATATTACGTAATATAAGATATATCTCACTGATATTTGCTCCTTTGGGCTCGAGGGATTTCCCCTAAGCATTAGGTATGGATAGTAACTATAGATACCGTATTCTAACCAACGCTACAATAAAATTATGAAGTCGAAAGCAACTAGGACCCCACGGAACAAGTGCATTATAAATTATGTATGAAACTTTTATACAGGGTGGATGACAATGAAACGCGGTTTTCCACTAAACCATTTTCGTTTTACGAGGGGAACTAAACTACTGTGTCATTGTTATGACGATTTTTGAGTGGGGTGAAGTTGTCTTATTCTTGACCCACACTTTTTTTCTATTAGATATATGAGCAAGCAGTGATCTGCCTGTCCATATTAACCATCAGACGATTCTGATGGTTAAGCAATTGGAACTAGTTCGATGCCAAGCTTTTCCCCTTCCTTCGAACTTTAGCCTCACGCTAACTGTGTAGCCGTGATATCACTCCGATCGAGCCGGCCTATTAATGACGGTTCATGGTTATCCCTGGGAAATGATTAAGACAATAATTCCGAACATCTTATCATGTCCTAGTTGGCACATTTTTCTGTCTAATAAAAAAATATCTAATTTTGTTTCTTAAATTAAAGTACTACGAAAGTTCGGTTTAATGTAATACCAGAGTTGCCATTATTAGGTGCAGACGGCGTCGAATTAACCCAAACACGGGGAGTGACCCCCTTCCCTGCCCTGCATCGCAAAAATAGAATTTATGTCTCAGACATAAGGACGGGCTTAAGCCCAAATAGCGTAACTCCGCGTAACGCCGGCTTGGCGAAGAACACATTCATTATAATATCCAAACGTTTAAAATTTTAGATTAGTTATTCCATTAATAAGCATGATTAGGGCTATAGAACCCTTTCCAAAATGTCAATTATTCAAGGCACCCAATTCCGACGAAATGACGTCACAATAATTCCGTAAAAGGATAGACGGTCTGACATTAAAAAAATGTCGTTCATTACTCAAAACGTCCCGTTCAAAGCGACGAATAGGTATCGTAACCCCGGATGGCATAATACATCAACGTCGGAGGCAAGGAGACGCTCCTGCCATAGATAACCGAATGAATGGCTCTTTAAAACCCCGCCGCTTTAGACTTGTGTACTTAAATTTTACCGGCACTGAACAAAAACTAGTTCGTTTCACTCACTCTGTTTTTCCCTTAAAGTTCAGTAGTTCATCAGCTTCCTAATCCAAGGAAAATGGTTTCACTCATTCTCGTTTGTCTTATGCATTTCGTCTTAAAAGTAGTAGAAATTATGCATTAAATTTAGCGTTGATTTATAACAATTTTCTCTTCACTCTATAAATTAAAAAGGTATTTATTTTTGGTTCATCCTTCGCTCTCTTTAAAGTTAAGGAACCCCTGAACCTAATAGAGAGTGAATAACTCTATTTTTTAGGATGAGACAATTCGTATGTATGGTTTTCCACAAAGAAATATAGGTTGTAGGTATAGTAAAAAAAAATTGTCGGTAGTATTCATATATTATTATTACACTAAATATGGGTTGCAATGCTCAAAAAACGATGCTGCAATCTTCAATCAATCTCCTCATTTGAGTGAACGGTTTTGCGCATGTATCTGTCTCTCTACTCTTTCATTCCTTTCTTTAGTCATACGAGCCAGATTGAGGAACTCTTAATTTGGCTGTTATGGTTGTACACATTTACCTTGCCCGGTAATAAGTCATGGAGAAAAGGGTTACTCTGAATAAATTCTTTACGAAAGAATAACCAGTCGATAAGTTAGAGTGATCCATGACTCTCACACAAGGGCGAAACCAGCTTTGACGCCAGGGGCGGGTCACATAGTCGTAATGGTGCATAATAAAGTACTTACAAAAGAAAAAAATATTTCGTTGTTAGATAGATATAAAAGAGGAAGTCAAATTTTGGACGCGTTAGTTCTCGAATAATGTGTTAGCCGTCAAACAAAGAATATTAAATTGTTTAAATATTTATAGTATGTACCTACTTATAAATTAAATCCCCTCTAGATCTCTCACACTCGATTAAAAATAACGTGTCAAGTAATTGTGTTCTTAAAACAATTGCATAATTTGTAAAGCCCCAAAGAAATAAAATAATAAGGCGTTACCTAAATCAACTTTGAAATCATCAATTAATTCATAATTAAAAATGTCATTCTATATTTTACTAATCATGCAGTGTACTTAATATACGAGAGCATATTATATTAAATTTTATGAATGTCTCTTTTAGCGGTATACGTGGCGCCTCAGCATCAGGAAAGCAGACCCCGCGTTACGGGAAAAGGCGAGGCCAAAGAAGAAGATTAATGTCTCTTGTACATCATAATTAAACTTTCTTTGCGTGTTAGCCGCCCTGTTGTGTTTGAATACCTGGCCGTTATCTCGGGGTCCTGGGTTCGATTCCCGGGTAGAGCGAAAAGTATGTTTCGAAGTGGGACAGATTATAAGCTAATACTTTACTTGTTAGAGTAAGAATAACAATAAAAACTTACATTAAATTACACTTGCCGTTTGTTCGTTCGCTTTGGAAAATTATTTCTTGGAATCATAATAATCAACATTTATTTCACTCTCGTTCAATTCGACTAATTACCCGCACTACCAGAGATAAGATTTTAAACTTACATAACTACTTAGCCTACGAATCCGTTAGCAGAAAATGTTCTGCCAATAATCTCATTACCGCATGCCAAAACTTACTATAGCTAACAATAGGTAAATAAAACCACAGTCATTCATATCTCCGCGAGTCACTAATAACCTTTTTATGAACGGCCGAGTCATGACCTCTACACAATTTACCCGCCGGAATACAATTACATACTTGAGATAATCTCTAGTCCAGAGATACCCAAACTATGCGACGACGTAGGGAATAATATAAGGCGTGAAACTGTTGAAAGTTGAAATAAATTAATTATAATACATTTAATAATTTATAATTTTGACCACCTCGGTGGCGCAGTGGTTAAAGGGTCGCGCTTTAAAGCGACGACTGCGCAAAAGGTCCCGGGTTCGATCCCCGGGTCGGGCCAAAAATTTGTACCTAAGTTTGCGACAAGAAATTCTTAGTGGGAGCCCGGAGTCTGGAATTTGGCGGTCTTGTACCCCCGTGCCTCGGAATGCACGTTAAGCTGTTGGTCCTGCGCCCGATCCCTCTCCGGTCGTGTCATATTAGTGTCCCATTGAATTATGAGGGCAAGGGAATAGAGAGTGCACTTGTGTTTGCGCACACACTTGAGCAATATAATATATCCTGCGTACGTGGCTGATCGTTGAGATTGGCCGCCGTAGCCGTAATCGGTTGGAGGATATTAATTAGGACACTTAGGAGCAGTACAAACGAGATACATTAACTGATAGAGACATATAAAATTGCACCCAGCTACTGGACAAACACAACCCCACAATACCAAGGATGTCACTGGTGCCAAGCTCAGAATCTTTTCTATTAAAAAAAAAACCTTTCCAAAAATAAAAACAAATAAAAAAGAGGTGTTAGCTTATTAGAGGATATGAAAACAGCGAGTGCCTTCTAAACTCGTAGGTTTAAATCCGAGGCAGTGAAATCTATGGATTTTAATGTAATGTAGAGAAGAAAAAAAAGTATGTGTTTTTTTAAGACTCAGAACTTTTAAAGGCATCTGGGTGCAATTTGCATAAGTATGAAAAAGATTGGGAACCTCTGCTCTACCATTCTTTCAAGTTGCCATTGTTCCAATACCAACACCGGCAAAGAGAAATCTTTTCACGTCACGTCAATCTAATGCACTGAATAATGCATCAGAAGTGCATTTGTGTTACGCTTGACTTGGCAAAAAGTGGTGTCTTGTAATTGCTTGTGCAATATTAGTTTCAGTAGGTAATTAAATTGTCATTTTGGACGTATTTTGTACGTATGCATTTATTCATACCTTTAATTTGCACACAATAATGTAAATTATTTAACTTACCCGATGGTAGCGGTCTTCGTTGATTCCAATACTTACTTACACATGACACAATATTATACATATACACTTTGGGATCAGGTTGTATTGTATTGTTGTTTATTTATTCTAGGACATAAAACACATTACAATAGGAAAAAAACCTTGATTAGAGAATGAAAACCATTTCATTCTCCTCATCTCGATATGTAGGTACCAACCTACATATCGTTTCGTGTGGGAGGGCATTCCATGTCTTGTGGCTTGGGGCAGGAACGAGGAGCCAAGCCTCTTGGTGCGCGCCGCCATTGTCTGATGGTAGGTGGATGGCAACGCTGTCCAGCACGTGTTTTTCAGAAGTGGAAAGGGTAGGATGGGATAAGTTGATAGATAGGATCACCTGAAGTTCAGCGAGTGCCACCGCCCATAGGCATATGTAACACCTAAGCCATCTTAGTATTAATCGCGATCTAAAATGATTACCGAACTAAAGCTCATGTCATCCCGTTTCAGGCACGAAACGGGCTGGCACGAATTTTGTTGAGAAATGTAGGTACCAACCTACATATCGAGATTGTAGTCCTTCATTTGTCCGTCTGTGTGTCCTGTGTTGTAGTTGTGAGTCTTACCTACATTTATTTTTGAAACGTAAAATAAACTACAGGTATTCCAATTCCTATTTCCCTGTGTCAGCTCTTAAAGGAGGACTTGAGACCGGTACATTTTAGGATTCCGTGCCTTAAGAATAACATAATCGCGATAGTAACTATCTTGGACTCCTTTTACAATTAGGGTACCTACTTACTAAAACCATAATGGGCAGATATGCTTTTCGCAGAATACAAATTACTCAAATCCATAACACAAACAAAACAATAACCAAGAGAGGACGCGAGAACTTGCTTAAATATTTTTTTAAACTTTCCATGTATTAAATTAGCGGCTAATTTAGTTAAGTGGAGTCAAAATGAAATGTACCTAGTTTGAAAAAAATCTTGTATTATGGTTTCCGAACCCTTCGTGTGGAGAGTCGCACCAGCACTAAGCTTGGCCGTTTTTTTACATTTCTCTTGCTTGGAGGCGCCAAGTTTGTGCAAAAGTTTCTAAAAGGAATGGCGGAAATACAAAGACATCGCAGACAAAAGATCGCTACGTATTTATTTTTACTGGAATGCCGGATTTCATTTTCAAATTTAATACAATACATTGCAAGTGATCCGATAATGGATAAGTTATTGTTCCTGTAGCTGACGATACTTTTGAACAATTTCATATAAACTGTACTACTGTATTTAATAAAAAAAACTTTTGCAAAATTAAAATTACTTACTTTTATATTTGAAGACGATTTGCGTGAACTCCTGGCAGATGACTGACAGATCAGCAGGTCCTTAGCAGGACCGAACCTAGATTAATGTTAATATTTAGAAGTTAAGACTCTCGCTCCGTCAATCTTGTTAATTTACATTTAAATATATTCTATCTAGAATACAAAATGATTGTTAAAATTCCTAACAAAGGCTAAAATGTTGGCAGCGCACTTGGGATTCCACTGGTGTCGCGGGTGTCCAGGGGAGGCGGCAATTTCTTACTATCAGGTGATCCGTCTGCTCGTCTGCCTCCTACCATATAAAAAAAACAAATAGCATGTTCGTATATTTTGTTAGCGGCCACCTTCTACAAGCTGACGTCTTGGTTACCTCGTATCTACTTCTACCACCCCTCAGAACGATCGTGCACTAAGATACCGGACTCTAGTAATTTTCTGCCCATACATATTTTATGTCATAGGTGGCAGATGAGCAGACGGATCGCCTGATGATAAGCGATTGCCAATGAACACCCGCGACACCAGTGGAGTCTCAAGTGCCTAACCTAACCAACCTTTAAACCCCCCCTTCCGGATTGGGCCTCCGGTACCCTCACTCACGCAGCGAAACAGCACAGTGCTGCTTCACGCCGGTTATCTGTGAGACCGTGGTATCACCCATTCATGCCGAAGCGTGGCTCTCCCACGGTCATATTACCTCTATGCCATAATATGAATGTCACATACCCAACGACTCACCTTATCAACCTACCTAAACCTTATCAATACCTGTGTAAGTAGGTAAACACTTATTGCTTTTTAAGACATTGGATCTTCGGCCTAATAGCCGCGTCGCCAATCAGAACGTACCGATAGCGGGAGAGCTGATGCGACGGCAGACGGCGACGAGACGGCGGGACCAGATAATGCACCGGAGTGGCGACCTCAACATTATTTCTATGAATATTTTGACTTAATGGTAACATGGCTAATTAACAAAATATTCCTATCAGACCCACTAAAAAGTTGTATCGTTGAGAAAATAAATAGTTGATCCGTTTCAGTTGGTCGGTTTCGTTGGTCGGAGTAGAATGACAGACACAGAATCTTCTGAAAGCAAATCAGGGAACCAGTTGAAAACCATTATAAAAAAACATACAGGAATAGTCACAACATTTTTCGACTTAAATATAAATAAATTAAATATATATATTCACTGAGCTAGAATTCATCATCAGCAACCCACACTCGTCCACTGCTGGACATAGGTCTCCCCTAATGCACGCCACTTCTCCCGATTTTCGGCCACTCTCATCCAGCCCACACCAGCCAGCCTTCGAATGTCATCATCCCATCTTGTCGCAGGGCGTCCTACACTACGCTTACCGAGTCGCGGTCTCCACTCAAGGACTTTACGGCCCCAACGGCTGTCAGTTCTGCGGCTAATATGACCAGCCCACTGCCACTTCAGTTTGCTAATTCGGTGGGCTATGTCGGTGACTCTGGTTCTCTGTCGGATTACATCATTTCTGATGCGGTCCTTCAGAGATACTCCGAGCATAGCCCTTTCCATAGCTCTTTGAGCGACTTTGAACCGGTGGACTAGTCCAGCCGTGAGTGTCCACGTCTCGGCACCGTAAGTCATGACCGGAAGGACGCACTGGTCGAAGACTTTCGACTTAAGACTTTGAGGGATGGGTGACGAGAAGAATTGACGAAGTTTACCAAATGCTGCCCAGCCTAGCTGAATTCTTCTATTGGCTTCTCTCTCGAAGTTGTTTCTGCCTAATTGGAGCGCTTGTCCTAGATAGACATATTCCTGAACAACTTCGAGAGGTACTCCATTAACAGCGACCGGTCCCGGATCAACGAGCTCGTTGAACATGACCTTGGTTTTATCCAAGTTCATCCGAAGACCGATGTGTTTGGAAGATTCAGCCAGGCTGCTCAGGAGTTAGCATTGCTCGCGTAAAATTTAATTTTTACGCGAGCAATGTTAGCTCAGTGAATAAGAACGCGCCTACCATACGGAGGTTCGACGTTCGATTTTTTTTTTATATGAGAGGTGGTAGACGAGCAGTCGGATCACCTGATGGTAAGCAACTCCGCCGCCCATGAACACCCGCAGCACCAGTGTAGTCACAAGTGCGCTGCCAACCTTTTCCCCTTCACCCCCATTGGGCCTCCGGTAAACTCACTCACACGGCGAAACACAGCGCAGACGCTGCTTCACGGCGGTCTTCTGTGAGGCAGTGGTATCACTCCGGTCGAGCCGGCCCATTCATGCCTAAGCGTGGCTCTCTCACATTTAATATCCTCTAGATTTTTCAAATCTAAGTCCATATTTCTACCATTAGCTCGGCGGTAAGGGAAAAACATCGTGAGAAAACCTGCACGTTTCTGAAACGTGTAACCATGATTCAGTTGGTCTGGTTCCCCTGTTAAAGGGTTACGAAGGTCAGACGGCAGTCGCATCATTGTAATTACGAGACTCCCAAATCCTGAATCATGGTCTAAGTGTACCCCGGGCTCCAGAGCGACAGCTTTGGACGCAAACGGGAATTACACGCTAAGATGAGGAGGACAAGATAACTACAATTGAATTTTAACTTTAGGGTTCCGTAGCCAAATGGCAAAAAACGGAACCCTTATAGATTCGTCATGTCTGTCTGTCTGTCTGTCTGTCCGTCTGTCCGTCTGTGTGTCTACCCGTCTGTCCATCCGTCCGTACGTCACGCACGGCCACTTTAAGAGGACACGAAACTATAAGAACTATAGGTACTATTGAAACTTTTGTTTAGATGTATTTTATCAATCTAAGAATTGGGGGATCCCCATACTTAGAAAGAACTGAAACTCTACATTTTTTTTCATCATACCCATACGTGTGGGGTATCTATGGATAGATATTTAAAAATGATGTTGAAGTTTCTAATATTATTTGTCTTAACTTAATAATCTGCGAATGAGACGCTCTCAAAGAGTTAAAATGTGTGTGTGTGTTTTTTTAATACGTTATAAAAGCGTAAACCGCAATTTACCTTCCATATATCTTACTTGCTGCTACAAAACCCTTCATGGGCGAGTCCGACTCGCACTTAGCCCGGTTTTTTCAATAAATACGTATTTAATTCTTAAGGTGCTGGTCAACTTGCTCGTAACAATTTATTTATATTACAATGAGCACTTCGCAGAGAATCATAATAATACTACAATAAGTGACCACTCACATCCTCAATTCTGTTCTCAGAAATACAAATGGAATATTTAGTTCCTTATTAGCACTTAAGCTTTATTATCATATAAAATACAAATATTGCGAAGGCCGCTATAAACATAATTAAGTATCAAAATATTCCTAAGGAAACAATTTGGCAACTAGGAATTTGAAAGAAAACTATCACAGTAGGTAGACTTTTACAAGTTTATTTGTGGTTAAATACTCGTACGTAGATTGTTAAATTTAACTTAAGGTGACGGGTAGGGCACACTAGCAACGCCAATCGATTTTAATTTTTAGCTACTAAACCGGATCTATTTTAAACAATTTCGGGGTTACAACTTCTCGGCAAACACTTATACTATTTATTAAATAACCATGCACAAATGCGAACCCAACACTTGTACGCGAAAAATTGATTCACGCTAAAAGTGGCCGCTTTTGGCGGTAATAAATTTTTCGCGTACAAAAACGGACCCAACATTTGTGCATGGTTATTTAATAAATAGTATAAGTGTTTGCTGAGAGGTTGTAACCCCGAAATTGTTTAAAATACATCCGGTTTAGTAGCTAACAATTAAAAACTAATGGTGTCGCTAGTTAGGGCTACCTGTCGCCTTAGGTGTGGTCAATTTTAATAATTTAGGGGTACAAAATTAAATGAATGTGGAATGTGAAGTTTAAACGTTAAATACTTTTATTTTACATTCAATTAGGTATGTGAAAACTTAATCCTGGTCAATCCTCTACGCTTATTTAAGTACTTTTGAATTTTGAGTTAATTTTCTGCTCATTTTTCTAGTGTTGTGTTCCCTATGGAAGCGAAAATCTTTAAGGCGATTTTTTGGTAAAATGTGTTCAATTTTGACACTCCAATAGTGTTAAAATATAGTCAAACAATACATCTTTGCTTTGCTGTCTGTGACATGGGCTTCAGAGGAGGTTTTTTTATTAGTAATTCAAATAACTCCAAGTTTTTGATAGCAGCACCATTTCCTAAAAAAAATCTAATGAAACCGCAAATTTCCGCAAACAAAACTGATATTAATGAATAGGTAATACTTCAGTCTATGACCTAGTAACACAACTTTTTATTTCAAATTATTGCCTAAAAGCGTATGTTCCTTTTTAACTTATAAATATTTGTGAAAACAGTGGTGAACTTCCCAATTTATTTATGATATAAAAATCTATGATATTTGAAATTGTTTATACGAAAAAAGAATGTACTAACCTTCACTAATTACCACCATTTTTTGCTTAAGTCACAATTGGATAGGCATTGAGCAAATAATAAAAGAAAACTCCCACAAGTCCGTCTAACTTAAAATACAATTACTGCAACTCACAGATTACAACCTTCAAATTAATATAACTTAAGAACCGATAGCAGTACAATAAAACCCTCAAATAAAAATAAAATATATTTCTTGGATTACCTTCACATGGATAAAGATGAATATTGTACCGCTAATATTTGAAAATTGACCATAGTGGGGCGTCGGGCGGCGGCTAGTTAGGACTAGCGACACCAATCGCTTTAAATTCTTAGCAACTAAACCAGATGTATTTTAAATAATTTCGAAGCGGAAGTCTCTAAGCAAACATTTATACGATTTTTGAATACTTGTGCACTCCTTTTTCATCTGTTTTTGCACTCGTAATTTGGATTAACGCCATAAGTGGCCGTTTTTCGCGGTAATTCAAGTTTCAATTACAAAAAGCAGACCGAAAAATTAAGTAATAAGTATTAAATAAATAATATGAGTGTTTTCCAAGAGGCTGCAGTTTCGAAATTGTTAAAAAAGATATCAGGTTTAGTTGCTAACAACTTAAATTAATTTGCGTCGCTAGTGTACCCTACCCGTCACCTTAAACATTCACAGGAACACCGCTCTAAAGTACTTACGACGTACGGCGGATCATGGTAAAGTCCCCAGTCCCAATCTCGCCCCTTTTTTTTTACCGCTGTGAAAAATGCTTGCCTTATGCATATCCGAGGTAGCGGGGGCCATCAGGGGTTATGTCGGGATCTTCTCTGGGTATGCGCCCAGAGACATACCGACCAATAAACACAGCGGCGTTCCCTCATCGCCCAATTGGGGAAAGGTTATGGGTATCTGGCAAAGCCTTGGACTACCACGACCTCCCCCGGGTCCCAATCTCGCCCTACCTTAGCTATGTGAGAGTAAACACATTCGAACAAACTCTCATTGTGTTGAGTCTGGGTGTTTGTGGTACTGTGGGCCTTCAGTCTTTATGTTGCCTACTAATTTTCAGCCTTCCTCTACCAGCCCACGGAAGTGAAATATTGTGAGGATGTTTTGGAAGAGTGAGTTTGAGGATATGAAGGCGAAAAGATAAGTTTAATTAAACGTGACATTACAGTGTACTTTACAAGCGAAACAATTTACAAAAGGATAGGTGTTTAGCTATGCTTTTGTAAATCATTTCGCATCATAAATATCAAAATATAACTTGCCAACTAATTTTATAATCATAGTTAAGTGGATACTTGTAAGCTTTGTTCTAGGTACTATTAAAAACAGTATAGTTACTATATTGACCATTTCCCATGTTTTAGGGAAATAAATGAATATCAATTTAGGAAATTTGACAGATAGTATTACTACTTACTATCTGTCAAAATTCCTAAATTGATGTGTGGTTGTCTATACATGCTGAAATAGCGCTATAAAGATCGTTCTCTCAAGTAAAGTCTTATAGTCGATTTTGATAAATTAACTTCGACTCAGTAAAGGGCAAGTACCCTATTGCTAACATTTATTGATCATAAACATTAATCCTTAAGTTTATGAGATTACGATCACTTAATTTGAACGGTGTGGCTCTTCGATCCTTTTGATCGTATTTCTGCCCCGTATTTATTGCATCTATAAAGGGAAAAAGGTTGTAGCTAATAGCTCCTAATTACTCTTAATTAATTTGAATGCACCAATAGAAGATAGAAGAAAAAGATTATTACAGGACGGCTCTACCAACACAAATATTCATCTGATTTTGTCCCGCAAACATTAGTCTGTATATGTTTATTTCCTTTTATTACTTTATTTCACGATTAAAACTGTGTTCGCTTCATTATTTCATAGTCAAACAATCCACTAGCACACCAGTTATCTAGATCATAAATAAGCAATTTGTAGGTACCTTTGCCTTATATAGAGATACAGGGTGCATCTGTAAACATTTACATCCCTTTAACCACATGTTCTACTAACTATTATGAACAACATTTGTTCTATCACTTTTGGAAATTCGCATAAAAAAATGTCAACTTTTCATACAAAGTCGGTCACGTGACTTCGTCATTTTGTATGGGTAGTTGAAAAAAAAATTGTTTGTGGTTAAAGGGATGTAAATGTTTACAGTTACACTCTGTATAATTATTATAGTTTATACACTTTTTTATGTTATTGTGGATGACTGCCTCGTTGGCGTAGTGGGTTTATGGTCCCATAACAATCGCCCACGCATGGACAGATGAGGGAGTCCCAGGAGTTTTAGTCGGTATGCCTCTGGCCGGCTTCTCGTTAGGAAAAGCTGTCGCCAGAGGAGAGTCCGACATAACCCATTCGTTTACAGGTGGGTCACCAAAAAAAGGAAAAGTGGGTAGGGCGTCGCACTTTAAGGGGGCGTTTAGACCCGGGTTCGATCCCCGGGTCGGGCCAAAATTTTTGTTATGAAATTCTCAGTGTCAGCCCGGAGTCTGGAAGATGGCGGTCTTGTACCCCCGTGCCTTGGAAAGCACGTTAAGTCGTTGGTCCAGCGCCCGATCTCTCTCCGCTCGTGTCACACTGGTGTCCCATCGGTATATAAGGGCAAGAGAATAGAGAGTCCACTTGTGTTTGCGCACACACTTAAGCTCTATAATATATCCTGCGTAATTGGCTGTTCGGTGAAATTGGCCGCCTTAGCCGAATTGGTTGGAGAATATTATTATTGTGGATTTTTTTGTGTATTTACATGCATAAGTACGTCGGTGTGTCGGTGATATCTTTACAAAAGCAAGGTTGTTTTTATCAATCATGTAAAACAGTATAGGTACTCCCTAAAACAGATGAGCGAGTACCAATCTCCTGTTACTACTACAAACAGCCACACATGTAGAGGTACAAATCTGTCAAAGGGGATGTTTCAAATTGCATGGAGGTTGGGCCAGGACCTTGTACAGTTCAACAGTTGCCCAAATTATAAGCTATTATACCTACAATACTATCCAATTTCTAAATGGCTTCATTTATTTGTACAACCAAAAAAGTACTAAGCTCGATTCGGAGTAAGAATGTTAATTTTTTGCTTTTTCTCAAAATCTGAAGAACTTTCTTGATTGACTGAAATACTGTGCAACAGATCTTGGCCTGTTAGATGATATATTTCTTATATGCTATCTTCAATCGAATCTCACCTTAATGTCATCCACGTTTGGTACAATATCAACTAAGGAAATGTGAGAGATTGCAGTTACCTGATATGGGCTGGCTAGCTGGCTGTCTGTACCTTAGTATGTTTGCAAAAATTGCTTAATATAGTAAGTAGGTCAAGAAAAAAAGAAATTGTGAAGCAGTTCAAACGTCCTAAAGTTTTGAAGGATTTGAGAGAAAATATTCCAAAAGTTTGCTAGCAACACAGTTCAACGTTAGAGTCCAGACGTTTTTGCCACTTAAAAATTCAAGTCATAATTACTTAGTTACCTGCTCGTTAGGTTTAGTACGGCACTCGTGCACCGGCGAATCTGGAGCACCGCGTGCGAACACAAAACGCGACCGCAACAGCGTGCGCTGACGTGCAGTGGTTTCAAAATAAAAACATCCTCCATTGCTCTCTTGCCCGAGGAGCGAGCGAGCAAAGCGACATCGCGCGAATGCACCCAACCAACAGCCGATCTTTACACCCGTCCGCGCCTCAGTCTGTCGACGGCCGCGAGCGGGGCGGCACGCAGTGCGCGCCTCGCGATATCATTGTTTTCATGTAAAACCATTGTTTAATTCCATCCCACTGCAATCGATAATACGCCAAAGTGAAATCACGGCCTACACGCTGCTATAATCACCGATTTACAGTGCTATACCAAATTTGGTGACAATATAGTGAGTGTTATCTATACCTAGATTTGTACTCGCAAGAAGGTGGCTTATTGACAAGTGAAACTCTTTAATAGTTCCATTCATCCGCAGGACGGTTTTGTTTGATTTTTTATTGAACTGTAAACGTGTTAGTGATCTTTGTTGTAAAGGAAAGCATGCAAATCGATAATCGAGTGAATACCCAGCAGTGAGCGAGCTCTTACTGTGCGGTTTATACTCGGTTGCATATTGATTGGTTGTACACTGGAATCAGTGAAATAGTCATCCGATAACGGTGAGTTATAAGTCTTTATCACGATCTTGACATGTTTTGAAGTTTGTTTCAGCTGCAACGTTTGGACAACTTTAAGTGATCAGAAAATATGCACCAGCAGTCATTATTACTAGATACAAACCAATTCCAATGTTTTGACAACAAGCATCAGCTGCTTGAAGATTAGAGATACATATTTATTAAATAAAGAATATACATTGCTTTTATCTCTATATCATTCATGTTCGCTATCCTATCAATAAACCGTTTGATATCTATGTGGAAAGAATTTCAATATGATGAAGTAAACTTATTGAAATCGAGATATCAATAGGTCATTAATTAAATATGACTACTTTATCTAAAGACAGTCTCAACTTGGATAATACATTTTAATTTTTTATCAGCTTACACGCTCTAAAAGATAATTAAGGTATTGCATATTCTTCTGATACTAACAATCATATTAGACAATTTAATAATAAATATGTACCACAAACCCAACCAGCACCAAGTTGAAATTAGCATAACAAAACAAACAATAAAAAACAACAAGAGGGACGGGTTTATTTTTATGACTGTTTACCAACTCCAAAACCATGTATAATGACCACTATAAAACATCAAATAATGGTGTAACAACAGTTGTATGACAAAAGTTTTTGTCACGGGGTCAGCGCTGAAGAAATCCTGAACATTCTAGGCCATGTGCCAGCTCTGACCGCCGCAATTTGTTTCTAAGTCAAGAACAGCTATAAACAACACATGAGCCTATTGTAGGCGATGACACGAAACATATGTCATGTTGTTTTCAAAATAAGCTGTAATTCTACGAATTGCCGCAAAAAGCAGGTACCTCCTGAGACGCCCTTGAAAAGTTGAAACTCCACTTGAGATTCATGCAAGCCCTAGCCAATTGTAACAAATAGGTTTTGTAATCTAATAGGGTATCACAATACGCATATTACAATGGAAGCCAATATGCAGCCAATAGCCAGTCTTGATCCTTTACGCCGCGGTCATATAACTGGGATTAACTAGATAGGTACTCGTAGCTGCGAGCGGCCCCGCTCACCGGCTGAAGACAAGGTTACCCATAGTTTGTTGGATTCACACCATACTTTTAGACGCTCCGTAATTATTGTTTTTATTAGTGACTCATGAGAAACTCGATAAACTATGCAATCGCAATTAATTGCATGTATGATTTTTGTTTACCATCAATAATACGTTTGGGACATTCGTTCATCATTGTCTTACCATTTGGAACTTCAGTGATACAATAAAGAGGTCAAAAGAGGTTAAGCACTATCATACGGCTACCTGCCCGGCCTTGCACCCAAGCTACGACGGTTTCAAATGCAACAATGGGACTGGAACGAGAACGAAACGCAGGTAGAGCAATATTGCACTGATTAAAAGATATGTTTCGTGCACAGTCCATTCACGGTTGTTCAACCGAAATTCCAACTTGCAATTTAGTTGCTTATTTTTTTTTGTCTGCACTCTTTCCTTCCAATCCATTGTCTGCTGTAGTCTTAGTATTAATATTTGTGTAGAATACGAAATATTATAGAGTAACAAGACAACATGGCTCTACAAAGATATGAGTAGATGAAAACACAAGCAAAGATTATTCAAACAATCTGTCCATGATTATTCGAAACCATTTTATTACAAATCATCTGTTTCCTGCAGCTAACATAAAGGTTGAAGTACCAGTAAATTCACAATAAATCTTATACGAGAAATTCAGAGGTTCATTTGCAAAACACACCTTGCCGCAATAAGAAAAGGCAACCAGTTCTGGTCCACCTGGTCGCACACACGCACACATGGCTGCGACCCGGGTCGTCTGCTACAGGGATTCGCTTCTTTATCGTCGCACAAACCACTAATTGCAAGGCATAACATAAATGCCGAAAGAAAGTACTATGGGAACGCGGGACAAAGAGCTCTTAAGCAGTATAGTAAACTTTACTGCTTACTTTCAGTCGAAAGAAAGCGATCCATTGAGCAATCGATAGCCAACTCGTAATTATCGCTCTTACTTGGCAAACAATTAATATCTTTGTGAGTCGCTTGCCGTAGACGTTGCAACGCTCTATTGTTTTTGCACTCACACACACTTTCTATGATTGAACAGAACATAACAGAAATAAAGTGCAATGACGAATATCGTCTTTGGAAAGTTTCTAATCACCCACAGACCTACGTCCGTGTAGCCGAACTCATCAAACGGACTCTTCCGACATACCAACTTTACTTACAAAGAACCTTAGCAACTAGTTTCAAAGGACGGTTGATTATGGCTATAACGGGAGCATTTCTATCACATAAATACATAATACATGTGATAATGATATCTTGAGCAAATGAACTGAACCAGAAACTATATTTTTGTGAGTGAAAAGTAACAAGTAACCTACCAGTATTCAAAACGTTTAATCCACGATTAACACTAATAATATCCTTCGACCAATTTGGCTACGGCGGATCAAGCATAAATTGATCAATGACAACCCTGCATATTTTTTACTTAAGTAATAAGTACCTAAAATTCTTGGATGGAGCACATCTCTGATCCCTGATTCACCTAATTGATATTTTGAAAAATACCTTGTCGTCAGGAATTCCAAAGTATCTGTATGACTCATGGTCCATTTGTTCATTTCTTGAATTATCTTTTTATTCCCTTATCGCGAATCATTAAATCTAAGGATTGATTTGCTTGGCTGTTGTCGTAAATATTTTATGTAGTAACATTTGGGAGTTTCGCGAGTTACAGATGACTGAGCTATGCTCCTATATACCTATTTTAATACTATGTTAAGTGAATAAAAGAAAAGCAGGTCATACTTTCTCACCTTTACTGGCTTTACTAATCCTCTTACGTGATCGCTGGATTAAACCTTTAGCCAAAGCTATGACTAAACTCAATCCAAAAAGATATTCTAGTGAAGCACCTGATCTAGTTTGACCTAATAACACTCGGAGGTTTATGGCAGCAATTAACATAAAAAGAATAGCTTAGCTTAATAGACCATTGTTTTTACAACAATCGTGGCTATTTGAGACTAACGAGAGAATGTATGATCATGCTAACCGTGTCCACATGCACTTGGTTATTCAGCAAACTACTTACTACTATTGTGACCAAAATTGTTTACAGTATAGTGGTTTATATTTAGGTATAACCATTATTTTTTGATCATTTGCGAATGTATTGTTATCCTAAAATGACAAGTCATTGTTAGAAAGTAAGTCTTGCAATTCATCTTCTGGCTCCGAACTACTCTGAAATTTCGAGTCGTTAACTTTTTACAATTTATACATAATGAATGTTTAATTACATTTTTGATAATAATTTTAACGAAGCGATGACACAAATTAATGGAGTGATAAATTAGTGATAAAATTGCACAGTCACATCTTAATGGTATTCTGACACCTGCTCATTATGTATGAAATGATAAAAGCTATTATGGTACCACATTGAATTTCTTCCCTGAACGCAATTTTCCAAAATACGTTGTGTAGAATTTGGTGACGAGGCTCGAAGGAACAAAGACAAAAAAGGAACCTGACAGAGAGATTGAAAAATGAAGGAAATTTCCTTTATTATTTTGATTTATACCACAATGAAATCGCACATCTGCTCTTTACTTGTTTATCGACTATGACATTAAAGGCGTTAAGCGACACGTGTTGGATTGCTTAATATAGTTCCAGAGTGAATGCATGAGCGTTGTGTTTAATTGTCTCATTCAATGTATGCAAAGTAACCGGTCATAATTGGCCCGTGTTCCCACGCAGTGCTGCGGCTACCCACGCCGAAGGCCTGGTGCTAAACATCGATGCCAAGTGACATATTTCACAGTGAGACAATTATGATTTTGTATGTACCTACCCCTCTAAAGGTCATTTTACGCATTCACATATCCCCAAAATCTTTTCTTTTCTCACTTGATTCGACTTTTAGTTCACGCAATTTGTGTAAAAGACACATTGTTCTCCAATTTGTTCTTTACAAGCGAACTATATTGAAAATGTTACACGGTATCCGTAAACAAGAGGATACGATCACATATTTGGTTAAATGTATTCACACCTGGTCTAAAACCAATATACACCAGCAGTTTTATTGGAAGCTAATCGAATCTGACACAGTTATTGGAAAAACTTACCATATAATAACGCAACGGTTATATGTTAGTTCAATTGGTCACGTAAAAATTGATTATTGAGCAAGTATTTAATTTGGGTAGGAGGGACCAATGTAAATGTTAAAGCACGAAGTGTGTTGTGTTTCTCTTTCGTTTGTTTAACACAATCAATATCAGATAGTTGCGCATATTTCACAGCTAGTGGTTCTTGTGTACCAGGAGTAAAAAAAACGAATGTATTAACAATATGAGTTTTTTCCTCAATACATATGAAAGCGAGTTATCCAATGTCCTTTTGAAAGGAAACAACCCAAAGAACGCAGTTCTACAAGTATAACAACACCATTTAAGTAGGTCAAATTTAAAGGGCTTATAATTAATGTTTCTCGAGTTATTTGGGTAGCAAATAATTTAATAAGTTGACACGTAGCTGCAAAACAGGGTATTTAGCGCAAGCCCCCAGGCCCGTGGTATGTTCTCACTCTCAGAGCTGGACCTTCGCGTTTACCATACAAATATTTGTTCGTCGCCTTCAGAGTGGGATGTTGTGTGTACGTAGAAATTGTTATATCGTAAAGGAACATTTACTATGATACTTTTGGTTGGGTTTCTAGTCCAGAAATCAACACATAAAATATTAGCAAACCAAAAGAACTCTGATAAAATCCTAAGACACAATCATCATATATTACTTTACTATACAATTATCCATACCTAGTTTTTTATATATATCTCAAATCTGTGGCAAGAACAAGCATACAAATAATCATAAGCAAGACTGCCTTGAAGCTGTAAGCGTCATTGTTGTCAATTACTCGTTTACAAATGGTTGATACCCAACACGTTTTGCAAATTAATATGCAAAGATAATTGTACAATTATGTTTCCTAAATGCCCAAAACCTTAATTCCAACTTATCTCAAATGGACGTGATTAAGATTTTTATGAACAGTCCATAAAATAGCTGATACAGACATATTTTTAGAACTACAACCGCTATAATGTTTGATAGCAGTGAAACTCGAGCGAAAAGTTATCGGTTCTCATATGAATCGAATCTACTTTCTAAAATTACGAACATTTATCGTCAATAGAACCTTGTACTTTGATTTAATTTGGTTTGCAATCTATATCTTCATTCTTTTCGCTGTTTATTATAGCATCGCCTACTTTCTCGTTCGAGAAGGGCTTTCCATTCAATCTATTTGTGTAATACCGATTATGATTACATTAACTATCGATTGAAGTTGCATCTCGATACCGTATGTGGTACTGTTAAGGTATTACCGTTCTTATGCAACCCATTGTCTGTCGCGTCAAAGCTCGTGGCTATAAAAACCTGTACTGTTCTACAACACCTTTACAAATTCTATACTTTCTCTTCCATATTTGGTGCAATAGTTTCATAAATGTTTATATTAAAAAAAAATGTGTTACAACACTTATACGGCCAGAGTTATTCTACTGTTCTTTGCAGAAGAACTATCAAAAACACCAAAAAAAACAAAGGAACCAAGTTCGCCGAGGGCCACTATATTTTAATAAAGTAGGATCAGTGATGTTTTATTCTGGGTTATATATTTAAGAGGAAAACTGCGAGGCTCAGGTATCATGTACCTGAAATTTCATTAAAATAATATGTATCTGATATTAAGACCCTTAAAGTACGTTAATCTAAAATGCAGCGTGGCATAAATCACGAGTATGTTACAAATTTATCTGTCCGATTTTATCGTATAAGAGTAATGACGTATGATAGTTATTATGGCTTGGTAACCTAATGTTGACACAAAAACAGTCACGAACTATATTTGGCAACGACGCTGGTTCAATGGTCCGATGGACAAACTTTTGGTCATTAGTAGGCGGTTACGATATTAACTTTGAACTCAGCATTGACCGGAGTAAGGTCGATGGCGCTATTGACGTTATGCGTTTATTCATATTTCATGACTTTGGAAATCTTTTATGAACACAAACAGCTATTTATTTGTATATTTAATCCAAATGCTTTTCCTACCTCATGGAATCAAATTTTAATAGATACATGTTTGTAAAATCAGAAAAGACTCTATCTAGCTCCTTTTTAGAAATATAAAGCAGCGCTGTGCTGTGTTTCCCTGCGTGAGTGAGGGTACTGGAGGCCCAATCCGGGGGAAAGCGGGGTTTAAAGGTTGGCAGCGCACTTGTAACTCCACTGGTGTCGCGGGTATCTATGGGCGGCGGCAATTGCTTACCATCAGGCGAACCGTTTGCTCGTCTGCCCACCTATCACATAAATAAAAGTGTATGTAAATCTACTTTTATATGTAGGTATGTATTGTGAGTATTTAAATAAACTAGCTGGAGAATAAATGAATGTAGGTATTCATCATCATCATCAGCCTATCGCAGTCCACTGCTGGACGTAGGCCTCTCCAATTGTTCGCCACCGTGATCTATTCATGGCTTCTCGCATCCAGCTCTTGCCAATCGCACAGTAGAACTGTGGTCCAGCTGCAATTTAGAAGACATCTTGTGGAACTTAATTTCCTTATAAAACAAGGTCAAAGATTAAGTTTCTTCAAAAGAAACGTTACAGGAAGCAAGAAAGTGCTCGTAGAAAAACTACTTTAGACATTGTACACCAATCATCTTCTTTCAAGGATGAAACGTCGCCTGGACTGTCTCAAGGGTCATTAAGTGCACTAAAGCATATTGCTTCCGTGGACAACTTAGAAAAACCTGTAACTAAAATCGAGGCATTCTGTTAAATCTTCTCCAGGGGTTCGATTTTCGTTATCATTTTACAGTTTAACACAGGCTATTTTCTGTTTCATAATGATGACTTGTCCTTGAATAACATTGATCGTTTGTATTTATTTAACTTGAATATCAGATTGCATAACGTTATCAGAAACCATTGTAACTTGTAACTTAACAATGTTTAGTAGTAGTGAATATTATTTTTTTACGTAACATTTCTGACTTATAACAAAGGCACTGCTTGAGTATCATCGATTACCTCCAATCAGTCGAGCGAAAATATCTTCTTGACAATAAGAGGATTAAGCCTATAAATTGTCTCGTTATAATAAAGTTCAGAGCGTCTCGGCCAAAGTATTCATTTAAAATATTCTAGGATCCAGAATTACTAAGCCTCTTAAAAATTCTGTAAATTTTACTATAGATTATACATTTTTGTTTGAACAAACTGCGTCTAATTGGTTCTAGAGGTAGGACGAGTAGGTTCTAGATTATATGTTTGTTCAAGTTGTTGGATGACTTCTTAGAAATAACTTGTCTTCTGTAAATATCAGGCAAATATTTGCGCACTTGTGACTCCTCTGGTGTTGCAGGTGTCCATGGGCGGCGGTAATCATTTACCATCAGGTGATCCGTCTGCTCGTCTGCCCTCTATTCCATAAACAAATGTTTTAAATGAGGCCTTAGAGTTTCAAATATTCTATACAATCTAGGAGCCCAATTCTTCTGCTCGTGACATTTATTTTCATACGACATATATTACTAAAACATAGTTTTTTTGTATGGTTTGCAGGTGATATCCGCCATGTTTTCAAAATATCACAAGCCCGAGAATTGGGCTCCATGATGTGAAAAACTTAAATATCGAATTCAACATTTATATGGACATTATAATTATGGATTATGGATATTAAAATTGCTCATTCAACTTAGAAGTTCGTATGTGTACTCGACATAGATGTCAAGTACACGAGAATTAAGAGAATTTCCGCTATTTGTACTAAAATATACTTTTTACGTGGCCTTTGCCGTGATTTTAATCTAACGAAGCCTTAAGAGATAAACATATGAACACTACCTGATTTCATAATGTAGGTATGTATAGACAATTGATTTAAATATATTATCATCTTTGCTTGAATCCATTCTACGGTATTAAATATTCATCTATTCCAACTTCAGTGCTGTAAGGTAGTTGACACTTTAAATTTACATTTTCTGATATGTATTCCGATGCTGAATCAGTTTGATGAACGGAACTAATTAATGAGTAGGGTCCTTATTCAGACAGCACATTTCCTAATTCGTAGGTCTGCCTGTCACGTACACGAACGAGGCAGACTCATAATCATTAAAAAGTTGGGCGCGTGGGACTGAGAGTACATTTGCCTGATGCGCCTACGCATTCTGTAATAGAATACGGACTTGTGGGAATTTTGAAAAAGTGGGAAAGACAGTTTTATAATGAGGTATGGCTTCAATGAGGCAATGTCACGGAAGAAAATGTGATGTTTTTCTTCATAGCATTTGTGAGTTTGTTTAAGTTAGCTACTTTGATGATCTACGGCAGGTGTTATCAACTTATAGAATAATACATATTTTGGATGAGAAAGGGAGGCAAACTAGCAAGCAAGTCACCTGTTGCTAAGTTATCTCCACCGCCTATGGACATCAGCTACACCAGAAAAAAAATTAAAATTTTAGATGCCGTTCCGGTTCAAAAATACCAAAAAAATTCTACTGCTGTGAGTACCGTCTGAAACGAGTGTCAAAAATCCTTAGTAATTTTCTTTTGATCTTTTGACTGATTTCAAAAGAAAATTATAACAACGGTTCATCCTCCATCGAGCCAGATTCCGAGTAGGCTAACTTACATCCTATTACAAAGAAGAACCCCGGCCCGGTGCGGTCACGCGAACTAACGAATGCTTCGCGTGTGAGCATCTGTTTCCACCAGTTCATTGGTTAATTTTCTAGTGGTGCCACCCAAAGCAAGCTGTATGACTCGAGTCATTCCAGGTCTGATACAAATTCACTCGAATGCACTCAAGCTAAATTTTCAATTACTCGACTTTAAATGAATTATTCTACAGAAGATATTTATCGAGTACTTAACCAGAATGTGTAGGTAGACCAGTCATGTCTCTAGATTTGGTGGTGAAAGATGGCCGACACGTATATATCAGAGTGGTCGTTACGTAGAGTAACCTAATATAGGACGCTATACAGCACGATGGACTGACAATTTGGCAAATCGGTGTAAGGCAAATGGAGATTGTGCATGCTAAAGATAATTGGCGCTCTTTGGGGCTACTTTTAGCAGTGCTTTGTAATTAGGTGAATGATTGAACCGAAGTCGTTCAAACATATTTCAGTCACCCACATCGAGAAAAAGTATAATTTGCTTTTACGCCTCTGGGTAATTGAAGCACTTCATAAGCTGAGAACGTTTTCTGTCCTCGGTCTTACCTGACCACGCTCTACCTCTCATCCCACCTTCTTTTTTGTGTATGCCGTTGAATAAGTGATTATATTATATTCTTCCGAGGTCACTCATGTAAAAATGAACTCCAGTGACATCACTAATTTGTCTACCTGTGAATGGGCTATTCTGGCTAACGAAGTCCGCTGGCGTCCATTGCGGGACGTGAGGCGACTGCCGGCGAATCACTGCATGCTAATTAGCTTATGCATTTCAACTAATATACGGTATCGATGCGTTTATTCAGTGAATTTCGACTGGTTGTATGCACAAGCATATACAGTAAAATAAACATTTTACTGTTTTCTGATTTTGTTAAAGTTTACTCTAATATACGAGATACAAATCTGTCAAAATCGTGTAATCAATTCTCACCTCAACATTATGTCAAATGGTTTGATTCAATATCAATTGAGGAAATTTGGCAGATCACGTTAGTACAACTGATTTGTGGCTGTTCAGCGTATTTAGTAATAGTTCCCTATACTTAGTATGTATGAATTAAAGTTACTCTTACGGCCTCAGAAGGTGCTTCCTATTTCACTTTACGCCAATTTCACTTTTTTTTCTTGTGCAATAAATAATAAATAAATAAGGTACTACTTTAGTAATTTAAATTTAATTTAATTACTATTTTAATTTGTTATAGGAATATTTATTTTGGATAGAAACGTTAGAATCTACTTAAGGTCATGAATGTTTTACAGCTTGAACCCATTTAGAAAACCTAGATATTTTCCAATCATCACATGACTGATACTGCTTTTGATTATGTACTTATTTGATCTAATCGGTTGAGTGTAGTTCCATGTTTGATTTCCGATTGCGATTGAAGATTTTTTTTTCTGACATGATAATACTAATTTTTCTGATGTGATCGATACAGTTGGCATTCATCAAACATTATTTGAATTTCGTTCTGCAACTTGAGATTAAATCTCTAATTTTTACAGTTACATTTTAATGAAAGCTGTTCTGTACACTCAATACATTCATCCAGATATGTACCTAAGAAGAATGTAACCAGCACTTAACTGATAAATTATCAAAGGGCTACCACCATTCGTCCACTAGAACACGTGAAAGGACTCGAAGCGGCGCTCAACCCTCAACTGCGGTCTGAATTTGTCCCTTAGCCCATACAAAATAATTGCTCTAACCATTAACATTCCGGAGTGTACCGCTAACGAAACTTTCTAGTGTGGGTGGTGCCACGCCAATATAAAATTACATTTGGAGTCACGAGTTTCATATGTCTGGAGATAACCTACTCGTAAGTTACTAGTTAGTCTGCCACTTTTACGAAAACAGTGTTTTTCATACTAGCTTCCGCTTTCTTGTGGGTTGACCTTTATAATGATGATGTAGTATGTGACTCTCCTCGCTTTATAAGTTATTTTTAGTTGATAATAGACGAAGTTATATCGTAAAAAAAAACGAGGTGAGCCACACACTACAATGATGGAGTCCAGCCGATTTCGACCACGGTGACTCCTTGAACTCCTGTCTATCTATCCATCTAACTATAATTTTCGCTAAAGATTCTCATACACTGGCATGGGGGCAAATCATCGATATAGTTATTATAGCCACAGATGGTCAAGTCAACTGATCCTGCTTCGAAGTCAATCAAACGAAACCAAATATAGCAAGCGAATACTTAGATCCATCTACCACCCACCGTAGAAGGTAGGCACCACAATGTCACCATTTCAGATGCCCAACTCCTTTTTGAATGCAAACTGTCCAATTTGATCACAAACGCAGTTTAGAAATACGTCGGCTATCTCAGCAGTAAATATGTACCTACATCACACTTTAGTTTCTTGTTGATAATAGTTTAACAACCTGTACTTTAAAATATTCCATGAGTCACGTGTAGACCTTTGCGTAATTATACATTTAAATTAGGCTTGCCGCATGCGCTAAATAACCGCATTTGATGCGCTAATCTAGCTTGGCGTTTAATTAGCATCTAGCTTTGTGCAATCCACATTATAACGGATGTTCTATTTACAACTTACAACAAGATTTTAAGAAGGAGAATATAATATGTATAGCCAAGCCACCGAGAGAGTTGAACTGTGCAATCTAAAATCACTAAGTAAGTAGGTACTATAGATAGGTTCAAACCCTATAGGAATCTTAATGGCTTCTACAATTAGTATAAACTTCGAAAATGTAGTTAATAACAAGTTTTACATAAAACAAAGCTAGGACTATAAAAAGATTGTTCCACTATAATATGAGCTGTCCTAGTTTAGCAAATTTAAGCCTGATTTGCATAACACGATTAATTCAACTTATACCGCCACAATTTCTGGATGCTACTCGCGATGTATCCATATAATAATTTTACTTCCAACATAATCATCTTTGCCTGTAATTCCTTTGTTGCATCCAAAGCTGTCGCTTCGCTTCGGAGTCCGAGGTAGGTAGGTACGATTAGACCGTATTCCAAAAATTGGGAAATCTGGTAACTACAATGAAACGACTACCATCTGACCATTGCAACCCTTTAACAGGGGAACGAAACCATCTGAATCAGGGTCGCACATTTCAGAAACTTTCCGAAACGATTCCGATTTCCTCATGATGTTTCCTTCACAGCGAACTAAGGGTAGAAAATATGCTCACAGATTTGAGGAAACATGCTGGATTCGCACCACGACCCCTTGGAAGGCGCCTTCTTATCCACCTTCGCTTTAAAAAATTTCACGTTGAACAAAACTGTCGGACACGCTAATCCGTGGCCTCATTTGTTCTTGTTAATTAGATTTAGCTTCGAACAAACAATAATGACCTTCACCAAATCTTTCCCGTCATATCTGCATTACCACAGTGTATTGTACCAGTGTTATCACAATGTTCTCAGAAGCAAGACAAAATGTTTTCTGGTAATTCCGACCCGAGCTGCTACAATAAATTAATGTTCCGACTTTGTAAACAGAAAATCCGGGTTGCTCAAATTTGTGCCTCAAACCGCAAACAAAATAGATTGGTAGACACACACAGAACACCGGCTGCCTACGTCAGGTGCTATAGGCTTACCACCCCGCACCCCCACATTGAGACCTCATAAGTTCTTCCTCTGACAATCTTTACACTTCGACATTAATAATAATCATATCCTCCAACCGATTTCGGCTAAGGCGACCAATCTCAAATATCAGCCATTTACGCGAGAAATAGTGCTCACGTGTGAGCGCAAACATAAGTGCACTCTCTATTTACTTGCCTTTATATTCCGATGGTGACACGGCAGAAGAGGCATCGGGCGCAACACCAACGGCTTATTGCGATTTCTGAGGCACGGGGCTACAAGACCGCCAACTTCCAGGCTCTGGAGCTGGCACTGGAAAACTCAATTACAATTTTGGACTCCCGAATTGATCAAACCCGGGACCCCAAGCGCAGCCGTCGCGTTAAAGTGCAACGCACTACCCACTGCGCCAACGAGGCAGTCAACTGTGACATTACTGAAACAATGGCATCCATGAGGGAAAATGGCTCTTCATTCTCTATTCATGTGTCAACGGCTCGCATCCGAACAAGGGGTTATTGATCTGGAAATATAAAAGGCTCTCTCTCAGTATTGTCTTAAACGGCGTTTCTAAAATGAAACAGGCTAAACGTGCCCAAGTGGCCGGGCTCGGAGCTAATATCACTCGTGGACACATTGCTGGATGAAACCCAAGTTTTTAAAGATTTGAAACACGACATAAAGTTTTCAATTAGCGGCTTCCGGGAGACGCGCTTTTGCCAATCTCGATCTTGATAAGTTTTGTTGACATTTTATTAAAACAAAAATTTACTTAACTTAAATTAGGTACGTTAATATTTTGGGTACAAGTCCGTTGAGGTGCATGTGGAAAACAAAAACATTCTCGTGATCTGGAAACGAGTTGGAGAATATTTACGAACATATTAAATTACTTTTATGAATATATCATCATTTATCCAAAATTAAATCAAACACCAAACCGCTTGTTTAAGATAAAACCTAATACGTAACATACAAAGTATATTTCAAAGGTCAAACGTCAAACCCCGGTCAGTCTTGCCTAAATATAGTACTAATCTCCCCAGAAAAAATGGCGATCCTACATATCGACCGCTGCTCTAGTAGAGAATATGTAGTCGTATGTACATATTTTTTCAACCCATATTGCTCTCGTTGTCCACTCAGGATCATATTTGCCGATCCTTTCATCTTCCTTTTTGAAGTTATTACCTTTGAACAAGTTAATTGCTATTTCAAATTTGGTCTCAATTGGATCCTAAAATTATTCGTAGTTGCTGCAATCATAGTTATCAACCCATGTTATGTTTCTATCGTATGAAGGCACTTACAGATAATGTACTTAACGCGTGGGAACTCACGAATGCGGAGACGCATTAGCTATGATTAGATGTGAAATTCAAAGTGATGACATAATTAGGAATTCATTTACACTAATTACTTCGGCTTACTCATAGATCACCCACTTCACGAATACATATTCAGATCTTCTCAAAAGCCGTGTGTTCACGCTTCTATGTTTGAAATGTGTTAGCACATATTGTTCCCAATACTTCTGAAATTCCCATGGGAAACCGTAACACAAATAGTCGAAGAATGTGTTTTAATTTAGCCGCAAAAGTTTGAATGACAAACAAAGGGAAGCTCAGGACAAAAGTTCGAAATTGTTTAGACAATACTCGTAGTTTGGGATGTAAAAATACAACTATAACGGTAGTAGTGACATTGAGCTCGTCTAAATCGGACGTGTGAGGGGGCTATTTATAATGTTCCGCCTACGGGCTCGAGCGACGTCGACAGTTCGTCACGAACCAGGAATTTTCTGTTTGGGAGCTTTACGACAATCGCTGTTGAAATTCCAGTTTTATAATTAACCTTTACACGTAATGTAGGGGTAGGTTATGAAACTTTGAAACTTTACGTTTTGTAATAAGAAACATTTTACAAACATAAAGGAGCTGGTCAAGCATCGCGTTGTATTTATGTTCTATATTCTGAAGCACAAGTCGTTCTTATTAACTTACTGCTACGAAACATAAGAGTAGTTCATTTTGATTAATGTACTATTAGATGACTGTTCGGATGAAGATGACGACCCAATTCTCCTCTCCTACCCACCCAAAGATATTAATGTGATGCAACTCTATGCACTACACGGCACTATGTAGGTACCTAAGCCTATGACGAAATTATATCTGTAACAGAAAACAGAACATTTGAAGCATACAAACAACTGAGTGGGCAAACAAGTACTAAGAAAACCTAACTAAATTAAATCTCCCACGAGCATCAAGAGTAAATTAGAGTGTTCCATCACACAGAATATAATCCGTAATCATGCATGAATGTCATCACATTTGACCACTCGGATAGTCCATCAATCAACTCGGAAACTAATATGGGCCTGCACGCCATGCCACATTTGGTCTTGAATAAAAAATAATTCAATCATCCTGACTTCGACAAGAATACTTTTCCATTATATCTAACACGCTATTTTTATTTTTTAAATTGAACTGAAAAAGCACTCGAGTGTTGATTAAAAAGACGGTCAAGTACAAGTCAGGAAATACTTCGTCATAATTTAATCTCAACTCAAGGGTTCGATCTTTGAATTTATAAAATAAAAATAGAGTGAAATATATTGCGGGTTATGTCTGGGGAATTCTGAGAATGTCGCAAGTCTGAGAACGATGTTACTATGGGGACGAAGAAAAGAGTTTGCTATATTCTAAGACGCACGTAAGCTGCTTGAATAGATCTCTCGTAAATAGGAACAACAAAATTTCTGTGTAATACCTACCTATTTGTGGTTTTATTTTTCTCTTATAAAAGATGTGTTAATACGTTCCATAGCTTCCTAGCACACTAATCGTACACAATTCTCACTAAACTTTCGACATTCCTAAAACAGATCAAAAATTTCGTTAAGTTGACACAAGCCCCATTAATCCCATAAAAGTCGACTTTACGAAAACCGTTTACGTTTTGCAAATAGTTCGCCAAAAAAACCTCATTATCTATACTTACGCAAAAATACCTGACGTACTCTGTGGGGCATTCAGCCAGCATATCCACGGCATTCACCACAAATGTCATCAATTAGGCGACAGTAACGACCACAAGGACACCCTATTCATACATTTAACCGTCCTTTGTGCTTCATCTCACCCTTTTCTATTATAAAAATTCAATAAAACGTCTGGAAAGTTTAAAAGTAAGATTGCTTTAGGTCAATTGTTCAAAGAGACTAAACAAGTAATGGGAAATTTCGTGAGCGATTCTTATGTAAACTTTTGTAGAAAATTAAAACGCTGACTTTTTACTCTTTATTTTTCTTAGATTATTTGGAATTCATTTAGATAACATAGAATTTATTATTAGTAGCTCAAACTTTAAAAGCACAAGCTATAAAAATTTCAAAATTTGGACGATTTTAAACTTCTTACGTGAAACTCACGTCATCAAATCACCGCACCGCACAAATCACCGCCAAACCGCAACAATTTATTTCTTAACTTGCTATAACTGAATAAATCTTTATAATTTCAATTCAATTCTTACAGTTTAAATTCCACATACATTTACATCACTTTGCAAGTGATGTACCGGTTGCATACTGCAGCAGACTTCAATAACGATGATTGATAAGATAGATGACTCCGTGCTTCCCAGTGTACGTCTCTTAGGTGTTATTACAGTGAATTTTGCTGCACAACTAACTATAGTTATTACGTCAAAAGCTCTCATAGCGGTGCAATAACTTTAAAACTAGGTCTTTCCACCCACGCGACAAAAAATTCTATCTCCTTTGACCTATGGATTCAATTGTTTCCGTTAAGCAGTCTATTAGAATTCAGCCGCAAGATCTTGTGTCCCGGGAGGATCCTTTAATACGTATTAGACCAGAAGAATAGGCAATTAGAATGTGTCTTGGCTTGAAACAATGTACAGTCGCGCACAGAATCGCTAGGTATGAACAATGGAATTGAAAATGTAGTCAAGCGAACGCGATCGCAGACAATTGCCACTTGCGGGACCATGAATTGAATGAATTGTTGAGATTTTGTTGATAGAAGTACGTAGGCGAACGGGAAGGCAGCTTCAGCTCCATTCAAATCGAAACGAATTACTTGCAGGGTTCATGAGCATCGCAACAGATATTGTACGGAAGCAACGAATCGCAGCATTTTGTTTAGAAACGCGCGACATATTGTGGTCCTATACATACTGTGACTATACTAAGGATCTAATGAACAATAGACGTCATCATTGGACTGGATGACTAATTTATATGCGAACAATAAAAGTAAAACAAAGTATTGTAACTAAAAGTAAGTAAGTATTATGTAATGTATGTTAGACTGTAAGGTATTTATTATATGGGCCAATGAAATATTTTTGAATGTATATTGTTGCCTGAAATTAACGAATTATTATTATTATAATAGATGTCCTATTTTTTCATCACTACAGAAACTGCGAAAGTTTTCCTCCATAACCATTCTTGATGTTAGAGAAAAATGTATTTCTTTGATCAGAGATTTACGGTTATCTGCAGTTAATATTTTCTTTCAATTATCAAGTCATATAGTCTTATTTTACCATCCGTTGCAAGCTGGTCTCTGAAAACATATAGTATACCTAATTTAGGGTTAAAAGAATTTTGACCTATACGAACCTAACACGAGGTTCATAACATCCTTTCCCAGTAATCAAATCGCAATTTCACAGTGCGATAATAAGGAAGCGTCGCACTGCTCCACCGTAGCATCGCATAATGGCGTGAGATTGCAACGCGTTCTTCGGGGCATTCCTTCTCCGTAATGACAGTTACGGAATCGGCGCACGCGCACAGAAGCAATAACTTCACTTTAAAGCTATTTACTTGTGACACGATGCGACGCGCTACGTCAGCGATATTATTTCTAACAAGGGATGCCAGCAGCTCGCTTGCGAGAAATTCCATTTACGTTTATTTTTAATAAATTATACCCCACTTATATGTTGCCAGACTTAGCTGCTATGCAACAAGCAAGTTTCATTCAAAACTCAAGTTCAGTATTTTCCGAGCTCTGTGCTAACAAGACTATTCAATTATTATCTTACTCTATAGTGCTAACAAACAAATAAACATTTTAAAAATCATTTATTCATGTTTCGCTACAGTTTATTTACGCCCTAAATTAGTAACTATACAGACACAGTTTTCTAAATGTTTTATTATAAAAAATATTGACTATGGCGCCCACCGCCGCCTGATCAGTTTTACGACCAAATGCCGCGAATTTACGACTTTTTTTTATGCTAGACAAACTATGCGGACAAACGAGCAAGCGAGTCACCTGATGGAAAGTAATCATCGCCGCCCATGAACATCCGCGAAATCGGAGAGATCGCTAATGTGTTGCCGGCCTTTTTAAAAAAGAGTACGCTCCTTTCTTGAAGGTCCCTAAATCGTAGCCGTCCGGAAATACTCCTGCAGCCAGACCGTTCCACAGAACTGAGGTACGTGGTAGAAAGTTCCGGGAAAAACGCACAGCAGTAGACCGCCATCCATCGAGATGATGAGGATGGAATGACAATCGCTTGCGAGTGGTTCGATGTAAGAATTCGGCTGCAGGGAGTAGATCAAACAGTTCTTCAGAGCACTCCCCATGATAGATGCGGTATAGAATGCTGAGGGAAGCCGTGTCCCGCCGCAATGCTAGAGGATCAAGTCAACTAGAGTGAGTCAAGTCACCGACAATTCGAGCAGCCCTACGTTATACGCGGTCAAGGCGGAAGAAGTTGGTACTGAGCTTGGTTTTTAGCTGAGTATAATTAATTAAGATGGGAATTAACACGAAATTTATTATGTGATACAACATTATGTACTCACATATATTGCTCGATTTTTAATGTAGCACGTAAATGCTTGTGCTTGGCACGATTTTTTGAAATACAACGTCGCCTTTATTACTAAAGATATTGCAACAGTTGTTACCTTATATGAACTTTCTTTTTGCGATGCTAACGAAAACTTTACTGAATTAATTAGCTTTACTTAAGTGCAGGCTCTGGTAGAGCTGGTGTAGTACAGTGTAGTAAAGGCGGCTTACCTAATATTACTCGTACTTTGCTCAGAACAAGTGTAACATTAACATAGCCGGCTTTACCGAAGTGATACCAGGGCCTCACAGAAAAGCCGGCTTGAAGCAGCATTGTGCTTTGTTTCGCTGCGTGAATGAGGGTACCGGAGGCCCAATCCGGGGAATTGGGTGTCGCGGGTCCATGGGCTGCGGCGCCTATTACATAAAAAAACATTGTTGACACGTCTTCGTAACATTAATGAAACGTGGATGAATGAAAATATGCCTAACATATATTTCAGTACGAAGGAACTTCAATTTCTAAGCCATTTGTGTTCGTGTAAAATATTAGTGAGAATAAAACAATTTCGTACGGCTAACGTTGTCTTATGCTATACAGAACCGTTAGGCTCAGATATATATACCCTATTACCGTGAAATAATCAGATTAAAGTCATCATAACAAACGTTTAACGTCATCTTGCTCTTTATAAGCCGCCCCGGCGAGTATCCAAGCGGAGAAATTGAAAATACTTTACGTCCGACCTTTGATTCTGCCATCTGTAATCTGTAGTAAAAACATTGACAAACCAACTCTAAGATGCATACCAAGCACGGACTGTTGGCAGAGTTGTTATTTCTGTTACCGTTTCCGACATAGGGAAATCTCATATTTTAGAGAGACTCTTTTAAAATGCTTCGTTTCATCATAAAATTGTTAGCCTCACGAAAATCTCAGCCCTTTGTCCTTAGTAGTAGTAAAATCGTCACGTAAATACGTCCGACCTCAGGGATAAGTACAAACAATATGCATGCATGTGCCATTACAGCAGCGATTCATCATCAGCCCATTTAAGTCCCCACTGCTGGGGCACGGGCCTCCCTCAATCACATGAGGGGTAATTGCCATACTCACCACGCTTGGCAGACGGGTTGGCGAGGGTTTAGATATAAATGCAGAGTTTTCCTTCTCTGGATGCTGATGATCATGCCAGCAGCTTTACCTTAGTCGCCTTTTACGACACCTCGGTAAGAGTGAGGATGGCCTATTCTACTCTGCCGGGGACCACACGGCCACAGCAGCGATTATATGACCAAATATTTTTGCTCTTAGATCCAGTCGGATTTTCCTCCTCAACCACAAAATATTTAGTCCTTATTGCATCAATGATCCTGTAATGCATACGTAAATAGCCATTGTTTGAATTATTTAACGCAAGTCGATTTAGAACCTTTCTGATACACTTTTCCCATCCCTGACGACCTTGGCCAGCCGCCAAAATGTGGAGTTTCAATTCGTTTTGCCACTTCTTCCTGGAACATTTTCTGGCTTTGCTGCCGTTTTCAAATATCCAAGGTCTTTGTAAACCCCCTTCCATGTCACCTCTAAAATCCTTTAGTACTCGCGTGGGTGGTGTGTTGTACCCTTGTCTACGATCTCGTCTCGTCGTCGTCATTGATATTAACTAGAAACTTTTTTTATTTCAGCCCTTTTTTATGTAAAGGACTCTATTTTTACCAGAAATGTGTGTGCTGAAATATGGAGAAAATTCTATTAAGACGAATTCTTACGTGATACCTCATTGTAGTTAATAAAGTTTTCACTCGGTCATAGTTACTTACTACAAACAAAATTAATATAACTTCTCTCAGATACCAACATAAAAACTTTCGCATCCCTCTGGGATATGACAAAAACTATTTCAGGATAATAAACTCGTATCATCCAGCACGATGCTTTTATGTGTTTAAACCTAGTAATATAACCGGTCACACACCATATCATATGATATCTTCTATCAAATTTAGAAGTTCCATTTCAACTAAGTAGTTATTAAGATATGTGTATGTAGACCTACATACTCATGCCGCACGCACTCCAGGACCAGGTGATCACAACATGTATTATTACAAGGATTAAGATCGCAATCCTTGGAAGCTCCACCTAAGATTATATCATATATAATTTGTAAACCCCCTTCCATGTCACCTCTAAAATCCTTTAGTACTCGCGTGGGTGGTGTGTTGTACCCTTGTCTACGATCTCGTCTCGTCGTCTTCATTGATACTAACTAGAAACTTTTTTATTTCGGCTCTTTTTTTTATGTAAAGGACTCTATTTATACCAGAAATGTCTGCTGAAATATGGAGAAAATTCTATTAAGGTGACGGGTAGGACACACTAGCGACGCCAATTGATTTTAATTTTTAGCTACTAAATCAGATCTACTTTAAACCATTTCAGGGCTACAACCTCTCGACAAACAACAACTCGACAAGCGTACGGGTACGACCCAAAATTGTGCATGGTTATTTAATAAATATTATAAATGTTTGCCGAGAGGTTGTAACCCCGAAATGGTTTAAATTAGATCCGGTTTAGTAGTTAAAAATTAGGCTAGGCGTCTCAATGGCGTCGCTAGTGTTCCCTACCCGTCACCTTAAGACAATTTCACACGTGATAAAATGGTTGCGAAAGTCAAACGGCAGTCGCGTCATTGTAATTATCAGACTCCTCAAAATTTAGAATCATGGTCCAAGCGTACCCCGGGCTCCATAGCGATAGCTTTGTACCCCACTGGGAATTACACGCTGCGATGAGATGAGAGATAAAATATTCCGCGCGCGATCTAAATAACTCAAAGATACAAACGTTGTTAATTTTTGTCTAAAATCAACAAACGTTTATGAAAGCAAATGATCATTAACGTTCCAATTTTAAGCTACAGTAAATATATCGTTTACAAGCCGTTCACAGTTTTAAAATAAACATTAAAGCGAGTGTTAGATAAAAATCGAACAAACTACCAATGATATTAATGATAGGTAAAATTAAAAGTTTGAAAGGCTTAGAAACCGGACAACGTTTATACGAAAAATATTTTATGAGTACCGTCGGCGTCAGACCTTCCGCAGTGCAAAAATAGCACTTGTGTCACATACAATAGGACGATACAAAGTCAAACAACTTCACGTGACGCCGTATTACCTACCTACTTAAGATCAAAATGTTTTAGAGAATATGCTTTGGAAATTAAAAAGGTACTTGAAGTAAAAGTTCAGAGTATTCTTTTATTTTAGTCAAGTAACCAATAGACTTATGCCGTTTTTAGTGTTCTGTAGTCAAATGGCAAAAAACGGAACCCTTATAGATTCGTCATGTCTGTCCGTCTGTTCGTCTATCCGTCCGTCCGTATGTCACAGCCACTTATCTCCGAAACTATAAGAACTATACCCACCTCCCCCCTCTAACTTCTATAATAAATGAATTATAAAACTAAAAAAATATAGATCTATTAAGTAGTTTTTTTTAATACGTTATAAACCGTAAACCCTTCATGGGCGAGTCCCACTCGCACTTGGCCGGTTTTTATATTTCCTGTAAATATGTAGGTATTTTAAAAAAACCCCAAATAGGATATCTGTGCGTACTTTTCGTGTTCAAAATCTATATTTATTATTACACAAGTTAACAAAACAGAACACTAAAATAAGTGCAAGTAATTTCTAACTTTCATCCAGCTATCTTGAATCATAAAATTTGTTTTAGGACCGTACCGAGCTCAGTAATGTTTACTGCGAACATTTATAAAAGTTTAGGAAAACCCACGGTGTTGTATAAACTGGATGATATGGTGCTGCAACAGTTTTTGTTTCGTTTTTATTAGTAGAACTAAACGCGTCAAACAATAGTGTACGATTTTTCAATATAAGAGTAGTATATGACATGACCAAAAGCAATTGATGTTAGTTACAAGCAACTAATCAAAACGGCGAAATAACAAATGATAAGACGTCTCCCTCCACAGAGTATACAAACGTCAACGTCACCAGATTGTCAAATATGGTCAAATAAGAGAAACAAGTCAACTGAAAGGAGGTCTACAATCTATGGTGGATTGATCTGTGATGATCATTTTGGTAGGAAAAAAATTGTGGCGCGAGTTTAATAAAGTTTTATTAATATCGTAAATGTTTTTCCCTATTTCTTACCTTCTAACAGTAGGTAACGAGACATGTCGTTGTACGCTTAGTGTTCTTTAAGGGAAGGCCTCGATCGAGCAACTCGTAAAAAGGCTATTTCTAGTCGAAGCAATAAAACACGCTTTGATTCGTCTTTTCCTCAGCCTATCTTAGTTTAAGGTGACTCCTCCCATTTAGGGCTGTCAGTTGGGTTATGATGAAGTTATGAAGAATAAAATCCTTCGCTTGGTTCTGCACACAAATTGCTTTGTTATCATCTGTAGGTATAGTTATAGGTATTGATCACTTAGATTCCAAAACATCTTATAAAAATGTTGCAAAACATTTCATAAACGTCTCCTTCATTGATTTAAGGAACCGTTAGCATTAAGGACACTTGGGGCTAATTAAATCTTTTACCTTACTTTTAATAGCCCAGTTTACTACTTTAATGAACCGTCCTCAAGTATTAACCTATTAAAACTTCTTAATCTCTGATCACCTTTTGGACACTAGATCCAGTACCTAAAATAAAAAATCTGTGATCGGATTAGGTATTGCAATTTAGGGGTCAATGACCTAAAATATTACATTACTATGGAAACGCCCGCAGGATTGTAAGATTTAGGTAGCGTTCTATACTTATATGTGTAAAATACATTTTCTTTTATCAGTACCTTACTTTAAATAACATTTTGTATAAGCAACTTATATCGAAATTGTCATCCAATTGTAAGCGCTGTGGGCGTGTCCATGTTAAGATTTTATCAAAAATAGCAAACCGACCTAATAGTCCATTAAAGTGAATTAGACAGTTCTATTTTGACATTAAAAGTGAGACGCTCCTTTTAAACCTAACCGATATTTTTAATAATCGAGAATATTTACTTTAGAAATCTTATCGACTTTTTATTTGTTTGATTTTAAATCGTAATCAACATTTTATCTACGGATTTGAACTACCTGGATATGGAACACAATATGTAAATATTCTTAGGTACACATGCAATAAATCACAAATAATTAAATAATATGCGTCTTATTCATCTGAAAAATAACAACTCTCGCTTGACGTGTCGGAACCAACTTCGTCACCAATGAGTTTTTTTTTTTTTATTTGTAGAAAGTTGTATGCATGATAAGATACTTTTTAACTGTCTAATTCACCTTCTTACGCTGAACTGGACTATAAATCCGATCAGTAGTAAAAACTGTTACTAACTCTATGCCAAAACTCCCCATGAATTTAAAACAAGACTGGAAGATCTCACCCTGCCGCGTTATCATAATGTAACTTCCAAGTTCCACCATTACCATGCGAGTGACACTTATCAGATCAAATCAGCCATTATACGAAAACTTATTCCATTCCCAGCCCTGCCCTCTCGACTACTCCTCAACTCCAATAAACACCGCGAGAGGTCCTCGTGGAATGCTCAAGCTGATATTTCCAGCTCAAGCCGGAATACTTTTTATGGAATATTTTAGACTCTGAAGTGGCACAGATATCTTTACCTTGGCTCGGCTTTTACGTAAGTAAGACGCCAAAGTAAAATTCGAATAGTGGTTTTTTTCCCCTAACTATTACGCTAAGCAAGGTATAAATTGACATCTATTGGTTTGGTACAGCTTGGAACTAATCGAAAAATTAAATCCAGAAACAAAGCTGTAGGTGTGGGCGGTTCACTAGAACGTACTAAAAATTTATTTATTTATTTATTCTCTATTGCACGAAGTAAAAAAGTACAATTGCAATAAATGCGCCATATGTACAATTTCCACCGATCATCTAGTCCCTAACTAATACATTTCCTGAATTATAGGTATCTACTAAGTGATTCTGGAGTCTTAGCACACCTACGAGTAATTTCAAGATAATGTAGAAAAGCTTTTTTTTAATGTGATATGTGGCAGACGAGCGGACGGATCTCCTGATGGTAAACGATTGCCGCCGCCCATAGACACCCGCGACAACAGTGAAGTCACAAGTGCGCTGCCAAACTTCAAACTACATTCCCACGGATTGGGCCTCCGGTACCCATACTCACGCAGCGAAACACAGTACAGTGCTGCTTCACGCCGGTTTTCTGTGAGGCCATGGTATCACTCCTGGCCGGGTTAGTTTTCTAAATTCACCCGACCGGAAATTGATAGCGGAAATTTCGACACTGCTGTAGGTTTCCAGATTGTACTCTGCTACCTACTGGTTGGAAAATAACTGGTACTTTATAATAACATAAAGCTTTTGCATGGAAATTGTAAAGGAAACGTATAATCAAATTAAATTGAAGTACATTTGGAAGGGTGAGGGCGATTTGATTGCTACTAATAGTCTACATTTAATTATAATCGACATTCATTGCTTTTAAGAGTCAGGCCCGCATGTCTGGCAAAGATATCGATGTTTAGAGTAAGTGCTGCTATTAGCTGTTCCATTTTAACAAAAGACTAGCAAAATTAAATAAAGATATACTTTTTTATGTGATAGTTGGCAGACGAGCAGATGGATCGCCGGATGGTAAGCGATTGCAGCCGCCCATAAAAACCCGCCCACATTTAAATCCCCTGTCCTCCGGATTGGGCCTCCGGTACCCTCACTCACACAGCGAAACACAGCACAGTGCTGGTCACGTTATTCTAAGGCATCTGATTATGGTCAAACAATATTATAAAGAAAAGGAATATATCTACCATAGAGAAAGGTGAATGATACTCTAATATACCTAAAATTGTTTCTCGGATAGGTATTTCATAAAGTCAAATAACATGTTTCTTTGCTTTGTCATATTCAAACATAACCAATATACGCTAAAACAAACTTGTCAGAGACATACTAAGCAGAACCTTTGAGAAGTATTTAATGAGCAGAACAAAGGCGGTCCATATTTCATTTCTGCCAAAAACAACGGAAAATTGTTTACGTAATCCAAATAAAAAGGTAATCTTAGGAAAATCCATAAAGTTTCATATTTTCCGCACACCTGCCTTTAAATATACACAATGTCTGTTCCTGCCTTCCTGCTTCCCACTCTCCGGGAACCGCCTCTATCCCGCAATGGCCCATTTTGGGGATAATACAGCGACCCCGCTGGACTTAGCGGCGGCTGCTGTAATTAAAACGTATTGATAAAGTTTACCTACCTACGAAAATAATTATATTCTATTAGAACACTTATAAGAACAGACCACACCACAATTTAATCCGTCTTTCTTCGATTTACTTTGAATCAAAGCCCTCTTATTCCAAAACGTGGTTTAAAATAAGTATTGGGATTAATACTGGGAATAACTGGGAACTAGAATAAACATTATTACAAAACTAAGTTTAACGTGATTTAGATATCAACTTTAATGCTTAAGTTAAACCACCCGGACCCCCAGTTTAAAATGAGTACTAAAATAATAACCTCAAAATATCGATTAACCATGCCAACTTATCCCAGTGACAGTTCATTCCGTTTTACACTAAAGTAATTTCTGAGAAAGTAGTTAATTTATTTTTTGGATTTAATCCCAAAATATAAGCAATTCCTATGCATATTACTTGGAAACCTTACGTATGTCAATATTGTAATTTATTGTTTCTTAAAAACAATTTAAAAATATTTTTTCTTCAGACAACAAAATAAGGTTATGTAAAATGAAATGTCACTGAACGAATGATTGAATGTTTCGATTAATTTTGACACTATCCTGCGGTACTAAGATCTATGGTTAGTAGAGAAATTGTAATAAAAATTTAAAAACTAACATTATTCCGTAATAATCATGAATTTGCTAATTTAGGATTAAAACCGGTATCATAGCAGTTTTTTGTAATAAGAGGGAACGTGTTTGGCATAAAAGTTGGAATCGATTAAAGTTTCTGGAATGGTGTACATTGACGTGTGCTGCCGTCCGCTAACTAAAAAGTCGCTAAGCCACAGCGACTCCCTATGACTTAGCGACCTTTTAGTTAGCGCACGGCAGTGTGGCTGTCCGTACAATTGGTTTGCTATATTAGCATCGTAGCCAACTGCCGCATGCATCCATCTGGGAAACTGATCTCTGGTCGGAATCACCGGGCAGCAACGCAAAACTAGAGTCATGTTACTCATGGCAAAAGGTTAATTGAAATAAAATAGATAACTAATGGAAACATTGTAATTTGCTGCTTCCGTACTTCTGTGCAGGCTGTCGAAGAGCTTTTAGTGACAATCTAATGGAGGATTGTAAGTTTATTTCCGACGACTGCATAGTTTCTAATAATAAAATATGTTTAATTTTTCATCGCGATCACGTTCCAAGAATATTTTCACTGAAAATATGCCTGTCCAGAATCTATTAATAAATAAAAGTTACGTCAAATCACGAATCTAAGAGAAAGTTTATTGACGATACCATCATAAATCAGTGATGATGACGTAAGTTAGCTGTCGTATTTCAATTGTGGGAAAGGGAATCTTTGTAAATAAAAAGTAAAAGTATCAATAAATCACCATACCTTGTGACTATATAAAAAGGTAGAAGAAGGTCTCTAAATCATAGATATTAATTTGTAAAGTGGTGGAGATTTTCTATTCAGGTTTATTTTCCTATACCTAAAGAGAATGAAAACCGAAAAATACTTTGCAAACGTCGACTTTCGATTGAAACAAAAAAGGGACCCACAAAGATTGCGTTTAATATACATTAGCTATCAACCCCGCCATAACATAGACACAATCAAATATGGACTTTATTACGCTTAGAATACAGAAGAAAGTTTACTGGCTGTGCGTGCACATTTATTTCGGAAAGGAAATAAACGGAACATTTCCATAATAAACAAAGCGGTATTAACAATGGACCCGGAACGACGCTCCAATTATTGAGCAGGCACAGTAACACAATCAACTAGGTACACCTTTTTTTGTTCCTCTAGCGCAAATTGACTTAACATAAATACGATAATCGAATTTATTCGTTCAGGTAAAATATAAACATTTTTCTAACGATAGTAATTAATTGTATTAACGACTTTGCAAAACGTGACTATTTTAACCAATGTAGTTTATATAAATTTGTGAGCTCGATTCCGAGAGTGCTTTATATTTTTTGAAAATGTTTATAAACGTATTCTGGATGTAAGTTCTGTACTACTTTTATCTATTCTGTCGCATACTTTTTGAAATTTTTCTAACCAAAAAAGGGTAAAATTCCGCGTCAGGCATTTTCTCTCGCACTTGTTGTTTCTAGAACGATGAAACGATTTCTCATTTTGATTTATGTTATGATGAATGAAACATGAAGAAACTGAAAGAAGCTGAAATGATTTAGGATTATACTTAAAGTATTCACTGAACCCATAATCGATAGAATCTATTTAACCTCTAAGCTGCTCTACATTGCAGGCATTGAAGTAATAAAACTACCATTACAACACACTGTTTGCAGGACATAATAAGAATAAAGTTTAAAAACTAAAACCCGACTACCAAAAAACACGCTCTAAAAAGTACAAAAAAGAAAATTGTCTCTGCTGAAATTATTATGCCGTATCGCCGCGGTCGTATGCCGCATTGATTTTATTATAATATTATAATGAATCTGGTTTGCTACAGTAGGTGGCATACTACCACGGCAAACCGGCATAATAATTTCAGCAGAGACAATTTTCTTGTTTCGTACTTTACATATATGTCGCAGGGATATGGTAAAACCAGGGATTTGACTTTTTGAACTGTCTTTGCACTCGTAATTTGGATTAATGCCATAAGTGGCTGTTTTTGGCGGTAATTCATATTTCGAGTAGGAAGCAGACCAAAAAGTTAATTATACGTATTGAATAAATAGTATACGTTCTTTCCGAGATGCTCAAAATTGTTAAAATGAGGTTTAGATGCTAACAAAAAGTTTTTGTTAATTATTTTAAAGAAAAAATTTTTTTAATAAAATTAATGGTGATTTTTTATATCAATATTTTCTTGAATTACGCTCATCTGATTATTATAACTATGTGAGGAATATCTTACCAAATAAATGTTTAAAATACACAGCAAAATTATTTTTGTCATTTCACTTAACCAATTTAGGAATTTGATCAATTCACTAGATTTGTTTAGGGAAAAGATAAAATCGTGTTGTTATTTTAACATCCGCCGTGATTTGATCAAATCCCTCTGGGAATTGATCAAATCCCCGTTTTTATCATATTCCAGCGACATATACATACAGGTCAAAATCATAACCCGCCTTTTTTCTCGGTAGTTGGGTAAAAAGACTTTTTACTACAAATTGAATTCGTCGTACATTATTCCTTATTTGAAACTTTTGCCACACTTTATGTATAGTCTTTTTGTCATTGTCACATAGAATTAGGAAGTATAATTCTATGGTTTGTCATCATCATCAATAACAATAGTAAAAATAATAATATGTCATTCTCCACTGCGTCTGAAGCTGTCACTTCGGATCCTGAGATCCCCTTTTCTGCTAATATTTCTCCTCCACTTCGCACGGTCATTCGCATTTGGCAACCATCATGGTAGGTGATGCATATTAGTTATTACATTAATTGGTGTTTATATTTTCGATCCTAATTGTGGACTTTATGTAAAACGCTGGTGATGAAATAAACCACGGATGTCAGCAAAAACTATATATTTACGAGCAAGGTCTTACAGAAGGCATAAAAAGACAATCATAACACAAAAGGACAATATATCAAGACCAGTAAAAATTTTACAAACATAAACAATATAAAAGAGGCTGGTCCAGCCTTCGATCCTCAACACTAATTATCTTATCTGCTGCAATAGCTGGATCGGGATATTTCATTCCGATCATAAGACTTGTTAAGGGTATAACTAACCAAAATGGTGGTTTTATTTCAAAGTCTCAATCTTTCATTCAAGGTAGTACACAAAACACTACAACAATCAAAATATAAACAAAACTCACTCAAACGCATAGCATAATACGCGTGGCGTGCGCAGACGCGTAGACAGTATCACGGCACTTCCCGTCCACAATGAGCGCGACCGGAACACACGGCGCGTGCGCATGCGGCCACTCCGCCCTGTCCGCTACACTGCGCGATACAGTTCACTCGAGTGAATAGATCATTTCAAAAAAAAATTTACCACAGTATCACCAGAAGGAAAGTGACGATGACGTCTAGGATGTAACGCGTGTGTCTATAAGATGTCTGTTCACTTTTTCCTTGTTGTCCAGATTGTAGTGGTCCGGAAAAACAGACCTCGGGAAGGAGTTCAACCACTCTTTAGCTCTCCGCATTATAAATCATCACTTGTATAGTTCGCTCTATACTCAAACACACTTTCTATGCTTGTCAAGCATGTTGTTGTCTCTACTTTGTATGAAGTTAACTTATAAAGGGATTGCATGATGCTTGAGCAGCTCTTGAAATAATAAATCGTTTGAGAATCCAGGGGTTTTCGCTCATTTTTATGTACCCCCATGCCTCGGAAAGCATGTTAAGCCGTTGGTCCCTCTCTGGTCGTGTCACGCTGGTGTCCCACCGGAATATAAGGGTAAGGGAATAGAGAGTGCACTTGTGTTTGCGAACTCACTTGAGCACTATAATATATCCTGCTTACGTGGCTGATCTTTGTGTTTGCCCGCCGCGTAGCTGTAATCGATAGTTGATATTTTTTATTTACTCAGCCGAAATTGGCTGGAGGACCTATTATATTCTGCATCAATTTCACTAGATGAGCTAGTGAACTATATTGGTTGATAGTGAACTAGTTCAATTAAACATCTCAATCAGGATCTACACAGTACACAAACCTACTGTCCGCGATACTTTACCGGTTGTACTTTTTATAGGATGGTATAATTTGCTCTTGGCAGTGCTTCCGTCGACAAGAGGATATGAGCGCATCGTAAAAACTGACGATCATTGACCATACTAGTGAGAACTGATGTAGTGAGTGTACTGACCCACACTAATTTAAGTATGGTGATGGAAGGATCCCCATCACCATACTTAAATTAGTGTGGTTTAGTTAATGTATTATTACCCCACTGTCAGAGTACTGTGACACTGTTACATAGGAAAGTTATCCAGATAACTTTCCTGATTAAATTAAATTATATTAAATAAAATTAAATTTATCATTAACTCAGCTTTTTTCTGATGACTATAATGTATCAATACGGGGATTAACACGATATTTATTATCACCATGGCCACACCATGTGACCACGGCTGCTATAACGTAGAGCCAAATATGTGAGTATACAATGTTGTTTCCCATAATAAATATCGTGTTAATCCCCGTATTGATACATTATAGTTATAATGCAACGCGAAAATCTAAAAAACTATTTTTTCTGATGAATTAGGTAGATATTCCTGTATGCACTTCCTTATAATTTATATTCAATAATATTGAGCGTTTTTATTTATGCTAGAATCGACAAACGAGCAAGCAGGTCACCTGATGGAAAGTAATCAACGCAGCTCATGAACATCCGCGAAATCAGAGAGATCGTATATCCTTTATTAATATCCTTCACCCAAAAGTTTTCTAGAAGAGATCGCTCATAGCGATAATGCCATGCCTTTGTGCCTAATGTATATTGTGTGCAATAAGGTAAATTCTTTCGTTATCTACATAGAGATAGACCATTAATAATTAACAAAAATTAAAAAAGACTATTAGCTGAGAGTGTATCGCTAAATATTTATATAAAAATAAAACAAGTCAGCTAACGCCTTATTCCCTAAGTACATATTTATTTAAAAAGCAAAATGTTTTACAGGACCTTTTTTTAAGATCACGTAGATATAGAAATACCTAACTGGTAAGTGAATTTAAAGACAATAAAAATCCTGTATTGAAATTTATTCAGTACCGGCCTTGCATAAATTTAGTGCAACTCTACAAAGCAACAGCAAACTGAATTGAAGCCCGGAAGCAGTATAGGTCGAGTTCCATTCTAAGGACATGTCCCACAACTGGCTAGGACATTGTACTTCTTCTGCTCTGCCGCTACGCTCTTGTCAGAGCGGCCGTGGTCACGTTTAGGCGTCCTTGTTGGTGTTAGAGGCGGACACAGCTTTCCGTGGGATCTAATCTCTTTGGTGGACATTGTACAGTATTTAGAAAAAAAATCAGGCCGTATCGCGTCATAATATGACGTTACAAGAAAAACGACATAAGCCAACATACTACACATGACAACCACTGTCAAATGTCACTGACATAACCAATATGTTTGTATTGTCCTACCTGACAGCTGACAGACATCATTAAAAATGATATTCCTGCCTTAATGGTGGTTGATGAATGATTGTCTCGTTTTTTCTTTTTGTTGTACAAGAAAATGAAGCCATAATGAAAATGTGTAATGACAAAGTATTGTAGTCATATTAGTTTTTTTTGTACAATTGTACCAGGTCCTAGCTAAGACTTCATACAATTTGGGACATCACCTTTACTTAAGCCATGAATGTTTTAATATTTATGGCCTTCACAAGCGTGACTTCGGGACCTTTAAATATGAAAATGTAATCTCCTAACTACGTTACAAATTATATTACGCCACTTAGTTTGACAAACATGTTAATTCGTGAATCAAAGGAACGTATAATTAAGTTTTAGTGCCTAAGTTCTTCAATCGCTTAAAAGCTAAGCTTTGAGAAAGTTTGACGTGGTTTAAGGTCTTTGATTAAAGTAGGTACGAACCAAGTCAATGGGAAGAAAAGTTAACTAATTACGTTTATCAAACTATTACAGAAGCAATTTCGTATACGAATTTTAACATTAGCTCTAATTTGTAGGATAAATAAAGCTCATTTCTGTATTCATCAAACTTTCTTTTATCGTTTAATCTTGTACAGGGTACTATCCTTGGACCATTAATTAGATCTTGATATGAAAATTGAAATAAATAAATATAAATATTTCACAACATCACATACATTGATCTGACTCCGAGATAGGTTGCTCAAGCATCTGTGTGACGGATGATGATTTGAAATGTCAAAAAGTTTTCAAATTTTTAATGTACAGTTAGTGAAATGCTACTACCTTGGACAATTTAACATTGTCTAAGGCTACATCTGTAAAGTATCAATAAAAATGTAAGTGTACGAATAGACCTGACTATTATTATCTTACTCTATGGTGTGAAAACCTTGGCTCCCATTGAGCATTGGTATGTTTTGTATGCATTCATTTTAATTTTGACATATTCACCTACCATTTAGCAAGCTTAGCTAAACTAAAGAGTTTAGCTTATGCCCTTAAGGCTATTGTTTAGTTAAGTAACATTGTTTGTTTTTAAGTAATTTGATTCAGTTTGGCTATGTGGTTGCAACATGCAAGCGTTGCTATGAAACTTCATTCGATTTTACTATGCGGTACATCAAAGCCTTCAACAATCGTTATTGACGGTATCATGTGCGTGCAAGTCTTTATGTTTCACAAAACTATACCCTATTCCAAAAGGATAAAGACCAAAGTGAGGTAAACTGGTAAGTCGTACGCACTTACGCACGGTTCCAGTGCCTGCTCCCCGATGAATGCCTCATTGTTTAAACTTTGCATTGACTGATATAATTAAGGACGTGCTTTACCGACTGGCGCAGTAATAAATACAATATTAACATTGACAGGTTCGTAATTTAATGCTGCCTCTCGAATCAGGATTCAGATAAGTGGAACTGAGGTTTAAAATATAGGGTTCGCATTAAAAGCATCCTCTGAGAGATCAATAAAATATCTTGTGTAGCAAAGTATTGGGTTGTGTTTTTAGTTTTTTCCAAAGTTGCAATGATTTATAGTGAAAATAAAAATATGTCTATTAATATATTTCAAAAAATTAAACAAAGCATTTTTTCTCTTTAGGTATACAGTCACAGAAATACACCAACCGGCACGACATCTTGCCCGTAGTGTAATTTCCATACAAACAAGCTCTCTTTACGGGTTCACAGAGCAAAAAACATTGTTTTGTACGTACCAATTTTAGCGTTTATTTAATGTTTGTATGTTCAACTTTCAATTAATTATTTCAATTAGCTCTTGAAACCACTCAATTTCATCATAACCAAAATTTCATCAAAAGACGAAATCCATTTCAAAGTCAAGTCGAGAGCAAAGTCAAGAGCGAATTCCAAGTACATAATGCCTCAATTTAACCCTAAAATTGTCGGCATCCTCAACAGCGCAATGCCCACATCCCATTGTTCGCCACACTTGCGCAAGAGCAATTGCTCAAAACGCTCGCTCCTTTACTCTGTGGAATATATTAAAGGCAATATGAACAAGTCTCTCGTAAACTATAATTGAGTTGAATACAATTGGAGTGACAAAATGTGTCAACTAACTTGAGAATGTATGAGTGTGTTTTAGATTAAGTAACGAAACGTCAGTCAACTTGTTTGATATTTTTTTTTTAGATTATGGCAGACAAACGAGCAGGACGGTTCACCTGATGGTAATGAATGTGGTCACCTAATGATTTTAATCAAATGTTGAAGTCTTCACTTTTTACGTAATAAAATATTTACCCATTTAGAAGCAGTTACGTTACGAATTCGAGGCTTGTCCAATATTTACTGAGTTCTTATGCCCAATTCGCACTGGCTCTGCGGAGGGTAAAGTACACAAAATTCAATTTCCCGAAGCAACCCCTCTTAGTATTCAAAGGTTGTGAATAAAATTTAACAGTTATGCTCCTGTCCTGAGATATGTACGTACAGTCACACATTAAAGTATACAAAACTGTTAAATTTCTTCATTCGATTCTCACCTTAATGTCGTACACGTTCGGTTCAATATCAATTGAGGAATTTTAACGGATTGTAGTAACCTGATGTGTGGCTGTCTGTACATAGTAGCTGAGTGTCGGATCGGCATTGTAATATATGCAAATGTAGATAGTTCAAACTATGATATGCCTGCTAGATTTAGACATTTTGGTATACATTTATGGAACTTTTTCTACAATTAGTACTCAAGTAACAATTACAACAACTAAAAAAAATTGGTTTAATTTATTTAATCCCGGAATATTATAGACCTTACCTTAGAGGTATTTATAGACTGACAGACCTGACTAAAAACGGGCTGACCCAACGCTCAGATTTTTTTTGACATAACAATTATAACAATTGGTGTAACATTTTAAGAAAAACCCCGTTTGGAACAGTGGTAGTGAACGCTGCCTTTGGTCCAAGGGTTGCGGGTTCGATCCCCGCACAGTTCAAACATTTGTGTGCATAAACATGTCTGTTTGTATTGGTCTGGGTGTTTTCTATGTAGTTATAAGTATGCATTTACCAAATAAAAGTATTATATGTATATATTTGTAATACCACTGTTGATTCTGATATCCGTAACACAGGTGCTTGTGCTACCTATCTCGGAGTCAGATCAATGTATGTAATGTTATGAGATATTATTATTTTAAGAATAAGTTTAAATATAATAGTTACACGGAAGTTCCAACAAATCTGTCAAAAAGGCAAAAATATTACGCGTTCTAAGTTAGAAAACAACATCCCACTTATCCTATTATTTCTAACCCTCAAATACGATTACGTAGCCTTACGGAATATGTCCCCTAGTGATGTGTTTAAACTCGAGGTAACTCAAGTTGAATCTCTTCAACTCGGAAATATTTTTATCTAAACAATATTCGATAGTTTCGCGGCCATCATTCGCAAACGCATAGCATCCCTGATACACCGTGTTCGCGGCAGCTCCCACAGCCTCCTGCAGACTGTTGCGGCGCGGCTGGACGTGGACAGTGCTATTATGAAACACTGGACACGTGTCTAGCTGACCAAAGCCGAAGCCCTCTCACAATAATTTCATCGTCATCGTCAGCCCATTTAAGTCCCCACTGCTGGGGCACGGGCCTCCCTCAATCACATGAGGGGTAATTGCCATACTCACCACGCTTGGCAGACGGGTTGGCGAGGGTTTTGATATAAATGCCGAGTTTTCCTTCTCTGGGTGCTGATGATCATGCCAGCAGCTTTACCTTAGTCGCCTTTTACGACACCTCGGTAAGAGTGAGGGTGGCCTATTCTACTCTGCCGGGACCACACAGCTGACGGCGGTCACAATAATTTTGAATATGTATAATTTTAATGTAAGAATACAATCTAAATTATGCATTTTGACATTCAAATTTAATTCACATAAAGTTACTGTTACTAACTTCGATATGGGTTATGACCGAAATATATTTTTTTTTATATTTGATTTTTAAATATGCATGTATAATAAATAAAAATAGTTTATTGTCTCTTATTAACAAAAATACAAGGTTAACATTATGGAATAAGTAGTAAGGAAAAACAGTACATTCACTATACAACGGGTACCGGAGGCCATTCCGGGGGATAGGGGGGGTTTAAAGGTTGGCAGCGCACTTGTGACTCCACTGGTGTCGCGGGTGCTTTTGCTTACCATCAGGTGATCCGTCTGTTCATCTGCCTACCTATTACATAAAAAAAACCTAATTTGGCAGGACGAAAAGACAAAGGAATAAAGTTCAGCTCATGCTGTCTCGAGGGGAACTTCTCGGTCAGCGCTGGTTTTCAACTTCTCCTGACTCTCTAAGGCGGAAGTTGAGAGTTTGTGGTTTCGGCTGGTTATAATATTAGCTGGTCTTTCTATTAGTTAGTGTTACGTAGCTAAAACGAGCGATGATAGCACATTGATTGAGAACGCGAGCATGTACCTCTGGATTTATCAAATCTTTATTATCACATTACCTCGGCGTTGAGAGAAAACATCATGAAGAAATCTGCACATGTCGCATAGTTTCTCAAAATTTTGGATAGCAAAAATTTTTTTTTGTTTTTTTTTTGTTCAATAAGCCAACGCTTGACCACAATCGCACCTGATGGAAAGCGACGATGAGGTCTAGGATTGAATGATTGATAGGAAATATTTGAGATAATGATTCTGAACGTGTAACTGTTATCCAGTTGGTCTGATTCCCCTGTCTAAATGTTGCGAAGATCAGACGGCTGTCGCTTCATTGTAATTACCAGACTTCCCGAATCTTGAATCATGGTCTAAGCGTACCCCGGGCTCCGAAGCGACAGCTTTGGACGCAACTGGGAATTACACACTTGAGGAGGAGGTAACTTTACGCGTGTTGAACCGAGTAGGCACATCTCTAGTGTTCCCATCGCTGCGTCTGCGCGTCTGATTGATCTCGTTAGCCGGTCTCCGGCCTCCGCCCTTCAAAGGGTTATGGACTTAGTAAAGTCACGGCATATCTCCGTAGACCAGTGATTTGATTCCAAACCTGACGGTAAACTACATATATGTATATTTGACTTAGAATAAATAACTAGAGTAGAGAAAGTTGAAGTAGGCATATTTACTCTAGGTCGTGGCTGTGAGGGTCCGCCCTTCTGGACCCATGACCATGAAACCGCTGGGGTTAAGGCCCCGCCAAAGGAGAACCCAACATAACCCTCCTGCTCCCCAGCAGGATATGCAAAAGGCGCCGACCGAAAGGCGGCAACGTCGGTCATAGTACACGGGCCGGCGGTATTCCCCAGCGAAAAAAAAAGGTATATTTACTCTTTAATGCACAAAATAATGCAAAGATTCTGTGTCCAATTTTGGCGATCTTATAACTAAAATTAAACAAATATCAACTGTATAGTTGTAGTAGCATCTGTACAGATGCAGAAAAAGTTCTTCATGGTTTAATGTCAACTTAAAACTCTAATGAATGCATTAACTGAAGAAGGTTAACGCTTTTAATAATGCGAATATTTATTAAAGTTATAAGCCGCAAGGCTATAGCGATAGATCTTGTGTTAAACCGACTTAGAACTGATCCCAAGTTAGTTTAAAAAATACACACAAATTAACTTATTCACCATAGACATAACACGTTGACGTACAATACTCAGCCACACACACGTCGACACATTCGTATCTAATCTGTTAACGACAACAGAACGACGAAATAGCGCAATATAACGCAACAAGTTATCTACGAGGGAAGATAAACATCAAACTACACTTCCACATTTAGCAGTGACGGTACAATTGTCGTCATTTATAAGAAAAAGACCAGACAAATACGCGACAGACGTTTATTAATAGACCAGACGTTGTCACTTCCCGCGAGGCTTCTATTACCGATGCAGCGACAGCAAAAACAAGAATTGATATGTGATCAATTCTCGATGAGGTAAATTTTATGAGCGGAGTTGATATCACTCGTCGTCGATGGTAGTTAACTGTTGACACTTTACGGATTTTATTTATTAATTTATTGCATAATTAATTACATTGCTTTCTTTACTAGAGAACTTAATAATATTTTTAACTATCAGTACACAATCTTATTTCCCGCAAGGTTTCTGTTACCGATGCAGTGACATCAAAAACAAAAATCGATCACATTATCAAGTCATTTTGCTGACTGGCGTCCATATCGAGACCCACTGGTCGATGGTAGTTTTAGGTCATTATTGATTGTGCTTTCTTTACAAGAAAGCTATCAGTACCTATTGCATCGACAGCAAAAACAAGCAGTGATGACATCAGGTAATTCTTACAGATAAGCAGAGACAATTCTGCGTCGTGGGCAGTTTTGCCTTTAAGCTTTTTACATGACATAATTAAATATTTTTTGTCTCCAACTGACTTAATTAGGTTATAGCTGAAATGCCTAAAATGGCATTAAGTCTTCCATCAAAAACCGCCAACGCGAAATCAAAATAGGTATTGAAATTAGGCCCCATAGATGGAAACTACAGGTTCTTGACCAAGATTCTTACGGCTTCTCGCTCAGGACGCCATAACGCTTGTAGTAAATACCAAGATAGATCGTCATTAGCAGTAAGCCTTTCTCATCCTTTTACCAGTGTCATCGTCCTATAATTTGCTTCAATTTGTCTGCCTACGGCTAGACCTGTATTCATATGTACGGCTGGAGGAAGCCCTTCATTAAGAAGATTCCTAATCTTGTTTTAATATCTTAGATTATGGTATAGCAAGACAGCTGGTAGCTACAATATGAGGAAAACCTGGGATAAAAATCTCAGGCGAATAAAAGCATGAAAGAGGCCTGTTTTCAGGAGTGTACGGAGAAGTACAAGCGGTTGATTGTACATTTTGGGAAGGAAAGCTTGAGTATATTTAAAATATTTGTCAATTATTATTGATGGTGCTTAGAAAAAATACGGTTTCAGGTACTCACTTAGGTGTTTACTTCACTTAGGTTTAGGTTTTAGGGACTCAGAAACTTATGATTTGATAAACATCAAAAATATATATACAATCGAATCTCTAATTCAAGGAACACAGCATGAACACAAGGATGTACAGTCGTACATCCTTGCCATAAGAGATTCAATTGAAATAGAATTTACTCTGAGTAAAATATTAACACAGTATTCGCGGCGCTGCAGACGAAGTTAGCTGCAGTATCTAAGTAGAGTTGCGAGCTGTCGATAGTGTGATACTGCTCGATGAAAATATTAAACCTCAACAAGCTAAGATCGTGGTAGTAGATAATCACCCGGTGGTAGTGTATTTAAATCCCAATCTTGACTTGGTCACAATTTCATTGTACGATTCCTAGCTGTGTCCCAAATTTGTTGCTCCGGAGTACCGGGTACTCTTGGACCATGATCAGAATATGGAAGATCTGGGAAATAAGTACAATGAAGAGCCTACCGTATGACCTTCATGACCCTTTGGAAACCAGACCATTACAGTTAATATTAGGTATTTAGACTACATTCTAGACTCAGGCAGCACTAGCCTACAAGTCGGAACAGCACGTAAAATTCAACTTCACTGCGCATCGCAAGTGAAATAAATAAATCAGAAAGTTTCCTTTGCCTAGTGACCGGCTTACTTCGAAATAAGTTTAACGCCTATGCAAATCAGAACATTTTTATCTGAATTAAAGAATCCGAATACGGTGGCTGACTTTGCACGGATTCTTTAAAAACTTTATTCGTATTTCGCAGTAAAAATTCAAGTTTCTAACTTATTCGTATGTTTTATGGCTTTTGATCTGCATAGACTAACTTCGTAACTTTATCGCTGAAGCTGACTTTATATTGCTTCCACCATATATTCGGAATACCATTTTGCCATCGGTAGTTTCTTAAAAAAATCGTCGTAACGTAACAGACCCGGATACTCTATCCGGACATCGATATTGTTTTATCATTTTAATGGATCAAGATTATATATATATTTAACCAACCTACCTACATAATTAACTTATCTGTAAAAATATTGAAGGTAAATAATAATATATACTTGTATTTCAAACAATCTAACAAGAAAACTTCAACAACAGAAAAATACTGAATTAGCTGCATGTTGCAAACTAAAATCAGAGCCTTTTCAGCCACTCAACGAGTAACTTTATTAATAAGTAAAGTTATCAAAGAACAATATTGAAAACAGGCAACTTTTCCACTCCAATTTATATTTCAAGTCTTCCAGACTTGAGGATGTCTTAAGTATTGAAGTTGTAGGCACGTTTTAAGGACAAGTCTTTTTGATAGGTTTAATTCTAAGTTATGATAACGAGTTGGGTTTAATTTCGAGTTATGAATTTTCTCCATTTTAAAGTTCCGGTACCTGTACCCAAATTTTGTTAAGAGTTGATAATGTTGAGAGAAATCTTATTTTTAATATATTCATGACATTATATGCCACACCTAAGCTAGGTACGATAAGGAATGTAATACTAGACCATACAATACTTAAATAGTATTCAGGCTTGCCGAATAGAGCTTTTGGTAGTGTACCACTGCCTCACACGCTAAGGTCTTGATCCATTTCCTTGGAAATACACGTATGACAAACATTTGTGTTTGTTAAGTATATTAATGTTACATTTGTGGTTTTTTTTATTGCTTATAATAGGCAGACGAGCTTGCGGCCTCATCTGATGGTAAACGGTAACCGCCGCTCAGAGACATGCCGGAGCACAGTCATGCCGCTGCCTACCATGAAAGAAAAACTCTTTTCAAACCTCGATGACAACATGTCATAGCGATCAGAGAACAAAAAGGAGTGCTAGAAACGAAGCGTTCTGGAAGGTTTCTACCTACATTATACTTGTGGTAACAACAGCTCTACAAAGATAAAAATGGGTAAATCATATAAAAAGGACTTAAAGATCCGTAAATCGAGCCTAGCAAACCCAACATCAACAAAGTATGAATAATCCGAAAGTTTTCAATCAGCCGAACAATAACAATAACTTGAATAATCCCTGAGCGGTTTTTCCGAACGAACGACTTCCACCGGGGCCGTAAGAAGTTTACATCCAGAAAACGACGCTGTCTTTACGATTGCTAAGATAATAATATCGTTGTCTCTTCTTTTCAGATACGACACGAACACAACACCAAGCAGGAGCGGTAAGTGTCTATTGTAATATTTTTTGGGAAAATACTAATAAAAAAAGTATTTGATGCGCGATGTGCCGGAGTGTAATAGGAATATTGAAATCCCACCAAAAACATTTTCACGTAAAATGTTGCCAAACCGAGATAATAATTTTTGACTCGCTCTGTCAAAAAGTTATCCAGATCTCATATCGAGCCAAGCTTTTGACGCTACACGCACGCCCTAACTCTAGAAAGAACATACATATTCTTTCTTAGTATTTTAGAAACATAACATAAAATCACATCCTTTTTTTTATAAAAAAGCCAATCAGGATGACCTCACTCCGCCTGATGGTAAGCGGTCGTGAAATCCAAATATGAGGCTGACAGGCACAAAAGAACTAACAAAGTACCCATTGAGTCTGCCATCCTCACCCTGATGGCCAGCTGATATGCCGCTTCTCGCCCCTCCTAAAAGACCCCGGATTGTATGAAGGAGAAAACACATCCTTATTGTCATGCTCTTTATTAAACTATGATTGTTATACGTATGTTACTTTCGTACCAAATAAGCATATCTTCTTTCTATCTTTCTATAGAACGAGATTATAAGTAATAAAAAGTTGTTTGACTCTGAAAGTAACATCAATATCTGATGTATGCAAATTGTCGTGAGAACATTCCGTGGTAAGTAATTAACAAAAATTACAGTAATCAACACTGACCTATTTCATATTTTTTTATTAGGTACTTATCATGCACCAATGAATCTAAATTTTTTTTTCCAACTGAACAAGTTAAAAAATCATAGCATGGGAAATATATTTCATTAGCAAGTTTGTAACTAGTTTATTTATAATTACGTCCTACAATACGCTGTAATTACTACATTGCTCCTGTGGGAATTCTATGGTGATTTAACGGCTCATTTGCGTTTACCGATAAAAACCCAACGCTAGGATGCGATGAAAAACCTAATTAGATGCTAGTTTACACATTATCAACAAGTTAATTGGCAATACAAAAAAACCGGCCAAGCGCGAGTCGGACTCGCCTATGAAGGGTTCCGTATCAGCAAGTAAGCAAGATATATGGAAGGTAAAGGTTTGCGGTTAAAAAAAACTACTTGCTAGATCTAGTTCAAACCAATTTTCGTTGTTAGTTTTCATGGTAATGTATATCATATATTTTTATTTAGTTTTATAATTCTTATATTATAGAAGTTAGTTAGTTAGCACATTTTACCACTTTGGGAGCGTCTCTTGCGCAAAGTATTAAGTTTAGAAAAAAAAATACTTTAAAACCTCAAAATCATTTTTAAAGACCTATTCATAGATACCCCACAAGTATTGGTTTGATGAAAAACAAATTTAGAGTTTTAGTTCTAAGTATGGGGTTATAGTTCTTATAGCTTTTGGAAAAAAGTGGCTGTGACATACGGACGGACGGACAGACAGACAGACATGACGAATCTATAAGGGTTCCTTTTTTGCCATTTGGCTGCGGAACCCTAAAAAAGCTACGTACTTTTAACAAATTAATAAGAATAAAGTGTACACAACATGCGCCTATGTCGTTTTATTGTTTTGTAGCCTAAACTAATACTGAGTAAGTTTTATATTCAGTCAACGTGTAGATTTCGTGGAGCCACAGCTTGCGGTATGTAATTACCAGACTCCCCAAACCGTGAATCATGGTCAGTACCCCATGCATGCATGTTGCAATGGTGAAGCAACGCTGTGCTGTTTCGCTGCTTGAGCGAGGGTACCGGAAACCTAATCCGGGTGAAAGGGGGGTTTAAAAGTTGACAACTTGTTGCAGTTGTGAGTCCTCTGGTGTCGCGGGTGTTCATGGGCGACGGCAATGGTTTACCATCAGGTGATCCGTCTTCTCGTCTGCCACCTATCTCCGAAGCGACAGCTTAGACGTAACCAGGTGCCTTATTTTGAAGCCGTTCCGTTACGAAAGAGAATATACCTGTCGCGTCCAAACAAGGGAAACACACAGCGCGTGTGAAAAAGAAGGAAACGCCGATTCGGTCGTAAAGTCTGCTTTAAATTAGGCCCTCAGGAATTAAACGCTGCGATAAGTGAGAGGGCTTGCAGTATGTGAATTGTGTAGTGTCACAATCTTATTCTTGCATGAGACTTGAGAAAGTTTTTACCGTGGGAGAGCCACGCTTCGGCGTGAATGGGCCGGCCCGACCGGAGTGATACCACGGCCTCACATAAAACCTGCGTGAAGCAGCACTGTGCTGTGTTTCGCTGCGTGAGTGAGGGTACCGGAGGCCCAATCCCGGGGTAAGGGGGGTTTAAAGGTTGACCGCGCACTTGTGACTTCACTGGTGTCGCGGGTGTCCATGGGCGGCGGCAATTGCTTACCATCAGGTGATCTGGCTGCTCGTCTGCCACCTATCACATAAAAAAGTTCACGTTGTGGGAATAATCCCATTTTGGCAATTTTTTAGAAAATAAATATATATTTCACAACATTACAGTTCAATGTGACTGATTCCGAGATAGGTAGCTCTAGCACCTGTGTTACGGATATCAGAATCAACAGTTGGATTACAAATATATACATATAATACTTTTATAAATACATACGTATAATACATAGAAACACCCAGACCAATACAAACAGACATGTTCATGCACACAAATGTTTGTAATGTGCGGGGATCAAAGGCAGCGTTCACTACCACTGTTCCAAACGGGTCGTTAAATGTTTTGGATGTGTCTGCATTTCTCTCGCCTCAACCGCAAATCAATAATTAATCTACGGAACCTCCTTCTAATCACTCGTGCGTGCACTTCGCCCGGGTCAACGACACATAAAAACAAGTGTGAAAATTGACCCACATCGCGGCCCAGTGGGCTCGAACCTATAAAACCGGCGATTGCTTGGATGGACACAGGGCCATAATTGCCAACAATTGATACACGCAGTTGGGTACGCCAGCTGGCAATCAACGCTAACACCCAAGGGTGCGCGACGGATACTAAATGAATCAAATTTATTTTAATTTATTGCTATTTAACTAGATCATATATCCTTCTAACCAGCCGTGTGGTCCCCGGCAGAGTAGAATAGGCCACCCTCACTCTTACCGAGGTGTCGTAAAAGGCGACTATCCTTCTAAGATATTGAGGGTTCTCAGATTTTTTAAAAAGTTGGGATCAAAACTCTCAACGATTTTACAAGTGGCTTTTCCTCCTTGCTCTGAATCCGATTTCTATTATATTCAAGGTTTGACCATAATCCCGAAATCGACATGTCTGGATCCCAATTCTCGGGCTCGTAACATTTATTTTCATACGACATATATCACTAAAACATTTTTTTTTGTATGGTTTTCAGGTGATACCCGCCATGTTTTCAAAATATCACGAGCACGAGAATTGGGCTCATAGTGTTGAATAGAAGCTATTACCATTTGAGTTTCGCAACCTATAGTAGTGTAGACAGGGGATCCAGATGAAGTGGATTATCTATGGTAATAAGTTCGAAAACGAATAATCTAAATCATTGAGAGACTATTCGAAATCTAACCCAGAATCTCTAGTATGCCCCAAATTCAGTATCTTAATATTCTTATTATTTTCTGTATATACTATCAATAAGGCCATCACAAACTCTAGGCTTCTCAAGCGGCCAATTTTATTCAAGTATATCCGGCCTGCAATTAGACTTACAAAATAACAATAATGTAGGTATTTATAATACCCTTAACATGTAATTTGGTCTCATTAGTGAATGGTTATGTATGAGTAAAAGTTTGCAAAGGTATGTACTTGCTTTTCACTTTAGTTCCGCTACAGACCATTATTATGTACGAAAACGTAAGAAACAGTAACATTACGGACATTTAATGGCTTAAAATGAATAGCCGTTAAGATTAAACAAAGCATAAAATGCAATATTATGTATGGAAACACAATTAAGCGGTGCTTATGTAACTCACGATGAGGTTAGTATGTGAAACGAAAATCAAAAAACATTTGTATGTAAATAAATGTTAACGAGCATTATACATATGTTTGACTCCGAAATCAGGAGTGTTTGAGTATTTATTCAAATTGTACTTAGTAAGTTATATGAGTACTCTAACGAACACAGTAACTTGGAGACATAGTCATTTGAAAACTTTTTTAAGTGTAAATAAAATACGATAGTTCAAGTACTTGGTTTACCACCTTCTATCTTGTTTCCATCGCTGTATCCTCCTCGTAGAAGGACATTGACTTTTAACTGCATCTGTTTATTAGAAAACCTATCAAAGCAAGACATCCACATTTGAACACTTAGTTAAATTTTTATTACTCATTCACAACCATGATACTCTTATAATTTTTAGGTTAGTAGTATCAGGATAGAATTATTTATAAAAGCTGTATTTTTAGATGTGACTGTGTGATTCATCATTTAACAAGGTTTTTTAATTTCAAAACATATTTTGAGATTTTTCACGCGCACGTAATATTTGCGTTCGACAAAAACACTAACTACAGACCTCGTCATGAACCAAAACTGAATTAGTGTGAAATAAATCTAAGTACTACAAAAACTCAGTCTGGTGAAGTGAATGTTTCCGCACTATTTCATAGTCGACTCAAATGGATCTCGAGACCGAGTGAACCGAATGAGCGGAATCACAGATCTATCTGAGAGTCGATGTTCTAAATGAAGCATTTCACTGTTCCGCATCTCCGCACTGATCCAGATGCAAATGCAAATGATTCCAATCTTTGGAAAGATCCGTTTATGTCAGATCTAATATGTACTCGTGTGAAACAACTCATTACCACACAAATACAATTTACTTACCTATCTAATCTACTACTCACGACAGATAAACGTAATTTTGCAATAATATACTACCAAGATACTTAAGGCGAAGGGTACACAATTCACGCCAGTTGATTTAATTTTTAACAACTAAACCGGATCTATTTTACTTTCTGTCTAAAATACCATACCCAGCCGATTTTGACGAATGAGGTAGTTATCAATTATCTAATAATTTTGGGCTAGTTTTTAGTCTGTTTTTGTACTCGAAACTTTGGTTATCGCCAAAAGTGACCACTTTCAATCAAAGTTTCGAGTACAGAAACAGACCAAACTTTTGTGCATGATTCTTAAATAAATAGTTTCTATGTTTGCCGAGTCTCCGACGGTTCACAATTATTACAAATAGTTCCCGTTTATTTGCAAAAAAAATCTATTGGCGTCGCTAATGTGCGGTACCTAAGTGCCGCACACTAGAACACCAAAATTTTATAGTAGATATTTTTTAGTAGCAATCTTTTGCAATTTATTCTTAAGTAAATAACACACTTAAATCTCGTGTTCAGGCGGGACTCGAACCCACACCTTCCACAATCCGGATGAATGTCCTACCAATTAGACAATTAGAGAACGCGTTACCAAGCCGACGGAATTTGTAAGTGCTTGATTCGACATGAGCTGTCGATAGTCTCATCAATATTGTAGGTAGGCCTGAACACGAGATGAGATTTTTAAGTGTGTTATTTACCAAAATGTAAGTACCATTTGCCTACTATAGTACGGATAAACATCAAGTCAGGCGCTTACGACTGCTTCCACATTTAGAAGTGACTGCAACTTGTCAGAAAAAGACCTAGACTAGACATAAACTACGCAACTAGACAGTTTATTTATAGCGTGCCAGACGTTTCCCAGTGCTTTCCATTTATTCACCGCCATGCCAAAAAGGGGCGATCGTAATTCTAATGGTTTACTACTAGGCCACCCACCTCACGCCTTTGTTTTGAGGCATTTATAATTCTACCATTCAGCTCGGCGATGAAGGAAAACATAGTGAGGAAACCTGCACGTCTCGAATAGTTTCTCAAACATTGTAGATACCTAGAATATTTGAGATAACGATACAAATGTTATCTCCTTAGATTCAGTATTAATCTAAGGTTATATCGCCTATTTTATAACATCATACGAATAAATAAATATTTGAGATAATGAATCTGAACGTGTAACCGTAATCCAGTTCCCCTGTTTAAGGATTGCGAAGGACAGACGGCAGTCGCTTCATTATAATTACCAGACTTCCCGAATCCTGGATCATGGTTCTAGCGTACCCCGGGCTCAGAAGCAACAGCTTTGGACGCAACTGGGAATGACACGCTAAGACCCCCCAAGAATCTACGTATACCTAGCATGAGGATTGTAGTTTCATCATCATCACTACTCCGACTCCTCCACTTCGCGCGGTCTTGTGCATCCGTAGTGGTCAGTTTATTAGCACGCACGTCATCCCTTACGATGTCAAGCCACACCTTTTTAGGTCTACCCCTTCTGCCGGGACCCGGCGTTCGTGCCAGACATTTGTTTCCCACGTAGCTGTCCGGTTTTCGCAGGACATACCCGTACCAACGTAGGCGACTCTCCAGTAGTTTGTCGGCTATGTCACAGGTGTGAAGGCTCCCACGTATGCATGAGTTTCTCACGCGGTCTTCCACACATCCACCTCAGCATGTTCATCTCCGTGACATGCAACTCTTGCTTGTGTCGCTCAAGTACAGGCCAAGTCTCGCTGCACCATGAGGATTGTAGTATTTTATAAAATACGCCAATTACGCCAATAGGCATTCGCTAACAGTCAACCTTTTGATCATGCAGAAAGGATTGCGCCTATAATGACGATAATTTAAAAGTTAAACGCTTCTAGGACGAAATTTGAAAGTGACATCATTTCATATTTTTACATTAGCGTGCTAATTACACTTCAATAGTGTCATCATCATCATCAGCCTATCGCAGTTCACTGCTGGACGTAGGCCTCACAAATTGTTCGCCACTGTGATCTATCCATGGCTTCTCGCATCCAGCTCTTGCCAGCCATCCTGCGCAGATCGTCCCCCCACCTAGACAGAGGGCGCCCTACATTACGTTTGCCAAGACGCGGTTTCCACTCTAGAACCCGTTTACCCCATCGGTTGTCGGTTCTGCGATTAATATGGCCAGCCCACTGCCACTTAAGCTTGCTAATTCGGTGAGCAATGTCGATGACTTTGGTTCTCTGTCGGATCACCTCATTTCGTATTCGATCTCTTCAATAGTGTATGTAGCTAATACGCTAACGTAAACCTTGTGCCTTATACTTTGGTCAACCAGATGGCCCTGCAGCTGTTTTAATACAATGATATCAAGTTTGAGAACAAAGAAAACTAGACAAGCAACATAGATGTTAGATGTCCTCTTCTAGCTCAGGACCAGAATCATATAAAAAAATATTCATGATTCGTACCTAAAATTGTTTCGTAGACTATTCATACGCATCAATATATAAAAAAATCCTAAGTTTAATTTTTCCTTACTAAATCCGCTCAAACTAAGGGATTAATGTAACTTTCTACTGGTTAAAGAATTTCCAAAATCAGTCCAGTAGTTTTTGAGTTTATTACATTACAAACATTGATTTTTTTTATTTTAATAGTCGTAAATGTAGATCCTTCAGATAAATATTCTAAACTTGCAAATAGTTCTCTTTTTTTCTTATTCGCACGAATTCATAAAACGATAATTAAGTCAGCTGTGTTTAACCTTTTTTGATAAACTTCATCATCTGCGGGAACTTTTTGTGCAGGTGCACGCGCCCTCGCATCGGGAAATAATAATAAAAGACAGATGCAAGTGTCATGTGTTCTTGACATTTGAGGAGAACTAGCAAAAACTTCTTTCCTGTACGCACTTTCTAGTCTCAGAACCGTACATTCTCCTAATGATAAATTAATGATTGAAAAAGAGCTAAACTTTTGTTTTGTCAAATACTTACGATTAAACACTATCTTCCTTGTATGGAAAAGAATTGTTTCTCCAGACATTTTAGATTTGTTTAGAAATGTATGTTCAAAGACTTCATCTGATCATAAAAAAGTTATACAACATAAACAATTGCACATTTACCCCCGAGATTAACTCGTAGAATCTCTATTATGTTATATGCATCATGCTAGATGGTAATAAAAATTGTCCACAATGAGTCGTGTTTTAAGTATTATGAAAACAGTTCCATTCGTTTCACGCACATTTTGAATCGCTTTCGTGGAACATTAAACAGACTGTTTTGCCTCAGCTCATGCATATTTTGGTGATAAAATAAAGCTAAAGGCGCCAACGCTGATGTTTGTAAACGCGTCAGGGTAAACTGCACGAAACGCGCGTACTTACTTAAAATATTTCCCCATAAGTGTGCAACAGACAAAATAACTTTTTTTTTAAATATGCTTACATACTTGGTTAAGCAGTAAATAAGATTTCCTTTTAGATATATCGAATTTTGTAAAAGGCGAATTCTGTTAGAGGGAGAGCTAGCTAAGCAGAAAAACCACCAGACATTGGGATTAAAACAATATTCAGCAGAAAAAACTTAGACTATCGCGACATGGCTCCGATCACACACATATGCTGTCTAAAAGACATTTTAGGTACCTTTCTTTTTGTTAACATCAAAAGAGGTTTGATGCGTTTATATATTTCCAACACTGGCCCTTAAACGCAAGCTTAACCTTAAGTTAAAATAACAAAAATAATAATAACATTACAAATTGTTGAAACACTCATATCTCATCAGCGAACAACACTGCACAAGCTGGGTGGATTAGACTAATAACAGTTTTATAAATAAAATCCTTTCTAAAAAAAAAACAGTCAACAATCAATTAAATTACAGATAACATCTGCCTCGCAAACATGTAATGTTTCTCCTTGTAGAGCGCTTTCGTCAATACATCGGCTAACATTACTGCAGTTGACAAGTATTTAATTTCAGCTATACCTTTATTTACAATTTCTTTAATAAAGTGGTGACGTATGTCTATGTGCTTTGTTCAAGAATGAAACATAAAGTTTTTACACAATTTTATGGCAGATTGATTGTCATTATAAATTGTTATTTTAGGCATGGTACCGAATATTTCAAACATAAACTGTCTAATAAATAGTGCTTCCTTACATGTGTCAGACAACGCCATGTACTCGGCTTCAGTACTGGACAAGGCGACGGTACGTTGCTTGCGACTCTCCCAAGCGACGACAGACTTACCCACAGTGAAGACGAAACCAGTATATGACTTACGGTCTATGTTATCCGATGCCCAATCAGCGTCGGCATAAGCTGAAATATTCATGCCTGTTTTAGAAAAAACAAGATTAAAATCAATCGTACCTTTTAGATAGCGTAAAATTCTCTTTGCTGCTTTCCAATGAGTTTCACCAAAACAATTATTGAATTGGCTTAAATAGCTGACTGCATGACTGATATCAGGTCTTGTGCAAACTGCCACATACATCAGCGAACCAATGAGACCTCTGTAGTCGAAGGAATCATCTTGTTTTAGTTCTTTGGCTAGTTTTAGACCTGTCTCCATCGGCGTTGCAACAGCTTTACAGTCCTCCATGCGAAACTTCTTTAGAATCTTGCTTATGTAGTTTGACTGATTAAGGTAAATTTTATTTTCTTTCCTTATCAATTTCATTCCAAGTACATGATGTGCTGGCCCTAGATCTGTGATATCGAATTCATCCTGCAATTCTTTCTTTATATTTTCCTTCCCCTGAAAGTTTGGGGATGTATATATGAACAGATCATCTACATACAGGGCTATAATTATCATTGACTCAGCTTCTCTCTTAAAGAAAACGCAGGGTTCAGAAGTTAGACGATTAAACTTCATCTTATCGCATAGAACTTTGGTAATCTTGTCATACCAAGATTTGGAGGCCTGTTTAAGTCCATAAACAGCCTTATTAAGCTTATATACCTTTGCTTCACACCCCTTGACTTTGTAACATTCTGGTTGTTCCATGTAGACCGTTTCCTCGAGGTCTCCATTGAGGAATGCAGTCTTCACATCCAAATGTTCAATGTCAAAGTTTTTTTCTGCCGCTAGTGCAAGCAGCATCCTCATAGTCGAGTACCTGACTACTGGTGAAAAGGTTTCTTCGTAATTTATACCATATTGTTGGGTATATCCTTTGGCGACTAAACGAGCTTTAAATTTCAGTAGCTCACCATCAGCACCATACTTTCTTTTAAATATCCATTTACATTGGACAGGCTTATGTCCTGGATCACGTTCTGTTAGAGTCCAACACTTGTTTTTAATGAATGAATTGTACTCATCGTTCATTGCCTTTTGCCAATTGTCTGAATCGGGTCCATTCAGCGCTTCAGTTGGCGTCTTAGGTTCATCAGGATTGCCGTTTACCATTTCCACAAAATTGGCCGCCAGTGGAGACTCAGGAGCTTCATCATAAGAGCTGTCTGACTGCTCCGCCTCAGCTATTGAATCTTCCCCTGGAACGTAAGTTACATCGGAACAATTCTCTGTGCCATCACTTGAATTTTCGCTGTCAGAGGCATGTACTGTGATTGTGCTAATTCTGGGTTCGTTCTGTGATAATCTCGTGTCATCAGAAACATCAGAACTTACAGTGGATGCCCCTGATTGCTGAACTTCATTTGAAGTCAGGTTGTTGATATCAACAATCAACTGTTGATCAAAAGTATCATCATTTGACACGTTTTTTACCCCAACATTTGTTTTCCAAGAAGACAACATTGCGAGAAATGACGCAATTTTTAGGATTGTTTGGTTCAAGTAGTCGGTATCCCTTGGACTCTTCACTATAACCCGTAAATATATATGGTTTACTTTTAGAATCTAGTTTTCTTCTATTCTTTACCATAGAATATGCAACGCAACCAAAAATTCTTAAATGGTTAAGATTCACCTTTTTATTTGTCCATTTTTCTTCAGGAGTCATCCCAGCAACTGCCTTCGTAGGACTTCTGTTTTTGAGATATACCGCTGTGTTTACAGCCTCGGCCCAGAATTTCATTCCGAGTCCGGCATCTCGCAGCATGCTCCTGACCTTCTCCATAACGGTTCTATTGGCGCGTTCTGCGACACCATTTTGCTGTGGGCAATCTGGTACGGTTTTCTGGTGCTTGATTCCACATTCCTTGAGATGTTCCTGAAACTTAGAACTCATGTATTCTCCGCCTCTATCGCTTCTTAGTACTTTCAATTGTTTTCCAGTTTCATTTTCCACAAGTACTTTAAATTGTTTGAAATATTTGAAAGTCTCACTTTTCGACTTCAAAAAATAAACAAACTGTTTCCTCGTGTAATCGTCAATGAAACTAAGAATGTACCTAGAACCACTGATAGATGGCACTTGAATGGGACCGCATAGGTCAGTGTGAACTAACCCTAGCACTTTTGTAGCTCTGCTGTGTGACTTTTTAGGAAAAGGAAGCCTAGCCTGTTTTCCTTCAACACAAGAAATACATTGCTGAAAACCAGAAGTACTAAAAGAAATACCATCTGCAATACCTTTTTGGAGAAGTTGCATACTTCTTGCATTCAGGTGTCCAAGACGTTTGTGCCAAAACTCCTGTGATGTCAAGTTTTCTGTCGATGCCATCATTGTGCACTCCTGCTCAGTACAGCCGTCGTCTGACACAGTATCGAGCTGATAGACACCGTTAACTTGAGTTCCAGTAGCTAAAATTTCATTACCATCAAATATAGTACATGAATTGTGATCAAATTTTACAACATACCCTTTTTTGGTCATAGCACTAACAGACAATAAATTAGTACTCAAATTGGGTACATAATAAGTATCACTTATTGTCCTTATGCAGTCTTTTAAACGAACTTGCACTTCCCCTAAGCCCGCGGTCGATATCTTACTGCCGTTCGCTATGCTTACATCTACGGACTTATTACGCACGCACTTCACCATCACTTTCTCACTGTTACACATATGGTTGGTAGCACCGGAGTCGATATACCACAAGTCGCTGTTGACATTGACAGATAGCGCTGCCACAAGTCCCTTGTTCTTAACATAATTTGATTTTTGCGGCTTCTTGGCAGGAGATTTCTTGCTGCTACTGCTGTCTATTGCCTTTGGTTTTTTCTCCGGGCAGTCCCGTGAATAGTGGCCTTTGGTATTGCATTTGAAACACCGTGGCGGCTTGCGAGTGAGAAGTGCTGTCGCCGTCTCGCCCTCAGTCTTTTCTTCCCGTCTTTGGGTTTCCTGAAATAATTTCGCTGAGATGACGTCCGTACTTAGTTTCGGGGATGAGTGCTCAATTGCCATGATGAGCGGGTCATAGTCGTCCGTTAGTCCACTTAACATGATCACCGCAACGAATTCGTCGTCCAGCGGCGACTCAATTTCATTAAGCTGATGCGAGATTTCCTTGATTTTGTTTAAGTAAATCTCCATCGACGCACATTCGGACAACTTTGTACCGAACAGACTTCGCAACAAGCCCAACCTACGACTCAAGCCACGTCCTTCATAAGCCTTTTGAAGGATGATCCATGCTTCATGGGCACTCTTAGCTGTGCGTATCATCATTTCAGCCAATGGACGTCCACTGCTGGACATAGGCCTCCCCCAATGTTCTCCACACAGATCGGTCCTGTGCCGCCCGCATCCAATGGATTCCCGCGATCTTCACCAGATCGTCGGTCCATCTTGTAGGAGGCCTGCCACGGCTGCGAGTTCCTGTACGTGGCCTCCACTCGAGGACCTTTCCGCCCCAACGGCCGTCTGTTCTCCTCGCTATGTGCCCTGCCCATTGCCACTTAAGGCATGCAATCCTTTGGGCTACGTCTGTGACCTTAGTTCTCCTGCGGATCTCATCATTTCTGATACGATCACGCAGGGAGACCCCGAGCATAGCCCTCTCCATTGCTCTCTGGGTGACTTTGAGCCTCCTTAATCGGCACATTGTAAGCGGCCACGTTTCGGTTCCGTATGTCATCACTGGCAACACACACGCATTAAAGACTTTCGTCTTGAGACACTGCGGTAGATCTGCCGAAAATATGCTGCGTAGCTTCCCGAACGCTGCCCAGCCGAGTTGGATTCGCTGTGCGTATGTGTGGAATTATCACCGGAGCCACAGAAAGCGCGATCCGCGCCAAGGCTTTGTCTGCCTTTTTTTTGTCGTAATCTTCGATTTTTTCAGTTTCGACGTAATCCCACAATTCCTCGTGGATGAGGATCATCCGCATGGAAAATTTCCATGTGGAATAATTTTCCGCACCAACTAATTTTTCGATTGCAGTTGCCGTCGACGCCATTCTACAACCAACTAACTACGCTCTGCTACCATGTTAGAGGGAGAGCTAGCTAAGCAGAAAAACCACCAGACATTGGGATTAAAATAATATTCAGCAGAAAAAACTTAGACTATCGCGACATGGCTCCGATCACACACATATGCTGTCTAAAAGACATTTTAGGTACCTTTCTTTTTGTTAACATCAAAAGAGGTTTGATGCGTTTATATATTTCCATAGAAACGTAGGTACTTCAAGTACTAATAGTATTAGTGTTCATTATGTTGTGGTGTTACTATGACCAAGAGAATGGACAACATTTCAAATTTTTAACATGTCCATATTGTTTTTTTATATGAAAGTAGACATAAAATGAACAGACCCATATTTTTTCTTTTTTCAAAATTTGTCCATTTTCATGCATAAAATAATTATTGAAATTCTTTTTATTCTAAATAGACGTAAGCGCCAAATGACGTCATCGGACGGCTGAATACAGCGATATTCCTTTGCTTATCATTGTTTTAATAAAAAAAAGGTACTACTGTCAAAGGTAAATAATACTAGTGTCAACATTGTCAACGTCATTCATACATTCAACGTTGACAAGTTGTCTTTTTGTTTGACAGTTACATGTCATGAGTTTGGCATTACGTTAATTTAAAACTATAATGTGCTAAGCAAAGAAATATTTTACATTCTGCCGTCCGATGACGTCATCTTACGTTTTTTAGTTTTTAATTTTTTTCTCAGTAAATAAGCAATATAAAAAATGAATAAATATATATTCGAGCAGCGGAAAAGTAAACAAAGAATTGGTATTTTTTGTTTCAGAGCTTAGCAATTTTGAAATGTTGTCCATTAGGACATTATTATCTGAATATAAAGTTTTCCTTTGCTAGGTTACGGTTACCCAAACAAAACTCTAAATCAAACTAATTTGTAGCTAAATCTATTTTTTTACGAACAGAAAATAATTTAAGCACACGAAAACCACAAAAAAGGATGACATCATATTTGTTATGAACAGAGGGCATTGAAGTTTAGCTTCGATCGATACCTTTACACATAAGTTGTTGGTTTGAATTATAAACATGACATCATTGTCAAAGGAATAAATGTATAAACACTTTTTAAATAATACCACCTACACGATTTCTTACACTTTAGATAATCAAAACTTTATAAACTTAGTACTATCCTATACTCCTTAAAATATAGCTTGAATAGAATCACTCATGTCACTTGACCTTTATTTCAATGAGCATAAGGGTTATCATTTAACTAAGTTTTATTTCATAGATTTGTACCTATTACTATACACCGAACGATCATTTTTCTCTGACATCAAATAGCTGCCAATATAATTAAGCTAAATTTCACGGACTATAAATACGGTGACTTAGGTTGGATGTAACGTAATTTGAATCCAATCTCTCTTAAAGTATCATCGATAAAAGTTTGCCTTTCTCTTGCGATACTAGTAATCTCTCTATCAATTACCCATTTCTCCCTATTCTATAAGAGGAACAAGTGTTTGTTTTCCTTTTATATTGGTGTTCCACTTGTTTTATTACTTTTTGCGACAAGTCTTGCGATGAGAATTGCGTAGCCGAAGTTGGCCTGTTTACGGTTCGCCCGGAAGCGGGGATGCTTACAAAATGCTTATTTCACTTACTTCGTGTATCAACGCCAGTATTCTGACGAATGCCCTTTTATCGCCGTGTTTTATTCGCTATTTTTGGGCGAGACCCAAATGTTTTACACCCCTGAACATGAAGTAATCAATAAGGAGGTTTGATTGCTCTGATTCTTTGAATAAAGAGATTTTATTTATTTTTATTGGAATAAGCTGTACTTAAATATCTCCATGTTAATTTAAAATAGAAATAGGAAAAATAATTTAGTATTCATTTGGAACCATTGAGAAAGATGAATTGATAAATTCTACTTTCTCGAAAATGTCCTTCCTTTATGGCAGAAGTACCTAAATAATGTAAAGTGGCAAAAAACACAGACGTTAATCAAAATGTCCTCCTACTGATGACTTTATATGTACTTACAAGAATAATAATTTGATTACGTCCAAGAAAAAATACTCCTAAATCTGTTAAGTCCTTAATCTCATTGTCTTAAGAGCTATTTTCACCCAGCACATTTAAGCGATCAAATAAATAAATGGCGCTCTTATCCAGCTGATTCGCTGGAATTATTGGGTAACGCATATCTAACGGGGAGTGATGGCTCGTGTAAGTAGGTCGGGTATTAGGGGACGGAATGAGAGCGGGCCAACTGGGTCGCAGACTCCCAGCTGCACCCAGGGCTGTCCGGAGATGTTTGACCAGTCACACTGACAAAAGGAAATTCCTTGAATATTTTGGAAATTAAAAAAAATACTTTAGTTTATGTGGCTAAGCGCTGTACCAAAATTTGTTAAATTTCTTCAATCAACTTGAGAGTTCAATATAATAATAAATATTTTCATATACATTGATCTGACTCCGAGATAAGTAAGGTAGCTCAAGCACCTATGTTACGGATATCAGAATCAACAGTGGGATTACAAATATATACATATAATACTTTTCTTTTGTAAATACATACTTATAATACATAGATAACGCCCAGACCAATACAAACAGATATGTTCATGCACACAAATGTTTGTACTGTGCGGGGATCGAACCGGCAACCCTTCCACCAGAGGCAGCGATCACTACCACTGTTCCAAACAGGTCGTCATAGGGGATAGAATCAATTAAGGAATGATATATTGTGATAAATTGTTGTAAGCCCACGTGTTTCTAAACTTAGATTAGTTAAAAATTTGTAAAACTGGCTCCTAAAAACTTAACTGTGCGTGCAGTTAAGTTTTAAACGTGAAACCTAAGTGAAACAACTCATTACCACACAAATACAATTTACTTACCTATCTAATCTACTACTCACGACAGATAAACGTAATTTTGCAATAATATAACATACTACCAAGATACTTAAGGCGAAGGGTACACAATTCACACCAATTGATTTAATTTTTAACAACTAAACCGGATCTATCTTTCTTTCTGTCTAAAATACCATACCCAGCCGATTTTGATGAATGAGGTAGTTATCAATTATCTAATTATTTTGGGCTAGTTTTTGGTCTGTTTTTGTACTCGAAACTTTGGTTATCGCCAAAAGTGACCACTTTCAATCGAAGTTTCGAGTACAGAAACAGACCAAACTTTTGTGCATGGTTCTTAAATAAATAAGCAGCTTTTAAGTCTATATCGAGCTCAGGTTCGCTCCTGCTTGGAGTACTGCTGTCACCTCTGGGACGGATCTGCCCGATATCAGTTAGACGCTCTGGACTCAATAGAGCGACGTGCGAAGAAGCTCATCGATGATGACACACTCTCCGAAGCTGGCCTGCAGAGCCTGGACCACCGTCGACGAGTGGCATGCCTCTCGGTCTTCTACCGGATTCATTTCGGGGAGTGTGTGGAGGTTCTACATAATTTGATCCCCCCCAGCCCATTCCATCATCGGACGACAAGGCGCGGCGAGAGCTTTCATCCTTATGTGGTAGAAATACCCCTTATCCGCACGAAGCGATTTGCTTCCACATTTATAATGCGGACGGCTAAGGAATGGAACTCTCTGCCGAGATCTGTTTTTCCTGACCACTATAATCTGGGCATCTTTAAGGCAAGAGTGAACAGGCATCTTTTAGGCAAACGCGTATCATCCTAGACCTCATCGTCGCTTTTCATCAGGTGCGATTGTGGTCAAGCGTTGGCTTATTGACCAAAAAAAAAAAAAAAAAAAAAAAAAATAGTTTCTATGTTTGCCGAGTCTCCGACGGTTCACAATTGTTAAAAATAGTTCTCGTTTATTTGCAAAAAAAAATCTATTGGCGTCGCTAATGTGCGGTACCTAAGTGCACACTAGGACACCAAAACTTTATAGTAGATATTTTTATAGCAATCTTTTGCAATTTATTCTTAAGTAAATAACACACTTAAATATCGTGTTCAGGCGGGACTCGAACCCACACCTTCCACAATCCGGGTGAATGTCCTACCAATTAGACCACTGAACGCGTTACCAAGCCGACGAAATTTGTAAGTGCTTGATTCGACATGAGCTGTCGATAGTCTCATCAATATTGTAGGTAGGCCTGAACACGAGATGAGATTTTTAAGTGTGTTATTTACTTTTACAAAATGTAAGTACCATTTGCCTTAATAGTACGGATAAACATCAAGTCAAGCGCTTACGACTGCTTCCACATTTAGAAGTGACTGCAACTTGTCAGAAAAAGACCTAGACTAGACATAAACTACGCAACTAGACTGTTTATTTATAGCGTGCCAGACGTTTCCCAGTGCTTTCCATTTATTCACCGCCATGCCAAAAAGGGGCGATCGTAATTCTAATGGAATATCGTAATACAAAAGGAAATTCCTTAAATATTTTGGAAATTAAAAAAAATACTACGTTTAGTTTATGTGGCTAAGCGCTGTATCAAAATTTGTTAAATTTCTTCAATCAACTTGAGAGTTCAATATAATAATAAATATTTTCATATACATTGATCTGACTCCGAGATAGGTAAGGTAGCTCAAGCACCTATGTTACGGATATCAGAATCAACAGTGGGATTACAAATATATACATATAATACTTTTCTTTTGTAAATACATACTTATAATACATAGATAACGCCCAGACCAATACAAACAGATATGTTCATGCACACAAATGTTTGTACTGTGCGGGGATCGAACCCGCAACCCTGGCACCAGAGACAGCGATCACTACCACTGTTCCAAACAGGTCGTCATAGGGGATAGTAGGGGATAGAATCAATTAAGGAATGATATATTGTGATAAATTGTTGTAAGCCCACGTGTTTCTGAACTTAGATTAGTTAAAAATTTGTAAACCTGGCTCCTAAAAACTTAAATATGCGTGCACTTAAGTTTTAAACGTGAAACCTAAGTTGAAAACCAAAAGCTTGTCTATTGAAATTCGATGTCTGAATAATGAACTGAGATAATATTGAAGCATTATTTTGAAAGAAACCACATTAAGTGCGAAATTATGTTCCCTTTTATTTGACATATTATATAGACAGGTACCAGGTCTACACATTAAAGAAAAGTACGCACTAAAACACAATGACTAGCATTAACTAGGCCAAGTAAACAACTACTTACCTACATTGTCACCCGGCCACTATACTGTAACGGGTCTTACTAGTAACATTTAAAAATGCTGCAAAAACATTACTCGAGTCAAAATACCACGAGCCCAATTCTCGCGCTTGTGATATTTTGAGAACATGGCGGATATCACCCGAAAACCATACAAAAAAACTATGTTTTAGTGATATATGTCGTATGAAAATAAATGTCACGAGCCCGAGAATTGGGGTTCATAACAACATCATAACAGGCATCGGCGCCCGCGCATTCCTGCCGCGAAACCAAACGATGCACTTTCTTCGGGCCGGTTTCGCGGTGATGATGAGATGACCGATGCAAGTAAGATTGGTCGCAGGTTTTGACTTATTGATGTCTGATAAAAACTAACTTACTTATCAACTTTTTAGTTGAGTTTAATTTTTCGACTGAGTGAGGAGCGCCCTGACCACATCTGGCACATTATCTTTCAAATTAATGAACAAGTATAATGCAAAAAGATATTCAAAAATTCTTTCAACAAAGGCTTTTAGAGATGCAGAAGAAACGAATACGAGTGCATTTTGTATGGATTGGTGACTTTTTTGAGATTAGACAATAATTCCCTATGTCCCTTGAAGAATAAACATTTTTTTCATCGGGACGTAATGTATGAAGTATATGTATACTTTTATTGCATTCAAAATGAAGTCTGAAACTTAAAACTTGGTAGTACAGGAGATGTAAAACGAAGGCCGCATGTCTAACATAATAACAATATATTTCTTTAATATTCTATGAATACATATAATAATATTAATATCAGGCCTGAAATACGATTGGAGATATTAAAAATAATCTGCTAGCTCTTTACGTTTCTTCTTAAATAATAAGAGTAATAAGATGCTTTCTGATTTTTTCGTAGGAAACTATTTGGATCACCCCTAACCTCATCAAGCCCAGTACAGTCAGCACACCGCCATCCGTCACCCCGGTGAAATATTGATACGACACGCGTACGCCATTCAACGTAAATACATACTCTCCCACCTTTATGTGCTCTGAAATAAAGACCAATTTGGAGCGAAAATCTAGGAGCGAGTAAACTTTCACCCTCTGATTTTCCAATTGAAAATGACATGGGAAAAATAAAAGCAATGACTGAACGTCGTTGTCTTCGCATTTATAAAAACTTGACAGTGGTGAGTTTGACTTACGTCTTAAAAGTTTCATACTTATACTTACATATCCCCTAAATATAAGAAGACTAAAAATTGCCACGATGGCACATAAGCAACAACTGTACTTGAGGTCCCGTGTTCTGATCCAAGTAGGGCCAAAATAAGCATCCCAGTCGGTTCTTCATTACTGAGATCGTGGCCACTGAATCTCTTTAACCAAACAAACTTTCTCCATTGACTTCAATTGGAAGTAGCCTTCACCACATCGTAGAACTTTGGGAGGTAGCTTTTGTAGCTCCTTTTATTTGTTCATACATATTTTTTTTTACACTATAGCGGACAAAAGAGCAGTCGGCACACCTGATGGAAAGTGATCACCTCCGCCCATGGACATCTGCAACACCTGAGGTATCACATATGCGTTGCCGGCTGTTAAGAAAAGAATAAACCCTTTTTTTTAAGGTCACCAGGTCGTATCTCTTCGGAAACACCACGGATGACAGCTTGTTCCACAGTTTTACTGTGCGTGGTAGGTGTAGGTGGTAGGTAAACGACGTGAGAAACGCACTGTAGTCGATATAAATCCAACCAGGTGATGTGGATGGAATTTGGCGTTCTGACGTATATTATGCTGATGATAGGCCTCGTGATCTATTGCCTTCAGTGTTACCAACAATGACCGGTTTTTCAAGGCTATCATCTCCGCGAACCGAAGTGGATCTTGGCCTCTGACCCGAGATCACCTTTCCGGTCTGTTTTCGGCCACCTGTCGCCAGTTCGGCCGTTGTAGGTGGGCAAGATCTTTTTCGACCTGGTCTGTCCAGCGATACCTCTTCGCATTATGTAGCCGAAATAAGAAAGTATTAATTGTTCACACGATCTTGAATCTGTTATAATGTTTAGAATTTACAACAATAAAATTATACACAACATTGTTAGTGAATAAATATCATTAAAAAATTAAAATTCTGCAAAAAAAAAAAACCGCCGGGTCGGTAAAACCTTTTCTCGAGTGTACTGTTATAAAATGTTATTTGAGGTGTATAAAGTGTTAAAAATATTATTTTACACTTTTTGGTTCGTGGTTTTTGAAGGCATTTTTATTTTTGCAGAAAAATGTTTTTTCAAGCCTTTTAGTGTCTCATTTTTTGGCAGGATTCCATCATCAGATCCTAATATCTTGATCACGGTACCAATCCGGGACTACTTTCCAACTAAAAAATAAACATCTAAATCGGTTCATAAATGGCAAAGTTATCGGCGAACAAACATACAAATATATACATGTCGAATTGAGAACCTCTTTTTTTTTAAGTCGGTTAAAAAGAAAGCGCAAGTGGGGCTTAATGGCATTGCTGATGAATTTAAGAAACATAATGATCTTAATATGCTAAAGCTTTTAAGTAAATATGGTTACCGAGCTGTTAACGACAATGATTACGAGTAAGTAGGTAGTTGATTATTCCTGAGCTCAAGAAAAATGTGTTCGTAATGAAACTTTCACAGTAATATGCGTTTTTTACATTAATTTGTTATCTAATCTGAGAATTGTATACGCTTTCTTTATCGGCACAATGTCTCAAGCGAAGCGAAGTTGAAATGATAATACGTTTAATGTTACATTACATACTCATTTAAACAGTGAGTTATTTAATGTTGTTAAAATTTTCCAAATTAAAGATATACTCCTATCTAGGGTGCCAATTAAAAAGTCTGGTTAAAAAATAGTGAGACTTTAGAACTCGATAATTCTCTCTCAAACTTAACAATTATTTATTGTTGCAAATCACTTTTTACAAGACGCCATCCCACACACAGTAGGTTATTTTTTTGGAAATTATTAGCTTTTTTATGTAATAGGTGGCAGACGAGCAGACGGATCACCTGATGGTAAGCGATTGTCGCTCCCCGTGGACACCCGGGACACCAGTGGGGTCACCCTTTAAACCTCCCTTTCCCTTCGGATTGGGTCTCCGTTACCCTCACTCACGCAGTTTCTGTGAGGCCGTGGTATCACTCCGGTCGAGCCGGCCCTTTCGTGAGCTTTCCAAATCCGCCTGCAATTCTAAGAAATCCCATATTTCAGGACAAATCCTGAGATAAAGCAGCCTACACTTATCTACGTGTCAGTGAATAGGTATTGCTGAATTAGCATTGCCACGAACGTCGACGACTATGTACGGTCACGTGCGCTAATATGTATACAATCTCATTCAAATATGAACCTTATTGTTCTGCCTTAAGAGTCGAGTTGTTACACGTCATTGCAGGCGACTGTACCTAATTTGTTAGCAGCTGATAACAAGTACAACGTTCTAATTTGAATAAAGTGGTAAACTTCAGGGCACGAAAAGTTGCTTATGGTTGGTTAGTGCTAGGGGACATATAGTGGAGGAAATCAACTATAGGTTCTTCGGTATATCAAAGTTTATTCAGCTATTAGTAGAGAAATAAATTAGTATATAAAGTAAAGTTCTAAAACAGGAAGTAGAAAAGTCCTCATAACAATTTTTACTTTATTCTCGATGTAGATAGAAGGACTGCCGCTCTGTGGGTTACATCATCATCATTTCAGCCAATAGACGTCCACTGCTGGACATAGGCCCCCCCAATGTTCTCCACACAGATCGGACCTGTGCCGCCCGCATCCAATGGATTCCCGCGATCTTCACCAGATCGTCGGTCCAGCTTGTGGGAGGCCTGCCACGGCTGCGACTTCCTGTACGTGGCCTCCACTCGACATTGGGTTGGGTTACATAAAACTGTTGAATTTCTTCATACTTTTCTCTCCTTTAACACGTTTAATAGTTAATATTTGCTCTCTGTACTTACCTACCTACAATGCACCTATCATTGCTGTTGATTTTTTAGGTGGAATAAAATAAATAGTCTCTGACAAAACAATGCAGGTCGCATTTATTATTTGTAAGATAACATTACAGAGTAAGTGCTGAAGACAGAGAGTTTTTTATAAGGTTGCGTTCTCAATTCTAACAATCGCATCTACATTGGACAATCCAACTATACATTATTTAGTCTGAAGAAGATTTTTAATAGGATACCTCTAGTTTCCTTTGCATAAAAAGGTTTAACTCTCTTTGAAACGCCTGCTCTTTTCTGCGTAACACTATACAAAAGACAGCATGAAAATAATTGCATTAAAATTAAAAAAGGCCTTGCCTAGTCGTAACAAGGCAAGTGTTGACTGTTTCTACAAACCCTTTTAGTCTAATGGAGAATTGTCCTGAGAATAGAAGAGAATATGTCATGAGAAAGAAAGCTTTTCAATGTGAAGAGGTCTATCGGCTGAGTAAATGTAATTTTCCGTAACAAAACATTTGTCTTTGACAAGATTATCTGGGAAAGGATGGTGGCACTTGGAAAGATTAAGGGCAAACGACGTTTCTATTTGTTTTTAGAGTCGGAAGCCTTACTTAGGGTTTAGCGACAAATCTGTTTTGCCCAAAAATTGACATTAATGCGGTGTAATTTTCTATGTAGATAATGACACTTCCTAAGAAGACAACATCACATAGTTCCGATTTCGCCATCTAAAGAATATAAATTAGGTACTCATGTGCATTTTTGTATTATCTTTAAAAAATCATAGGCACGTACAAGTATCTCATGAAATAATTTAATAACAGTTGACTTGGAGAACTGTACCTACATCCAGTCAAATCGTGAAAAAAAACAAAATTTAAAAATTCAATAATAAATAATATCCTCCAAATGATTACGGCTACGGCGGCCAATCAACAATCAGCTACGTACGCAAGATATATTATAGTGCCCAAGTGTGTGCACAAACACAAATGTGACACCAGCGTGACACGACAGGGGAGGGGACCAACGGCTTAACGTGCTTTCCGAGGCACGGGGGTACATGACCGCCGACTTCCAGACTGACTGATAGTTGCTGACATCCAATGTACCTTAATATAAAAAAAGTTTACTCGATCTATTTATAACTCACTAACTGCGGAAACAAAAGTTTACGTCAAAGACACAAATCATTAGAAGAACAAACACGACCCCGAGTAGGAAGTGATAGCGAGCAAAGAACGTACAGTCCCTTGCAATGAATCGCATATACCTCGACTCTTATGGCAACGCAGTAAAGTTTATATTTGAATGACATTTCTCAAATCTTAGTGCACTTGTACAAGGTCCAGAGAGCGATGCAATAGGTGACCTTACAGATAACACTTAGATAAAGTATGTGCCCCGTGACACCTAATGCGCAATAACAACACTAAACATGCACTATTAAAGACATTGTACTACATTACAATAAACCTCGGGCGTCGGTAATTGGTAGTCTTTAGCGATGAGCTGTCTCTAAAATCCACAGATCGCATTTAATCCCAATCCTTAGTGCCACGGGTAATTTTGTCTATGCGTCCTATGGACCAATTAGAGTAGTGTTACGGATAAACAAGATTTTCTATGACATAGTACCATGCAGTAGTGTCATGGGTAATGAATGGATTTACCACTTCGTATAAATTGTCTCAGGTTGATTAGGATAATTCAGTGGTCCAATAAGAAACAGAAGACACATACTTAGCAGTAATCGTTCAGTGCATCAAAAAATGGGCGTAGATACGAATGTTGAAAGTTCATATACATAAATAAATAAATACCTAATAAATATTTCACAACATCACATACTGATGACTCCGAGATAGGTAGCTTAAAAGCGCCTGTGTTCTGACACAGGTGCTCAATAGTGGGATTGCAAATATGTACATATAAACATTTTTTTTTGTAAATACATACTTATAATATATAGAGAACACCCAGACCAATATAAACAGACATGTTCATGCACACAAATTTTTGTACTTTGCGGGGATCGCACCCGCAACTCTTGCACAGAGGCGGAGCGTTCGCTACCACTGATCCATATATAACGCATATGGCGCTACATCTGCGAACTACATAGGTAGTTACACCTTCTATATTGTAAATCTCAGTTACAATACATAAACATAGCTAAAGACACAATATAAAGATATACAATAAATGCGAACTTTCATCATGTAATTAATGTAATTAAAGAAATTGGAGCAAATAGACTTAGGAAGTATGTTTATGTGACTACCACGACCACTGCCAAGAGTATGATGATTTAGAACAGAATATTTTCAAATGAAAATCTCACGGTAGATTGGATTGCAACGGTTTCGTAGTCCGAGACCATTCCATCCATTACTGATCTCCATAAGAGTAAAACAAAGCGTTCACCTGTAATTTTATCGCAAGTCAATGGCCAATAATTTGTAATTAGTGCCTCGAGACCAGTGTTGCCGACTTAGCACTTTCGGTGCTAAGTCTAGCACTATTTTCATAAGTCTTACCTTTTTCTTTTGACGTTAGTTATGTATCACATAGATACAATCACATTGTACGTACAATGACTTTTCCTACATTTTTACTGACCTAGCTTTTGAGATTTCAATTGAAATACACATATAGCAGTCATCATCGTCATCTACTTAACCTTTTGTTCCTATTGCGTTTTACGCTCTCGCTCCGTTGCTCGGGGTCTGCTTTTCTGCTTCGACTCCTCCACTTCCACTTGACGTGATCTTGTGTATCCTGACGTCAATTTATAGCAGCATTATCTTTGAAAATACTCAACAATGTAGCACTTTTTCACATGGTACCTAGCCATGGTACATAGTTTGCGTTTAGTTTGTAACAACACTCCTCGAGTCAAGGTACAACGAGCACACCTGCGCTTGCGTCTCACTAATCCGATCCGCGCCGAGCCTTGACTCCAAATCTATTTGTTCTAAAACTTTTTGTGCGACGTCCTCGGTCGAGGCGGGTCGCCTCGCTCCGCCCTGTTAATTGCGGATAATCAATTTACAAAGTTTTGCAATCTTCTATTTTCGACAAGGATGAGCCTCTAACGAGTTCGAAGCTGATCGGATTTGATTTAAACCCCTAATGGCTGGGACGTACCGGATTTAAGTCGGCTGCCAAACAAAAGCAAATAATACTTATTTATTCGGTTACTCCGTTTGCCTCTTTCTTGCCATCAATATCAATATTTCAAATAACAGAGAACGTTTTTATCAGCATACGAGTGGTAGGTACGTACCGTCTTAGGTATACTTATAAAAAGAACGAGGAAAACAGATAATAAAAAAGCATTTTGACGCTCTCAACACATGTCATGCATGTTATAGGTAAAACAGCAGAAAGGACTACCTCTTTGAAACGAGAAAGCTTTAATTTTCTTTCGTAAACCAATTCCCACTCGTCTGTTGTTTCAAAGGGAAAAATGTCGAGTGCAAAGGATCGCTCAGGGCGGTAATATTACCCAGCGCAATTTCTAGAGGCAGTGACCGCAAATCGCAACCTGCTCGATAGCCCGGGGTCGTTCAGACGAGATTACACGCGCCAATAGCGGCCGATGCTCTCGATAAATGCCGCAAAATGCATCTAATCTCATCCAACTTGTTTATGAAACGCTCGGCTTTCTAGTCTAGTGACTCTGGCCGACATCTTATTCATCGGCCATCAACCAGCAGGTTGATTTGCATGTTCAAGCGTTTGTTTTGAATAATCTCGCCTTTGGAAAGGTCCTTGAGCGGGGACCGTAACTCGGTTAATCGATTTTGTGGGACAGGCGATTTTCTGCGGCCCATAAGACCTAGATAGCGCCACATTCTTTGCTTAATCGAGTCAAACAAAAAATACCAAATTTGTTAATAACTGAATCAAACTTTTCTGATTTGCAAATTATGATGATTCAAGCTATGTTTTATTCCAAAGGGTAACTTTTGCCGGCGACGAAATTATTAACGGAGAAGATCTAAATTAGCAAATGATGAAGATAAAAGACAGATTGGAGTGACATTTATTTGAATGAATTTCTGTGAATCAGAGGTAGGATTGTCGGTCAAAGTTAGTAGAAATTGGATTCCGCGGATTATTTTGCTCCTAATTCCTCGGATGATTATACTGGTTCATAAAAATATTCACTATTATTACCTTACTCTATGAAATATACTATTAAATCTTGGAGTAAGGTAATAAATAATAGTTAAAATTAATCATAATAAATTGAATACTAGACGTTTAACTGAAATTAAGGTGGTACGACATTTCGGGAGCCACTCTGTTACGTAGGTACCATGATAATATCGCCTGCTAGGAAAAATGCTAGACATTTTGAATAATAAAATGAACTAAGTACATACGTAACATGGAAATCGAATATGCATTGAAGTAACAGTAACCGAACCTACCGTGTACAATTCGATACGGGTTTTCTGTAAGCCAGTCATACGAAACGAAACTGTATACCGCGATCAGGTAACACTACGAATTAACCTTGATCCATCACTTTTATGCTGGGGACTATTTATGCTGACCTTGTCACTTGTTATAGACGTGAAGGAGACGGTCGATGAAAGTGGGTATTACTGCTAATCGATCATGTGTGGGGTTCGCTCTAAGCTGACCGGCCGGCAGTAAGTTAGTAGGCCAAACGTCCGTTGCAATTCAGTGACTGCAATATATAGGCCGAACATACATAGTTGCCGGTGAAATTTCACACTGCACTTTCATTGTATTAATTATTAATATCGAATAGGCTACTTGGTATGGACTCGGGTTCCAATGAGAGTATGCAGTCTTGTATTACATATTGAATGGGCACTGTTGAAGAGGCTCACTTTACTTGGTTAAAGGTAAGGTAGCGTTCTGTAATTCGATTTTATGACTCAATAATTGTTTTGCTGTAGACTTTTATGGCTTCTAGAATATTTAATAAGTTTCCGTTGACATTTAAAGAATTAAATTATAATCATCTTAAATACAAAATTAAGAACCTTTTAATTGAAAAATGTTATTATACTACGAGTATATCTGATTTTTAAATGACATTAAACATTGAATTGTAATATTTGTATTGACTAAGTAATTTAATGTATCTAATGCATTGATTAATTTTAAGTGTGACATTACTATTGTATTTAGTTTTATAATCATTGTTCAATAAGTAAATTCAATCAATCATTTTGTACACCGTAACGGTAGAACGGCGTGAAGCAGCGCCTGCGCTGTGTTTCGCCGTGTGAGTGAGGTTACCGGAGGCCCAATGGGGGGAAGGGGAAAAGGTTGGCAGCGCACTTGTGACTCCACTGGTGTTGCGGGTATCCATGAGCGGCGGAATTGCTTACCATCAGGTGATCCGTATGCTGGTCTGCCACCTCTCATAAAAAAAAAGAACACGTTGATACTTTGCATGTATCTAACAACAACTTTTCTGTACACATGTTTCTTAGCAAATAAATTTATCTTTATCTTTATTATCCCAGTACAAAAGTGATACTTTGATAGTATTCTAGCTTAATGTATTTCTATCTAAACTTGTAACTATGTATTCCTATGCAAAAATATGAAACAACTTATTTACAATGGTGGCGCAACGTGAACTTAGGAGTAGGTAAGTATGTACGTGAACCTACCCACTACCTCATTAATTATGGTTTTAGATTTTACCTAATATTTTCCTCCATCAGATATTTTTCTACGGTGGCTTTTCAACCACCGATTAACCTTTTTTTTTTTGATGACCCAGTGAAAATGCACCTTATGCACACTGAGAGGGGCTCTCCTCCGGGTTAGGTCTCTGCTAATAAAGGTGTCTATTTCATTCCACCTTTTTTTTCCTTTCATTTTCGATATTATCAATAATAGGAAATCTCTGTTCTTACGCATTAGCTGTCTATACAAACAGTATTATTATACAGTAACCTATGATGTTAAACATGAATGTAAAACGAATTCCGGAATAGGTATGATCTCACCATTTTCGGATCGATGAAATTATTATAAGGTAACGAGTTGAATGATTTTCCTTAAATCGGTCAGATAAACACTTATGTAAGAAGTCAAAGAACACAATGGCTGTGATCATTTAATTACGTATGTCTACTAAATGCTAATAAGTAATATAAATTATTTAGATTACTTTTACTTACTTTTTACTCAAAATATTTCTCCACTGACGCTCATACTGCACACCCTTAATAAAATTGCTAAGAAGATAGACTTATTACTCTGTTGTCCTAGTGAATTCACAAAGAATACACTTTACGTTGTGTGTTATGATGAGTAGGTAGTTAAATTGTTTGTTTTAATCGTAGTACATAAACTTGTAAAATAATATTGTAGCTCTTCTATTGTATATTTTTTTAGAGATATTTTTTTATTCTAACAACATCTCATACGTTGACCTGATTCCGTACTAAGTAGCTTAAGCACTTGTGTTACAGATATCAGACAACAGAGGAACACAAATATATACTTAAATACATATATAACACCCAGACACCGAACAAACACAAGTGTTCATCGCACGAATGTTTGTCCAGGGTGGGGATCGAACCCACGACCTTTGGCGTAAGAGGCAGGGTCACTACCAATTGCGCCATCCGGTCAGTTAAGTAAGTGTATCTGTGTAATGATAGAAGCAAGCTAAGATTTATAAATAAATAAATAAAAATATCCAAAAGTTTTCGTCAGACCTGCAAAACACTTTTTTAAACGTTGTGATGTAGAATCTGTTCAAATATTAATTCTTTATTAGGCTTTTACTGTATCTATCTTCCCATACGACTTGGTTCTTAAGTGTCCAAAAGTATTTTAATATCCTTACGGCTGGGGCACGGGCCTCCCTCAATTCACATGAGGGGTAATTGCCATACTCACCACGCTTGGCAGACGGGTTGGCGAGGGTTTTGATATAAATGCAGAGTTTCCCTTCTCTGGGTGCTGATGATCATGCCAGCAGCTTTACCTTAGTCGCCTTTTACGACACCTCGGTAAGAGTGAGGGTGCCCTATTCTACTCTGACGGGGACCACACGGCTATTACGCAAGTTATAACCACGTTACTTACCTGGAAGTATGTATACCTCACACAACTCAGCGTCTATTTTTTTAATTTCCAGCCTCAATGCTTCATCTAGTTTTATTTCCACATTTCAATGCAAGTGAGTCAGAGGTTCATTTGAAAGTGATGTAGGATTTAGTTTTAATCCGAGCCGAATTCGCCCCGAGCCAATGGAAAGCGATTTGAAGCGAGCGGGACTTACGACCATCGATTTTGTATTTGATTTATTTACTAGACGCTAATGGACGTTTGTATATTCGCAAAAGCTGTTTAAACATTTCAACATAGGTAAAAAATGTATTCCAGCGTCCTAGTTAAACTGGTTTCAGAGAAAGAGAGTTGAGGATGAGTGTTTTTGTGACAAACGTAACTAAAAAAAAATTACCAGAGCAAAAACGAGCATCAGAGTTCAGAATACGAAAGGTTACCTTCTTATTATCAATACAGGGTGTATGTTTTGAACAACATTTTTTCTATGACTTTTGGAAATTCGTATATAAAAATTCAACTTTTCATACTAAGTCGGTCACGTGACTTGGTCGTTTTGTATCGAGCTTCGAAAAAAAATTCGACGAATTTCGAAAAGTCGTACAGCAAATGTTGTTCAGAATTATTGTTTAAGGCGACGGGTAGCCTTAACTAGCGACACCAATCGATTTAAATTGTTAGCTACTGAACCTGATCTATTTTAAACAATTTCGGAGCGAGAGTCTCTAAGCAAACATTCATAACTATTTATTTAATAATTGTGCACTACTTTTTGATCTGATTTTGCACTCGCAATTTTGATAAACGCCATAAGTGGCCATTTTGAGCGGTAATTCAAATTTCGAGTACAAAAGCAGACCCAAAAGTTAAGTATAAGTATTAAATAAATAGTGTGTTTTTAGTTAAATGGTTTAAAAGATATCCGGTTTACTTGTTAACAATTTAAATAAATCGGCCGTCGCTAGTGTGCCCTACCCGTCACCTTAATATTGGTAGAGCACGCGGTTAAAGGAATGTAAATGTTTACAGATACATCCTGTATTAGCGTACTTTCCTAATTATTTCCCTAAGATTATTGAGTTAAACACTCTCTTTGTCTCATATTATCAGCAGCATAGTTGCATAGACTGTTATCTACATGCAACCGTAACTGCATCTTGCAAGTGCATAAGAAAACACAATAGCGGATGGAAAGATTGAGATTTTATCAGTTCTAATTATGTAGCTCTCAGCGAACTACGCAATCCCATGATGTCGGTAAGAAAACTTTAAGACAGTGCTTCAAAGTTGACTTTCTTCCTTCTGACGAGGAAGCGTTAGCAGGTCCGTTTCAGGGCAAGACAGGGCCCTGGATACACAAACTTCTCATCTTAGCGTGTAATTGTGGAAGATGTGGATTTGATTACCGCCTGAACACGAGACAGATTTTGATTGAGATTGCCGTGTGGTCCCCGGCAGAGTAGAATAGGCCACCCTCACTCTTACCGAGGTGTCGTAAAAGGCGACTAAGGCAAAGCTGCTGGCATGATCATCAACACCCAGAGAAGGAAAACTTTGCATTTATATCAAAACCCTCGCCAACCCGTCTGCCAAGCGTGGTGAGTATGGCAATTACCCCTCATGTGATTGAGGGAGGTCCGTGCCCCAGCAGTGGGGACTTAAATGGGCTGACGATGAACACGAGATAAAATTAAGTGCGTTATTTACTGCTAATTACAAAATATTGCTATAATAAATATACATGGCGAATTGAGAACCTCCTCTTTTTTTGAGGTCGGTTAAAAATATCTATTGATACTCGTATCTATTGATTTCCACTCACCCAAATCTGTCGCTTCGGATCCCGGGGACGCTTGGACCATGATCCAGGATTCGAGAAGTCTGGTAATTACAATGCAGCGACAGCCGTCTGACCTTCGCAACCGTAGACAGGGGAACCAGACGAACTGGATCACAATTACACGTTCAGAATCATTATCTCAAATATTGCAAGTATTCACAGTTTTGATAAACTCCGAGACGTGCAGGTTTCCTCACGATATTTTCCCTCACCTGCTCTTCTCCCACCTATTATAATATCAGCCCGCACCCTCAGTGGAAAATAAGCATAAGTTGTCTTACTTCGAACCATCTATTTTATCATATTTGAAAAGTATGTTTAAAAAAACATAATGTTGAATTTCTTCCATTAACTCATTCAATAAAGAAGAAAAATATGAAAAACATTCAACATGTATCTTTAAACGTTTTTTTTTTCAAATATGATAAAATCGATGGTTCGTACTAAAACCACTTATACCGCCTATATACTGTCCCACTGCAGAGCAAAGACCTCCATCATATAGATCAAGTCATCGCTACTATGATGGGATTAATCACCACGCTTGCCTAATTCGCCTAATAAATTCGAAACATACCTTTTCTCGACCCGGGAATCTAACTCAGAACTCCGAGATCACGGCTTGGTACTTCAACCACTAGACCAATAGGGAACACTGCTGCTGAAAATTAATGCTTTAGTTGATTCTGGTAATAAATAAAGTAATCCAAGTACTAAAACGCACGTTGGTATATCACGGGGCGTTTAGCGTAGTCCCACCTATTACATCAAATAATAGATGAACCTTTACAGCCTCACTGGGGGTTTTGTAGAAATCGGGGCCCTGAGCTGATAAGTACGGTACTGAATGTAGGAATATTTTATCAGATTAACTCCGCGTCGTGATGGTGAACAAAAGTACCAATAAAAATCGCTGAGCCGGCTGTAGGTACCTGAATGCAATATTCAAGTTAGATTACGTCCACAGTTTCCAACTATTTTGGCACGACGCCCGCCCTCTCTTATAGATCTAGTTCTATACGTGTGTAACTGAAACGACTCAGTGATCCGACTCAGCCAAATGATATACTGTTCCGAATCTCTAATGTTCGCTCCGAATGTATATTTCGACTCAAATGGATCTCGTGGTCAATCGGTACGCGCTAGTAATCTCGCTCACTGATACTGATGAGCCGAATGATTCGAGTGAGGCGAATGAGCTGAATGATCCGAGTGAGCCGAATGATCTAAGTGAGCCGAAGGAGCGGAATAATCCGAGCAAGCCGAATGAACGGAGGAGTCGATGTTCCAAATGATGCGTTTCACTGTTCCACATCTTTGCACTGATCCAGATGCAGTTGTTCCAATCTTTTGAAAGATACGCTTTTGCCGGGTCTATCTAGTTCATCGTTTTCCTCAACATTTTCTCCGCTGACACTTTGACTACGTAAACATTTAGTTTGCGATATGCACATTTTGATTATTCTCCATTGTCAAACTTCTTTCGACATAAATTCTTGGAAAATGTACATTATTGATTCGTAGGAAGGTACTTTGGTTTTCATTATGTTTATTTACTTAACACTTTTTTATGTGATAGGTGGCAGGCGAGCAGACGAATCACCTGATGGTAAGCAATTGCCGCCGCCGATTGACACCTGTGACACTATTGGAGTCACAAATGCGCTGCCAACCATTAACCCCCTCAGCCCCCGGATTGGGCCTCCGTTACCCTCACTCACGCAGCGAAACACAGCACAGTACTGCTTCACTTTATTCATGCATAACCTAAATATTTGTCCTAGACCTAGACCTTGTTGACGCAGTAGCTAAAGTGTTACGTGCAAGTACGGAAGGTTCAGAATTCGACTTCGGGTCAATGTAAAAAAACGACTTTAAATAAGTAAATTGTCTCGGATCAAGCTTGGTACGTTTGGATACCCTCCTCGTGAGGGTAGACACTATGCATGTAGCGCCAACTGACTTTATATTCTGGCGATGAATGGATGAATGCATATGAACGGAACTTAACTTGAACCAGTACGAATAGATGGCTCTAAGAGTCGATTGTATCGCGCAAATGTTGCCTTTTCGAGTACGCGATTAATCTTTTTTTATTTATTTACGAGTTTTACCTGTATAACATCACTTGTGTTCAATATTAATACGCTAACATTTAAGCTATTTTAACTTCTTACATAATTCGATACCTACTAGATTTTCAATCAACATACTTCATGCTTCACTTCTCATAATAACATAGTTATCTCTGATCGTTTCATATACTCTGTGGTTTCACCGATAAAAACGAAGCAGAAAATTGAAAATTAGGTATCAAAAGATTTGTAAGTCAATAACTTTAGCACAAGGCGTGTGATTATCTCCAATCTTCATGGCGTGCGTACATTTATTTGCTCATTAAACCTCAATTACGTTTGCGCACACGCATGCCCACCTCTGAAATTAAGCCGAGAGCCAAATCTAAAATTGTTAATGTTCACAAAAACTGTACGTCAGTCACGACGCGTCACGACGTCGCCTCTACATAATCACCTTTGGTTCGAGCTTCAACGGTCATTGCGAACACGCCTTCTCTTGGAACACCATTAATTACAAGAAACATAAAAGATTACAGTCTAACACACGTTAGCAGATGGACAGTGATATTCGGTAACACATTGAACATAGTTAGTTCAGTTTTCATCAAGTGTCCTTTACCCAAAGGTTGCCTGGAAGAGATTGCTCATAGTAATAAGGCCGCCTTCGTTGTACATATCCTGTAATACCTAGTATTAAGTTTTCTTACTATACTTTGAGTACAATAAAAGTATATTCATTCATTCATTCATTATCTAATAAGACGAATAGATAGAGTAGTCCGCGATGTTGCAAATGGGTTCCAACCAATAACAACCTCTCTATATGCACGGGAGGAATCATGACCCTCGAGGTAATGAACAAAACGACTAGAGGAGGTGAATATGATATGCAGTAAGTAAGACAGCCCCAGGAACAATTAACAATGTTCTTACAGCTGAGACTAAGATTCAGTGAAAAAAAATAGATATAAATAAATATCAGACAATGTAAAATAATCTGTCAAACTTAATCAATTCAATGAAAAAATAGAAGTAATCCGATGTGTGGCTACATTTGGGCTGTTGGTTTACGGATGTGTGGCGACGACCCGTTTGGAACAGTGGTAGTGAACGCTGCCTCTGGGGCAAGGGCTGCGGGTTCGATCCCCGCACAGTACAAACATTTGTATGCATGGACATGATTGTTTGTATTGCTCTGGGCGTTATCTATGTATTATAAGTATGTATTTACAAAAGAAAAGAATTATATGTATATATTTGTAATCCCACCCTGTGATTCTGATATCGGTAACATAGGTGCTTGAGCTACCTATCTCAGAGTCAAATCAATGTATGTGATGTTGTGAAATATTTATTTATTTTAATAGGGGTTAAAGTATGAAATTGCCGTTTTCTTTTACTAGACACAACAAGAATAATAATTTCTATATAACCCTAAAAAATTACTGTGGTATATTTTTATTTTGATTAAAGGCCATAGTTCTAAGGTGGATAATGCGCAGATATATAATATCATAACTTTTTAAATAAACAATGCTTTTTTCTGAAAACCTATTCTAAATGTACATAAACGTTGTCCACACACGTTCATATTAATCTTTAAAAATTAAAAAAAAAACGTTTAGCACAGCGTTCACATTTACGTTGAAAATGAAAAAAAATGTTAGCATGGAAAATCAGCTTTTCAAAAAACTGTCCATACAAATCGGCAATTTCATACTTTAACCCCTAAACCAGTACGAAAATTAAATTAAATTTTAAGGAAATTTCATAATCTGGGGGATGGCTAGTGTCTCCGACGAGACGAGCCTAGCGAAAGCGCAATGGCACTATCCAGACTACCTTCCGTGGCACTCATTCAGCTGGTCTCACTGAAACCAGCGTCATGGCCTTTGTCTGGGCTGTGACATAAGCTGAGTGAGGGCCATTTATACTAAACGTCATAACACATCATGACATTCATTTGGCACTGTCTGGACATGATTGAATATAGTTTTGTTTTTTTTTTTCCTTTTGTTTTATTTTTATGTATTTTTAATTGTTTTATGTTTGTGCCAAATTGTGTCCTGTTTATAATTGCTATATGTTCTGTGTTGTGATGTCTATAATAATAAATATTTTCTTTCTTTCTTTCTTTTCTCCAAAATATGTTTCCCTGATTATAATGATGGTAATCCAAATTTCGAAACAGCACATAAAGTATATACTTAGGTACCTTTTATGTTGTCCCAGATGTATATGATTAACCTTATTCGGGATCTTTTTCAACGCGAGGTTTCGGGCTACAGGGTTTTTTGTAAACAGTAGTAATAAGATAAGATTAGGGTCATTATTTATACTACAAAGAAACTATTCACCTCTTTCTTAGCCCGCATACTAAACCAACATAAAATTGTTATATACTTGGAACCTAGGTAAGTAGGTCGGTACTTTACCTTTCGCTATATTTATTTTGTGCTTATCATTCGGACTTATCTCGTGTTTGGGTAAATTACATTTGTTTTGTATTTCCAGAGATACAAAACGAAAGAGCATGAATCATAAATATATTTTGAATTAATCAGGTGGTAGAAGTACCTACCTACAATTTATGTGTATTAAGAAATGAAGATATACTTTTTATTAAAATAATACTGTGATAATTATACTTTATAATTGTAATTTTTGTTTGTTGTTGTTTATTTTGATAATTGTACTTTAATAGTAATGTATACCTAAATAGTTGTAGACACTATAGGTCTTTAGTAGTATGTACTAATATTTACTATTTTTTTTTTGTACATGACTGTTTGTTGCCTCAAATAAATAAAAAAAATATATATACAAATTCAAATAACCTTTGCCATTATCCTCAAAAACCATCACATCGTGAGTGAGACTTCCTAAGAAGACTCTGATTTTTGCCATCACCCGATAGATCATATAATCTCATTGGCCCAGACAAGCTTGTCGTACTGTAGATTGGTATGTCTCTACATAAAGAAGAAAAATAAAAAAAAAACCTGTTAATTATATTTTTCAGCCTCAATGACCATACGAAAAAGCCTATCGCCATTGCAAAAGTCGCACAACTTTTCTATCTCAAGATGATACTAATAAAATGCTAATGAAATTCCATTCCCAGGAAGAAGCTCGTACTTCGGCTCGTGTGCGATTGTTCAAGCGGTATGGCTAGCTAGATGTGATGCAAGCAATAGGTCAGCTACAAATGCTCCGATGAGTATTTCTTAAGATATGATTGCAGTTGGTATTGAACGCTACAAGATATTGCATAATTTCTCATAGAGTATTCTGCGGCAATGTCGGTACCTGTATTGGCATAACATTACCTACGTACTTAGTAGTGCAATAATATCATCAAGAAATCAATATTTTAACATATTGTAAGTGGTTGCAAATGATAACTAAACATAAAAAAATATAATATGCCTTAATATAGCACTGCCATTGAGTTTAAAGTAAGTTGCCAAGTGAAAATTTGTTATGAATTAAAACCGGCGCTTTCGTTACGAATGGTCTGTGTGCAAGCTTATGAAAATAAAGAATATTTTGAATTAAATTTTCAATATATTGCTTGACATTGGCAAACTACACTGGCATTGGCATACTCAATGTTTTATTTGCTCTACCATACACACAATATACGAAGAGGGATTATCCCATTTAAAATAAAATCAATAATATCCGCTCTCTTAGCCTAAAAAGTACCTTAAAGTTATTTATTTAAAACTTTATTGCACAAAATGTTTATACAATAGGCGATACTTATACAGAAAGGATAATGATGCGCCGAAAGCAGTAGGTACAAAAAAAGTATATACTAAAGACTCTAAATGCAATACATACATATACATAATAATATATATTAATATGAAAAATGTTCCACTTATGAAAATAATTAAATTAGCAATTTATCTTATGAAATACGCTTCACAAGTATAATAATTAATATAATTATAATTAAAGAAATAGAGACCTTTATAATGATTACAAAGAGGTAAATTCTACGGACAGGGGCGGTAATCGGAAAACTTGAACAACGCCAGCGCGATGTTATTGACACCTAGCGCCATCTATTGGATGGAGTAGAACTAACTAGAAAAGGCCACTATGTATGTATATATAAAGACCTTCATCCAACCATATCCAACATACAAATACTCGTACAGTATGGCGCACTAATCGGTGCTGGAAAATTCCATCTCACGAACAAGGATCCTTTCATTCAGCGATCAAACACTCAGCATCGGTAGGACTTGACCTAAATCTGTTTGATGTTCCATGAACTCCTAAATCTATGTCATATTTATAATACTTACGTTATATTTCTTTCGACCGACCATGTTTATTCTTTGATGACAGAAAATATACTCTCGTATGTCGTTCAACAGATTGTTGTTTCGCTAAACGATGGTTGTGTATTTAAGCTTCATGGTAGGACACATCCAAAGTCCATTCTCGAGACTTGTACAAAGGAGAGAAACGAAAAGTAAATAAACAGTGTAGGTAAACAAACGTTTCAGTTTTCATTACACACATGAAAGTATTAAAGTCTATAGTGTTCACGTTTATATTATTATTTATGGACGTAACAAGATTATAATAATCTCCAAAGGTCCTTGGTTTGATTCCTACTCTGGATAAAAAATAAAATATTAAAATGGTTTATGCAAGAAAAACTCAATATTACGTAAAAATTAGTACTAATCTCACATGGATGAACAGAATATTTATAGTCTAGGTTTAATATTATTAAACCCAGACTATTCAACTTATTTTATATACCTAATAATAGAAATATCTATTGAAGTAATATTCACCGTTATTTTTTTATCGTTTACATCCCGAAAACTTCATACCTATTATGAGGTTTTAGGATGTACTTATACGATAAAAAATTAACGGTTGGACTTAGGGTTAACGTTTGAGGCAAGCATTGGGGCTAGGTCTATATGTATATGAGATGTTGTATCTGTTATTATCCAGTGAAATGTCGTAACTCCAACATATTTTTGGTGGTGAGATAAGACACATTAATCTGTTTTTGACAAATGGAACTAAACAGTACATAACTAATTACGGTGGAACAACAATGAAAACGTGTCTATTGCTGTATCCGCGTGTCCCACGCTCTACCGATAGAGTCATATAAATTAGCATACAATCCGATCGCTCGCCCGCGGCGAATAATTACTTCCGTTGACAACCCTGTATCGAACACTTCTGGAGTACGACCAGACCAGCAGCATGGCTATTTGTAATCAGGATTTATTTATTATGAATCCCGTATTGAATATTTATTAAATAACAGACTCTATAACCCGTCAGACGGAATGGAAATCACCAACACAAATACATGACTGGCTACTTGAAGCGCGTTTAATTTAAATGTTTATTACGCTTTATTAATTATTTGACCGCTTTCAGATCTAATTTGTTATAATGTCAGCAAAAGTAAAGTGTATATACTTCATTTCATAATTACTTCACGAAATTTTCTACTTATATTTTCTCTGATAGTTACGACAATATAAATACCATAGAGTAACGTACTTGGACTTAGTACTCGTACTATATGTAATGTAAATCATAGAGTAAGGTAATAATACTCATGTAAAAGATCTGATAGGTACTTGATAGGTATATCAAGGGCTCACAATGCCTTTGCTATAGCTGTTAAAAATCTACAGTGTGACAAGGTGTCCAGGCCGAAATATGGTATCTTTAACCGTAGGAGAACCACGCTTCGGCATGAATGGGCCGGCTCGACCAGAGTGATACCACGGCCTCACCTGTGTTTCGCTGCGTGAGTGAGGGTACCGGAGGCCCAATCCGGGGGAAAGGGGGGGTTGGCAGCGCACTTGTGACTCCACTGGTGTCGCGGGTGTCCATGGCCGGCGGCAATCGCTTCCCATCAGGTGATCCGTCTGCTAATCTGCCACCAACCACATAAAAAAAACTATACCATCAATAATACTGCACTCTACTATAGTATAAGGGCTTTCCTTATACTGTGACTATAACTATACCTACTATACATGATTGTACAATATTATAGAACATGAAAAATTGCGCAATGATTTAACAAATGCAAAGAATCTAAGTACTCTATGATATTGAAAGTGTAGGGCCTTAATCCAATTTTCTATTAGTTTTGATTTTGCCATCGGCAAAAAGAAATCTCTTGCACTGAGCTTTGTCATTTGATTTTGAAAAGCCACAGAACTCACAGTGTATATACTTTATCACCGAAGAGTCATATAGAAGTTATCCCTCCAGGGATTTCGCAAGCGATGAATAAAAGAAATATGTATTTCTATAGCTCAGCGCAAGATATACAAGGATAAACAAACATAACACCGTCCTGACGTTGGGAAAACAGCGCAGCTGCATCTGCATCCAATCCCATTTAATCAACAACTTGTGCGAATACAATTTGTACGTATCTATATTACGTTAAAATTGTATTTAGGTATGTTAGGTAGATCCAATATAAGTCTGTGATAGCTATCTATCACAGACTTATATTGGATCTACCTAAGGTGTCAAAGCAATGTAGGTACACGTAAAGTAAAAAACACTTAAATGTATTCATGAGCTAAAATCATTTATGTGGCAAGAAGAAAAATTAAAGTAGGTACGGTCAGCATCAAAAATAGCTTATCACTTTAGTACCATGTTAAAGTAACTGTACTACCATACTATAGTCAGTTTCTAAGGGTAGGTACCTAAAAATGTTACTTTGACAAAAGCTAAAGTGTTAAGCTACTTTTGATCCTGACCGTACTTCTAATTTAACTTCAAGTTTGTCCTTTAAGATCCTTATTAATCTTCGTTTATCGTACAAAATACTAAGTTAGAAACAATTACCACAATAAACCAAACTGTTATTAACTTATTCTTAAACTTTCGGGCACTGTAGAGATAAAGAATAGTTGTTACGAGGGAGCTAACCAGCAAGATAAGAACACGGCTTCACCCATATTTCAGTCAACTAAAACATATGTTATCTAAGAATATAAGTACATTTACGTATAAAGTCACAAATAAAGAGATAATCCGGCCTGGTTGCTTAGCGACCAAAATGTGCCCAAGGGATTACAATGTACAATATATGTAGGTGTACCTCCACAACACAACTGGTGTAATATTACAGATTCGTCAGCATATATAGTTCACTTATATATGATCGAAAGCAATGTTACGCCGTATTATTGCTCTTAATACCTAATACAAATATAACCTGCAAAACTTATGAGAGATAAAACGGAACGTACAATCGACAAAATTCCCGGTAGACCACTTTTCGACCTTAAAGTATTGGAATAAGGTCGAAAAGTGGTCTACCGGGAACTTTGTCGATGTTGTACCTAAGACCATGGAAGATAGAAGACAATCACAATAGTCATTTCTCTTGTAAGTTTTTTATATAATAAAAGGAATGTTTTTCCTTATTTAAAAATATACATACAATAAATAAATACTTAATAAATATTTCACAACATCACATACATTGAGCTGACTCCCAGATACCCGTATCCGATCCCAGATATCCGTAACACAGGTGCTTGAGCTACCTAGCTCAAGCACCTGTGTTACGGATATCAGAACCAACAGCGGAATTACAAATATATACATATAATACTTTTCTTTTGTAAATACATACTTATAATACATAGAAACACCTGTTTGTACTGTGCGGGGATCGAACCCGCAACCATTGCATCAGAGGCAGCATTTACTACCACTGATCCAAAGGGATCGTCTATATGTATATACAATGTATCAAGAAACAACTCTGCTCTTCTGCTCCTAAACTTTATATAGCTATACTATAGCTTTCATAGAACAAAAGCAAATGGAATCAGTGGGTTGAAAATAGCGCATCAACACGTGCGATGCGAGTAATTACGAGCATAGCATCGTCCGGTTTTTATGGGAATCTGCGTGCGTCTGCGTCAGTTTTTACGCGAATTCTCCGCGCGGCCAGGTGCTCGCGGAAAATGAAATGGAATCCGATGAGACGCCTGGAGTTGTCTAGCGCTGCCAACAGACTTTTCATTTACTTTCTCCGCTGGCTGAGCGACCCGAACCGAGTCTTGGCCTCCGAAACAGGAGGTGGCCACATCTTGACGAATAGAACACGATAATGATCACGACCGCCCATAGGCTAAAGTGGTATTGCGCCTAAAGAAAGTCGTAAGGGGTTCGATTCCTGGTCGGTGGAAAACGAACTATTCTAAGTTATCTTCCCCCGTCCCCTATCTTCATCTAACTGCCCTATTTTAGGTATATCTTATTTGGTAAAAAATGATTGTCATGGCTCATCTTGGAGGTGCTGAGATGAACAGAAAACATAACGTAATCACCCTACATATTTTTATGATATTACATTATTTTAACGATGTTTTAATCATCATCGACGTTCAAAAATTTATTTTAAAATATTTTCACATGTTCTATCTTTTATGTTACAAATTAGTAGAAGAGTTCTGGATTGCTTGCCCTTTTCCATTTGTGGTCGTATGATTTAGTAGCAACAAAAGGAACAATAGCAGGTTTATTGTTCCCTTTAATGTAACACTTGTGAAGTCTGCCCTGTGTTTCCCAGGATTCTATTTGTGGCGCTAGTCGGCCTAGGGTTACTGCCATATCCCGCGTGGAAGTTCGACTGTTCCAACCAACCTCGTTATTACTTTACTTCTATTTTATATATACTTTTAGGGAGTAATTATTGCTCCCTCATCTCAGCGTGTGATTCCCGGCTGCATCCAAAGGTGTCGCTTCGGAGCACGAGGTACCTACACTAATATGTAGTAGCTTAGAGTTAGTATTGCGTTATGCAAAAATATGCCTAGGCGTAACACTGTTATGGGTGTCTGGCAAGAGGTAGAAACCATGATAAGCCCATGATAGCCTGTCAATGGACGAATTAGATTTCTTAAATAAATAACACACTAAAATTTCATCTCGTATCCAGGCGAGACTCGAACCCTCATCGACAGCTCATATCGAATCAAGCACTTACAAACTTCGTCAGCTTAGTAACGCGTTCAGTGGTCTAATTGGTAGAAAAGCCAGCTCGGATTGTGGAAGATGTGGGATCAAGTCGCGCCGGAACAAGAGATTAAAATTTTTGAGTGTGTTATATACTTAAAAATAAATTGCAAAAGATTGCTATAAAAATATCAACTATTGAATTAGATTTCTACAGTGATCGCGGAGAAAATATAAAATAAGTGTAAGGTACTACTTTAGCTACTTTCAGATAAAGATATCTTGGAAAGTAACTACAATCACTGGTACTTAGTACTTAAGAGTAATTTTTAGTTTTTATAAAATGACGTAAGTCTGGCCGTCCGCGTCAACGGCCCATTCAACCACACAGTTAAGAAAGATTTTAGTACATAGGTGCCAATCCCACAGATTACTCGCTTACTCTAACGGACCTCTCGTAAAAGTAACCGTTGTATATTAGCAAGATCACGCACTGGTAACGGAATCTCAGCATTGAATAACAATGCACTAACTGTTAATACGAATCGATGGCTTCCGAATATGATCTATTGAGTGAGGGTTGGTTTTTACGACCCGTTCAAAGGATTTTCTTTGGGATTGATGACGTTGTTCTTACAGCTAGTAGGTACCTAATGCCGGTAATCTTTTTTCGCAAATATGTGAACCACTATTACATACAGTAAAATCATTAACAACAGTTAATTTTGTGCGAATAACAACTTTTAAATGCCGTGTGGTCCTCGGCAGAGTAGAATAGGCCACCCTCACTCTTACCGAGGTGTCGTAAAAGGCGACTAAGGTAAAGCTGCTGGCATATTCATCAGCACCCAGAGAAGGAAAACTCTGCATTCATATCAAAACCCTCGCCAACCCGTCTGCCAAGCGTGGTGAGTATGGCAATTACCCCTCATGTGATTGAGGGAGGCCCGTGCCCCAGCAGTGGGGACTTAAATGGGCTGATGATGAAATGCGTACGTAGTACCAACTTGAAAAACCAAATTTGTGCTTCGAATTTGAGGTGACAGCAGTAAGGAAAATATCATTCTAGTCTTGTTATAATTCTATGAATGTATAAAATATACATATGGTGCAATAAATAAATATTAAATACCAAACTATAACCAATATAGCTTATTCTGAAGTAGGTAAACCAAATTTTGGAAACTCATTTCCCATTAAATATGTCATCATCACACGGCAACAGTGTCCCTAGAAATAATACTTTCGTCTTATCCGCTTTACAAGTTTCCATTTTATTGTTTATTTTCCTCACCTCACGCCAACTATACTTATTATCAGAGGTTTCTATTTTATTGTTTATTTTCCTTACCTCTTGCCAACTATATCACATGTCTCATACAACGGTTCACATTTCTCCGTGAGTCTTGCAATATCTTGTACCAGCTTTCCCTTTTAACAGATTTGTACAGTTTCATAGTAAATATTCAATATCACGATTTCTAAATTCTAACCGTCTATAAACAAATATTTAATATCCGTGTAGGTATTTAGTAGGTACTACAAAAAGTTTGTTTCATGATTGTGTATGCGCGATTTTTCAGTTGGAACATAGAGGCATGTAAAAAAGGAATTAACAGAAAAACTGAGATTTAAAGCAAAATAATTAACTAACTGATTTTTAATTTTTTTATCCAAAGTCGTTTTTAAGCACTCAAGTAAACGTTGATTATTTTCACCCATTAATTTGGGACAATGGGGGCAGCGTATCATGCAGGGCTCCTCCGGAGTCAAATCCATTTATCTCTCAAAAGAACGGCTCGGCACGTAGGTATGTATCTAAGCCATGAGCTGTCACCCATCAGTAGTGTTCGCAGGTCCCGGATTGCGAGGGACGTCCCGATTTTCCAAATCGGCAGAGCGTAGATAAAATTGGGACGACGGATTTTCCAATTTATCGTACTCTGTCGGCTTTAGGAAATAACTAAAGATTTTGAATGATCGCGAATTTTATTTTAGGAAACATTAAAACAATGCTAAGGCTCCGCACAGTGAGCCTCATTAGAAAATAAAGTAGAAATATTTTTAAGTACCAATAAAGAGTGTTTTTTCTAAATCTCGTTTAAATCATGTGTGATTGTGAGCTTCTTAAGATTGGGAGACTTGTGCGGGGTGTGCATAAGGCGGTGCCGACCAATCGGCGCCGACGGTCGGCTCCTATCAGTGAGCCGGCGGCATTTCCACCGGGAAAACAAAAAAAAAAGCAGTGCATAGTGCAGAAAATAGACAGAGATATATCTCTGTTAAGGTATTACAAAAACAATGTTATGTAAAGTCCGCGCCACGAAAGAAGTCTGGCGAAAAAACACGGAACTAAAATTTGAGATTCTATTCCCTTTATTCCAAATCGCGAACTAAGTATAATCCATGAATAAACATGAATGATTAAAAAAGTACCAGCCCCTTTTAACATTGCATGTTGGAACGGGATGACATAAGATTTAGTACGATAATAACTTTAGATCACGATTTATAATGAGGTGGCTTGTGTCTAAGGGCGCGCTTTTCACGGGACTTATTTGGTGGCGCAGGACTGTTTACTACTACGTTTGGATGTAAGTCTTTTTTCCAATTATTCATAGCTCTGTCATCTTTCGTCCCATAATTTGGCACAGCGTACACGACATCACTACCCGTCACCCCTGCCGGCCGGAAGGTGGGGTCGCATCTTTCATTAGGACCGGGCGCGGAAGAGGCGGAAATTGGTATCCGCACACTACTTCCGCACCTCTATTTATATTTCATGAAACTACGGAATAGATGGCAACACTACCACCAACTCTTATTACATCCGCGTCGAAGTGGCAATAGTCATTACTACGATTTATATAACAATATTGGGTTCCGAGACAGAAAACCAATTTTAGTTATAGGACCCCATTATGACAGTTTAAATTATAGGACTCATGCACACATTTGTGTGCATGAACATGTTTGTTTGTATTGGTCTGGGTGTTTGCTATGTATTATAAGTATGTATTTACAAAAGAAAAGTATTATATGTATATATTTGTAATCCCACTGTTGATTCTGATACCCGTAACACAGGTGCTTGAGCTACCTATCTCGGAGTCAGATGTGTCGGTGATGTTGTGAAATATTTATAAAAAAAATGTAATGTAATTTATTATTTCGGAGTTCGGCAATAACTATCAGGTATTATTATCAATCATAGTACAACACTATTATACACATAATACGCCTATTTGACACATTTTTTGTATTATCATTATGTTTTAATATGTTATTGTTTTATTTGTTCTTTGCGTATTATCTGTACCTGTTCTTTTATTTATTGAATAAAATAAAGATTTATTCATTAATTCAAAGTCTTAGTAAAGATGTAGAAGTAGAATAAGCAATGACTGTCAATAATGTACTACTATTTTATTGACAATATTTTTTTAATTAATTGTGTTCAACGAGTTAATTATTTCCTCTTTTCCTTGCGTTGAGGAAAGCAGCTTGACAACATGATTATCTCTTCAGATGAGTTGCTGGTTGCGTCGCCTTACTAGACGACTCGTCCACTTGTTGTTTTCTAAACTCACTAGAATCTCATTACCCTGGAGATGAGTCGGAAATTACTATCCGCACACCGCTGGTGCCGATTACAACATTATTAGATTATGAGTATGTGTAGGAAACCACACCACATTTAATTTCTTGTGCGGTTAGCTTATGCTCGATTCTATTTTTTTTTTTGAGAAATAAGCACCGGTAAACTCTGACCACCTTATTCTAAATCGCGATCTTAAGTTATTACCGTACTAAGGGTCATGTCATCCCTTTCCAGCACGTAATGTTAAAAGGGGCTCGCACTAATTTAGTTCCGGCACTATCCTTAGTTCGCGATTTGTAATAAGGGGATTTATGAATATGTACCTACACATTTTCTTAAGATAGTAGGTTTTATCTAAAGATTATGATATCGAGTAGGTTTTATCTAAAGATTATGATATCGGGTCTCCCGCGATTGTCATTACCCTCATGCTTTTCCATCAAAAATAATTTAAAAGGAAAGTTGTCTATGTAAAACCAATAATATTTTTTTTATGTGATAGGCGACAGACGAGCAGACGGATCGCCTGACGGTAAGCGATTGCCGTCGCCCATGGACACCCGCGACACCAGTGGAGTCACAAGTGCACTGCCAACTTTTATACCCCCCTTTCCCCCGGATTAGGCCTCCGGTACCCTCACTCACGCAGAAACACAGCACTGTGCTACTTCACGCCGGTTTTCTGTGAGGCCGTTTCTGTGAACCGTAATAATTGTATGAAGAAAAGCCATCTATAGCCTAAGCCATGTATACTGTATATGCTAGCCTTATTACCGAAGTACAACAGTGAATACATGATGATCGCTGAAAACCAGCGTCGGGGTTGGTCTCTTCGATCAGCACCGACTAATGCTGAGCGGCCGCTTCTTTGGCGCATACAGGGATAATGTTGTCCTACTTTTCGTTAATGATTTATGTCTAGGTTATGTTTCTAATTAAGATTCCTTGTTTTGTATTGTGCCAAATAAAGTTTTCATTCAGTTTCATTCATTCATGATAAATATGTATATTATTAATATTTTGTTCCCTTTTTTCCAGGTATCTACGGGATACTGAACAGTCTACTTGGCCGAGGAGGATCGCAGTTTCTTAACGCGTAGGTGCTTACGTCTGTGTGTTAATAGACAGTAAAGTTTTGCAGAAAACTTGTTTCTACTTTGCACCAACCAATATAAACCAGGCAGGTTTCACAATCCGTTAAATACACACCGTTAAGTAAATTATCGACAAATAGCTGAATAATGCAAAGTACGGAGCTAGTAACTTTACGTTACCTATTTTAGACTAGGTGTGACCAAGAAGTACCTACTTAGAGTTTCCGGAAGAAAGTCGTTAGTCAACGATTTTACTCGAAGAACTTATAAACAGATTCAAGATTTAACAATAAGACCGATTCTCAACAAGAAAAACCTTTTTAAAATAAAATTTGACCTAAGACCACTCACTGAAATCTTCCACTTTCAGCTGTCTAATAATTTTGTTAGGAATAACGGACTTAATGAATAGGTATTTATTATTTAGCTGATATTGCTTATATCGTTAAAAATAACTAAATATTGAAAGTTATTGAAACTATTCGCACCACAGGGGGCGACAGTTGTGCAATGAAACATTACGAGACCGAATTTGGACAAGTTTAACCGTTTTATGTACTTACTGTCGCCTGGAAAGAAATGTTAACACCTAGACTCTTAAAGCGGAACCATAAGGTTCATATTTGAATAGGGTTGTATACTTATTAGTGCACGTGACTGTAATGCCTTCTATAACTGTTCGATAGTGGCTCTGTTAACCACGCTGAGTGGCCATTACGATGGCCACTTACTGGCCGTTTGCATTTAAGTGACATTACTGAGCTTCGACAGATGCCAATATCGGTAGCTCCTAGGTACCCATATCGTCTGTATTGGTAGGCACTACCTACTTGCATCATTCATAAGCGAAAATTACCGAAGGGCGTACACATTTCATCGCTTCAAATTTATTTAGATTATTAAGTACCTTGCTGAAAACTATCTATTAAAAATATCCAAAATGTTATCGTAAAAATCTCTTATACCCGTAAACTTAGGTGTGCTCAAAACATCAAGCATGCTATGTTTTATGTTGAGGAAGGACAATAGACCTAATGTTAAAAATCTACAGATTTGAGAAGTCTCCGTTTTAAGTCTGTTAATAAAGTTAGTTTTTGCGCAAATGAAATGATGTCTCCAATTGGTGTAGATTTAATTTGATTCTTAAAAGTAAGTACATAATAATAAACGGTAATAAACATTGGAAAATAGGATTCCAAACAGTTAATTAAGGACTCGATAATGTATTCGCCGAGGAAACGATTAGTACAGATGCAACGGACCTGACCCCAGGATATTGCACTCGTACGCCACGCAGCGCTAGCATACTAAAGAGCGGAAGGACGCGCGGCCAGTAGGTTATTGCTGTTGAAGTAGGCTCGTCTTGTTCACGTAGTAGTGATGTGTGTTTATGAGAATTTCACTCGAATACAGCCTACCACTCGAATGGTTCTCAAAACATTCGAATTGTTTTTCTTTGTATCGAAATTTAAATAGGCCTACCTAATGTTGTTAATCGTATTATGAGTAGTTATGTGAGTGTTACTTACAATAGATCACACGGCAGTCGCTTCATTGTAATTACCAGACTCCCTAAATCCTGACTTATGGTCTAAGCGTACCCTGGGCTCCAAAGTGACAGTTTTGGACGCAACCGGGAACTACACGCAAAGATGAAATCGCTACAAGCGATAAGACCGCCTAATTGTTATGTCATTTTTTGTTTTATCTCACTTGTATTTTATTTTTGTGTAATCAAGAATATATATCTATCTATTGATGAGAGGAGACTAAGAATAGATTAGAAAACCTTTTACCTACCTCATCGCAGTAAATAAAAACATATCCAGTGCACCGCGGAGGGATTTCGAAAGAGAAAGGATAGTTTTTAGGAGTTTCGAAGCAATTTGCATCGAAAAGGGACTCCTCTGGTGCGATGACAATGGGCGGCGGTAATTACCATCATGTGATCTGTCTGCTCGTCTGCCCCCTATCTCACAAGAAAAAATAGTTCTATTGGTGTAACCTCCCCGAACTACAACCGAGTGTGTAACTTGCGTAGATATTTGTTTCACTCGAATAAAACTTTATCGATGTCACTCATAAATAGACTGGTGTGGCACCACTAGCCCGTGGCACGGCATACGCATACGGACACACTACGACCTGTTGAATTCCAGGTTGGATAGCGGAACTGCTGTAACTGGACTACGCTGGCCGTCTGCAAATCGATCAATTACCGGATTGCCCAGACGTCATTGCCGGTGCAAAAAGAGGCGCATGTCCGATGCGGAATCATCTGGAACTCGGAACGCTATGTGACTATGACTCGACAGTAATTGTACAATTGTATATGCCTTGTGCTATGCAGTGAAGCTTTTAACACGCTTTTTATAGATGATTTCTCTACCGTAATCTCTCGAACTACAATAGGTGAATTCCGCAATTCACGGTAATTACTATGCAAGTTTACGTTCTAAGTAATTGATGGTAGTGAAGTAATCTGCTCTACTGTGAGGTGACGCAAGACGTGATTAGCTTACTTAGAAATCGTCACTTGTATAGGGAATATTTGGTAAGCAATGCGGAAAATTTTAATGGAACCTTCGCTTGAAAACTCAGTAGGAACATGTTGAAATATTATTTAACTAAAATTTCTACCACAATGCTTAGGCTTATGTGATTACATATAAAGATGTGTCCAAAGACGGTGCGCAAGGAACGGCATTGGAACAATATAAGCTAAATTAATTCAATGTTACCAAAATCGATCAATCAATCAATCGGCTTACTCAATTTTCCTTAGCAAAAACCTTGACTTATAGTACTTACATAATAAGTACTTAGGTACTTAGTTCGGTGCAAAATACCGATACGCACATCAAAAACCTCCTACACCTATCCACGAATATCGAATGTGCGTGACTAACAAATGGATCATGATTTATTTATTAATAGATGAAAATCAACTGCCTAATTGTATCATCGTGCACCGCAAACGGACAGGTCAATTATATTCATTAAACTATTATGCTTAAATTGCAATTGGTGTGGTTAGGTTAACATGACATAATTTTCGTAATAGACTAACAGGTATAGTAAACAATCGTTTGCTCATCTGCCAACTATGACAAAAAATATTCTTTGGTATACATTAACAGCACCAACAACCTAAGTAGGAGTCAGCCTTTTTTTTTTTTTTTTGTTGGCCCGGTGGAAAATGCCGCCTTAAGCACACCCGACCGCTGGGAGACGGCCGGGTAGTGTGGGGCTCTCCCCTGGGGTGCTCCCAGGGGCCTACCCACTAAAAACCACCGGGGCATTTCCTGCTACGTCCGTGTGGGGTGGGCTACGGTAACGGGTAGAAACCAAGTCCGCGGCCCACCCTCGAAGGACGAGAGGCTCGCCAGCACGGCCTCTTCAAAAACGGGCCTCGCCGTAAAACGAGGCCTAGGGCCACTCCCATGGCCCACCATTCCCCCCTCTCCGGAATCGTCCACGTTGCTGGATTGCAACGCAGACGCTCCGGAAGGGACGACTGCAGACGCCTCCCCCAACCCATACCCTGCTGGCTGCAGGGCAGAGAGAGGAGAGAGCACCCACAGACTTTTAAGTTATACCCGAAAACCCTCCCGTTCGAGCATCCCCGCTGGGTTGCGGAGACAATCGACGGGACGGGAAAAGCGGGGGTGGCGAGTCGTAGCTGCATCCCACTGGCTGCGGGACTCAACACAGACCCACCAACAAAGCCCCCACCATAAAGGCGGGGAGAGCGCTCCCGAGAATCGGGGCGCAACAGACTGTTGGCAGGAATTCCACCACCGTGGAACTCCCCAACATTCGAACGCGCCCGAAGGCGCGACAGTTCAAGGCCCGAGAACAAAAAGGCCCCCATACGGCACCATCACACCAGGAACACCGGCCCACCGCACGCCAAAGCGCCCGACAGTGGGTGCCACCACACCCCAACGCCAACCTACGGCAGAAGGGGGGGCTGGATAAAGAAGGCAGCCTCCGTGCCCGGCCCTATTGTGTTCAGGTCCGTAAAGAGAGGCCGGTCCTTTAAGCCCTCAGCAGACAATGAAAGCCCCCGAGTGGTGTGCGCTGCACGCGATCCACTGCGTCGGGGCTGGTCCGCCGGAAATTCTGTGCATCCTTTGGCCGTCGGGTAGCAATCCACGAATGAATTACTACCCGCCGTTGCCCGGGGAAAACCGTGCCCCACGGTAACCGTTTCTGCCTAATACCAACCGAAGCTGGAATCAGGACAGAACTGATTACCAGCGGGGCCACTCTAGGAGGTAGATACACCTGAGTCCCCAAGTAGGAGTCAGCCTCTCTCATCTACAGTGAGCCCATCGAAGTTATGTCAGATTATAAAAATAATCTAAAGATTTAATAGCAAAAACAAACGAAGTAGGTACCTACAGTAACAATCAAACGTGAAATTATCAAATTTGTTAAGATAGAAATGAATTAATCTACCGAATAAGAACAAGCGAATTCATTTTGTTCCGGTGATTCATAACTAACTTTGTCAACCATCATTTTGTTTTGTAAAAGCTTGCTTAGTTGCTGCTAGGGACGGACGGAGAAAGTAAAGGGCTTGCTTTCTCTCGATGACCCTGCCACCTGCTGCCGATCTGATACCACCCTGCCTGGGATTACGTGCGGGTAATGTTGAAACGTGACCTGACTATGGTACGAGTTTCACTGAGACTGAATCTATGCATCTTTAGTTACATTTTATTACTGTGGTATACCTTCTTAGGTTAGGTATCTATTTTTGATTGCTTACTAAGACATTTAATAAATATAACAGTTGGTACCTAAAGTAAGTACACAATAGTATAAGCAAATGGAGGTGGCCTACCTACTATATGTAGATCTGTCTACGAGTAAAGTTTAAACACATAGAGAATACCCAGTACATACATTTTTTTTTTTTAATAATTTCAACGATTAATGGTTAGGTATTTTTTCCAGCAATACAAAATTACTAGAAAATGTTTTGTTTTTAAATTACAGTGCATTAATAAATGTGGAAAGGATTAAGGACAATTGGCTCAGCGGTTAACGCACCGGTCGCTCGACACTCTCCGGCCGCTTTGAACCAAGAGATTCGGAGTTCGGGCCGCGCAGCACATAGTGCATTTTCGGATGTCACCTAAGACCGAAACATTCCAGTAGGAGACGGCCGCTCTGAAAAAGTGTAGTAAGACTAAGGTTTATACTTGAGGATTAGACTTAAGGATTATCTGAGATGTCTGTATTGATAGATTAGAACCCGGAGACACGGCTGGGTTTCAATCGTTCAGAACAAGTTTACTCTTACCACGTTTGGTAAAAAAACGCTAAACGCGGTAAAGCACCAAGACGAAAAACAAAAACACGGACCAAATGTGGAAAAGGATGAGGCACTGTTTCCATCATTATTTCTTTACTCTCGAAAATTTGTTAGAAAGATCATCTGAACAGAACGCTATGATGTGAACGTATTCAAGAAAAGAGTGAATAGGCTGTTACTAGACAGACCTGATCCATCCTCGGCCACGTCATCACTTACCATCAGGTGAGATTGTGGCCAAATGACTGGCTATTCGTAAAAAGTCTGTAAATCCTATAAGTACAGATTCCGCGATCTGCTCATAAATATTAATCAATCCTTGGGTGTTCACAAAATATATTGATAATATTATTTTAATTTTTATGCTGAATCAACTACAGCCAACAACAGTCGGCAATAATATCTTTCCACCTCATAAAAATTTACAATTTATAACCTACGTAAAATGCACAGCTTATTTCATCCGAGAAAGCTTGAGCGTGAGGCAGTGAAAGTTTTTATTCCAATCGCGTTTCTTTTCATTTGCATATTAGCATATTAGGGACAATGTGGTAATCAGGTACCACTAATGCGGCATTATCTCCATCGGAGACTTCGTAACATCCTCATTCATAAAATGTGGTACGAAAACTTCAATATTTATTACGCAATTAACAACTCTACGGTTTAAGCGTCTAATAGGTATACATTTGATTCACTTTGGACCTCTCTGAAATCATTTATGAAAATTTCATGAGAATGAAGGATCTTTTTTTAATTTCAGTCGTTATTGATACATAATAATAATAGAGCTAAGTTGCAATTTCCTTTACATTATACGACTTTTTATAACATATAACGTTTGCGTTGCACAAAATTTATTTTAGACACTCGTATATTCTTTATTATCAGTCAAACCAGTTATCAATCAAAACTGTGTCAGCACTGCTGACACTAAACCCTGGCCTGCATGTTCAATGGACAACATTTCAAATTTTTAACATGTCCATATTGTTTTTTTATATGAAAGTAGACATAAAATGAACAGACCCATATTTTTTCTTTTTTCAAAATTTGTCCATTTTCATGCATAAAATAATTATTGAAATTCTTTTTATTCTAAATAGACGTAAGCGCCAAATGACGTCATCGGACGGCTGAATACAGCGATATTCCTTTGCTTATCATTGTTTTAATAAAAAAAAGGTACTACTGTCAAAGGTAAATAATACTAGTGTCAACATTGTCAACGTCATTCATACATTCAACGTTGACAAGTTGTCTTTTTTTTTTGACAGTTTCATGTCATGAGGTTGGCATTACGTAAATTTAAAACTATAATGTGCTAAGCAAAGAAATATTTTACATTCTGCCGTCCGATGACGTCATCTTACGTTTTTTAGTTTTTAATTTTTTTCTCAGTAAATAAGCAATATAAAAAATGAATAAATATATATTCGAGCAGCGGAAAAGTAAACAAAGAATTGGTATTTTTTGTTTCAGAGCTTAGCAATTTTGAAATGTTGTCCATTGTACGGATAAGAGAATATTATAAGAAATACTTGGTGTTACTGTAAATATTGTTTGATGTCGTCACCAGATAGGTACCATTAATACTGACGCCGCATGAGATTATACTACCTACTCACACTAAATTCGGTCTGGTTATTCATCGTTTATTCATTATAAATATATAATAAATATTTATAATAAATAGTTTTTTAAGTTGTGTTTTTTTTGTGGAATAAAGTATATCAATCTATTAAAATTGATACGTAGTTAAACTGAACTAATGGTTTAAAAAAGGAATCAATGATCAAATATCGCCAAACTGTGTTTTTTGAACAATAGTTAGCTTAACCAATAGCTATATTACAAGTTATTACGTCACTTTGACGCTGTCACTTTGACTATTGGTTAGACAGTTAATTATAGTTAATTTAACCAAAAGGTAACTACGGATCAAAAAATCGGCCCTAATGTATTTAAATATTAAAATACTTGTAACGTATTTTAATAGTACTGAACCTCGCAAACGATAAGACAAAATAATTAATGATGATTAAGGGCCTTGGGACCTTTAAAGTACGTTAGGCACTTTTTTAAGGATATTAAGGGAGGTGGAAGGAGGATAATATGGAGAGTACATATGGCGATTTTATAAAACTACAACAGTTGAAAAGTTCACATTGCTTCTAAATGTCAAGTATTCTTTAACCACTTAGCATACATCATAATCATCATCATCTCAGCATGCTTTTCCTGGTCGTGTCCAAATACTTTAGCCCAAGTCCACTTTCACATGAATAATTAATTGTTCACTTAATAATTAGGTAGGTAAAGTAATTTTGACCTTGTCTAGATTCATAAAACTCGTTAGATAATAACGGACAATTCTCATTGTTAAGCCGGTGCTTAAAGTCGGTCGAACAAACACAAAAGTTGCTATACTAGTTTTTCGAGATAGCCGGGGCGAAGGCCCACCTCACAGTCCCACTTGCGATTTATACGACCTCGAATTTTGTAAAAAACTTTCGATACTCTTCACTATACTTTTAGAAATAGCATATAATATAAATAGTATGGAAATTTAAAACTGCTGCTTTTAAGGCAATTGATTTTTAAATTGAAAATGCGTCATGTCCAATAAATTCTATTCATTAAAGGTTACCTCTTAAGATTTCCCATAAAAATTACACTTTTTCCGTAGTAAAATATAGCTTAAATTCAGGAACAATGTAGCTTTCTACTTATTAAAAGAATCTTTTAAAGCAGGCAGAATCTTTTAAATAGTGTTTGAGTTTATTCGTTACAAAATACAAATCTTTCTGCTTTATAAATTAACTTGCGGACCGCAGCTTCGCTCGCGTGGAATTTAGTTTGCCACAAAGTAGATATGTCACTCTCCATTCCTTCTACTATCTCTACTTAATCACGTCAATCCGTCGCTTCGTTTTGCTGTAAAAGACGGACAAACATACAGACAGACACTCACATTTTCACATTTATTAATATTAGTATCATCATCATTCATTTCAGCCAATAGACGTCCATTGCTGGACATAGGCCTCCCTCTATGATCTCCACACAGATAGGTCCTGTGCCGCCCGCATCCAAGGGATTCCTGCGACCTTCACCAGATCGTCTGTCCACCTTGTGGGGGCCTGCCACGGCTTCGACCTCCTATACGCGGCCTCCACTCGAGGACCTTTCTGCACCTTCGGCCGTCTGGTCTCCTCGCAATGTGCCCTGACCATTGCCACTTGAGGCATGCAATTCTTTGGGCTATGTCTTTGACTTTGATTATTTATTTATTTATTTGAGAAACAAACAATAACACGAAACTTAAAATCATTTGAACATAATAAAAAACATAGAAGTTTCCACATATAAAATTATAACACAAACGTTACTACCTATTAACAAGTCAAGTCAAATGAGTATAGATATAAATATATAGATAGAATTAAGAAGAACATTTAATTAAATGCCTCTCTCTTTTCCTCATCAATCATTGTCGTCCACACTTCTGCCTGTAGATTCACCTTATTTTATGTTTATGATGAAGAAAGTAACATACGGCGTGAACCAAACACAGGTGTATATAAACTCATTCCCAACCAACGTAGTCAGAATCATAACTGTCGAAAATTCGTCGTAGAGCAACGACCAGCCATACGTGCGAAAGTAGACCGCAGGTCGAATAAATTATTTCACTCGCACAGTGACATTGTTATGAGTCGGGGCTAAAACAAAAACCGGACAAGTACGAGTTTTATTCTAATGGAGAAGGTTCCGTAAGAACCCATTCATCAGCTGAAATCTATTATTATATGTATAATTACAGCAACGATTATGTTTATTTTTATTCTCAGTCACCAAAGACAAAACAGTTATGGTAATTTTGACCTTGTCTAGATTCATAAAACTCGTTAGATAAGTAATAACGGGCATTCTCATTGTTAAGCCGGTGCTTAAATAGTCAGTCGAATAAAAACAAAAGTTGCTATACAACATTCTTAATATGCATCTGGCTCCGTTTTCTGGCCAGCAGATTTCCAATTTTCTAATCTGGTCCGCAAAAGTGACCTTAAAAAAAAAAAAATACTTTGCAAATCTGTGTATTGGATAGAGAAGAAATTGGTATAAGTACCACACTAACATCAAAATTGGGTACGGCAGACGGGCAAATATAAGTACTAAAGTAAAAATCAAAGTTCCGTTTTATATTTTCAGGACATAAGAAACCCTGAAAGCTGCTCTCAAAGTTGACATAATGAGACACATTTGACGAGAGAACTTCACAATTGGGCATCAAAACCACGTCCGACTAGCTCAGGTGCCACTTGACACAGAAACCGTGCATACAGTTCATATTGTTCCGTGTCAATGTTTCAAGTACCCAGCGAAAGGATTTATACCACCACAAGAGTACCAAAAGGTCAATAAATACCTAATGAATTATTTTACTATTTTTTGTACTGTTATGGTAAGGAAAACTGGTTTTGTTTAAACTACTCGTATAGGGCAGATGAAATAAGGTAGTAGGTGATCCGGCTGTAACCACCTGACAAGGTTGAATTTAAAGCAATAAACCAATAAGCTCAGCTACCAATGCAAGCTTAGGTATATTAAAAATTTGGGTGCATGAACATGTCTGTTTGTATTGGTCTGGGTGTTTTCTATGTATTATAAGTAAGTATTTACAAAAAAAAGTATTATATGTATATATTTGTAATACCACTGTGTATTCTGATATCCGTAACACAGGTGCTTGTGCTACCTTTGTCGGAGTCAGATCAATGTATGTGATGTTGTGAAATATTATATATTATTATTATTACTAGCTTCCGTCTGCGGCGTATGCCCGCGTTTATTCGTTTTTTTTTTCATCACACGGCAACCTGATCAAAAAGTATCCTATGTCCACATACTATTCTGCTAACCACTTATCCACCAATTTTCAACCAAATCCGTCCAGCTTTTCATGAGTATAGTATAAATATAGATAAGCCTTAAAGTCAATCGTCAGGTGGTTACAGACGCAAATCTCGGCCCTTTAAGGTGACGCGTAGGGCACACTAGCGACGCCAATAGATTTTAATTATTAGCTACTAAACCGGATCTATTTTAAACAATTGCGGGGTTACAACTTCTCGGCAATCACATATACTATTTATTAAATCACCATGCACAAATGTTGGGTCCATCGCGTACGCGAAAAATTGATTCACGCCAAAAACGGCCACTTTTAGCGTGAATCAATTTTTCGCGTACAAAAACGGACCCAACATTTGTGCATGGTTATGTAATAAAAAGTATAAGTGTTTGCCGAGAGGTTGTACCCCTGATATTGTTTAAAATAGATCCGGATTAGTAGCTAAAACTTAAAATCGATTGGCGTCGCTAGTGTGCCCTACCTGTCACCTTAAAAGGTTATAAAACAGTACTTATGTGTAAGTCCACTACTGGACGTAGGAGGCAGTGGCATCTGGCAGGACGTCCTTCACTAGGCAATTCACCATATCAAATATACGTAGCAAATACGTGTCATACATTGACTTACTTATGTCACCGTTTACCACAAGTATTCAGTGCCGTAAGTACCTAGTTAGTAGTAGCGGTTAGTGTACAGTCCACAAAACAAAACTAAACAAACCACGGACCTCAGCGCAATTTGGGGCTAATATTAGTACAGAATAAAAGCCAATTTAGGTGACGAATAAAAGAGTTTAATTACGAAGTTCTTGAGCCTATAGGTATTAACAAATAAAAATCTCGTCATCGCGATTTTCATTGTTTAGCCGACGTCGTTTTAACTAGCGCCTTCTGTTGGCGGCCGCATGGACCTACCGTGTCCTTTACATTTTAGTTAGGCGCCATTTTACTCATATAATATTTACAATGGTTTATACAAAAACAAAAAGGTTACTTTGAGGTACGCAAGGGTGACGCATCTACTAATTGTAGCGATTATGAAACATTTTTAAAAAAAGTACAACGGTGAATCCACATAGGAAAGAATTAAGATTTTTTTTATTTTAACCCCATTTAACAGGGGATCCAGACCAACTGAATCATGGTTACACGTTTTAGACTAATATATACCTACCAGATATAAAGTACCCACCAGATTATATGAAGCCAGCCAAAAAATTATTTAAAGTTTGACAATTTGCAGTTTGTCGTATTATATGCCGTCGCGTCGCTTCACCAGCAAGCCATGAAATTTGTGCCCGCTTTCGATCGCTTCAGGGTCATCGCCCGCGTTCTGAAGATCAAAATTATCCAGGCAAGGTGTAGCGCTGCTCTCAGGGTTGCCGACACCTCGCACGCAACACAGAAAGTTTTAATTAAATCCAAACTTTTAGGAAAAATAATAAAAAATCAATTTACGCGGGATTGCTTTTTCGCCTTTCGCAATATTGCGTGTTTCAAACTCGTTAATCCGTAGAGGTGGCTTTCAACATTAAATTAATTGCTTTTATTTTCATAAAGTATTTTAAAATAAAAGCAGTGCCGATTCGGCGATTTTAGTTCCGATGCTGAGTTAAGGTTATTTTTTGATTTCAGTATGAAATCGATGAAGATCTATCTTATACCACTTCACCACTACACCAAAGGTGCTTGATTGGTAACTAAAAATTAAAATATTAGAATAAATTAAATATTTATGAGATTTCGGACAGTTTCTGAAACGTGTAATCATGTTTCAGTTGCTCTGGTTCCCCTGTGAAAGGGTTGCGAAGGCCAGACGGCAATCGCTTCATTGTATTTACCAGAATCCCCAAATCTTGAAACATAGTCTAAGCGTACCTTGGACTCCAGATCGACAGCTATGGACGCAACCGGAATTTACACGCTAGGATAAAAGATTGCAAGATTTATCTGGGACATATTTTGTTATCCTACATAGGAAAAATTCTCAAGGTGGAGTAATAAAGCGCTTTATGCTCCACAAACCCAAGTTTATTATCAGGAGGAGTCTACGGCTTCACATCGGTGCAAGTTTGTTGGCGGCACGTGATGAGCAAGTTGAGCAACTTTGTCAAGCAGGTTGTCTAGTCGTGAGAGAAGTTGCATTGTGTCGATACAAGTTCTGTAGGCTTTACACGTATAGTCAGAATTCAAGAATTAGTGGTAAACTTGAGTTCATACACTGCCAAAACCCACGTTCTTGCTTGCAAAAAAATTGCCACTGAATTTTGGTAAGATGTACAAGCGTTTCAAGTTATATAGCATCATAGCGACTACAGAGTACCGTGCAATGATGAGATAAACTAAACTTTTTTTTTATTGCGAATAATAGACAGATGAGCATGCGGCCCATCTGATAGTAAATGGTAACCGCCGCTCATAGACACCAACAATGCCGGAGCACAGTCATGCCGTTTCCTACCGTGAAGGAAGAACTCTTTTCAAACCTCGTTTGAAATAGGACATGGTCGTAGCGATCAGGGAACACTGCGACTTTAAGGACATGATGAATTTACAGCTACCCAAAATCATAATCCTACCTACTAAGTAAGAAGTGTAATTAAGGTGCAAGGTGCATAAGATCTTATAGGGTCAGTGATAAATGCTCACGACAGACCAAGAGCCCAATTCTCAGATTTTCGATACGAAAATCCATGGCGGATATCACCCGAAAACCGGCCCTCATGACCCCTATATTCTCGCTACTAACGCCTTAATTACATTTTTATTAGGTAGAAAATTGGAAAAGAATGCTGATTTTAACTGGATCCAAGTTGCCAAAAGCAGATCTGACCAAGAAAATGTTGGCAGCATCCATAGGCAGCCCTGGCAGCTGGTCGCAACAACCCAGCCCGTGCCTCCGCGCAAAAAGTCGTCCGCTCGTCTGCCGCGAATAATTATTAAAGGGCGCGAGCGATGGCGACATCTTGTCTCGTCTGTCGCGACACCTCCCCCTCCCCCTCCCCCTCCCTCGTCCCCCCCAAACGTTAACTACACGCGAGAGCAAACGTGCATTTTCTGCCTAAGATTTGGCCAAATAGTGCAGACTATAGGCACTATTAAGACAGCGTTTTTTATCATTACCAATTTAGAAGGCGGGCATTAAAATACAAATTAACGTTTAGCATAACTTTTATATTATAAAGCCATAACGTATTTAAAGGCGTGCTGAAAAAGATCAAAATAGCAATAAAATTAGATACAGCATAACCATTTAACATAAAATAGTTTCATTAAAAATGTATTGCTTGTCTTTACTTGCGTTAATCATCCAAATGAATCTGACTGAATACATTCCAATAAAATGATTAGTATTATCATCACCTTACTCTATGGTACAACTAAAAAAATCCAATTATTATCGAATGAAAAGATCTTATATTCCGTTACGCAATATTTTTTCACCGGATTTCATTATCTCCTTTCAATTTTTTGAGAGATATTTCATTTGCAAAACATGAAAATTAAACATGTCTTAAATTGGTTTCTCTTTTCCATTTATATCGGACGAATGGAAATAGAACGTTGTTGGATTTCGGATATTAAATTCTTTCCTTCTAAATAGATAGGTAGGTATATAATCTACTATTAGATTGTAGTTAGTTATCAATTTAAACTGTTTTAACTATATAATTAAATAAAAAGCTCTCGGTATGTATGTTTAAACACAGCTTTTTAATAGCAGTCTTAGCCACGACTTATGGCGCAATGCAGTCGCAACCAGAATAGAATGAGATGCAACACTGCTTTAGGTATACTGTATGGTCTCTACCAAGAATCTTGATAAATAAATATTTCACATGCGGTTTGTGAAAGAGTTTACTATTCATACTATTGCGATAACCGATTATATCGTGCCCGTTTGGTCTTTTTAATAACGCTATCAATTACCACATATTGCCTTAGATTATTGAAAAATGTCGCCCACTACCTACTTCCAACTCAGGGCTCTACCCATAGGAAAATATCAAGTAGTGGACATAATTACTTTCTTCAAATTGAACCACCACCACTTAAAACTTTCAACCTGCTAGCTCGCGCGACTAATCGCTCGATGTTATCTTTATGCAAAATACCTCGAATTAATATTATTTTTCTTATTTTTCCAGGTAAAATAACTGCTCGTGATGGTGCGGTCCGACGACAGCGTCAGATAGCCGCTCACGGCAACAAGCATGGGTGCGAACATGGGCAAGAACTCGAGCCTGCTCGACGCGCTGCCCACCGCTCAAGGCACGCTCCACGTGGTCATGCTGGGGCTGGACTCCGCCGGCAAGACCACCGCGCTCTACCGCCTCAAGTTCGACCAGTACCTTAACACCGTCCCCACGATAGGCTTCAACTGCGAGAAAGTTAAAGGCACCATCGGCAAATCCAAAGGCGTCAATTTCTTAGTCTGGGACGTTGGCGGGCAGGAGAAACTGCGGCCGCTATGGAAGTCATACACGAGATGCACGGACGGCATAATATTTGTATTGGATTCTGTGGATGTGGAACGAATGGAGGAGGCAAAGATGGAGCTGATTAGGACAGCGAAATCGCCTGATAATACGGGTGTGCCGATACTCGTGTTGGCGAACAAACAAGACTTGCCGGGCGCGAAGGAGCCCCGGGAGCTGGAGAAGTTGTTGGGTCTGCACGAGCTGGTGTCGTCGCCGCACGGCTCGCGCGACGCGCACGCGTGGCACGTGCAGCCCGCGTGCGCCATCACGGGCGACGGCCTACACGAAGGCCTAGAAGCACTGTACGAGATGATCCTCAAAAGGAGAAAATTAGCCAAGTTGCAAAAGAAACGTGTCAGATAAATTGACTTACTTTGCGGTCAAGTAACTTTGACCGATTTTATCGTACGATTTGCAAGTTAAGTATTAAAAATGCTCACGTTGTGGATGTTTTACAATGTCCGAGTTTAAAACACCAAATATTGTTTTACGATAGATGTATAACGTCTTATGAAAATATTCCATCATAATGTTGCTCAAGTTATACTGAACATTTTGACGGAGATGAATATTTTGATAAAACTAATTTAACTACTAGTCATTTTCTTTTGAAAATAGCTAGGGGAAGGGTGAAGATAATAAGATAAATTTACGAAAAATTGTTATTGAAATTGAATAATTTTATGGACTAAGTATCACCGTTGTGTGTATTTTAATTTGAAAAGATCCTCAGCACGTACCTAATATGTACAAACGACCTTCTCGTTGGGTTCCTGCAAACTGTCTTTCTTTTGCCACAATTATATCAAATCTTGAACCAAATTATTAAATATCAATATTGAGGATATTTCCAGATAGATGTAGAAACTCAATGTGTGGTTGTTTGCACCTAAGTAAAAAAAAGTTACACGAACTAATTTATCAAAAGAGCATGTAAGTGTATGTATATTATGGCTCACAATATCCTGTGGGACCATTAGTATTTACAAACATGATAACTAAGGTAATAATATCCATTGTAATAAGGAAAGATAGTCTTACGCTACATGGTAGATAGATTTGATGAGTCATTGAGGGGTGTCGCAAATGTAAAATCCGCCAGGTGGTTTTAAAGTTGACGTCATACCCCACGAAAAACGGCATTGGTTGTTTTGTGTACAACACTGTCATTTTGACATGCCACGGTACGTCAAAAAAGAATTATAAGCGCCATGGCAAAGAAGTCCCTTGATAAGCGCCACTTCTATATGTCAACATTCAAATTTAAGCGTTGACATAAGCCCCCTTATTACAAATCCCGATCTAAGAAAAGTTCCGGCACTAAACTCTTTCCAGCCCCTTTTAACATTGCGTGTTGGAATAGGAACTTTAGTGCGTTAATAACTTTAGATCGCATTTTGTAATAAAGGGGTAGGAATCTAAAATTTTAGTTCGTGTTTTGGCGTGGACTCAGTTGAATCAGACATATGTATAGGGTGATGCGCTTCTAACAAAAATTAAATTATTTCTCTCAATCTGCGGAGATTTGTGATTTGAGAAATTGTATTAGTAAAATTTCGGTAACTAATCGCACAGCTCTGCTTCTGTGGAAACGTGCCTCGTGCCGTCTTATGGATTTTTCAATCGCGAAATACAACTAATAGCTAGTAACAACTGACAAACTTTTACTGATGTTTCGTCTCTTACTTAACTACCTACCAGTCAAATGACTAGACACTTATCTTCATCCTGCTACACTTGAATCCCTTCAAAACGTCCATACCAAATGTTTCTTGAGTAGCCACTTACGATTTAGTCTGTAGAGATTATTTAAATTTATTGTGATGTTCTATGTATAACTTTTATAAAGAGGCTTTTAATGTTTGTGTTTTGGACGACTTCTTCGTATGTAAATAAATTGTAAATATTCCCTAGGAACCGTAAATGAGTCCGCAAACATTTTATTTATAAATAATTTTTCAATGCGCATTTCGATTTTATTATACCTAATAATGGGCATTTAATTTACATATCTCACATAAACTTTGTCTACATTTTGTCGATACAGTGAAAAATTAAATTATTATAAATTGACAGAAAGCAAACGGTTTAAGTTAGTTATGAAATGAAATTTGCGATGTAACGCACCATGTACCAGTAGGTATTATTTACTACAAAGCTAGGTGTTTCTTGCAAGAGAACCGTTTGGATTAAAAATATTGGTAAGGTCCGTTGCATCGCAAATGTAATAACTTTTAAAGGGTATAAGTATAGCTGCGACCGCGTGGTTGCTTATGATTAGTACTTTAATAGCTATTTATTTATTCACTCATAGAGGTATAACATAGTGTTATTATTATAAACCATCGTAATGTATTGATAAAATTATGAAGCTTTTACCAGAGTTTGTGTTACTCACAATGTAAATATGTAAATTCCAAGTAGTTACTCGTCAATACCATGAAACCAAACATTTTTATGAGTAGAATTGTACATTTTGTTATTATAAATCACTATGTTTTCGTTTTATTATATCCACATTGATGCATATGAATATGTTTTATGGAAATACATAGATGTTTTTCATATTGATTCTCCGTAAATAAAAATCTGTTTTCAATAATGCTAAGTATTTTATTACCTTCCCCCTGCACTTATTAATTTTCGTCTTCTAGCCTATGGAGAAATTTCTTAGGGTCGTCCCCTTCCACCCAATCAGTAAAAAGTTTTAAGTATTCTAGTTCAGTCTCGTCTAGTGGTTTCTCTTCTATAATTTTAACCTGAGACTTTGACCGGCCATGTTTCTGTGAGGTATGCTCCACCAAAGGGAACTTTTCGGCTACCGGTTTAGGAGGTCTATGAGCACGGAGCATTTCGCGTTCTAATCTATCAAAGAGGCGCAGCTCCCTGGCGGCAAGTCTCGCCTTCCGCATTTTCCGCTTCTCCATCTCCAAGCTCTGTACGACAGCTCGTTTCACTGTCTCACTGTGTAATGAGTCCAAACGTTGTGAATAATCCATATAACAGAGTTCTAAACTTTTTGCCATTGCAACTATATCCATGTTAAACGCCTTCTCTGCATGAATCTTTTCGTAACAAAATTCTAAATGTATAAAAATATTCAGTACCTCTGGGGCTCCAACGCTTTCATAAAATAGACCATTAAGTATCCTGTAAAACCTAGATTCCAATTCTACACATCTCTCATTGCTAAACTCAAGAAGTTTTTGAAAGTTACAAATCATATTTTTAACAAAAGCACTTTCTTGGACAATTATGTCTTTCAAGAATTTTATTCCGTCTTTCAACATCTTTTTGGGGGGAACAAGATGCGTTATGTAAGCAAAATGATTCAATTGCTGTTTTTCAATTGAACCAAATATATTCAACAAGTCATGCGGGTGAGTGAAGAACAAAACTGGTTTTACCAACTTCCCCAAGCATTCGGTTCGCATTTTATCAAACACTACATGAAATGTTTCTTCTTCGCTATTGTTACCTAAATCAAAACCTTTAGCTTCTATTTCAACAGACTGCGCAAATTCTCTATTCTTAGCACGCCAACTAGGCGGCGACAAATAATACAAGAATCGTCCATATTTTTGTTGCAATCCGTATAAATAATCTAGACCCATAAGTCTGGATATAATAGTAAATTCCTCAGTTGCTAAATTCTCCATTTCAGTCACTTTAGATTGTAATTTTAACTGCAGCCTTTCCCATTTTTGAAGGAAAGACATTGATTTTCCATAATCTTCGGATATAAAATTATCGAAGCTCTTAACTTGTTCCACACACCGTTCAAGACTTAAATTATACGTTTTTAACTCTTGCTTACTATTAACTTCAATATTTAAAATAGCTTCATGTCTATTGCCGATATCATGATACAGTCGCTCCAAGTCAGCTGCCGCAACCATAAGCGATTTAAATAAAGGGACACGATCGGGAATCGGACGACCGTTGACACTGGGGAAAAAGCTTTTATCCACATCAGTCAATGCTTGCACATCATTAAGGGGGCTTTCAATGTATAGTCGTTTTTTTAAATCAGTATTAACAACTTTATACTTCTCGTATATACCAATAGAAAGTTTTTGCTTATGTTTGCAAGATTTTTGCACCCGTGAGTATGTTTTGTAAGGTATCAATATTTCCTCCCGCTTAAAAATTGATGCCGGCAACGGTTTGTCAGAAGGCATGTAATATTTGCTAAGCGTAGAATCAGAAGGCCTCATTGACCGCTTCTCCATAGTGCGCAATAAAACTCTGCTGATACGTTTTGGTCTGAACAGGTCGTTGGATAACTTTTTACACACTCTATGTTTTGGAATGTCAATAGTTACTGAATTGTTATCTGTTTCCATTTTTTATAAACAATATATTCCAATTACAAAATTAATGTACAGTATTCAATAAATACAGTTTATAAATGAATTCATACACTATACCTAAACCACCTAGATGTAGGGTAATCTCTACAGCTACGATTTTATCAGAATATTACTTTGAAATTAATTTTATTGAAAGTAAAAGCCATTAATAAGTGTACATTTATCACCATTTAATTTTAATAAACATAACATCCACATTAATATTGAGTTACAAACACTACGGAAGCACTGACTTACGAGGAACCCATTCAAAAGCGGGCTTTACAAAAGTATAATACTCTCGTAAGTAAGGCCCGGGATGCATTCCTTCACACCACTCTGTAAATAACATTAATCCTTCTCTCTCTTCTGCCGACAATTTGTACTTTCTTTGCTTCGGCCGCGCCCCGCTTTCCATTTGAGATTTCCGCCTTTCAGCAAAAACCAATTGCATTCGACTCTTTTTGTCCAAGAACTTTTTAAACACAGGTCGCGTATATTTTTTAGGAGGCAAAAATGCTTTGTTCATGGCATTAGTCATTTCCCTGAACGCCCGCAACTCCCTTTCAGCCTTATAAGCATTCCTCATCATTTTCAAATCTTGAGCGAAGAAATCGTTACGTGCCTGATTAACAATCTTGAAATCTAATGAATCTATTCTCAAGTTATAATCCTCGTACATTACCTCCAAAATTTTCATGGGGTCTTGTATACTCTGATGGCCCTCCTCACATTTACCGAACACCTGTTCGTAAACATATTCAATGCAAATCTTTAATTTCAATGTACTGGGACTGGCTACGCTATCATAAAATGTTTCTTGCAATATACGGAAAAACTTTTCTTGTAAATGGTTTTCGTTATAAATTTCTCGAGTTATCTCCTTATTTATATTGTCTATGTAATACTGAAAGTAATCCAATTCCTGTTTAGTAGCTAGCTTCAGTTGTCTTATGCGTTCAGTTAACAGTCTAAAAGGTGCATCAGTTTTTGCGAGCTGTTGTAAATATTCGCGACTTTGTAATTCCATTGTACGGAATAGATACATCATTTGATCTGGCTTATTAAAGTACATGCTATTCGGAAGTGGGGCTTTAAACTCTATTTTAGCCGCTTCGACTATTTTGTCGATACCTAAAGGTTCCTCAAGATCATTGTCAGTTGCAAAATCACCCTCCTCGAACTGAATGGATTGAACTTTTCCGTACAAAGTTTCATCGTATGTTTGCCTCCATGAAATAGGAGCGACGAATATCAGGTATCGACGATATATTTTTAATGTTCCCCTGATAGCATCCAGTTTAAACAAAATATTATTCATTATACAAAGCGCAGATACGTAACCGAGGAATTCAGAGTTTTTTGCAATCAATTCAGCATACACCTTTTCAGCTTTTGCCACTTTATAGCATGCCTTTTTGTAATCTTCAGTCAGGAACTTTTGGAAATTTTTGATGTGTTTCTTTAGGTTTTCGGCAATTTGGTCACTTTGCCGAGACTCTTCAATTATACTTTGCTCTATTTTGAGTATTAGATCACGTCTGTACCCGATTTGTTGCCGATTCATAGCATAACTTCGAATATTGTTTGTGTATACTTTAATATCGTCGAAGCATCTTAATGGTCGTCCTTCTATGACTGTATAAAACTCTGGATGAATTTCAACGACTGCTTTTACGTCATCTGGTGGCTCTGGGAGAAAAAGTCGTTTTGATATGTCCCTTGTAGCGGCAATTCTCAAATTATCTTTCTTATGCAGTGGCTGAGCTAATATTTCTTTTGAACCAAGTTTTTCTTTTCTGTCACTGTATTTTATATACGACAATAACTTTTCAGATCGAGGAACTCTAAAAGGTCTTGAGGGCTTTTGACCTTCCGTTTCAGGAGTAAGCGCATGCTTTCGATTAGCAAAATAGAACTGAGTGTTTTGTACATATCGACGCCGAAAAATTATATCTAAAGTTTTCAACGGCACCATCGGTTTACGTTTTTTCTTTAAACAAGACATTCTAAGAATCTAAAATACTTTTACCAAATATCTTATTCTAAAATATCTCTAAAATAATTTTAGGTTATAACAACAAATTGATAAAAAATCTCTGTACCTATGTGTCAGTCAAGTGTCAAGAACTTAATATTGTTTTTAGTTAACAAAGATATAGAAGAAAGTTATCAATAAGTAGAAGTTCCGACACAAAAAGGTATTTCAAAAATAAATTTAACTGATATTTGATTTTTTGGAGATATTTATTTTAACACTTCAACCTATTAGCTTACATAAAATACCATTTTAATACTGTAATTGTTTTCTTGAGGGCTCGTAAGAAGATTTCATCCTTCTGTTTAGTTTATCTACATCTCTTAGTAATTTAGACGCTAATTTGGACTGTTTTATCTCCTTCTCACTGTTTTCATAGGTTTCTTTTTCGATTTCTTTAACAAGCTTCAAATCAAACGCAGATATATCTAACTGTAAATTATCGTACTCAGTCTCTAAGGCCAGAGTCATGTCTAAAGAACTGAGTTTGGTTTCATTAGGAGCAAGCAAATGTTCGTAAGCAAACTCAACGTAGTTAAAAATTTGTAACGCCATCTCCGATGACACTAAGTATTTAATTCTTTCTTCCAAAATTCTATAGAATACTTCTTTTACTTCGATTTCGCGTACTTCGTTCATTTTAATTAAATCTTGGATTTCTTTTATCTGAAATTCACAAGAAGACGTATGGGTTAGGTAATGGTGTTTTTACAGTACAGACTGAAAACAAATATTAAACACTTACGGCCGCACTCAGAGACGTCATTTAAGCTAATGTTCATTAACTTTAGTATCGGTAGTCTTTAGGTATGCGTATCAAAATAAGAATATTTTTTCTTAAGTAGCCAACTAAGTCAATCAACGACTCTGAGTGTGGCAGTTAGAGATTAGAGAATGAATTAAAATTTTACTTTAATTTAAATATTTATGATTATGATTAATATCAATGTTATCATTAATAAGAATATTATAAAATACCTTTTGCTGTATATAATTTAGTTCCTCCTTCAACAATATCTTCAAAATATCCACTGCTTTCTGAAACTTCTTCTTCTCCACAGTTAATTCTTCAGTGACTAGTAAATAATTTAAATTCTGCTTTTCTAAAGCATTGAAGTAAGTAAGTAGTTGATCAGGTTTTTCAAAATAGAGATGCGGGGGTGGCAGTTGTAATAACCGTTCCTTTACCATATTGATGTCAATTTTGCAAAAAATATTTGAATTCATTGGGCATATCTCGGGTTTGTTTTGACACTTTTTCATATTAATTTTCTCTTGCCACAGAACGGGAGAAGCATCGTACAGGAAATTCTGAAAGGATAACAAAATCGATAGACTTTCGTCGATGTACTGTAATTTTGACCTTATTGTCGCCAATTCAAAATTTGCTTTCTTTTGTTCTTCTGTCTGGTTCGTCAAGTCCTTAGCCATCGTGTCGGATGTTTTCATTATGTCAATAGTGTTATTGTTATCAAATGCCAGGAATTTATCAAAGCTGTTCTTGTATTCATCAAAATGTTTGGAAGCTGTTTCGTAAATCTCCCGTTCCATTTCAATCTCCCTGGTTATTCGGAGTATTTCATCTACTAAAAAGCCGTGAATGGTTCTTTTCATTGCCACCGACTTGATGTTATGCTTGTATTGGTTTATAGACGTGTTTGGCCGTATAGGCCGGCCCTCGATCAAAGAGTAGAAGCTGGGATCAACGTCCACAATTGTTTTGATGTCCCCATCACCTGTTGGTTCGATCGGTGGTAATTTTATCCCGGCTATCGTCTTTCTAGTTGTTCTTCTTATGTGTTTTTTCTTTTTACTTTTAGCGTTATCCATATTCCACTGCAAGATTCACTGACGGAAGAATTACAAATAGATCAATATTGCTATAGCAACATTGCCCTTCCTAAGTTTTATCGCTTCGCAGATTAATTAAAGTAGTGTAGAATTAGGTAGTCTTTTATCATGATTCATGATCAAAATAAGTTAATATAATATATAAATTGGTGTTGTTTAATTCAAAACCTATGATAGAATATGCAAACATCTGTTTCGTATAAAAATAAGACTGAAAAAACACAGACGTACTTCGTACCCTTTCACGATACAAAAACCGTTTCCCGAATAATGAACACCGCTTGGCAGACATTACTTGAACATTATTTATTCAGATACAAATTCTTGAGTAAAAATACGGAATACAAAAGTGACTAGAAGTTGCTAACCTAATCGAATTAAATTGAATTATTTTATGCGTACAACATTGAAATTAAGTCGCGTTCTTACTTTCTTATAAAACGGTGTGATACATTAATATAAGTAATAGATTGTAAGTAGTACGCCGTCATCGAAATCCTTTAAATTGGATCCAGTTCAGTCGCTGGAAGAGCTCCCACTCTGCTGGCTGCGGTCTTCCTCCTCGCCTTCCTTTTCTATCTTGACGAGCTCCCATGGCATGACTGGCAACGGCTCCACGAAGGAATCGTCCACCTTCAGTTTGTACAACAGACGCGGCGTGAAGTGTGTTGGTAGAGGCCATACGTTCTCTGTTAAGGAGTAGCGTTTGTTACCAACAGCAACTGGGGTGGTAGCTAGTCCTCTTTTACATAGGTAAGTAATAGAAAATCTCATGATCAAAGGGTGCGTTCACATCTCACGAACACGCCGCGCGCGAGCGGCTCGCGTGCTGCTCGCAAAGCGCTTACAAGCCGCTCGCGAGCAGCGCGCGGTCTGCGCATTCGCGGCGCGTTCGTGAGATGTGGACGCACCCTAAGACATAAGACATTAAAAGTATTCTAGGTATTTTTAGGTATACGTACCGAAATAGAAAACGTAATCATCAACCCGACGATGTATGTGGAGCATGTGTCGGAGGTCCAGAATGTGTGGCGACTGGATGAGGAAGTCCATCAGGGCCACCTCTGGCAGACCTTCCATTTTTGGGTCGTTCGCACTCAAGCCATCGAAAGATAGCTGTGAAACAGACACGTCTCTTTAATATCAGCAAAATTATCCACGTCGTCATCAGACGATTTCTTACAACTTTCATCAGTGACGTAGTTAGATGAATAGAGAAGCGTAGAGTAGCCCCTCCTTGACCAATAGGCCAGGATAAAAATCTCCACGCTGCGTCTTTGTCTGAACTACGCCCGAATGGGAAGCGTTTCGTAATATAATGTTTGCTTAAAAGGAAGTGTGTTACGTGGAAAATTAATGCCAGTGTAACTAAAATCGCGGCAAATTCGCCATTTCAGGATATGGTTTAAGTCCCCCTTTTCTTACACAAGGCGCCATTCAGTGCGGTTCTTTTTCTTCGCCTAAACTTAGGTAAACTTCTGCTTTCCGTACTCCTCTACTACCTCCAATGGAGGTGGGGAAGAGATTCCTAATGCCAACATGAATGGGCTGGCTCGACCGGTGTGGGTACCACAGAAAACCGGTGTGAAGCAGCGTCTGTGCTGTTTCGTCGAACGAGTAAGGAAAGCGGAGGCTTAGCGAGCAAGGGAACCGAATAGGTTAACAGCGTAATTGTGACTACACTGGTGTTGCGTTAACTCGTCTTCCACATATCACAAAGAAAGATTTTCTGGGGAAGAATCAAGATGATGACAACTCACATTATCCTCAGTCTTGGCCAGTTCACACAGCTTATTGATCTTGTTGATGCAGATGTTCAGCTGCTCTATGTGTTGAGTTAAAGGTGCGAAAATATCTAGTCTGCCCACCAGAGACGGCGGGCGAGCGCTGACTGCACTCCAGTCTTTAAACAGCATCTGCACACAGAGAGGAGTCTCTCTAAAGCAATATTGAAAAAAGGTAAAATATAGGTCAAGAAAGTCGTGATTATCATACTTCCTGGCGTAATCCGCAGTGGCCCCATCAATTATTTTCACTACTATACTAACTGCCACACTCAAAGTCGTTGATTAATATAGTTGGCTACTTAATAAAAAATATTGACACTTATTTTGATACGCATAAAGACTACCGATACCTACTGAAGTAAATGAACATTAGCTTAAATGACGTCTCTGAGTGCGGCCGTTAAGGTGACGGGTAGGGCACACTAGCGACGCCAATCGATTTAAATTTTAGCTACTAAACCGGATCTATTTTAAACAATTTCGGGGTTACAACCTCTCGGCAAACACTTATACTAACTTATACTAACTACACTTAAAATGTTGGGTCCAACGCGTACGCGAAAAATTTATTCACGCCAAAAGCGGTCACTTTTGGCGTAAATCAATTTTTCGCGTACAAAAACGGACCCGATAGCTAAAAATTAAAATCGGTTGGCGTCGCTAGTGTGCCCTACCCGTCACCTTAATTGACAGAGTTGGTATTAAGTAAATTATTGTATTGCACTTGCAGTTCAAGTGCGCGGAATTATAGTACTGCTAGGTAGCTATCTTGAAACCTCGGTTGATCTTGGTGGTACCGAGGTCGATCTTGATCAAACAGACTTTTTGACCAAACTAGATGGAACCCCGTCGTTAATGAAGTTATTAAATATGAAACACTCTACAGGTTTGTTCGCTCCGTTACACGTTCACGGCACTGGGTGGCGGAGACATTTCGCTACCAACCGTGTATGGAAAAATGGTCAGCAGCAAGAACGCTTGGAATGCGGTAGCTTCTTTCTGCGAGGAGGTAATGGTGCAAAAAGGGTCCGCAGAGTGAGCAAGATCCGCTTACTCTCTCGTTGGGGGCGAGGCAAAAGGGGGGCTCGACAGGAAAACGCTCTGGAGGGTTCAGACCTCGGTGTGATGCCTCATGTGTTGCAGATGTCCATGGGCGGCAGTAATCAATCACCATCAGGTAAGCCATCTGCTCGTTTATCCTTACTAATATTATAAAGGCGAAAGTTTGTTTGGATGGATGTATGGATGGATGTTTGTTCCTCTTTCACGCAAAAACTACTAAACGGATTTTAATGAAACTTTACAGTAATGTAGCTTATAGATCAGAATAACACATAGGCTATAATTTATAAAGATATTGTGTGAACGCAGACGAAGTCGCGGGCAAAAGCTAGTACGCTATAATGTTAAAAAAACAAAAATTGTTTTGTTAGGTAGTCTTTGGCACTTAAGTGTCCATGCGCAGACGTGGCGCTTACCAATCAGATGCGCCTGGTCGTCCCTTCTTATAATTACATAAAAAAGACTTACATTGGTAATAGAGTGGTACACCATCAAGACCTTCATCTTCTTGAACATGACCCTATCAGGCGAGGGCTTCGGCTCGTACTCTTCCAGGTTGATGTTCCCCCCCTCAGCCAGCGCCTCCTCCAGTGCAAGGGCCAGTGCAACCCGCTCTTCCTCGTCACATTTGAGCTTGTACTGTATCCATTTTACTTCTTGTGTAAATAAAAATCGCATCTGCCTGTGAACTGTGTCCTCGGAACCCTAAAGTTATATCAATCTACTTTATAAAGGACGGCATCAGAAATGATGTAATCCAACAGAGAACCAGAGTCACCGACATAGCCCACCGAATTAGCAAACTGAAGTGGCAGTGGGCTGGTCATATTAGCTGCAGAACTGACGGCCGTTGGAGCCGTAAAGTCCTTGAGTGGAGACCGCGACTCGGTAAGCGTAGTGTAGGACGCCCTGCGACAAGATGGGATGATGACATTCGAAGGCTGGCTGGTGTGGGCTGGATGAGAGTGGCCGAAAATCGGGAGCAGTGGCGTGCATTAGGGGAGACCTATGTCCAGCAGTGGACGAGTGTGGGTTGCTGATGATGATGATGACTTTATAAAGACCGCGCCTTCGAAATGGACGGGAATAAAGATTTGTTACTATGTCGACCCTCAAGGGGGCGATTCCACATACTTACGAATGTAGGAATTAAGAGATCATAAATTGCTGTAGGCGGCTATAAAGAAATTACCTAAAGACGTGCTGATAGATTACTGTCCTGTATTTTTCGAAATGAATAATTATCGAGTTGATTTTTGGAAATATTCAATTGAACCATACGAACCTCCAATTGAACGAGAATCGCCTCCTCCTATCTTTAGAGTTTGCGCTACGAAAGCAGTCCGCGGAAAAACACGGAACTTAAATTTGGGATCCCTTGTGTTCAAGAGCATAAAGCTCAAATTTGAATGTTGATGGCGACTGAAGCGCGTTCAGGACTTCTTTGGTGACGCGGACTATTTCGGTGCAACTTCATGTTCACAATTAAAAATAGATAAATTTATTGAGCACACAATAATTGAACAAACCTCAATAATGTGAACGAAATAGCTATCATAAACCAGCAGGAAACCCGTAACGGGGACCTCACAGTAACTGGCGTTTACGTCGTGTATCGTTTTACGGAACTCCGCGATAAACTCCTCTTTATTAGGTAGGCCATGCTCGCCGATGTATATCATGCGAATGGCATAAGCTTTCTGCAAAGAGATACATAGATACCAACATTAATTAGGTTTTTCGGTTGGTGTTTTTTCAAGACAACAAAGGTGAGATCTAGGTTTGAAGATTATGTTAAGAAACGTGGGTATTAACTTAGTACACACTTTTAGATAAGGTATACTTTAATAAACTAGATTGTCTACATAGCAAAGCTGGGCAAACTTACTAAATTAACTGCCTGAAAATTTTCTTCTACGACATTTAAAATAGATCGAGTGTCAAGATCTGGTAAAGCCATTTGAAATTATATGCATAAATTCTAATATTATCAACAGCTCGTCGCAATCATCGCACATGTTATTATTGAAACTGACATTTTAGTAACGCCAAGTAAACGTCAATAAGTTTGCCATGGAAACGCTTTATTTTTTTAGGAAAATAAAAAATATGCATCATAAGAAACTAAAGTTATATTATTGAAAGTATTAAAGTTATAAGTAGTAAAGTTATATTATATAAAGTTGAACATGGTCTGAGCTTTTCCAATGTAACTTAAAAAACGCGAGAGTGCATGTCTATGAGCTTTTCAGATCAAAAAACAGATTTACCATGGGCCATGGCTTACAATAACAATGGGGTTACCATAGCCACCAGAGGATTATTACCTGACTCTATGCCATACCCTATGCTATGCATTTTTAACAATTCATATTTATAAAACGTTTTGTTTTTTCTGTAAGTTTTCTTAAAAATGTTCTGAATAATAAAATACAAACAATATACTTAATTACATAATTTACTACATGAAATACATGAATACTATTAATATCTATATCTATTACTAGATTTGCTAAACTTATTAAATCTGTTGTTGGTATTCCAACTGTTCTGTCGCGGTTTATATTTGTTGTATGGCTTTTCCTTTGACTTCATTATGCTGTAACTACGGGACATGTCTTCCAGCTCCTTTGGTACTTCCTAGAAATAAACAAATTCGAAATATTACAAATCAATGTCTAAACCAATAAATATCTCATCAAACTCTAGACACCTTATCTTATTACAATCTAAAGTTATTATTACCGTAGTGTAATAAAATAACAAAATTATTTTGATAGATAATTATCAGTTTTATCACTTTTAGGCAACTTTACAAATTGTTATTCTTATTTTATATTTTATAAGCATCTGATAAACGAATTAATATTTAATTAATTAGTCTATCAATGTTAAAAAGTGAGAAAGTAATATGAAATTAAAACACAATCTTATTATTATTTCATAGAAATGGGGTGAGCCCTGCGTCTCATAGCCACTGCGACCAGGAGATGACCTATTGTGGCAGCCCCGTAACCTATTACAGCACCTCATGTAGCTCCAGTTCCAGGATAAACCCGAGAATGGAGCTGATGGGAGAGCTTTTGATCTCGTCTGCTGAGATCATGTGTGCTCCTAGGTGCCGGCTTCTGCAGCGGGTCAGCGCTATGCACTCGCCGAGGACGTGGATAATCGTTTCCTCGTCCTCGCGACAGAACCTGCAGATTCTGGTATCTAAAAGGCCCACGTTATGCAGGTGCTTGTTTTATTTGCAGTGCCCTGTGAGGGTGTGTGCGAGTGAGTGCCCTAACATGTGCTCTACTCAGTTTTATTATTTCTACAGCTCGTCTCTGATCGAACGCCTGCATCAACGCCTTAGACTGGTCTAGTCGAGGTAGTCTTATTCAAAATTCAGTGCTTTGCTTATGATCCCATTATTTTAACTCGAACCTGACCATGCACGCTGGAACGCCACTTATTGGTTCCGGTCTGAGTAGTGGGCTCTCTGCCCCGGCCTTTGCTAGCACGTCAGCAACTTCGTTGCCTCTGATATTGCAGTGTCCCGGTACCCAAATCAGATTTACGATGTTGGCATTGCCAAGCTGGTTTAGGAGCAAGACACACTCGCTAGTGAGTTTGGAGTCAAGTTAACGCCTTGAGGGCAGCTTGACTATCTGAGAAGATGGATATCTTCTTATTCTGGAGATTCATTTGCAGACTCTCTTGGACACAGCCAATTATTGCGAAGACTTCTGCTTGGTACACTGTGGTACGAGGGCGACACTGAAAGTTCTTAGAAAATCAAAAACTGAACAATTTAGCAAGTTGTTACTTTTATTATATCTTTTCAAAATAGTGTCCCTTCACATCAATACATCGCTGCATTCGATGAAACCACTGAAAGCACTTGGCCCACTCTTCTTTAGAGGTCTCTTCGTCGGCCCTTTGATACGCAGCCACTGCTTCTTCGGCGTCCGTGAAACGTTTTCCTTTGAGTTTTTCTTTTATTTTTGGAAATAAATAAAAATCGCAGGGTGCGAGGTCTGGGCTATATAGCGGGTGACCCAGTAATTCTACGTCTGACGTCGCCAAATACTCGAGTGTTTACTTGGCGGTGTGCGGCGAGGCGTTGTCGTGGTGAAGGAGGATCCTACTGCGAGGTCGTTTTTCCCGAACTTTTTCAAGACAAGTGGCAAACAGTTGTTAGTGTACCACTCAGCGGTAACTGTTTTTCGATCCTCTAAACAAACTGTTGCGATATGACCTGTCCTTCCGAAGAACGAGGCGACCATCTTCTTTCCCACGCTGCGACCTCTCTTCACTTTAGTTGGCAACTCCTCGAACGTATACACCCATTCAGCAGATTGTCTTTTAGTTTCAGGATCATAACAATAAATCCAGCTTTCGTCACCTGTTAGTATGTCAAACACAGCATTTGAGTCACTTCCGTTAAATCTTTGAACCATTTCGCGGCACCAATCAACAAGACGTAGTTTTGGGCCTCTGTCAAATTATGAGGTATCCACAAGGCACAAAGCTTCCTGGCCCCTAAATGTTCATGAATGATTTTGTGTACTTGACTCATACCAACGCCTGAACTTGTCCGAATCTGCTGATAGGTCACTCTTTTGTCGGCCTCTATCATACGTCGCACAACACTGATGATATCTTCGGTAGTCGCCGTACATGGCCGTCTCTCACGCAAATCATCGGTGAGTTTAGTGCGACCACGTTTAAACTCATGAAACCAGTTGTAAACAGTGGCATGAGATGGAGCTTCATCGTGAAAGGCCAATCGAAGTCTATCATAACTTTCTTATTGACTTATATGACATCGAAAGTCATAGAAAATCATTGCTCGGAAATTTTACTCGCGTTAAATTCATGCTCACTTGTTAACGATTATTTTCAAATTGCCGCCAATTCGGAAAAAAAAGAGAATCGAATTAAATGCATAGACAATAATATTGGCAAAGAGTTCCATTTTCAAAATTTAAACTTATTTTTTTAATCATCGTCTTATAAGTGGCCAGTTCTATAAACTTTCAGTGTCGCCCTCGTATAGCGAATTTGCGTATTCCGAAGCGATCATTACAAAATCCCGCCCCGGATACGCCTTGCTTCCTGGAACCATCCGTATACCAAACGATGTCATTCTGCTTAACATTTCCGGGGGAGTTCCAGCCTCCCAGTCTTGTCTACTAGGTAACAAGACTGTAAACCGCTTATCGAAGCTGTGTTCACGGATCATGGAGTCAGAGGGCATATCCATGACCGGAATTTTTCATTAGTTCATTGTAGAGGTTTCTCATGACCCTAGATTGCCATCTCGTCCTCCCTCTGATTTTCGAATGTGCAGAGGTGGAATGTTCAGGAGGGCATCCAGTGCTGCAGAGGCAGAGGACGAAAGAGCGCCAGTGGCTATAAGGCAGGCTGTTCTTTGAACTTTGCTGAGGTTCTCCAGGACTCAGGACAATTGAGTTGATGCGTCTTCTTATACCACACACAGCAGCCATAAGTGACGATCGGTCTCACTATGGTTTTATAAATCCAGAGTGCGGCCTTGGGCCGTAGCCCCCACTTTAGCCCCACCAACCTACTGCTTGCCCCCATCGCAATGAGATGCTTGTTCCATGTTAGTTTTTTGGTCTAAAAAGACTCCGAGATATTTGACCTCGTTGGACAAGCATTGCTTCGTACCAAGAAGTGTTAGGGCGTGGAGCGCCTCAAGTTTCCTTCTTTTGGTAAACGGGATTAAGACCGTCTTACGTGCGTTGACTGTTACCACGTGTCTTGTGCACCAGTTTTCTACTATTCAAACACACAATCTTACCTGATTCGCTTCTTTCAAGACAGCAATCAAACTTCTAGCTTGTCGCTCGTCATCGGGTGTGAGTATAGTGTGGGATACACCCTTATTCTGTTGCCTGCCAGTTCTACCAATTCTGTGGATGTAGTCTTCTGATGTGTTGGGGAAGTCATAATTGATTACATGTGTTATTCCATCAACATCTGAAATAAGACAAAACATAATACTGAATAATATTTAAAACTTTACTTGAAAGTCTCTGTCTCTCAACAATTTGAATAGGTACTACAGAAATTCTACATTTTATGAGTTTTAGTGTTATTTTTAATGGCCTTATCTCAATTAATATTAACAAAGCCTCATAAATAATGTAGATGTAGATGTGGATGTTCATGGGCGGCGAAGATTGCTTTCCATCAGGTGACACGTTTGCTTGTCGCCTGTAGCATAAAAAAAAAACATTTTCCTTAGTTACAAAGTACAAAACTTCTATTAATATTGCAAAGTACTAACCAAGCCCTCTAGCAGCCACATCAGTGGCAACAAGAATGTTTGTCTTGCCGTACTTGAACTTGTTAATGATTGTGTCTCTCTGCAGCTGTGTTTTGTCCCCGTGTATGCCCACTGCCGGCCATCCATTCCTTCGAAGCATTAATGATAGCATGTCCACAAACTTCTTTGTATTTGTGAAAACCAGGATTTTACCAAATCCATCTCCTGATATGTTATGCATTATCGACTTGAATCTGAAATTATAAAAAAAAATATTTATCATAATTCTAATAATAATTGGACAAAACTTCAAAGTATACTTCAAGTATATATTTTCACATGCTAGATTTTTCCATATTCCAATCCCACAGAAAGGCTTCTATAGGATTATTTACAAGCTTACTTGGCCATTTTCTCGTCCTGCTCGCACACATGAACATGCTGCTCGATGTTATGGTTAGCTGAGAGTTCTGTTGATCCAACATTGACCTGCACAAACTTTCCCAAATAATCTGTGGCCAAATGCTGAACTTCTTTTGGCCATGTTGCTGAAAACATCAAAATCTGTCTCTCCAGTGGGACCCCCTCTAGAGCCTGACGAATCTGGGGCTCAAATCCCATATCCAACATCCTGTCAGCCTCATCCAATACTACGTAAGTACATCTACTCAATGTAGTTGTTTTAGACGTTAAGAAGTCATTCAACCTGCCTGGAGTAGCAATGACTATATCCACACCAGCTTCTAAAATTGCTGCTTGTCTACCTCTATTTGCACCACCATATATACATGCACACCTGATTCCCAACAACTCATTGAAATCTTTAGCCACCATTTCAATTTGTCTAGCCAGTTCTCTAGTTGGTGCTAGAACCAACACTCTCGGTCCAAGGCCTCGTCTAGCTTCTTTTTCTTTTACATGAACAACTGCAGGTAACAGGTAAGACAATGTTTTACCAGTTCCAGTCTGAGCAATTCCCACAAAGTTTTGGCCACTCAAGGCCACAGGCCATGCTTGTGCCTGAATGACGGTTGGCTTCTCAAATCCTTGTTGCTTCAAAAATTGTTTAATATAGTCAGGAAACTCACTACTGTTTATATCAATGTAAGGATCAGGTATATCTTGCCCAATTATTGTAATATTATGTTCGTTGCGGTAAACATCTATGTTTTTTTGTTCAACTGCTTTAACAGAATAAAATCTTTGACTGTAGTAATTAAAATCTGTAGGCTTTATAATTTTTGGAGTGATACAGGCACTGGATGGATTTATACATTTCTGTATCAATGCTAATTCTGTAGTAAACTGTCTAAGATCATTGTAGAGTCTGAAATAAAATTGCAGGCATGATACAGCACTGTTTATTCTTACATAATACAACTAATATGATTCAGTGAAGCATATACTTACATTTTTGATATTTCATTGCGTCTGATAAGTTTACCAATTATACTTAATGCCATGGTTAATTATGCAAAAGAAATGTATGTGCACGGTTCAAGATAGAAATAACAGCGTGAAATAGTATAGGTTATCTTCTCACATTAAAAAAAGTATTCATTAAAATGTTTTAACAACTGTGTATTACTGTATTATGTATATTTAGATTTTGTATAATTTGAACTGTATCAGATGTATTATTTTTAGTTTAAATAAAATGATACATGTGACACCACCAATTAAATTCAAAACAATTTTTTTTAACAACTTTGACACTGACACTTATGTTTGAAAGCCCAGTGTTACCATATTTTTTTTTTTTTAATTATTATAATCATTACAAAGTTCTTTAACACGGGACGTGGCACAAGTGGACGATTTCCCTTCTGCCAAAGTACACGACCAACGTGATTCAATGTTCGGGTATGTTTATAAAATGACGACAGAGAAGTTCTAAATACATTGCCTTCTACTAATTTAATTGAAATGGGTACATACATAGTTTATTGTATAGCTTTATAGACATATTATATATATTCGTATATGTATGCTTGACAGGGAGGTTGGTGTAGTAAGTGTTTAAATTTGTCTCTCTGGGTTCAAGAAGATACTTCGATGTACTTAAGGTGAAGGGTATACCCCACTAGCGACGCCAATTGATTTTAATTGTTAGCTACTTAACCAGATCTATTTTAAACCACGTCGGGGCTTCAGTTTCTCGGTAAACACCTATACTACTTATTTTAAAGTCGTAGTTAGCTATTTGATCTGGTTTTGCACTCGAATTTTGAATTATCGCCTAGCACAACACAATGTAGAAAAATTGCATTGCACATAAAAAATAGTTTAATTTCACTGGACTGCTCCTTGTTATCCGCATTTACATACAGGAGGAAGGCAGATTACCAATAGTAGGACCACGAGGAACAAGCCTTCCTCGTGGTCCTACTATTTTTAAGTAGGACAAAATAGTAGGACCACGAGGAAACATCTAAATTGACTGTACCTACATACATACCTTTGCCCCTTTACATAAAAAAGAACATTTGGTATAAAGACAAGTAGGTACCTATATAGAGAGTATATTCGTTATGTATGTACAACCTGTGCGGATAAAGAATGGGATCAGAAATGGCGGCGCATCTATTCACTTCTCGCTCGCACACTATTTGCGTCTATACTCGTACCCCACGAGTGCGAGTATAGACGCAAATAGTGTGCGAGCGAGAAGTGAATGCGCCGCCATTTCTGATCCCATTCTTTATCCGCACGGGTTGTACTCATCATAATATTCTATTTTTTTGTGTTGTCACTTTGGCTTTCTCGCAAGTTCGCTTGTTTTCTTAACTATCTCATGGTAGTTTTTAGGGTTAGGTATTAACTCGCCCGCAAAAATTCTGGTCCGCGGACGAGTTAATAACAATGCCAGTTTGTTACTAGTTAACTGGACCACGCTGAGAAGCGGCCGCGGACCAGTTAACTATTTGCTCAAGTCAACTGGCCCAAAAGTTTGATATAGGTATCTAGTTATGTAGTAGCGGACAGGTCAAGCTATACAAAACTGTGAAATTTCCTCAATCGATTTCCAACTCAATGTGTTAACAATATAAGGTTTATAATCGAATGAAGAAATTGGACAGTTTTGTATAGCTTGATGTGTCTGCCACTGTACAAGGTTTCTGGACGTTAATAAAACTATTGATAGTTAGGCGTTTTTAATTAACATTTTACATATGATTATATATATTTTTAAAATATTATTGTATATAAGCCGTGATCAATGGATATATATATAATAATATCCATAGAAAAATATATCTATATTAAGCACACATATAGAGATATTCGGAGGGATATTAATTTTACCCAATTTTATCGACAGTTTTTATTAATTGGGCCACTCATAATTTTACATATAAGTAGATTACCTGTAGGTAAAATTTAATTATATCTTTAAAAAAATATTACTATAAAACAAAACTGGCAATACAACATGTTGTTAGGCATCTATCTGGTGCCTACCACTTTGTAGCTTTCGGTGTTGAAACACGGCCCGTGGGGTTCCGACGCTCTCTCTCTTTCTTCCGTGACTTAGCTAAGCATCTAGTCGAAGTTAGCTAGCTACTAATATAGGTAGGTACTAATCTGTGGTCGAAGTCACGGGAGAGCCAAAGGCTGGCAGCTGCCTCGCCCGCCAGCCGCAATGGAAATTCGCCAGCTAGCGAATTTCCATCGCGATCCAGCGGGGTAATGCTGCCAGCATTTTGGGGACATTGCCACGGGGGCTCAATTTTTTTTAAACTTTACATACATACTTTTAGCTTAATTTTATTTCTCAGTTACATATTGTCTTAATTCTTAATACCTACTTTATGTTCTTTTCTTCAATAAATAATTTCATTATGTTGAAGTATGTAGGCATAGGTACCTTACCTTATATACCTTTGTTTTTTAATGTTATCATAAAATTTGGTAAAATAAATTAATATAAAATTCCGTTTCATAACCTATACAATAATAAATGTAATTCTATACAATACATCTAACTCTAATGAGAGTGCTTTTGTGTCGATAAAATTGGGTAAAATGTATAACCCTCCGAATATGTATCTCTATGTGTGCTTAATAGATATATATTTTTCTATATATCTCCATTGATCACGGCTTATATACAATATTTTTAAAATATATATATAATCATATGTAAAATGTATTAAAAACGCCTAGGTAACTATTGTTAGTCTTATTAACGTTCAGAAACCTTGTACATACCAATTTACAATAACTAGATACCTATATCAAACTTTTGGGCCAGTTGACCCTTAAGACTTGAGATAATAGTTAACTGGTCCGCGGCCGCTTCTCAGCGTGGTCCAGTTAACTACTAACAATCTGGCATTGTTATTAACTCTTCCGCGGACCAGAATTTTTGCGGGAGAGTTAATACCTAACCCAGTTTTTAGGACCCATGGTCCTACTCAAAGATCAGACTAGCCGGAATAGGGAAAAAGTGAAATACTATGAAGTGAAAGTAGATACACTTTATTTTCCTTTTAACATAGAAGACAACATTGGAATGGCGGCAATTATACGACACAGACATTTTACTGGACATGTATAGAAAATCAAGTATTCGAAAAAATTAAATAAATACCCATAATGGGTAATTGACAAGGACATCCATCGTACCTACTACTTTTTATACGGAAATTATGTACTACATATTAATTTATTAATGATATTAGCTAATCCTCACAGCTTAAAAATTATCACAGTGCAATTAAAAAAATACTTAAATAAATAAACTTGTATAAGGCGCAAGCAACCTTCAGATAAATTAACTAACGACAAATACCAGACAATCAACAAAATTACACTTTCACACCAGAACAGTATTCCTATGAGGATTTGCTGCAAATTAATCCTAGTTACTATTACACCTATGCTCAATATCCATCAAATCTCTTGTGTCCACCGCCACCCCCCTGAGGCTTTCCCCTGCCGAAACTAGTTCCGCGCTTGAAGGTGCCACCGCCACCGCGCCCGCTGCCGTACCGACTCCTGTTCCACCCTCCGCCGCCACCTCCACAACGGTCAGCCATGTTTTGCAATTGTGGATTCACCATCTTTTTAACAAAACAAAAACACGATGTTAATTCAAAACCAATTAACAATTGCTTAAAATATTTTTTTTCTTGCTAATACAAAAAATGTCACAACATCTGAGGATGGGATCCAGACAAATAAAGTGTGGACACCGAAGGCATGTAGCTGTCATCAATGTACCTCATACTTGCATTCATGTCACGCTATTGAAAAACGTACCCATGCCAAAGGTATGAGGATTTATTAGCTCTCAGTTACTCTACTAACCTGATTTGCTTCTTGGAGCACTGAAACTAGATCTTTGGCCTGGCGTGAGTTAGAGGGCGTGAAGAAAGCGTATGATGTGCCTTTCGTTTTTGACCGGCCAGTTCTTCCAATTCGGTGAATGTAATCCTCAGAAGAGTTAGGGTAATCAAAATTAATTACATATTTGATACCATCCACATCTGAAATTAAATATTAATTAACACAAATCCTTAGATTTCAACACAAACATTATTCAAAGCTTAGAACAGATCAAGATTAGTTACAATGCAAAACATCTGTTGAAAACTTGGAAAATGTAAGCACCTTTTACCATTCTTTAAGATACTTCATAATGTAACTCATAGCCGTATTACTTACATGAATGAGTTACACAGAGATATCAAACAAATATCAACATTTGCCTCTCACTCTGAACCCTGGAGTCTTACTAAGGGCATGTGGAATATTATGTATACAATCTTTGCTTTTCTCATTGCCCCTTTAAAAACTCCATGTGGCCGAAATAGAAAACCCTTGACCTCTTGCCGAAGATCTCAACCTGTGGTCAAGTTTTTCAACGATGCACTCCCGGGTGATCTCATTCATTTAATCTCGAATATAAAAATATAGTGCATCACCAGGTTTTCCACAACTCTCAAGTGTATCCGCTTTCACGGACATACCATCAAGCTTTCCGGCCGTGGGTCCAATCCAGTGAAAGGCACACTTATGAGGCACCGTTAAAATGACGAGTTATTGCATTCTCAGTTAAAATACCACTGCATCAGACTATTTTCTTATCATCTACAAATCCAGTGCAGTAATCCCTTTAACTTGTCCATCAATTTAGGACAGTAATCCCATAGAACACAATAACTTTCCGCCAGTGCCTCTGAAAGTACAAAACAAAATTCATATTATAGTATGAGAAATAAACAGCAGAATTAAGATATAAATTAATATAAAGACAAAAAAAAGTTTTTCTGAGAATTAAACACTTCTTTGTACTTATAAAAAATATAAAGTCAAAGATATTCTTACCAAGTCCTCGGGCAGCAACATCTGTTGCAACTAAAATGCTAGCTCTGCCTTGTTTAAACTGATATAGTGTTTCATCTCTTTCTTGCTGGGTTTTATCTCCATGCATGCATACTGCCGGCCATCCATATCGCCTAATGTTCCTAGTAATGTTTTCTACTTTCCTTTTGGTCTCAACAAATATAATAGTTTTGGCACCAGGTTCTTGACTCTGACCTATTTCTTGCAGTAGCACATTTAATCTAAAAAATATTAATATAACTAGTTAGGAATGGAAACTCCACGCATATAAATATAAAGATAGAATTGTAGTCAGATCTTCTTAGAGGATAATATTTTAGTTCTAATCAAGAAATAATTCATACTAAAAAATAAATCATCACTATTAAATGGTTAAGAAAAAACGAGTAAACAACAGATACATACTTATTCTCCTTCTCATGTTCCTGGCATACATCTATAATCTGTAGAATGTTATGATTAGCAGACAATTGCATTGACCCAATGTTAGTCTGAACATAATCTCCTAAATAGTCTTCAGCTAGTTTCCTCACTTCCTTGGGCCATGTGGCTGACCACATGAGGGTTTGTCTGTCGGGACGAATCTGCTCAATGATCTTCCTGATTTGAGGCTCGAAACCCATGTCCAACATGCGGTCAGCTTCGTCCAATACCAAATAGGTGCAACGTTGGAGATTAGTGGTCCCTTTCTCTAAGAAATCAATTAACCTTCCAGGGGTGGCAATAACGATCTCCACGCCCCTTTCGAGGTCGCGCGCCTGTTCCCTCTTGGGGGCACCACCGAATACGCAAGTATTACGCACATATGAAGCATTGCCAAAATCTGTGGCAACCTGCTGAATCTGCTGCGCCAATTCCCTGGTTGGTGCGAGTACTAGTGCAATAGGACCATCTCCGCGTCTGATAGGGGTCTGATTGTTGATGTGAACAATTGCAGGCAAAATGTAAGCAAGGGTCTTTCCAGAACCAGTTTGTGCAATCCCAACCAAGTTCTTTCCAGACATGGCAATAGGCCAGCCTTGTGCTTGAATGGGCGTCGGATCTTTATAACCCATGTTACCAATGCTATTCATTACATAGTCAGGAAAATTTGCCTCCTCAAAATGTTGAATAGGGTTTTCTACTTCAACTCCACTGACTGTGATTTCATGTTCATTCCTGTATTGTTCAACCTCATAGGGTGATCTCTTCAATACTGAAGGATGGGGGTTGTAGAAATTCTTGTTGAATGGTTGCAAAGAAAGGTCTTCCCAGTTGGGACGGCGCATGTTCTGACCACCGGTGAAGTCTTTCTTACCGCCACCGTAGCCACCACCGCCGCCTCCGAAGCGGCCACCTCCGCCACCTCCACCGCTACCGAATTTGGATCCACCATTGCTGAATCTCGAGGAGCCATTGCTGCTCCCGAATTTGGTGCCACCCCCACCTCCAAACTTGGAACCGCCGTTATTACGGCTATTATTCCAGTTACCAGACCTAGACAAAAGATACAAGGATTGGATTATAAATGCATAATATGAAATTCTAAATAGGAGTTTCGATGGTAAGTGGTTATGCGCAAGATTCCCGACCGTACCTACCTACAAATAATTTGCTTTTATTAGTATAGGCAAATATGTAAGTAATCGGACACAACTGGAATCGGTAAAGAAAATAATCGGCGAATAAATGCCACGTGCGTACGCGAGTCATCATAAAACGTGACGCGTCGACTGACCCGCGCTGTGCAAATGTATGTTAAACGTGACGACAAACGTGAGATTATATTGGCAGTGTAACCTTGATTATTAAAACAGTTTACAGAATACGGCTTCTACCTACATAATCTTATTTTATATGGAACCAATCGCCGTACCTTAACACTAATCACTTGAGAAACCAGAGGTGGTAACAATGTACCATCCATTTTGTTAAGCTATTGAATCAATACTCTAGCTAGCATCAGCTAGTGCGCGCGCATGACTAAATCAATACACGATAACAAGAAAATCAATACTATGATACCTACCTAATTAGTGTTACAAACTAAATTTGGATAAAAGATGTTTTAACAGTAATTCGTCATCTTAATGCCAAGGACGCAACGTCAGCTTAACAGTTAAGATTTTGTCTGTCGATGAATCATTAGAAAAGTTGCCGTAGCAAAATACAAACATTTTTAAGGTTTAGAAAGTAGAAAAATAATACTCACATAATTTTGATGTTGTTTTAATAGATGATGTTAAAGATGTATTTAGATTTCCAATTATAGCAGGGTCGTTCTGGAAAAATTACAATGGATGACTTCAGGTAGGTTAGGTAGGCTACTACCTATCACTTGGAAAATGAAACAATAAACGCAATGTGGTACCTATGTAACTTTGCAAACATATTAATACACAATATTTTAAGGAACCACAAAATTAAGTACTTTTAGTGTGAAATTGATGAAATCGATATAGAGAGAACACGAAATGACGTCTTACCTTGACCACTGCTTGAAACAGAAAGAATGAATGAACGGCCTCTAATAATAATGACGTCCCGCCCGGTGTCCTGGGAAGAGAGTGAATGTAATAGCTAGGGATGGACACGATTACAATTATTATTTTAATATGTCTAATACATATTAGCTGTCGTTTCTAGTGGTTTTTGCTTATGAATCTCAATTGATTTTGACTAAAAACATCAATATAATACCATAATAATTCTTTTTTAAATCTGTTTTGCTTGAAATGAATGATTTTTTTATTGTCTATGGTTAAATGAATGATGAATGAATGAATGAGGTGATTTCATGTGTACGAACTTCATATCACTTATATCCATTTCATTCTTGGTTCCATTCAATCATTCATTAGTCAGTTAGTGAGTGAATGAATGAGTAGTTTATATTCGCGTGTGAATGCAAGTTTGTGCGGTCGACATAAAATTTCTCAAAACATAATTTATTACACGTTATTTCAAGTTACTTCTTAGCGTATTACTAAATTTAGTGATCTAAAATGGCTATGCAACCACATAGCAAGAAAAGAGTGTGTTATTATTACGACAGTAAGTAATACAAACTTTGTTGCCCGCCTCTGCTATATTGTTAATTATCGAGATTTTTCCGAAAAAACATGCTGAGGATCTAAAATATTTATTTACACTTACCTATGTTTCATGTACTTTTAACATTTTTGCATAGAATTGGTGTTGTGCTTAGCTATTGCATCTTGACTTTTTTAGTGAAATGTGACTCAGGTTGCCTTTAGGCGTCTGTACTGTATTCTGTGCTCTGATTGGTCGAACGGCTTTTGTTCGCGTTTGATAAGTATGCTACAGACTGTTATGTGTCAAGCATCAAAGTGATCTGAGTAACATGAGGTTATGAAGTTAAAATTGGATATGTATGTAAACAATGTTTGTTTCGATGATTTACAGGTGATATTGGAAATTATTACTATGGACAGGGTCATCCCATGAAACCCCATCGTATACGCATGACACACAACTTGTTGTTAAACTATGGCCTGTACAGAAAAATGGAGATTTATGTAAGCAATAAATTTTGTGTAATTCTTAGTATTTTACCTTATTTACTTAAGAATTAACTTCAAATAATTTAATTATTATTTTTCCTTTTTCAAGATAAAAAATAAGTAAAGCCAGTCATCTGTCGTTAATTAAGAGTTCAAGGAGATTTTATTAGATTATATATTTGTATTAATCCTTACATATTATGTTTTTAGAGACCACACAAGGCTACTGCTGACGAGATGACTAAGTTTCACTCTGATGATTACATAAGGTTTCTTCGCTCTATCAGACCTGACAACATGTCAGAATATAACAAGCAGATGCAGCGATGTGAGTATTACATTTTGTACTTTACCATCGTTTTTCCGACTGGACATGTTTGATAAAAAATATTTCTATTCACAGTCAATGTTGGTGAAGATTGTCCAGTTTTTGATGGGCTTTATGAATTTTGCCAACTATCAGCTGGAGGGTCTGTTGCTGCAGCAGTCAAACTAAATAAGCAGGTATTTAATTAACAAATTAACTAACAGCTTTGTGCTTAGGTAACTGGTGCTGGGTTTACTTATACATAATATTAAATTGTGCAAGTTTAGAATTTTAAAAGTAAAAATTTGTTGAGATATGTCACAAAAAATTAAATGAAATAACATGTTGATCATGTCATTTATAGGTGTACTCATAAACACATTCTCATAAAGTTTACGTTTTTTTATAATGCAACCCAATTATTCAAATATTCTAACCCTATGGTAAGATGGTAATGCCAGATTACAAAGATTCTACTTTGCTTGCCAACTCATTGATTGGTATAAACAAATGCTATTAATTGGTAAGTATGAGAAATATGTTTAAAATTAAAAATTTTAGATAGATAGAAACATTTATTCACTGGAAAATACGACACACCACATTTTACAGATAAGAACGCAACAAGTATAATCAAATCAAATACCATCTAAAACAGCAAACACAACATTACAAATATAAAAGGAGACAAACAGAAAAAAAATATTTAAAGAGTAAAAAAAACAAAAGTAATAATACGGCTTCTCAAGCTGGGCACTAAGTATTTGCGTACAGGTGTGTGTGTGTGTGTAAGGTATATCGCGATTTTACATAACTTGTCATTCATAGGCATCAGAAATTTGCATCAACTGGGGCGGTGGACTCCATCATGCAAAGAAGTCAGAAGCATCCGGCTTCTGCTACGTAAATGACATCGTGCTTGGCATTCTTGAGCTGCTGAAGTACCACCAGAGAGTTCTCTACATTGACATTGATGTGCATCACGGCGATGGTGTGGAAGAAGCTTTCTATACTACAGACAGGGTGATGACTGTCTCTTTCCACAAATATGGAGAATATTTCCCGGGGACAGGTAAGCTTGAGAAATTTTAATGTTATTATTGATCATCATTGCCATTACCACACCATTGCTCGCCAACCCGTCTGCCAAGCGTGGTGAGTATGGCAATTACCCCTCATGTGATTGAGGGAGGCCCGTGCCCCTGCAGTGGGGACTTAAATGGGCTGATGATGATGATGATGATTGATCATCAATTCAGTTAATTTACATCTATACTCGAAACTGGAATTCAAGACCAAAAAAAACGACGACTGATACGCAAAGAGTAGTATTATATACCAGAAAAAGAGAGCCCTCTTGAGAGATTTTTATGCAAACTCTTTGAAAGCAGCGCCTCTAGCGAATTGATCCGAACTTTACGTTACGTCATGACCGTTACGTCACGACCGTTACGTCACGACCGTTACGTCACGACCACTACGTCACGGTATTTTCAAATGTTACTAGGACACTAGGATACGACTATTTCTTCTTATATAATAAATTATCAACTTTTTCTACGTGAAACTAATGTTGATAATTTATTATGAAAGAAGAAATAGTCGTATCCTAATAGCATTTGAAGAGCTAATATTAATACCAGAAGGGAAGTGATTGAGTAAAACTACAAAAATAAATTATAAATACATTTATTAATATAAAAAAACTTTTTGTTTTCTATTTTTATAATGTTTGAATTTGTTATAATGTATTTGGGCTGCTCTCTTTACTTCATCATCACCATCAAAAGTTAATTTTCCAATTAAAATAACATTTATTGATGTATTTAAAAAATACCTTTTCTTCCTTATGAACATCACACTCAAAAGGACAGTCTATTAATAAATCTTGATACAACAATTTGATTGGGTTAGGAAAAACATGGACTGGTGTACCTGAGAGACAATAATACATTGTTTACATTAATGCTGAGGGATATTCTTTGCCTGTCCTATGATAGTATCATATGATAAGTAATATAAGAGTCGACTAGAAGGCAAGATGCACATAACACCTGTGTGAGAGAAGGAAAAACCGAAATGAATCCTCTCTTGCCAATGTGATAGCAGTAGGATAAAGACCTCCGATGATCGTCACATTTCAGTGGCGTGAGTTAGGAGAGGCATGTGTCCAGCAGTGGACGAATATGGGCTGATTATGATAAATTATTTAAGTCGGGTATTTCCATATTCAGATCAGAGGGGCTACTGCGCAACTTTATGTTAAACAATGTTTAGCTTGCTAGCAACGTTCAACAGAACAAAACAGCAAAAATCTATCGAAATGTGGAATTCAAATGACACAGTCATGTTTCTTAACGATATTCGATTAGAACAAAGGCGATTGGGCGGTAGGCCCCCAGTATTGAAATACATGTTTTCGTTCAGGATGTAGGTATTAAAACTTTCAGTTTGCTGAGGATGAGGATCATAACACAGGTTAAAACTTACCAGTTCCATACCCACGGCCACAATATACAATGCTGGCCTGGCATAATTAACTTTTCAACACATACTTTAGCGTCCGTATTAGTAGGGGAGCCCGCCGTGCTAAATCGGGATTTACTCGAGCGTCATTGAGACTTATTGAGTGCAAAGCTTAGATGATAAGAAGAAAAAAATGTCATATGATATATACCTTTTCATCGGTGGGGGGAGCAACTATAGATTTTCAAAAATGTAAAAAAAAACTGTTGCATGGACATACTCGAGCGTGTCAGATATTGATAGAATCTATGTTTAACGTTTTTTCAAACATGTACGTATGTTAATCTGATAGTTTTCATGATGGGGGTGGTCATACGTAAGAGTTGAAAATTGAAAAAAAAAAAAATTAATCGAGCGCGTCAGATTTTCGAAGGGAATGTTAAGTGAACTTAAAAAAAGCTATTATGTAATAATCTGACGATTCAGATGTGACGCAAGCTCACGGTCATTATTAGAATGTGCAAAAAAAAATCGTCATCTTGAACTACTCAAGCGCGTCAGATTAAGATATATATGGTTCATCTTAATGCCCTGGACGTAATATCTCATAATCTGACGATTACCTGGAGGGATACGCCTAATCTGACAATTAAAAAAAATTTTTTTTCATATTTCGAAATCATGAAACTTAATTAATTGAAAAGCTCAAGAAATAGCATGCAAATTAAAAATTGAGAATTTTTTTTAGAAGAATACTTGTATTTACAACAAAATAATTATAAAAAATTAAGTTTTTGTAAGCATTTTTTTTTAATCGTCATCTTCATCGGTAGAATCATCTTCCTCCTCTGGCTCTAAGTTGTAAATAAAATCAATACGAATCTGGACTTCGAGTTTTACTCATCTCCTCATCACTAGAACACGAACCACAACATATTAAAATCATGAAATAAACAAAAACGTTGGTAATACGTTGTAAACTACAAGTCGTGAACGCGTCTCTGTGATCAGCTGTCATGGCAACAGAAACCAGAGTGGAGTAGAGACGAAATGAGAGAGCAATAGATAGAGGAAAAGTGAGAGAGGAATAGAAACGCGGAGAGGGGAATACAGGCATCGCGTAGTTGCACGAATAAAACTTTATTAATTAATTTTTATTACTTCGGCTTGTGGAAATCGTCAGATTATATATTTCTCATAAATCTTGATCTATTCCCTTCAAAATAAAAAAAAAATTAACCACGCTCGAGAATGTCGAGATGACGTTTTTTTTTTCAACTTTGTAGCCCTCCCCCTTCTTTAAGTCACCCTTAAATTGTCAGATTAGAGGAATATAGATGTTTTAGCATATAACTAACTCCCCCTACCTTAATCTGACGCGCCCGAAAATTTCAAATGAACAATTTTTTTTTACTAATCTGATCCTTTATCCTTTACGGGCGTCCTTATAAATGATGCTCATATCTGGTGGAAGTAAGTACGGCTACTTACTTCCACCAGATATGAGGTACCAGGTATCCTACTGTATATTAATCTGCCGCGCTTTAGTAAATCCCGAAATCCCCTCTTGGGCTCCCCTACTATATCGCAATAACAGTTTCACTAACAACTACTAGGACGGAGGAGACTGAAACGTATTTATAATATTACTCTTTGACCAAAATTCAACTCAACGTTTGTGTTGTATCGATAACTGAATTTCTCTTTTTCAAGTAAGGATTCTTCAGGATATTTTTTGGTGAAAAATAAAATGCACGCCATTTGCAAAAAAATCTCAGATCTGTGTTTTTTTTATTTGCTCAAAAAAAGTTATGGCCCTGGGTATAAATGTAGTTTTATAAATTTAAGTGGACTGTAAAAAATCTGCATTGGGCGTATGTATTTTGGCTACGTTAAATTCGGAAATATGCTATCCATTCTATAAACAGTTTGTTTGTGTTGTCAACTGTTGTCTGTTCTATCATGACACCATTTTGACTTTTACACATTCCAATTTACCATTTTTTTAAATTAGTCATTCATTCGTAACAATTCATTAGATTTTATTTTGTCTAGACATTTCAAACTAGTGAATATTTCTTGATAAATAAGAATAGGTAATTTGAAAAATTGTAAATTAATTAAATAATTTTTATAGGATGTAAATAATGAGATAGTGGCATCTAGCACAACTTTAAGAGACTACAAAGAAGCCTATTTCAGGATCATGTCGCTAGATAACTCTGCTTTCTATGAAAAAAAATCCTATGTTCCGACTGTCATACCCCTGCTGATACGTCACTATCAAATCTATCAATGTCACTTATGTCATTGTCAAATCAAGTTTTAAAGTTTGGTCAATCTTTTTGGTATATGCTTCTTTTCTTAGTATAGGCTGGCACAATTCGTGATGAGGATTTTCTCAAAATAAAGAAACTTAATTACAAACTATATTTTCAACTCAACCAAATTTTATTGTAAAGAACTTAAACAAATTGAATCACCCATGAACACCCACGAAAGTGTGGCATACTATTAAAACAATATGGAAAAGTTTTTTCTTAATTCTTTTTTTTTGTGATGTTTCGGCCAAGTAGGTAGACAACAGTCAAAGTCTCAGTTACCTACTCAATAAAACAGGGGTGTTTAGCGTTTTATCGACCCATGGATTCTGCCGAGACTACTGAACGAAATCGCAGCTTTGAAGACTCTCATAGGTCCTAGCCAGTTGTTCACGTGACAACTCATTAATTACATAATAGCAGTGTTTAAAAAGAATGTAATTCAAAGATTCTCAATATAAATCACTGCGGCACCTCACTGCACCAGCTTTTCAACCAAACATTATGGATGATTAAGTTTTTATTAAAGCGTCTTGTATTTATGTAAAAATAAGTCAATAAAACTAGTTCTTTAAATTATAGAATCAAAATTACCAATAAATAAATTATGTCAGCGCATGTTTGTAGAAAATAGGTATATACTATTGTACAATCATTTTATTGCAGTAGCAACATTGTAATAGCTTTTTTGGTCTTGAATTCCAGTTTCGGGTATAGTTAAATACAAGCACAAATTTAAAAAAATCTGGAGGGTGACTGATAGCCCATTGTCTATTGACGGAAATTCTTTACGAGGTTGCCTGCATGCTCATAATATTGAAATAGTGATTGTGCTTAATCTGAGCTTTTGCAAAGCAAATTGATTGCAACACTTATACTATTTTAGGCCAGAGTTGTAGCTAGGGTGCATTGTGGGACAAAAAGTGTAGGCATTGTTAAAAATAGGGACCACTAAGAAATGCTTAGTTTTGTATGCTGCCTGTCATATTCATTGTAATTACGAGATTCCCTGAATCATGGTCTATGTATATCTTGGGAACATCACACTGCGATGAATAGTGTTTTAGAGAAATTAGGCCTTACACTACTGTAGCTTCTTATTTATACATTAATTTCTTCATTGCTTGCCACAGGTGACCTGCGAGACATCGGCGCCGGCAAAGGCAAATACTACGCCGTGAACATCCCCCTCCGTGACGGCATGGACGATGAGTCCTACGAGTCCATATTCGTTCCCATAATCTCTAAAGTCATGGAGACGTTCCAGCCCAGCGCCGTCGTTCTTCAATGCGGTGCTGATTCACTGACAGGTAAAGATTTTCAAAGTAGTTTGTATGATTTTTAGGCTTTTAAAGTATCCCTCCACTGTCTCGATCATTGACACTTTTAGCCCGGAAATAGCATATCAGCAGAAAGTTAGTTATTGTATGTTCATAGTAATTTAACTTTTAAATCTTTCAAACAGGTGACCGATTGGGTTGCTTCAACTTAACTGTACGAGGCCATGGTCGGTGTGTAGAGCTGGTGAAAAGATTTGGATTACCATTCCTTCTTGTTGGAGGTGGCGGGTAAGAATATACAATATTTTACACTGTACCAGATATATGTATGCCAGCAAGCAAACATTTTTTTTACCCTGAGGTGTTTTGTTGATTCTGATAGTGTTTCTAAAATACAAAAATAAAATTATATTTATAATCAAGCTATTAAAAAAAGGTTGGGCATTTTTTCTATATTGCCTAGCTTTCCTTTTTATCCGCCTTTGAAATTTTTCTCAAGGCGACGGGTAGGGCACACTAGCGACGCCAATCGATATTAATTTTTAGCTACTAAACCTGATCTATTTTAAACAATTTCGGGGTTACAACTTCTCGGCAAACACTTATACTATTTATTAAATAACCATGCACAAATGTTGGGTCCAACGCGTACGCGAAATATTGATTCACGCCAAAAGCGGCCCCTTTTGGCGGTAATCAATTTTTCGCGTACAAAAACGAACATAACATTTGTGCATGGTTATCTAATAAATAGTAAAAGTGTTTGCCGAGAGGTTTAACCCCGAAATTGTTTAAAATAGATCCAGTTTTGTAGCTAAAAATTAAAATTGGCGGCGCTACTTTAAAATAGCTGTTTATATGAATAAAACCTTCAAAAATCTATAAATCATACACCTCGAAAAATCTTGCACTTAAGTTTTATCTAAGGACATTGTGGATATGTTTTGTTGTCATCTATTGATGTTTGACATAAAAACTTGCTACTATTAGTAAAAAAAAAAGAAAATGGACAAAACGTGACCCAAAAGTCCTAAACCCGTTTCCAACGCACAGTTACACAATCCGCAACGTGTCCCGGTGCTGGACGTACGAGACATCGGTGGCGTTGGGCGTGGAGATCGCTAACGAGCTGCCGTACAACGACTACTTCGAGTATTTCGGGCCAGATTTCAAGCTGCACATCTCACCCAGCAACATGTCCAACCAGAACACGCCGGAGTACCTTGACAAGATTAAGAACAGACTCTTTGAAAACTTGAGGATGTTGCCACATGCACCTGGTGTTCAGGTAAGATAAGGTTTTTAATTGATAACGACATATAAATCCTACCGAACTATGGGTTGGGCTTGTGACAAAATATGCAATTTTTCACCAATGTTTTCGTGTGATAATGTTATCAAAGGTCACGTGTCCGTCCGTAACAAACTTTACAGACAGCAATTTTTTTGTGATAAGGGGCAGATGAGCAGACGGATGTCTTAACGGTAAACACCGCCCATGAACATCCGCAGCACCACCGCTTGGTCTTTTAAACAAGAATACGCTCTTTGCTTGAAAGATTGAAGGTCCAGTCCGGAAATACAGCTAGGATAGTTCATTCCACAGTTCAGCTTACACGTCTTGTAGAAAATGTAGCAAAGTACTCCCAACTGGTGTGGAAATTAGAACACGGATGTTGAAGTCAAAAATTGTTTCTTTTTATTACAGGTTCAAGCTATTCCTGAAGATGCTGTCAATGATGAATCTGAAGATGAAGACAAAGTTGACAAAGACGAGAGGTTACCACAGAGTGACAAGGTAATTGTTTTTTTATTACGTCGGTGGCAAACAAGCTTGCGGCCCGCCTAATGGTCATCGCAGAATACGAACATCTGCAAATCCGAAAGATAACCTGTACACGACACCTGTTGTAGACCCTTTATCAATATTTTTCAAGAACCTCTTAGTAATACGAGGTTATTCAAAGAATTGCAATACGACTACATATTGCTGTCCCCCCTGGGAAGCCTCTGATGGGAGCTCATTTCACAACTGGCGTATAGAATTGTATGTAACTTAATAGCTGCGGTCACGGCTGTAAAGACCTATGCGAGATTAAACCTATGAACTGCAACCGGTAAACTGAGCGCAGCTGTTTTTTTTTTATTAATCAGGCACTGAATCATAGATTTTGAACTTTGTACAGCCGCAACAGCAACAGTTGTTAGCTACTAAACCAGGTCTATTTTAAACAATTTCGGAGCGGGAGTCTCAGCAAAAATTTAAACTATTTATTTTTTCTGTGTTTTTGCACTCCAAATTTGGATTAACACCATAAGTTTTTGACGGTAATTTAAATTTCGAGTACAAAAGCAGACCCAAAAGCTAAGTATTAAATAAATAGTATAAGTATTAAAAAGATATCAGGTTTAGTTGCTAACAATTTTAATCAATTGGCGTCGCTAGTGTGCCCTACCCGTCACCTTAAGGTTGAAAACCAACCAAATAAATGATATCTAGTTGCCTGGTAAAGGGTTAAACGGGCGGCTATGCAGGTCCTATTTAGACCAGTATGATCTATTGTGATCGTCACTGTGCTACATATCAGTCGCAAAACCTACACTATTCAGAAAGTATTTTTGTTGTTTGCGCAGCTGCAAGGTCACATTGCTAGATGCTGCTTGAAACATACGTCACAGACGAAAAGGCCTATGTGCGGATTTTTTAAATAGGTAGAGTAATTCAAAAGGAAGGTTTACATGTATAATAATATAATATAATATATGGATAATATTGCACATGTGGGAAGCTGGGGCAGGTTGCAAGTTATTTATACTATAAAACTTACGTTAAAATGACAGCAAGATATCGCCTTCCGCCACGGCGGTTATCGAACATGCTTCGGACGCACCATCTAATAATGTTTTTTTCGGTTTTGTAATATGTTGGCTTGCTGAAGGAAGGTTTACATGTTGTTCAGGATTAGGGATTTTTATTAATTCACCTGGCAACATTTTGTTCGTTTCGTGTCGCTTTGTCGTACGCGTGCTTTGCCGAGTAATTTAGAATAATTTTCGTTAAAGTTGAGAAATATCGCGTCGTCTTAGCTTTGAATATTCCTATTGTTGTGTGTGGAAATCAAGAAAGGCTGATCAGGTCGGGGAATTGCGTTGGCTTCATATCGATAACACGCTGGTAACAGCTAACTAGGATTTGAAGGTGAGTTCGAATGAATCTGAGAGTTCTGGGACCCTGTCCAGTTACCGTAACCGCAAGCTGCAACCTTCATCAGCAGCAAAGCCAGGTGAGCGTTTTCACTGAACTGTTTAGCCCCACTTTTATTCCACACTTTTTCGTTTCGTAACATTTTAAAATATCGTCATACAGTCCGCTTTGTTTATCGAATAAGTATCGCATTCACATGTATAACAATATAATATATGCATAATATTGCACATTTGCGAAGCCGGGGTAAGTATACTATAAAACTTATGTGCAAACAATGGCTGGTTTTCGTATTCCAGCGGTTATTGAGTATATTTCGGATGCATTGTAGTGTATTACCTATCTCGAGCGCACATGCCAAGAGTTGGCAACACTGGTTCATAGACTAATGTCAGTTGACTCTGACTGATTAAGGTGACGGGTAGGGCACTCTAGCGAGGCCAATCGATTTAAATTTTTAGCTACTAAAACGGATCTATTTTTATTAATTCCGGGGTTACAACCTCTCGGCAGAAACTTATACGGCCAACAAACAACGGGTGTTGTGTGTTGGCGAGCCAGGTTTATTACAACGATATATCGGCAACATTACATGTTTTGTTCAATCAGTGCGTCCTACCCGTCATGACATACGGAGCCGAAACGTGGACACTTACGGTACGGCTGGTCCACAAGTTAAAGGTCGCTCAGCGGGCTATGGAACGAGCAATGCTCGGCGTCTCTCTCCGAGATCGAATCCGAAATGAGGTGATCCGGCAGAGAACCAAAGTTATCGACATTGCTCACCGGATTAGCAAGCTTAAGTGGCAGTGGGCTGGCCATATTAGCCGCAGAACCGACAACCGATGGGGTAAACGAGTTCTGGAGTGGAGACCGCGTCTTGGCAAACGTAATGTAGGGCGCCCTCTGGCTAGGTGGGGGAGGACGATCTGCGCAGGATGGCTGGCAAGAGCTGGATGCGAGAAGCCATGGATAGATCACAGTGGCGAACAATGGACAACATTTCAAAATTGCTAAGCTCTGAAACAAAAAATACCAATTCTTTGTTTACTTTTCCGCTGCTCGAATATATATTTATTCATTTTTTATATTGCTTATTTACTGAGAAAAAAATTAAAAACTAAAAAACGTAAGATGACGTCATCGGACGGCTGAATACAGCGATATTCCTTTGCTTATCATTGTTTTAATGAAAAAAAGGTACTACTGTCAAAGGTCAATAATACTAGTGTCAACATTGTCAACGTCATTCATACATTCAACGTTGACAAGTTGTCTTTTTTTTGACAGTTACATGTCATGAGTTTGGCATTACGTAAATTTAAAACTATAATGTGCTAAGCAAAGAAATATTTTACATTCTGCCGTCCGATGACGTCATCTTACGTTTTTTAGTTTTTAATTTTTTTCTCAGTAAATAAGCAATATAAAAAATGAATAAATATATATTCAAGCAGCGGAAAAGTAAACAAAGAATTGGTATTTTTTGTTTCAGAGCTTAGCAATTTTGAAATGTTGTCCATTGGAGAGGCCTACGTCCAGCAGTGGACTGCGATAGGCTGATGATGATGATGACATGTTTTGTTCGCAGGACAAGCGCATCGCGGGCGACGGCGAGCTGTCGGACTCGGAGGACGAGGGCGAGGCGCGGCGCGACGCGCGCTCGTACCGCGCCGCGCCGCAGCCGCGCAAGCGCCCGCGCCTCGACAAGGACAACGCGCAGCTCAAGGACGACCTCAAGGGTGAGGCCGCGTTCGTATGTTATCAGACGGCCCTAACGCCCTGTTGGTTGGTGGTTTAAGTACCGGGCCGTGATCTCGGGGTCCTGGGTTATGTTTTTTTTTTTTTTTTTTTATATATTAAATGGGTTTGCACTTGACCTCATTTCACCTGATGGAAAGTGATAATAAGGTCTAAGATGTAGCGTGCTTACCCAGGAAAAGCCTATTCACTCTCGACTTAAAGACACCCAAATTGTAGCTCTCTGGGAATACAGAAGCCGGCAAGTTGTTCCATTCCTTAGCAGTTCGTACCAAGAAAGAGGAAGCGAACCGCTTAGTACCAGCTGGTGGTTTCGACGTTTTCGAACATAGCTCGGGTTATTGATCACCAATCCGCATTAGGCAAGCGTGGTGATTAAGCCTAATCCCATCATCATCATCATCATTTCAGCCAATAGACGTCCACTGCTGGACATAGGCCTCCCCCAATGTTCTCCACACAGATCGGTCCTGTGCCTCCCGCATCCAATGGATTCCCGCGATCTTCACCAGATCGTCGGTCCACCTTGTAGGAGGCCTGCCACGGCTGCGACTTCCTGTACGTGGCCTCCACTCGAGGACCTTTCCGCCCCAACGGCCGTCTGTTCTCCTCGCTATGTGCCCTGCCCATTGCCACTTGAGGCATGCAATCCTTTGGGCTACGTCTGTGACCTTAGTTCTCCTGCGGATCTCATCATTTCTGATACGATCACGCAGGGAGACTCCGAGCATAGCCCTCTCCATTGCTCTCATCCCATCATAGTAGCGATAACTTGATTTCTATGATGGAGGCCTTTGCCCTGCAGTGGGACAGTATTATAGGCGGATCGCCTCATGGTAAGCGATTGCCGCGCCCATAGACACCCGCGACACCGGTGGGGTCACAAGTGCCCTGCCAACCTTTAAACCCCCTTCCCCCGGATTGGGCCTCCGGCTCACTCACTCACTCACGCAGCGAAACACAGCACAGTGCTACTTCACGCCGGTTTTCTGTGAGGCCGTGGTATCACTCGGGTCGAGCCGGCCCATTCATGCCGAAGCGTGGTCGAGTTTGAGATTTGTATGGATGAATGTATGAAAGTCTATAGACTTAATGTCCAATGTACGAGAATTGCCCCGCTGCAGGGCTTGGTGATAATTCTCGTGCGAGCGACATGTATCTCGAGTTCGACAGATAATATATGGACGAATGTATTGAAATCTCTTACTCCACATCATTATTCGACAATGAACTCGAATTGCCCCGCTGCAGGGCTTGGTGATAATTCTCGTGCGAACGACATGTATCTCGAGTTCGACAGATATATATGGACGAATGTATTGAAATCTCTTACTCCACATCATTATTCGACAATGAACTCCTTCTTTGTGAGCACTCGACATATTTAAGACAAGTTGGAGATTTGTATGGACGAATGTATGAAACCTTTAAATTCGACTTTTCGCAATATGTCCAGTGCACGAGAATTGCCTCTGATGTTCTGAGCGATCGCCGCCGCCCATGAACACCCCATGTTAACACCAGTGTAGTCGCAAGTGCGCTGCCAGCCTTAAACTCCCGGATTGAGCTTCCGGTACCCCCACTCACTGGGCGACAGCGCAGGCGCTGCTGCACGGCGGTTTTCTGTGACCCCATTTGTGCCGAAATGTGGCTTTCCCACATCATTATCAACCCACATTTTCTAGGATATTATATCAAAGCTAAAGTTCTCATTTAACTTTAAAGATCGTTTTTCCTATATTGTGTTAGACAAGTAAATTAAATTTTAAACATCTTGATCATATCTAATGTCTATAATCTTCCTAACAATACCTATCTTATTTGTATTAATGAGCTAATTACTTTCATATAGGAGTACCTAAACAGACTCACACGTCAAACTTATAATTATAGCTGACCACACGGCGAATAAGTAGTAATTCAAATATTTTCTCCTATAGCCGAGGACTCGAAGGACGACGTGAAAAATGTAAGCAGCGCGGAGGAGCCGAAGAAGGAGGCCGCGCCTAACCCCTGATGCGTGCGCTAGGCGCCGCCTCACGCGCCCCGCCGCCGCCGCGGCAGCTGCAATGTGACCTCGTACGAGACGTGTCTACGCACACTAGTATGCACATCATTTGCACGACGTTCCCTATACTATAACACTCGCTTTTTCAGCCTCCGAATTTGATACTATACTGTCCTCTCGATTTTCTGTTGCGTTAAACCTCTTCCACTATCTGTACCACCTATGTTTTGATAAAAATGTAAGTTAATATCCAGTGTACAGTCCGCGCCACTAAAGAAGTCCCGTGAAAAGCGCGCTTCAATCGCCATCAAAATTCAAATTTGAGCTTTATTTTCATAGACACAAGGATTATAAATTTTAGTTCCATGTTTTGCATGCGGGACTTCTTTCGTGGCGCGGACTGTAATGTAGTGTTCAAAAAGGTTTTGACTACATTTGACTGGATATTGTGACGTTGTTCTCTACTATTAGTAACTCTCACAAATGGTACTTTACTAACAAATTACTGATCTCTTCGATTTACTCTACCTGACACGGATTACTAAGACACAAGTGGAACTATTCTACTTAAAAATATTGCTCTGAACGTTTCCGTGGCTTCTCTCGGCGGCGAGATGTAAGCATAACCGTAGTCCAATGTAATCTATAAGAAGTCAGTAATTTAAAAATGTGTATGTACTTTCGTCTACCAAATATGTAAATTAATCGGATTTGTTTCCATCTCACATATGTATGTTAAATAATTTGGGCCTGTTGATTAAGAAATCATAGAAATTGGCGAGCAACTCAAATTTATTAATTTAGAAGTACCACATTATTTTTGGTGAATAGTCTATGAACTATCCTGCATAGTTCACTTGCTGAGATCTCCATGTTTTCGATTTACCAAATCAATTGGATTTGTAAGAATTACTACTTTAAGATATAATTATTATGATTAAATTGAATAAGTGTGTTTGTAATTGTAACAGAATTAAAAGACATTTTTAGAGCATTTTTGACTCTTTTTTTTTTTACTGTTACATTACATTTTTTTATGAATTGAACATCTACTATTATTAGATCTAATGTTAATTATGAAAAATTGCATTCAATAACAATGTTACAATTGTCATTGAATGGAATTTTTAATTAATTACTTATTAACTGTATTCTTAGATGAAATGAATGCAGTTTCATTATAGGATTAAATATCAGATTAATCCTACAATAAAACTTAAGACAAAAAGTAAGTAACGTTTAAATTTATTTCGTCTCACGGAATATGACGGCAAAATCAATGTAAATGATGCAATAAATATGCAAAACTATTTTTATATTTACGTCATAGAATCACTGAAGAAAATTATTATTTCTTACCAGTGATGATCGAAAGCCGCATTTAACGTAGTTTGTAAAAGTTATAATCTCAATTTGTAATGAAGGCTTCTTGCAAGCCTCCGATGTCCTGACTACTAAGTAAGAGTATTGTTTAGTGTTCGAGAAGATTGATTTTATGTTCTTGACTTCAAATTCTGCTAGATTAGTTTAGATAGGTTATTAATTTATGATAATAGACGATAACATTTAGACTGAATTCAAATTCAACCTCCAATCAATTACTTAATTTTCAAAAAGGTTGTGTTACATTATATTATATGTATTGTGTTGTTTAGACCTCAGAATGTTATTTGTTATTCAAATGTCATAAAAATAACAAAACATCGCAAATAACGCTTGTACAAGACGTATGTAACGGAACCGTTTTGATAAATGTATTATTCCTATCCAAGCTTTTTCCAATACCGGCGAAATATTTTCATATTCCAAAATTGGAATTATGTATAAGATTTGTACTGCAAATATACACTGAAGCAAGCTACCTAAACCGCATTGATATTTATGTATTTATCTTGGTCCACTGTTAAGGCTTTATTCAATGCATTATCTGCATTTTAAAAGTGATAATTACTATTCAAATGCAGATAATGTCTACTATTTGTAAGTTTATTGATTTTGTTGATTGTACCTCATGCTGATGCCTGATATGATCACTAGTAAAGTAAAATAAGAAAAGTAGGAGTTATACCTCAACTTTCTTTATCGAGGACATTGATCAGGGGACGGTTTTTGTTGTATTTCTTTTAGAAATGTCTAAGGGGTCGTTCAAGTGTTATGTAAGCACAATGGGGGTTCTTTGATTTGCTTATTTTGGATGAAATGGGGAGGGGGGGTAGTCTAGATAATGATTACGTCATCGATCATTATTTTGCTTTTTAACACAAATGGCAACCCTCACATTGTTTGCTTGAAAACGAAACGTATTTTCGGGGAATTATCTACAAATAGATGCATAGGGCTCGTAGGGTTGCCGAACTGTGACAAAAATCGAAAAATGTTTACGTAAGCATGGGGGAGGAGGTAAAAGCTTTCTTTTCCTGACGGGGGGGGGGGGGGGGAATAACTGCAATAAATCTGCTTACGTAATACTTGAACGTCCCCTAAAATAGACACTATTTTTAGGCGACGCAAGTTTAATTAATCCCGCATTTGTGAGGTAGGGACTGGATCAAAGATTCGGTTGTGAATTCAGTTTCGTTGCAGGCCCTCAGTACCCACCATAAAAAGGCATGAGTTCTGATTATTGTCATTGATCACAACAAACTTGTCACAATGACTGTCTCAGTATTTGAGCTGGTAATAAAACAACGCAGCAGTCGTTAGGAATCAGCATGTAATAAACCCAAGTGTATTTTCTTAGCATTGTGCAGAGGTTCTCTCTTCCACGGACCCTTTTACATTAAGGCGACGGGTAGGGCACACTAGCGACATTTATTTGAATTTTTAGCTAGTAAACCAGATATATTTTTATTTCGAGGCTCGAATCTCTCGGCAAACTTTATTTAATACTTAGGTATAGTTTACCGCCAAAAGTGGCGGTAATCCAAAAATAGACCCTACATTTGTGAATGGATATTAAATAAATAGTATAAGTGTTTGCCGAGAGCCTGCAGTCCCTAAATTGTTTAAATAGATCTGAAAATTAAAATCAATTGGTGACGCTAGTGTGCCCTACCCGTCGCCTTATACTGTAACTGTACTGAAACGAATTGGCCGCACACGTGCGACCTTAAAAAAAGTTGTAAATATGAATATTTTTTATTGTTAAATATATCAGGATGTGTCTCAAAAATGGATTTTATTTTAATTTCCTTTCGACAATATTATAACCTTGTTTGGGGTTTGAACGAACCTCGTCCCACTTCGGTTTTTATAGCTTCACAGCCACACAAAGTCGACCTTCCCATGGTTCGCAATACGCGAGGGCGCAGAGTGAGTTCGACGAATTTCCGATCGTCTATTATATTCTGTTTGGCCAATCAATCACTAATGTCGTCCGTCGCCGCCGTCACAAACAATAAGGAAGAATGACGTTCGTAGAACCTTGCGACTGCGCGAGTTCCAAAGAGAACCTTTTCGATTGGTCGAGCACGCTTCGCCTCCTCTGATTGGACCAGAGGTAATGAAACTAGAATGGTCAAGCGCACTCCGCGGCCTCGAGCCCTGCGGACTGTGGCGGTAAAGCTATAGTTTCATGTACAACCTGTGCGGATAAAGAATGGGATCAGAAATGGCGGCGCATCTATTCACTTCTCGCTCGCACACAGTTTGCGTGCCCACCCCACGAGTGCGAGTATAGACGCAAACAGTGTGCGAGCGAGAAGTGAATAGATGCGCCGCCATTTCTGATCCCATTCTTTATCCGCACAGGTTGTAGTACTACAGTCTGTTCCAATTATCAAGTCCTTTTTGACATTTCAAAGAACGTAATGTACCTAACTCTGCACGTTTCATATAAATTCAATTGATTTAGCTCTTTTTGTATTTGGTAGTAAATCGTCATTTGAAAAATAAACAATTATTTCACAATAGGCTTTTCTCTTATAAAAGTAATTGTTTCTACAACCTGTGTGTATTGTTGAAATCGCGACATTTTCATCAAAATTATTACTTACAACCTGTGCGGATAAAGAATGGGATCTGGGATGGAGAAATGGCGGCGCATCTATTCACTTCTCGCTCGCACACTATTTACGTCTATACTCTCACTCGTGGGTGTGCGAGAAGTGAATAGATGCGCCGCCATTTCCGATCCCATTCTTTATCCGCACAGGTTGTAAGTAATAATTTTGATGAAAATGTCGCGATTTCAAACAATGACATCGATTTACATTGAAATTATAATAACTAATGCATGTTTCAAGTTATGAAAATTACAAAACCTGACAAGCGCAGATTAGTATAATAGTAGCTAGCTACTGACAAGTTATGTACTTATGTAATATGCACGAAGTTTTGGTAACATGACATTGAGCGCGAAAATTTCTCCTTATCATGATTTTGCGATAGCCAAGGTTGTAGGGGGCGTGGCCAAATAATTATATGACGTGCACAAAAGAGTCGTACCAACTAGGTATTATTAGTCCAGTCAAATTAGACTAAATTATGATGCAAACTGGAATATCTAATTTGACTGGACTATAGTAACCGTCTATGAGTCATACTAAAAGTCTGACGTGGGTGGGCATGGGCAGCCATAAGCAGGTCACGAATTTGACTTTCAATTAAAGTGACAGGTAGGGCACAATAGCCACTCCAATAGATTTTAATTTTTAGCTATAAAACCGGTTCGATTTTAAACAATTTCGGGGTTACAACATCTCGGCAAACACTTATACTATTTATTAAATACTTATACTTAGCTTTTGGGTCTGCTTTAGTCTTCGAAATTTGAATTACCGCAACAAGCGGCCACTTTTGGCATGAATCAATTTTTTGCGTACAATAACGGACCCAACATTTGTACATGGTTATTTAATAAATAGTATAAGTGTTTGCCGAGAGGTTGTAACCCCGAATTTGTTAAAAATAGATCCAGTTTAGTAGCTAAAAATTAAAATCGATTGCCGTCGCTAGTGTGCCCTACCCGTCACCTTAAGAGTGCCTGCCCACTACCGATATTTTGTAGGACCTATTGAAATAGGTACGTTGTATTTTCTCCTACAAAAATCGGTCACCGATTATTGGTAGTGGCTGGCATCCTTATAAATTTTAGTAACGTGAAACTGGATTTGTATTAAATAAAATATCAGATACTGCTGTTGTATATTGCATGTATTTTAAACGATTATCACAACGCTCTATACATAAATTGCACCATAAATAAAAGTACCGTAAAATCAGTCTGGTACCAAAGAGCTAGATAAGACCAACTAAATGGAATGAATATAAAAATACTATGAAATAATTTAGCAATATACTATACATCTACTTATAATAATTAGTAAATTTACATATAAGAAACGCCAATAAAAGATAGCTTAATGTATTCAATAGACTGGTGAATGTAATCGTTTTAGAAATATTTTTTACTCTAATGAACACTTAAAATGTATGGGGCGTTCTCTACATATTTTATCAAACTACCGTAAAATTGAACCTTACATCACTGCAAGTTGGTGTACTAGTCTAAAACTCACCTCACGCTTTGAACTTCATTTTAATAATCACACATTATCTCCAAAATACTGGTAAATACTTTATAATTTATGAAGGAATGTATAAATTGGAAGATATCGGTCATGGATAATTTTAAAACGATTTACATACATACCTCCTCATTATAATATTGCAGCTAAAATTAAACTAAATTGTGCGTAATGTAGGCCTTATAAAGCATGACTAGGTAGACCAATTTTGACATTTGCGATTTTTTATCTTGTCACATCATTACGTGATCATTGATCAATATGCTAAATTCTGGAGTTAGAATTACATAAGACAAATGAGTATTGAAAAAATTACTTACAATTTCATAACTATTTCATCGAAGAGCACTTGACAGTTTAGGACCTGCTTCACCGATGTTTATAACAGTATAATCGAAATAAACAAAATGTAATTTGAACATATCCATAAAAAAGCACTGCTGGTTTAAAATGATTCCATTTGTATGTTATCTAACAAATTCGAGAAGCAGGCCCCATTAGGCAAGTCTAAAATGTATAAGATTGTTACGGGTCTTATTAATCGTACTCCACATACACGCCTAATAAATGATAAATTTTAATATTTATATGCAACTAAAATTATATTAAATTTCATGGACAACATGTACACATAATACTAACTCAATCACAGTAAATAAAAATGTCATTATTAAGACCTTATCCTTATATCCTATCATAAGTTAATTGGAATTATTATGACCGTGTATCATGGTATTTTTTTTTAATAATGAAATTAACCAATCCTCATGGATAAGTAACTAAATGGCGAATGAATTATGTTATCAGAATACTAATCAGTAGCTAGTTTACCGCCTACAATGTTAAAACTCTAACTGGCACAATTGTGAGCATCCGATAATAAAATCCGTCCTAATGTAATATCTGGATGAACCCTGCTCAACTTATCACGTACTGTCTTCGTGCGTCCCTCGCCCAGCGCCTCGGCCCTCGGCTTAGGCTTCCGTTCCCTCTGCAAACACACAAATCAATGTAGGCCCAAATATTTTTATTTAGTTGGCACTAAATTGTTCAAAAATGCCAATGGTAGTAACAAAATTTTGTAAGTTCTCATGTATAAATATAATATAATTTATTCAGTTTTGGCTAGTGTGGCAGACGAGCAGACGGATCACCTGATTGTAAGCGGTTGCCGACGCCCATGAACACCCAAAACACCAGTGGAGTCGCAAGTGCGCTAAAACTCAAGCGGGTCACCAGTGCCACCAATCTTTGAAGAACTGTATTGTGTCCAGTAGGGTAATTACCCTGTTACTTTTAGATGGTATATATTTTCATACTTATCAGACATTAAAAGTAAGATTTTCAATTTAGCATGAATGGAATGACTGTCGGAGATGCCAATAGCAAGCATCCGACATCAATTATCCGATTCAATTCAACAAAAACTTTTGCGGGGACAAAAGTAGAGACCGCGCCACGAAAGAAGTCCCGCGGCAAAACACGGTACTAAAATGCTTGATTCGTTGTCTTTGTGTTAATAAAGCTCAAATTTGAATGTCGATGGCGACTGAAGAGCACTTTTCACGGGACTGCTTTATTTGGTAGGGCGGACTTTAACGCGGCGCGGACAAAGTCGGCTAACCAACTCACCTGGAGTTAAAGGATGATCTCGTAGCATTGAGCCTGTCAATCATAAAAATAAGTATTAATTAAACTCTTATTTAACATATAAACTTAAGTATGTAGCTGATATAACTAATAAATGTATCTAACATCACCATGCATTAAGTATAAAATTTAAATAAAATCGTTAACAAAGAAGCGATTTAGTATTACGTGTTATGTATGTATGTATCAGCATAAAATTAAAATAGAAAATTAATGATGAAAGAAGATAACATGCTGAAAATCGATTTATATGCGCACATAAAATAACTGGATCAAAAAATGAAGCGTATATACCTACTCCTAATATAATAACCAAATAGTTACTGCATTTGAGCTAAATAATTTTGCCACATTACAAATTTTTTTGAACAGGACGAAGTCTGTCGGGTCAGCTAGTTACATATAAATATAAGGTTTACATCGTTTTATGTAATAAACATAAACATCATAATTACTTTAACGCGTCTTCAAGTAGGGTAGGTCCAATAAATTAGCTCTCTTGCTAGCTGAAATATTACTGTTAATATGTACCTACCTAATAATAAATTTCCTTTCATAACTGGTTTATTTTATGAATTATTTGACATTCCAGTTTACTTCAATTTACATGTAGGTAGAACAAATTTGTGTCAACTTACACCCCTTTCGCAAAAAAGTATAGTCCTTCTCTTAATTGGTCTTTAAAACTAGAACAGCGTTTATTGCAGTGAATGTACTAAGACTAATAAACAACATCATCAATTATTCATCATCAGCCTGTATGCGCAGTCACCTGCTGACTGTAGGTCTCCAATATGTGTCCCCCCGTGATCTTATCATGGTTTCTCATCCAGCTCTAATAAAAATGGTGCCAGTATTTACAACGTATATAAAACTATGGTCCTTTCGCTTTAACTTAATATGACTGACATATTTTAAAATCTAAATATATTTTTTTACGTTAGTCTTTTTCTAGTGTACTCATAAAGGCCAGGAATCGCATTAGATTTTTCATGGGCAGCGTTGAGCACTTACCACCAGGTGACCTGATTGCATATAAAAAATACTTATGACTCACGTTTAACTTTGTCCTACGGGTGACAATATCAAGCTAAAGCGAAGTGACCATAGTCACAGGAACAAAAAAGAATGTTATAGCACACATAAGCAGCAGTGGCGCGTTACCTATACAGGCACATGAGGCACATCGACTAGGCGGTACTCAGTACAGAATAGCGTCTGAAAGTTGGTTACTGGTTAGTGCGGCGCCCGGCGTGATGCCCACTATGCTGCCGCCGACGCACGCCTCCACGCCTTCTGCACACCACCACCACAACGGATCTTACACAGTGCACGCGACACGACACTAGAGGCCATTCAGTATGTGAAGGTGAATAGAACAGTTCAAAAAAGCTTTCGTATCCCGCATCCATCTTTCTACAAATAAAAATAATAAGTTGAAAAAATCATTTACTTTTTGTGTTCTCATTCTTCCAAAATAACGAGTATTAATATTTTTCAATTAATCTGAACAAGAACTTAAAATAGTTATTACCAATAAATTTTGTAAAAAATATCTTATGAATTGCATAATGCGCTAATCGGAATTTTTGCTCATGGGGATTGGCAAAAACAATCGCAATAAATCAGTAGTCGGTATGGCGGCCATCTTATCATCGAATCACGATTATTGTCTCGTGCAAAATATGTCTGCATAGATTGCATTAGGGACCAAGAACTTGTAATTTCTCTTAGTGACGAAGGTGATTCCGACACGTCAAACGAATGTTGTTATTTTTCAGATGAATAAGATGCATATTATTTAATTATTTATGATGTTTATTGCGTGTGTACCACTTAGAATATTTACATATTTATTTCCATATCCAGATAGTTCAAATTCATAGATAAAATGTTGATTAAAATTAAAAATCAAACAAATAAAAAGTCGATTAGATTTCTTAAGAAAATAATTCTCGATTTTTAAAAATATCGGTTAGGTTTAAAAGGAGCGTGTCACTTTTTATATGTCAAAATAGAACTGTCCTATTAACATTCACATACTGAATGGACTACAGAGTCCGCGCTAAGCTCCTTGGTCCGAGCCACCAATGATGTCCCGTGAAAAGTGCGATTGAGTCGCCATCAACATTCAAATTTGAGTTTTATGCTCATAGACACAAAGAATCTCAAATTATAGTTCCGTATTTTTCCACGGGGCTTCTTTTGTGGAGCGAACTTGGCACCACATGAGTAGAGAATTTGTCAACTCATGTGGTTACACGCTGCATTGGCGCAAGTTTACTTACATAGGTGCAATAACATAAGTATTTTATTTTTGTTATAGCAATCCGCGATAACAAGGCCAATGCCAATGGATGAATACGTATATTACCTTCTTATTCATCTGCAATTGATCTGATCTTGCCTTCACTCGAATCCTAGAGTTGAGGAGAAGACTATGATCGACATATTTTCCAAGAAACACTTGGGTTGTTCTGAAGTAGATAACGCACTTAAAAATTATTTCCGTGTTGAGATGAGAACCGAGTGACCTTCCACGTACGATCGTCAGCTCATGACGAATCACGCACTTACGTGTACTTACTTACTTACTCCGTTGGCTCAACGATCCAAAATGAGTCTTGGCCTCCGATACGAGATGCCGCCATTTCGCACTTACGTGTGTTTTAACGAAAATTCGTTAACTTACTATTGTGTTGGGTAGCACAGTTGGAAGAAGCTCCACCCGGTACGAGGAAGGTCGTGGATTTAGTTACTACCTAAACATGCGAAGAATTCTTAGGTGCGTTATAAGAATAACACAAGTGCTGCTAATCAAAAAATCTTTAGATAGGTTTCTTTCTCCTCAACCCTAGGGTGCAGTGAAGGCAGGAAAGAGTAAACTTATTGATAAATAAGAAAAAAATATAATGTATTCATTCTTTGGCATTTACCTAGTTGGTAAAATTGGTCATCTTCGCGACCAAAAGTACAACAAACCATAAGTTTATAACATAATTTCATTGGTCTACAGTTTTGCACTGGTAAGGAAATATTTACCATGTGTGTATCTGAAGCAGTTACATCTCGAATTTCCACTACATATGCCACTACTAAACTAAATTAAACTGCTAAAGTATAAACTTCACATAATTATATACCATACAAAACAAGAACTTTATAAAGTCATTTAATTAATACTTAATATGAGTTAAGTATTAATTTAATGACTTTATAAAGTTATTACGCCAATGTAGTTTTGTGTGTAAGATCCTTAAAATATAAGACAAGCGTTTTTAGATTCGTCACCTGTAATATTCTTCAGTAGTTAAAAAGTAGAGTTCGTGCGTAGAATTATATTATCTGTTTATCAATTCAACGTTATTTATTAGTAACAAAGAAATCATAAATGAAAATCGATAAAAATTGCATGTTAAAAGAATCTTTAGATTTTAAATCAAATAAAACTTTAACACCTTAAAAAATAAAAGAAAAATTGAATCATGCAAAATTAGAATTTATTCGCAGAAAATGAATTAAAAAAATAAATAAATCCAATAACATAATTGTTTCATCATTAGATGTTCAAAGTAAATATAAATCGTTTTCTTCCATCTGAAAAATGGAAATTATCAAATAAAACATTGAGACTGGCCGAGTCCATTAAGGTCACAGTTAGCGGCTACTTGTTTGCCTTAGTTACCTTTACACCAGCGAACTTACCGCTGCGCTGCTAACTCAATGTTGAGTCTATCATTTCTCAGTGTTAATCAGCCGCTCACTGTTCGCTTTTTTCGAGATACATTTAAGATAGAGTCCGCACCACTAAAAAGTCCCACGGAAAAACAGGGAACTACAATTTGTGATTCCTTGTGTCGATGAACATAAAGCTCAAATTTGAATGTTGATGGCGACTCAAGCGCTCTTTTCACGGGATTTTCTTGGTGGTGCGGACTTTAGGAATGACACGGCGGATCGGGCCAATCAAAGCATGTACACCATTTAGGTATACATATAGTTGATCGATTCTGGTTCGTTCTTCTTTTTTATCGACAATGAGCCAAACTTACAAATCAACATTTAACTTTTATATAACAGACTACAAATGATAAATATTATGTCCTAAATATTCGTTGATGTACTATTTTACAGATGGACTATTACATGATGTAAAATTTAATTGATAAAGAATACTTTTTGATTTAAATTAACACCTCCGTCACGTCCCCCGAAATTAGTGCCATTTACACCTCTGCTACGCTTTATATTTTACATAGTTAAATCATCTAAAATACCTACGAGGTGATAAAACAATGTCATTATTTCATGGTAAATTAGGAATATCTTGATGGTGTAACGTATATTTTTTATATATTTATTTTCTTCATAAGTTATTGAGGACGAGCTCACTGTCGATAAAAAAGAAGAACGACTTTTAAGTAGTATTAATACGTCTCTAACTGCCACACTCGGGAGTCTTTGATTAACTTAGTTGGCTATTTAATAAAAAATATTGACACTTATTTTGATACGCATAAAGACTACCGATACTACAGTTAATGAATATTAGCTTAAATGACGTCTCTGAGTGCGGCCGTACGAGCCAGACTAGCAGCGCTGGGCGTAGACAAAGCGATAGACAGCGGAGGTTACCTGTGGTGCAGGCGGCGGCGCCGGCGTCGGGGTTGACGCCCGCCACGGACCACGGCCGCGCCTTGCCCGGCGTGCGCGCGCAGCCGTTGCCTGCGCACGACCACTCGCTCAAGCCGAGAGGGGGGACACATACACGCGAGCGGATTTATTGGTCAAACAGTAAAGCTTACACGGAAAGGCAGACGACGCGATTTTTTTCTTCTTTTTACGGGACAGCAGTAAACGGTATGAAATACAAGGAGTAGCGCTGAGGGTTTTTGCAAATCAAAAATCCATTAGATGACGTTATGTTGTTGGCGTGAGAGTCGAGCTTTGTCGGCATTTGTTGTGTTGGCGACGACCACTACTATTCTTTTGAGATATTGTCTATGTGTTTTATATTTCTTTTCCTTTTGGTACCTCTTTTTGTCCATTAAAAAAAAGTAGCTAAGTTTGATTAAATTATATTAGCAAATAAGTTAAAAAGTGTGTTCTAACTGGGGACCGTATTTATTAGGTTGTTTTGTACGTAATACGCCAAAATAAACAACACACTACGTCTACATAACCCAATGTAAAAAACTTTTCATTTGCAAAAACCTTCTTTTGAGGACACGCCTCTATCTAACTCATACTCGAATACATCTGTTAAACTATTTTTTTCCATCAATAGATATTGCGACGCCGGCACAGAGCTATTAAAATAAATAGCAAGAAAAATATCCTGTTCTTTCTTGTATATGATATAAAGCTACTATTACGTTGAAAAAACTATTAAAAAAACACGAACACAATAAATCCACCACTGCGCTGATCTCACACTCACATTGCTCACACGCATGTTTGGGTCTCAAATAAGAGGCAGGACTTCTGGCCCTTGCACTACATAAAAAATGGCGTACTCTAGGACCGATGTCGATCTTCGACGGCATCGATTGTTTAATCGTAGTGTCATCTATGATGGGGAGGGGCAGGGGTTGCAACGGAGGTGGGGCGGCTTCGGCGTCCCCACAAAAAATCAACTACTTCTTTCTTTAAATTTTCGCGTTGCATTATAACTATAATTAATCAAGACAGGATTTAACACGATATTTATTATGTGATACAACATTGTGTACTCACATATTTTACTCGACGTTTCGGCTACGTTACAGCAGCCGTCCACTCGTGACCACGGCTTAATTATAACTACTTATTTCATTTAAAAACCTAAAAGTTCTGAGATTTGCCCAAATTGTCGAAGTCTGGCCGGAAAAGTCTGTATGATAACCCTATACGCGATAGTCCTAATTTATTTTTTAAATTTATTTACCGTTTTTACAACGATATTTATCCTTATAATCTAACAGTACATAAAAAAACCACTAAGGTTTAACCATAGGCTATCAATACTTTATTTATTTGTATTATAACCTGGCTTGGCCTCAAATATATTCTGTCTTCTCCTCTTAAAATTAAAATCCGTTTAAATATCCTTTAAAACAATATTTTAAAATTTTGATGAATGCTGTTAAGATATGGCGTGATAGGAAATCGTTAAGTAGTAAATACCCATTTCCAAGCAATGATAGATGAATTTGATACCCAAACATGTGATGTGGTAGTTGGTTATAGATGCATATGACGTCATTAGCGGAAGGACCGACAAGCTCAGAGTCGGGGCCAAAGCCTTCATGGCGGCGTACAAGCCGTGTATGCACATTCCCAAACAGTGAAATGGACGGTCACGGTTCACAGGACATTATATGCTGAGGCCCTACAATGAAACGCATATCACGACCAAATCGAAAACTCTGTCCGTTTCACACGCATTGTGCGTCCGTTTTGTTTAGATGCGACAGCTATATCGTAGTTCGTTACGGAAGCGTTTCATTGTAAGCCCACTGGTAAGCTTGTATGACGATGCTAATAGAAAGAATCAAAATATTATCGTAATGTATTTTGAAACAATAAAAAACTGGAATAAAAATATCCCATTTTTCACTATAGCCTGTCTAAATAAAATTTCGATTAAATGTTCTGTGCCTAAGCAGAATTTATTATTTAATTTTCATCCACCCCAGCAAAAGTGAGTTTGTTCTAATCAAAAGACCTCTCAATTATAGAAACATCGTTGAAAGAATTACTTGATTCTCATTTAGACTACCTGAGATATCACAACTTTAAAATCACATTATTTTAGGCAAACCCAAACCGCTCCATACAAATCGCGACTGGCATGCGACGTCACACGCAAGTATTTTGTATACATTTTATTTGAATTTTGTATTGTAGCTATATCAAATGTTTCGTTTATGTCAATGGTTCTATTATAATAGTTGGAGCAAATTGTATGGGTTATTCAATGGTATAATAATTTCAATCTTTTAAAATTGACTTGCCCATGAATCTTTAAATGACCTTAAAACCGGTTAGACGTAATTTTTTTTTTACATATTTACTTATATTTTGATAAAATACTAATATTTTGTACTATCTTGAGATTGGTCAAATACCCTATTTAAAAACCGGTGAAAGGAAAATGAGCCTATCTCGACGCTTTGCTTAGTTTGAGTTCTATTCTATTAGCATCGAACAAACAGTACAGCAATGATGTCTTCTCACCCATGGTGTTGACGTTGTCGGAGGAGCGGGAGGGCGGCGGCGTGGTGGCCGCGGCCCTGGCGCCTACGTTGTCCGTCGACTTGCAGCGGGACACTTCTGTACATGGGGAAATGTGATTGTTTTAGTAAGGAAACTGAGATTTTTATCTGGGATTATAGTGGATAAACCTTCCTTTTTTTTTCTTTGGTGTAGTTAGGTAAAATAGATTAAATGTAAACACTCAGTTGCAGCTGCTTCAGATAGTTACTGGTTGATCTGGTTCCCCTGAAAAGGCTTGCGAAGCTCTCAGACGGCAGTAGCTTCAATGTAATGACCTGCTCCCCAAATCCGGAATAATGGTCTAAGTGCTAAGATGAGGATGAGGTGGACTCAGTTGCAGATGATATTTAATGTTTTTACGTGATAAAAAGCAGACGAACATAGGATCACCTAATGGTAATGAGCGATTGCCGCAGCGCCTAGAAACACGCAACACTTCCTTTCAACTTTCCCTTTACCCCTGAATTGGGTCTCCGGCACCTTCACTCACTCGACGAAACACAGCGTAAGCGCCAATTCACGGCAAATTTCTATGAGACCATGGTGTTACTCTGGTCGAGCCAGCCCAATATGCCGAAACATTTCAGTACCAGTTAATTTTATGAATAATAGTTTCTGCAACTGGGTGAAAGTCTAGAAAGCTAGGACAAGATCTCACATACCGCATTCTAGTAAGACCGGTGTACTTTCTCCAGACGTTACACTGTACCTGAAAACAAAAAAAAAATGGCTGTTGAAAGCATTTTTTGCTATTGTATGTTTAGGCGTTGTTTATTTTATGCTATACTGAAGGCAAAGACTCCTGGCAGATGGTGTCATATTGTTTGCCAGGCTTCTTTGCGTCGATTGAAATTAATATCCTCCAACCGATTACGGCTACGGCAGCCAATCTCAACGATCAGCCACGTACACAGGATATATTATAGTGCTCAAGTGTGTGCGAAAACACAAGTGCACTCTCTATTCCCTTACCCTCATATTCCGATGGGACACTACTGTGACACGACCAGAGAGGTATTGGGCGCAGGACCAACGGCTTAACGTGCTTTCCGAGGCACGGGGGTACAAGACCGCCAACTTCCAGACTCCGGCCTGCCACTAAGAATTTCTTACGGAAAACTTAGATACAAATTTTTGGCCTGACCCGGGGATCGAACCCGGGACTTCTTGCGCAGCCGTCGCTTTAAAGTGCGAGCCACTAACCACTGCGCCACCGAGGCAGTCCATAGTACATAGAATATTATAGTGCTTAAGTGTGTGCGCCAACACAAGTGGACTTTCTCTTCCCGTACCATCATATTCCGATGGTACACCAGTCACGATCGGAGGGATCTGGCGCGGGACCAACGGTTTAAAGTTCTTTTCGAGGAACGGAGACAGCCGACTTTTAAAGTAAGAATTTCTTAACAAAAACTTAGGCACACGTTTTTGGCCCAATCCGGGGATCGAACCTGTCGCTTTAAATTACGGCCCACTAACCAAGGCAGTCGAGTCCGCCGCACCACCGAAGAAGTCCCGAGAAAAGCGTGCTTCAGTCGCTATTGAAATTCAAATTTGAGCTTTATGGCCACGGTCACAAGGAATCTAAAATGTTGGTTCTATGTTTTGCCGCGAGATTTCGTTCGTGGCGCGAGCATGTAATATCGTAGAGCGTGACGTCAGCGGCGTGCGCGTGGCCAGCGACAACATGTCTCGCTAGTGCAGTGTATACGTACATGGTGTCGTCGCGCTGCAGCGTGGGCGAGTGGCGCAGCGGCGAGGGCGAGGCGAGCGAGGACAGCGAGTGCAGCGAGCGTGACGTCAGCGGCGTGCGAGTGGCCAGCGACATGTCTCGCTAGTGCAGTGTATACGTACATGGTGTCGTCGCGCTGCAGCGTGGGCGAGTGGCGCAGCGGCGAGGGCGAGGCGAGCGAGGACAGCGAGTGCAGCGAGCGTGACGTCAGCGGCGTGCGCGTGGCCAGCGACAACATGTCTCGCTAGTGCAGTGTATACGTACATGGTGTCGTCGCGCTGCAGCGTGGGCGAGTGGCGCAGCGGCGAGGGCGAGGCGAGCGAGGACAGCGAGTGCAGCGAGCGTGACGTCAGCGGCGTGCGCGTGGCCAGCGACAACATGTCTCGCTAGTGCAGTGTATACGTACATGGTGTCGTCGCGCTGCAGCGTGGGCGAGTGGCGCAGCGGCGAGGGCGAGGCGAGCGAGGACAGCGAGTGCAGCGAGCGTGACGTCAGCGGCGTGCGAGTGGCCAGCGACAACATGTCTCGCTAGTGCAGTGTATACGTACATGGTGTCGTCGCGCTGCAGCGTGGGCGAGTGGCGCAGCGGCGAGGGCGAGGCGAGCGAGGACAGCGAGTGCAGCGAGCGTGACGTCAGCGGCGTGCGAGTGGCCAGCGACATGTCTCGCTAGTGCAGTGTATACGTACATGGTGTCGTCGCGCTGCAGCGTGGGCGAGTGGCGCAGCGGCGAGGGCGAGGCGAGCGAGGACAGCGAGTGCAGCGAGCGTGACGTCAGCGGCGTGCGAGTGGCCAGCGACATGTCTCGCTAGTGCAGTGTATACGTACATGGTGTCGTCGCGCTGCAGCGTGGGCGAGTGGCGCAGCGGCGAGGGCGAGGCGAGCGAGGACAGCGAGTGCAGCGAGCGTGACGTCAGCGGCGTGCGAGTGGACAGCGACGCCTCCTCGCTGCCGGGCGGCGTGCGGCACGTGCGCCAGAACTCGTCCAGACCTGATGCAAACGACGAGAATCAAATAGAATCAGCCTAGGAGCTCCTCAAGTATTATATAAATATTAGGTAAGTAGATGTTTGAAAATGTTAACTTCCTCCCCAGTCCAATGTGGTTTTTCTTCTACAGGTTATGAAAAATAAGCAGTTATGATAAAGAATCCCCCCCTTCGATGTTTTGTCCCCCCCCCCCCCCCCCCCCTCAACTTGTGGTGATGACTCACGGCTAGCGTATACATAGCACATGGTATAGCTTCGCGTACCCCACCCCGATTATCAACCTAGTGCTGGTACATAGGAAAATTCGTCGACTGTATCTGAATTTCAGTTCAAACTTTTCTGAGTCGCAGAAAGCAATCAAACCGCGATTTGCCGCCGTTATACTTTGTTGCAGCGTTTGTTGTAAAATCCGAAGTAGAATTGCATTCAAATAATATTACTTACCCTCGTCGATATCTTGTGACTGATCGGTTATCGGTCGGGTCGGAGCTCGTGTTTTAACTCTTCGCGGTCGACCTGAAAAAAAAAAACAAGTTTTGTAAGGTTTTTTAAAATAACCAAGCGTACGCCGGGCTCCGATGCGACTGCTTTGGACGCAACCGGGAAAAATATGCTGAGACGATAATGGTTTTGGCTGGAGAGGAGACTTTAGGAGAACAAGTGTTTAGGCTGACTTTTCTTTGACATTGGTGGGTTTTACCTCGCTCACCGCTCCGCAATGGTGGAGAGGCAGCCTTAGACCGATTGACGTAGTCGTTATTGGGTCAGGAGGTATCACATTTTACTAGAGTCGGCGCCACCAGAGAAGAAAATAGCGCTTCAGTCGCCATTAAAATTCAAATTTAAGCATTCTGTCAATAGACATGAGGATTCTACAACTTTAGTTCCGTGTTTTTCCGCGGGTTTTCTTTCGCGGCGCTGACTTTAGATGACGTATGTATGTATAGTATAGGTCTGCCGCGACAGCGTCTCGTGGCTGCCGCACTGTTGCGGCTGTGACCGGGCAGGAGCGTCACCTTTGACTAGATGGCGCAGCGTGTGCGCGGGCTGCGGCTGTGACCGGGCAGGAGCGTCACCTTTGACTAGATGGCGCAGCGTGTGCGCGGGCTGCGGCTGTGACCGGGCAGGAGCGTCACCTTTGACTAGATGGCGCAGCGTGTGCGCGGGCTGCGGCTGTGACCGGGCAGGAGCGTCACCTTTGACTAGATGGCGCAGCGTGTGCGCGGGCTGCGGCTGTGACCGGGCAGGAGCGTCACCTTTGACTAGATGGCGCAGCGTGTGCGCGGGCTGCGGCTGTGACCGGGCAGGAGCGTCACCTTTGACTAGATGGCGCAGCGTGTGCGCGGGCTGCGGCTGTGACCGGGCAGGAGCGTCACCTTTGACTAGATGGCGCAGCGTGTGCGCGGGCTGCGGCTGTGACCGGGCAGGAGCGTCACCTTTGACTAGATGGCGCAGCGTGTGCGCGGGCTGCGGCTGTGACCGGGCAGGAGCGTCACCTTTGACTAGATGGCGCAGCGTGTGCGCGGGCTGCGGCTGTGACCGGGCAGGAGCGTCACCTTTGACTAGATGGCGCAGCGTGTGCGCGGGCTGCGGCTGTGACCGGGCAGGAGCGTCACCTTTGACTAGATGGCGCAGCGTGTGCGCGGGCTGCGGCTGTGACCGGGCAGGAGCGTCACCTTTGACTAGATGGCGCAGCGTGTGCGCGGGCTGCGGCTGTGACCGGGCAGGAGCGTCACCTTTGACTAGATGGCGCAGCGTGTGCGCGGGCAGGTCGGCGAGCGCGTCGGCGGCCTCGGCGTGCAACGGCGGCAGCGACAGCATCTCGTTGCTGCTGCATTGTTGCTCTGCAACTGACTTTGGGCGGACGCGACGTCCCCCGCGCTCACGCCGGCGACAGCCCAGAGGGGTCGCCTGGAAAACGCATGCGAAAATCATCAAATTACAGTGTCCCGGTATTCACTAACATCAGAATTCTGAACAACATTTGTTCTACGACTTAATAGCCTGGGCGATGACAAATACGATGCTGCGACTTTACCCAGCGTGAACAAATTTTCTAAACTGTGAGGTCACTCCGCAAAGCGAAGCCTGTGAGGTTTCCAGGAAACTTCTGCGCTTTTGGGCGGAGCTGGACTGGATTATATTGCCAGCAGACCCATCACGCGAAGGGAAGGGAATCTAACTTTCATTTCAAGTGGCAAAATATGAACTGTCCCCTGGAGATCTAAGAGAAGAATGTTGCGAAATAAGAAAAAACAGTTATCATTATCAGTAGGTTACAGAGAGTAAAAGAAATCTTACCAAGTTCAAATAGTCCAATTTCTGTGATAGCATGAAAGAAATATAAGAAAATTATGTGAAGGCTTATTTATCACCAGTCCAGTAGCAAAACATTCATCGTTTTCAGTTTAAAATTCTAAAGTTCAGTTAACAAATCATTCTTCAAGATTATTTTTATGTAGACAAAGACAAGACTACACCCAAAAAGTTTTAAGCCGCCTTATTATACTACGAGCTGTAACTTGATAAAGAAAGCCTATGGATAGAAATCTGTGACGCTATTTGAAGAAAGCCTAAATTCAATAGAGGATGGACACTGGCTGTTGAATGATAGAACTTGTCTTACCCCCGAGTGGGATATAGGAGTGAGCAAATCGGGAATGTCAGGGTCCACGCTGGTTATGGGCTCGCTGTCTCCGCCGTCCACGCTCTCGCAAGCGGCCAGGGCAAGGCTCTCCACTGCTTCACTGTAAACACCATATTTATGGTTAATCACATTGTAAGTAAGGATACTAGTTCATTTGAATAATGTACTCCCACTAAATTATTAACGAAGACGTAGATATCAGAGCGGTAGGCTGTCCGCTCGTGGCGATCGATGTACCACAATTTTAGGGCCCAACCCGGGGATCGAACCCGGGACCACTTGCGCAGCCGTCGCTTCAAAGTCATCATCTTAGCATTTTGTCCCGGTTGCGTCCCAAGCTCTCGCTTCAGAGCCCGGGGTCCGCTTTCCTACTTCTACTCCTCCACTTCGCGCGGTCTTGTGCATCCGTAGTGTTCAGTTTATTAGCACGCATGTCATCCCGTACGATGTCAAGCCACACCTTTATAGGTCTACTGCCGGGACCCGGCGGTGGTGCCATGGCCAGACATTTGTTTCCCACGTAGCTGTCTTATATATACTTTTATATACTTTTCCTCTACCCTGAGGTTGTCTGGAAGAGATCGCTAATAGCGATAAGACCGCCTACATTGTTTTAGTATAATAACTTAGGCTAAGATCTGTAAATTTTGTGCAATAAAGTGTATCTATCTATCTATCTGTCCGGTTTTGACCGTACCAATGTAGGCGACTCTCCAGTAGTTTGTCATGTCACGGATATGAAGGCTCCCACATATGCGTGAGTTTCTCCGCGGTCTTTTCGCGTTGCTCCTCACATCCCCCTCAGCATATTCATCTCCGTGAGATCAGAAGAGCTGCTGATCATGTACTCTGTCTTCGCCACATTAAGATTCAGACAACCGTTCTCAAGCGACTCCTTCCACCCATTAACTCGTCTCACTAACCTGCCCTTATCCGAATCCACCAGCGCGATATCATCAGCATACATCAGCACCCAAGGAGGCTGCTCATGAGGATTTTTAATGCTGTCTGACAGAACGTCTAGTATCACGCTAAATAAAAATGGGCTGAAGACGGAACCCTGGTGTACGCCAACAGTAGCCCTAACTAGAGATCTGGAATCGCGGTACATAAATTCAGGAACTCCTTTGGACCTTAGAGCCCACCAGACCAACACTCGCGGAACACAACCGAAGGCCTTCTGCAGGTCAAGAAAGAGGAAGTGCAGAGGCGTATTCTTCAACCTATACTTTTGCCGTCGTCGCTTTAAAGTGCGACCCACTAGCCACTGCGCCACCGGTGTAGTGTGCGCAGAGAATGTATGTGCAGAAATGAATGTTCACAGTTTGGGAAGACTGGATTCATAGGTTTTTAGTATTACTTAAGCAAGTCCTGTAGCGAGGTGGTGCAAGGGGCCATGGCGTCGCGCACGGCCTGCAGCGTCACCAGCTCTCCGCCGGGAACTCCTCCACCCATCGCCGCGAACACCTCGCCGCATCGCTGGGATCGAAAACTACAAGTTAGCAACAGTATAAAGACGGTTTTCGTGGGCCGTGTGGTCCCCGGCAGAGTAGAATAGGCCACCCTCACTCTTACTGAGGTGTCGTAAAAGGCGACTAAGGTAAAGCTGCTGGCATGATCATCAGCACCCAGAGAAGGAAAACTCTGCATTTATATTAAAACCCTCGCCAACCCGTCTGCCAAGCGTGGTGAGTATGGCAATTACCCCTCATGTGATTGAGGGAGGCCAGTGCCCCAGCAGTGGGGACTTAAATGGGCTGATGATGAAAGACGGTTTTCACAATCAAAAACCCGTTGCGTTTTTTACGTCATTGTTAACAGTTTTTTTTTTAGGTTGGTCTGTGATGCCGACCCGTGATGACGGTGACGATCGACATCCGATTGAATAGAAAACCTTTTGGATTGATCGTCCCGCAAACCATGGGAAGGTCGACTTTATGGCGGTAGAGTTATAATAGTCCTGTAGTTGCAATGAGTGCTATCGCGTGTGAAGTATCCACTAGATGGCGTGCCTGTGAACCGAGGTCCAACTTCAACATCATTGGCTGATTTATTCGTTAATTAACAATTTGACATATCACGTCTAAAAATACCCAATCACCTTGTAGATGGACCTCAGGCCTATAGTACGCCATCTTGCGGATTTATCGCACGCGATAGCCATTATAGCCACAGCAAACATGCTGCTTTTAGCATCGGCGATCGGTCATTTTGCGACTGAATCGACGCTCGTACGGCAACACCAGACCGATGGAACGACTCAATCGCTGCGTTTCGCGTTTTTAAGTATGCGATGTGGAGAGTGTGCCGTATGGTCGCTGCATCCAGTTTGTGAAAAACGGATAAAATACCGATGTTAAAAGTAGCGTATGTGCTGTGACTTTTATTTAAGGGTTCCGGGGATCTTCTTCAGGGTCCAACGGTTTTTTTCCACGGGGGTAAGATGTCTATCCCGCCCCGAACCCATGGTCAGAAGGACCATGGGTTCCTACCTACCTTCTCGGCATACGGTCCGAATCTTGGGTACTTGTTCTGGGCTCTATCCCCGGTGCGTTTCTTCACCCCCTACAAAGTCCACAGGGGGAAGACAACCCACCACCTCCCATGGCCATACCAACACTATGGTTATACTGGCCGAATCGTGGGAGATGTGCGCGGATATTGCGTGACCTTGGGACTATTGCACTCCACCGCGCACAATGGACAACATTTCAAATTTTTAACATGTCCATATTGTTTTTTTATATGAAAGTAGACATAAAATGAACAGACCCATATTTTTTCTTTTTTCAAAATTTGTCCATTTTCATGCATAAAATAATTATTGAAATTCTTTTTATTCTAAATAGACGTAAGCGCCAAATGACGTCATCGGACGGCTGAATACAGCGATATTCCTTTGCTTATCATTGTTTTAATAAAAAAAAGGTACTACTGTCAAAGGTAAATAATACTAGTGTCAACATTGTCAACGTCATTCATACATTCAACGTTGACAAGTTGTCTTTTTTTTTGACAGTTACATGTCATGAGTTTGGCATTACGTAAATTTAAAACTATAATGTGCTAAGCAAAGAAATATTTTACATTCTGCCGTCCGATGACGTCATCTTACGTATTTTAGTTTTTAATTTTTATCTCAGTAAATAAGCAATATAAAAAATGAATAAATATATATTCGAGCAGCGTTAAAGTAAACAAAGAAATGGTATTTTTTGTTTCAGAGCTTAGCAATTTTGAAATGTTGTCCATTATGCGTTTCTCCCCATTCTGGGGCCTCAAACGCCACATCACAGGTGGCGCCGTGGTGGCGCCGTGGTGGCCGGGCAGTCCGGGTCGTTTCTCCGTCTGTGCCAGCCATGCGCGAACTCTCGCAGCCTGGCGAAGTTCGCCTCCGAGGACACAAGGTCCGGGTACCATATTGGTCCAGGTTCATCAACCACAATCCCTTTTAGCAGCTCCACAGGGGGAAGAGTCGCGTCACTGACCTGCGCGGCGGCGGCGGCGCGTTCCAGCGCGGCGGGCAGCGGCGGCGGCGGCAGCGCGGCGGCGGCCTGCGCGGCCATCGCGGCGGCGGCCTCGCCCCGCGCGTGTCACTGACCTGCAGGTACTGGTGCAGCAGGTGGTGCGCGGCGGCGGCGGCGCGCTCCAGCGCGGCGGGCAGCGGCGGCGGCGGCAGCGCGGCGGCGGCCTGCGCGGCCATCGCGGCGGCGGCCTCGCCCCGCGCGTGTCACTGACCTGCAGGTACTGGTGCAGCAGGTGGTGCGCGGCGGCGGCGGCGCGCTCCAGCGCGGCGGGCAGCGGCGGCGGCGGCAGCGCGGCGGCGGCCTGCGCGGCCATCGCGGCGGCGGCCTCGCCCCGCGCGTGTCACTGACCTGCAGGTACTGGTGCAGCAGGTGGTGCGCGGCGGCGGCGGCGCGCTCCAGCGCGGCGGGCAGCGGCGGCGGCGGCAGCGCGGCGGCGGCCTGCGCGGCCATCGCGGCGGCGGCCTCGCCCCGCGCGTGTCACTGACCTGCAGGTACTGGTGCAGCAGGTGGTGCGCGGCGGCGGCGGCGCGCTCCAGCGCGGCGGGCAGCGGCGGCGGCGGCAGCGCGGCGGCGGCCTGCGCGGCCATCGCGGCGGCGGCCTCGCCCCGCGCGTGTCACTGACCTGCAGGTTACTGGTGCAGCAGGTGGTGCGCGGCGGCGGCGGCGCGCTCCAGCGCGGCGGGCAGCGGCGGCGGCGGCAGCGCGGCGGCGGCCTGCGCGGCCATCGCGGCGGCGGCCTCGCCCCCCGCCCACGCGCGCTCCAGCGCCAGCGCGCGGAGGCGGTGCGACTGGGCCCCGGTCGCGTTGCCGGCTAATCTGTACCAACGTAAGCATAACGAATATTATGACGGGAACTCAATATCATTAAATAGTAAAAACCATTCCAATTTCGCTGTCTATCCTACGTATGTTTAGATCTTTAAGACTAGGCAACGGATTTACATTCAGTTTTTTTTTGTAGAACTAAGAGTAATGGACAACATTTCAAAATTGCTAAGCTCTGAAACAAAAAATACCATTTCTTTATTTACTTTTCCGCTGCGCGAATATATATTTATACATTTTTTATATTGCTTATTTACTGAGAAAAAAATTAAAAACTAAAAAACGTAAGATGACGTCATCGGACGGCAGAATGTAAAATATTTCTTTGCCTAGCACATTATAGTTTTAAATTTACGAAATGCCAAATCCATGACATCAAAAAAAAGAACTTGTCAACGTTGAATGAATGAATGACGTTGACAATGTTGACACTAGTATTATTTACCTTTGACAGTAGTACCTTTTTTTTATTAAAACAATGATAAGCAAAGGAATATCGCTGATTCAGCCGTCCGATGACGTCATTTGGCGCTTACGTCTATTTAGAATAAAAAGAATTTCAATAATTATTTTATGCATGAAAATGGTCAAATTTTGAAAAAAAAAAAAATATGGGTCTGTTCATTTTATGTCTACTTTCATATAAAAAAACAATATGGACATGTTAAAAATTTGAAATGTTGTCCCATTCTTGGAAGACGAAGGTTTATGCCTATGTGTAACAATATAATACATGCATAATATTGCACCAGTGTGATGCCGGAACAGGTCGAAAGTTACTTTTAAATACACAACTAAATGAAATCTATCAAAAATAAGCAAAATATCTACAGAATAAACAGGATGTATCGGTTAAGTTACATCCATTTAAAGTCTATCGTATTATTCTCGTAAATTTTAGGCAATCTTATGATGATGAGGCGGATTTATGGCATATTTAGTATCGTAAAAACAAACCTCTCATGCAGCTCCCGCCACAGCGTCGCGACGCGCTCGCTCGCGGCGCGGCCCCCGGCGGCGGCGTCGCAGCCCGGGAACTCCACTCGGCGCACGCTCACCGAGCGCCGGAGCGCCATCGCTATGTCCGTCAACCCTGTGGAAACCATTAAGTTCCTTGTGTCACAACTAAAGAAGCCAGCCCTTTTTTTTGTTCACCTAAGAGAAATGCGTTACGCATACCCGTCCGGACGGGTTGTGTCCAACTCCCCCCGCATGACGGCGGGAACATATTATGCCGGGTAACCCAAGATATTGTTGGTAGGCCACCAGTCCGCGGGGAGTATATACGTAACTGGTTTATTATTGATAATGCAAAATGGCATGATGTGAGAACATCACTAAGGCTTATATACTAGAGATGACTGACGTCATCTCTTATCACATACGTGGTCAGGAGGGCAATCGCGCTAATAAATATCGTATGGAACAAAACCGAACTTAAGTTGAACTACAGCTATTTCTACGTTTCGTATCGCGCTAATGTTTTAGCTGCGTTTAGAGTCGCAACTGAAACGCAACTGAAACGTAACCGCTGTCAAACAAGAAAGTTGAAGTGACGCTACTTATTCAAGAACTTTTCTCAACTTTTGTGTTGTTTGGGTTTAATTTTCAACTTTTTCCAAAGTAAAATGAATCACGCCTACATTAATTTGTTGGAGAATGCTCACGAGTTCGATGTGGCGATGGCTCGGGCTCAAACCAGGAGAAAGAATTTGTGTGAAAGATTGCAAAGTTTTACCTTTAACTTGACTGATCGACAATTTGTAAAACGGTATAGACTGTCGAAAGATCTAACCAGGGGTTTAATTGAGGAACTGATTCCTCACATGCCACCACACTACGATCTGATGCGTTGGACGTGGAAACTAAGGTAAATATCTTGTATGGCGGTGAATGCTTGGTTGTCTTATCTTCGCATATTTTATTTAAGTACAAACGTATTACAGACGTATATTTTTTTAACGTCAATGTTACCTATCTTCTTTTATGTTTCTTATCACCGTCAGGAGTTATGTACACCAACCAATAAATTGGTTTATGTTTTAGGTTTTGGTTGCGTTGGCGTTTTATGCCACTGGGTCTTACCAAACCATTGTTGGAGACAACCGGCAACATTGCGTTGCACAGGCCAGTGTCTCGAAAGCAGTCCAACAAGGGACCAAGGCATTGAAATACACCGGCAATAATCAACAAATATGTTTCATTCCCTTCCCAACAATATGAACGGGAACTGATTAAAAGAGAGTAAGTATTTTTGTCTTCCAAGGTCAGCAAGCAAGCTATAGAGAGGGTTATGCTAGGGTTTTTTCTTTGTGATGATTGTATTAGAAACAAGGACATCCGTTAAAAAACTAAAGTGACACATGTCTCATTATTAACAATTGTAATCAAGAAATACCAAGACACTATGGCAGTTATTATTTTTAGGTTTTACAGACGGTTTAGACTGCCAGGAGTACTGGGCTGTATTGATGGCACTCATGTGGGAATAGTGCGCCCTGCAGTACATGAAGAAAGGTTTTTCAATAGAAAAAAAGTACCATTCTCTAAACGTTCTAATAGTGAGTTGCTTTTATCTTAATACCCTATGAAATATTACAAATTACTGTTTCTTACCCTATAAACTGACTGTTGGGCAAAGGCCTTCCCTGTCAATCAGTTTAGTTAAGCATTGTATCATATAGGAGTTTAAATCAGAAAAGTATTTTTCTTTTCAGATATGCGACTCAAATTTAAACATATTATGTGTGGATGCTAGTTATCCCGGATCTTCACATGATAGCATGGTGTGGGCCAATCATCCCTTGAATTCCTATTTAGAGAGACTCCATCGTATAAACGGAGAGGATTGTATCTTTTGGGTAGATTTATACTTAACATAAGAAACATAACAAACAAATTGCAGTATAAAATTTATTTGCTAGCTATATCACTGCTAAGATTAAAAAAGATTGGGTCATCATAACATAAAGCATTTGATGCATAAGTGAATAGTTTAAGTATTAATAAAAAAAGTCATTTTAGGAGATTCAGGGTATCCTTTGAGGACGACTATGATGATACCTATCTCAGAGCCAGAGCCAGACACCCCTGAAGAGTACTACCAGGAACTTCACCTGTCTGCAAGGAGTACAGTTGAGCGTTGTATAGGAGTTTGAAAGCTCGCTTTAGGTATGTTATACTTGTAGTGATTCTGTTTTTAAATGAAATATTAAATACTTGCAATATCAATACATACTTTTAAATAAAATTTCACAGGTGCCTTTTAATTGACCGGAAGCTGCACTACTCACCAGTAGTT